>OZ024823.1:136705498-137922998 GCA_964016985.1 Anodontia alba
CGCGCTGTTAATGCACGGCCACCCAACTTTCAATATATTCGTACCGGGGCCACAGATTTGTTGCCGTTACGAGGTGTGTACTGCCCGGCCCTAGAACGTGCATAGTCTGTGGAAATTACATTCGCGAAACATCAGTGAAAAGGCGTAACAAAATAGTGCAAGAAATAACTCGAAAATAAGCAAATGTTTTCAGTTTTTATGCAATAATAGCGATCAAACATGGCTTTTCAATGCATTAACATTCGCCAGGTACCTTGGGAGGTGTTGAAAACCGCGGCCTTCGGCCTCGGTTTTCAACACCTCCCACGGGACCTGGCGAATGTTACTGTATGAAAAACCATGTTTGATCCCTATATTCTAGAAGTAAAATCGATTTAAACCATCTCCACCCACGGTAGTTTTATTACCGATCGTTGTAATGCGATTATTCTGGTGTTTGACCTTGTGGCTGTTCTTTGCCATTCTTTTGTCATCATTTTGTCCTGTTCGTTACCTATTCGTTCGTTTGAGGAGTTATCTAAGCGTGGTCCTGGATTACTTTCCATACCCCAATAAGTAGTGCTGATATAGTAGTATATATATCAAAATAATTCAGATGATCAATACGCTTCACCTTAGCTTGACGACAACAGCTCAGTTTAATCCGCATCCTATAGACTTGTAATCTGTCATGTTATGCAATCGACAATCGACGAGGAAATGGAATTCTTTCATTGATGCTGATTGGATATGTTGATACATTATAATTACATGACAAAATGACTAACCCATGGAGCAACAAAGCAGGCGTTGGTTTATTTGATAAGTAAGCATTCAAAAGTACATGTATGTAGTATAAAAACAAACGTTTTATAGCATTGCATGATGAGGAAAAGGAATATTTCTGTACAATGTAGAATGATGATTATAAGACACTTCTCGTAAGTCCTACTTTCGGATGACTTTACTTCGAGTCGTGAATTTCAACGATATTTTCGCCGCTCCACCACAGCACGAAACCATGCCTATATAATTTTGACCCCCTTAAACCTCACTTTTATATAGTAAAACTGGGGTTTACAGGGGTATACATTATTTTGTTTCGTTAGAACTTCCTCGTCGAGGCAGTTCTAACGAGTACCCACAATCTATGTTTTGAGCAGAAATATGTAAAATATAGGATTTTTTTTATCTGAAAATTTTCATTTTTTGGTGGTAAAATTGTCAGTATATTTGAATAGGCTGGTTTTCGTAATGATCTCCCTTCTACCAAAACAATTAAAGTTTTCTAGTTCTATATGTATACTTTGATTAAAAAATAACAACAACAACAAAAAAAAAATCCAATTCATCGCCATGATCATCATTTCATCTGAAGCGATGTTTAGCAAATTTATCTCTGGCACGTTGTTCGTCCGTACGTCCATTACTTTTTGGTTTCTGCTTCTTATCTTGCTAAATAATTAATCAGAAGGCAGTCATTACCTTGCGCTGGTTTTTAATAATCACTACTAGTGGCTTTCTGACATAAGTAAATTATCAACCTGCTGTTGCATTCTCTCAGTTGATTACGCTCATCTTTACAGCTTCAAATGTAATTATTAGCAGACAATGTTTGAAAATAGTTATCTTATATTTCGAAGAAAATATATGATATTTCATGCGAATCGCCTCTACATGAGACGATTCACATCAAATGTCAAGCTTTTTTTTTTTTCTTGTAAAATAAGAAAAAATATCGTAACTTTATCATCTGCTACACGTAATGCCACGTTGTCCAGCTTGAAGTACACTTGAAGTACGGTTCGTTATAACACGGTTTTGAATATAACACGGTTCAAAGATGAATCCCAAAAACGTATAGATTATATTGAAAAATGACCATGAATGGTCATTTTTCAATATAATCTATACATTTTTGTTTGGATAACACAGTTGTTTAACTAACACGGTGTATGCTAAGGACCCCAACAATAGTGTTATAAAGAGGTTGTGGTGTAGTTAAAAGTACAAGCCCAAGAACCAAAGTAGACTACTGTGTCACTTGAAGCAACATATGTTCTAAAAACAGTACATAACAACATAATGTACTATTAGAAAGTTACGCCAAATTTATATAGTTAACCCTTAAAGCGCCAATCACAACTGCAGCAGACGACATTTTGAAATATTTTTTTTTTTTTATTTTCAAAGAAAACAAATCTTGATATTTCATGTGAATCGTCTGCTTGGCTGACGATTCACATGAAATATCAAGACTTGTTTTCTTCGAAAAATTAAAAATAAATAAAAATAACTGTCGTCTGCTACAAATTTTGTTTGGCGCTTTAAGGGTTAAGCTATGTTTGATTGAAAAAATTAATGATATTTCTTTTCAGAGGTTAATAAACTAAGAACAAATTATATGAAAGGGAACGTGTGATTATATCAGTACCGTCGGACATGTGCACCCGGTAAAGTTCTTTCCACGCAGCTTAATAGTAGTCCACAAAACGAAACATTGATCAACGTAAAGAGCGCTCAGCGAAACTTCTGATTAGACTGGACGAGAAGGTACATAAAAAAGCACCTTTTTAAGTAGAAGCACCGTGAATGCGCAATCTGTATATATGAGATTAGTCTCTGAAATGCCTCTCATGTCATTTTTGCATTATCTCCATAAAAACGTATGATGTGGGTACTCACTAGAAGCGCCTCGACGAGGCGCTCTTAGTGAGTACCTATAGTATATGTTATATGGAGAAATAGGAAACGATATCCCAGAATTATCACCAAATGCTCCTTCTTAACATGTACTCTAGGATAGAAAGGGCTTTTAAATATCTAGTCCCAGGTATATGGAAATCCAGAACTAATCCCCAGTGGTTAAACTAGAATTGTTGCAACTTTTCGATACTCACAGGTTAGCACTTTGTTCCAGAAACAGATCAATTGTGAGCAAAAGCTCAAACACTCTGTGTAAAACTTAAACCCCAAATAGGGTAGTTAAACTCATCTGGATCTACGCTGTTTGACATTCAGTCTTTCAGCTTTACATATAAACTTCTTTCCAAGCGATAGTTTGGAAAGCGATAGTTTGGAAAAAATAAATAAATAAATAAATAAAAGAGATGACAAATGTCGTCTGAAATTAGACTGTTTGCTTTCTTGCACACCAAGCTCCTTCTGAAAGAGGTCTACTCTAAACGGAAAGAATCTGGCTCCCACTGTGCAGAATTATACTGCCAGTAGGGATGTTAAACAATTTTGTAGAGTTATCTCCCCATTACAGTCTATTCTTTCCTTTCATGTATCTACTTCAATTGTCTAAAGGACATGGCCTATTCTTCATTTAAATACCTAAGTTAAATCTATTATTCTATTGGAACCTTTGACTGAAAAGGCCATTTTTCAGGGATTTGAGCAGTCAAAGTCTCGGACATAAACCAAATATACGTTTCCTAGTCAAAGTAATGTTTCCCCATTGTTTTAATTAAAATAGCAAAGAAATGATAAAATAATGTAAATAACTTTACAGGCATTGGCGACAAAAACAGACTTAAACAATGCCAAGAATAATGACTGATACACATGATGTTTTTTTTTTTTGTTTTTTTTTTTTGTTGTTGTTGTTGTTGTTGTTGTTGTTGTTTTCTGTCATATTGAAGTACAAATTTGGGCAAATAAAAAAAAGAAAGGAATGTATATTCTGGTTAGGCACAATATATTCATATTAGCTGGACAAAGCGTTTAGGAAGCCAAGTGAGCGAAATTAAGCTATTTCAGTCTAGAGTTAGGTCCTGTTGAGTTTGCAGCAGCAGGGAACTGAAATCTTACGTGTTTTTTTTTATTTATTTATCTTTATATTTATTTATTCTAATCTGACGTGTCTCTTGCTTGATCGATCGATCGGATCGACCGATTGATTGATTGATTGATCAACTGATTGATTGAATTGATACATGCAGTTGATATCAGGCTACATCTACATACAGATCCAATAACAATCTAGTAGGAATACTGATGTCAACACCTCCCAGGCTGTTTTGTTGAACAAGCGTCAATTTGGCCCCAACTTCAGAATGATGTTATTGGATGCCATAGGATAATTTAAAAATTATAGTGTTTTTACTTCTCTAACGTGTCAGAGGTAATGACTAAATCACTCTTATCCCAGCAAACGTGACACCTCCACGTAATAATGTATACCTTGGCATGGTATCATTTTCATATCATACATAGAAAGTACTGTTAAAATGATTACCTATTTTTCCATTTGTCATACCATCCCCACCTGGCATAACACTGACACTAATGGTACACCCAGGAGTCTTTTCAGGTGGGTTAATAACACGTTATATCATTAATTGAATTTATATTCAAACTGTACATTAAGTCCTGTAGTAATAACCCGAAATTACCTATATTACATACTAATTCTTGAGGCAACCGTACGATGAATGAACTCCACCCCTTGTGGGAATTCAGAGATTTGCCTACCTGGATGCGCCACCATACATATGTGTATTGGCAATATTTCTCATAATGATTGGGTTTTAAAAAAATGAGGAACGAAGTAGAACGAATTCAGAAAAAAAGTATACATCATTATGTTCGATCTGGTCCAGAAACGTTTTCTTCATTGAATCATTTTTCCGCTTTTAAAATCGGTGATACTATAATATAATTCGATTAATGCTTAGTGTCTCTAACTATTGTTTATTACAACCCAGATCAAAATGCTAAATTTGATTCCTTTGAATACAAATGGGCCTTTCAAAATTTGAGATTTCCTGTAAAAGAAGATCTCCGATGAGAAGGAAAATGTTTCCATGTCAGAGTTATTTTCCTTTAAGGGGTCTATTAACGGTATATTTTCCGTCATTTTTTAAAAGGAAGAAAACTTAAGTGATTTCCTATTTGCTTACCTGTGCACTAATTCCCTTCTGAAACGGGGTCTACTCTAAATTGGGAAGAATTATTTTCTTTTTGGAGTAGACCCTATTCAGAAATTGGGGGACACAATATTTCATTTTTGAATAGACCCTTTTACAGAAAGCAGACAAATCAACTTTAAAAGAGTTACCGCCCCTGAAAGTGTATTAATTCCGCTTACACGATTCATTGCCGTGCGTAGCCCTACCAGCGCGGGGCCAGCAAGTACCTACTATTCGTGATATGGATTCTATAAAGTCAGGGTAGCTGACGGGCCCATAACGTCCCGCTATAGGTTTGTGTAGAATGCTAGCTGGGAGGCCCTGATAGCAGCAGTCTGAGGGAACTGCAACTGGTCGCTTCTGAAAATACTATGATCAAAACTTGCGCGCGAACTGTCATATCCAGATCGGATTGCGCATGTGCCTATAGTCATACATGTGCCTGCGCAGTTTTGTTAGATTGCTTTCTATCTTATTTATGTACATGTACCAAGAGACCCTTTCAGATCTACTCATGGGATCTCTGTCTAGTATTAGTATTAAAAAACACTTTTCCATAAATCACTAAATGCAACATTACACAGCTAGTCAAATTACAGAGTATATAACCATAAACATCTTATTAGATACTTTGACAGTTCTGTCTTTACCGGAAGTATTCGAAAAGATATGTCAGTGCAAATATTGTAGACCCAGATCAGACGCCGCAGAACGCGGCGTCTGATCTGGGTCTACATTGTTTGCCACTCATCCAGCATTATTTAAGACACATCGATAGGTAGTCAAATGAACTTGTCCAAATTTTAGAATAAGTTTGGTAAGGAGATTAGGCTTTCGAATGCTTAAGTTAAATACGGTACGGAGATGGGGTATTGTACTGATATAAATCCAAGATTATAAGCTAAAATTGTAAGAACTGGTATTATTAAAGACATAAAACATTTCATCTGCTTTCAGAAGCATTAAATTCTTAAGAAAAAAGTCACATATTGTATGGCCGTCTTTAATCGGAGATGCCAAATGAAAAGATGTCTTCTTACAACACTGATATAAGTTAAGGACAAGCCCGTTTGCATAGCCCGGAGAAATGCACACACACACACACACACACACACACACACACACAGATATATATATATATATATATATATATATATATATATATATATATATATATATATATATATATATATATATATATATATATATATATATATATATATTGAGTGGCAAAAATAAGTATACAGGTAACTATTTTTTTTAATTTGTCACCGGAGTTTTACATATGTACATTAATCGTTGATATCATAGATGAGAACAATCATTTACGCATAATTTGCAACAAATTTCAGGAAATTCTATCAACGAGCAAGGAAATGACATTTACGGAAACGAATAAGGGGTCTAAATCAACGTTTGCTTATGAGTAACTTCCCTTTAATAGTGCATTTTGGACAAAGAAACTTACATTTATGCATTTGTATTGCATTCAGTCGATAGAAGGATAAAAATACTGTAAGGACATGTTTCAACTTCAAATGCATATCAGAGTACCCTGTCAAATTTCTATACCAGCGTCATGACATTTTTTGACATTTTCGTTTCTCTTCTGACGGAATGCACTGAATGTCTATGGGACATTATTAGACATTATTCTGTTAAATAAACGGTTATAGGAGATATAGACTCTTTGAATCCCTATATTTTTATTCAAAGGGAGATAATTTGAGACGGGAAGAAATTCAGATTCAGTTTGACGTCATTTGATGGGAATTTGGAAGTAAATAACGTTATGGTTTTATTCACAGACATTTGTGCAAGACATTTATGAAAAGTAAAATAACATTTGTTTTATACAAAGCGAGTTATGACTGGAAATGCTGTTTTTAAATAAGTGCTCTAAACTCCATAATTTTTGACTGCGAAAGAATTACCTTTGTGATTTTCAAAAACAGGCGTTTGACAAAAATGACCAAGAAAACATTTTAACGAAAAAAGTACAACACGAGCCGGTACTCAAAACTATATACTTTTTATTGCCTTTGAGTAGTGAACAGAGTTCTTGTTTTCTTATTTATACAAACTCTTATGTTCACTTCCGTGAGACTTGGAATTCACGTCACGCTATTCTACGGTACTCAATCTTCCTCGGCATGCAAGTGAACAAATATAAAACCCCTGACCAGACTGCACGGACGCACTGGCTGGTCTGACTTTCCTCTCCTCGTATGTTGCCAACGCTATTTTCGCCATGAGCTGCGTGAATCGCTATAAGCCGATTGATTATTTTGAAAACCAACCGTTCACAATTAGACCACCTTTGGTTAGTGACAATAATATGACATCTTGATTGAAGTGTAGTCAAATTACAAGCTTTTGTCGTCCATTTTATGTGTGCTGGCACCTTTCGGAATGTTGCATTCCATGTATGCCTTCGTGACCTTGAAATTTGCATAAAAACTTGACATAAATAAAATGAAAGTTATGACACCATGCCACCTGTGCGAGCTCGCCTTTAGTGAAACGGTATTAAGGGCAGCAATTATTTGAGCCTCGACATGAGCTAACGTCCTTTTTGACATTTGCGCCAACGAAGACGTATGCGCCCAATGAAGAAACAAATCAGCTTGCGCATCCGCACAGTCTGACCAGTCTTCATTGACCGCATGACGTCATGAAAACATGCCTATATAATTTTGACCCCGTTAAACCCCACTTTTATATAGTAAAACTGTGGTTTAGAGGGGTATACATTTTTTTTCTTACTTCTGCTCAAAAACATAGATTGTGGGTACCCGTTAGAACCGCCTCGTCGAGGCGGTTCTAACGGGTACCCACAATCTATGTTTTGAGCAGAAATATGAAAAGTATCAGAATTTTTTATCTGAAAAATTTCATTTTTGGTGGTAAAATTTTCAGTATATTTGAATAGGTATGTTTTCATAATGAAGAGACTTTGTATCATTGGCTGACCAAAATGCGCCCAGTGAAGATTCTGACAAGACTGCGCGAATGCGCAGGCTGATCTGAATCAACGCTGGGCGGACATGTCCGAAGGTACGTTTTCTTAAGTTGCGGCTTATTTGATCAAGACGTAGCGGGGCTTATATAATATTATGAAATGTTTACTTTCGAGCCAACGCACTAGATACGGTGTTTTTGTTATCAGAGTTTATTAATTTGTTGTTTATCCACGAAAAATACATGCATTACAAAAATAAAAAGTTAATTAGGAAATATAAAACAAAAAGAAAAAAAGAAAAAAAAAAAGAAAATAATAATAATAATAATCGCAGATAAGTAAATACCCCTACACACCCCTGATTTTACTATATATTATCAAGGATCGGGAGAGTGGGTGGGGTATAAACTACCATAGACTTGTTAAAGTAATATGGGATCGCTTTTTTTTTTTTGTCTGAACTATGTGAGCCACGCCTTATGAACTGGGGACTTCCAGGCATTGTGAACGTTTAGTTCTTCGATAATTTTGCCAGGGGAAACAACTATCATTGAACTCTCCGACTTAGCAATACAAGTTCGAAGAATTTAGACACAGATAATGAGATTCGACAGAACCACTTCAGCAAGGTTTGGACACTCCACAATGAGCAATAAATCTGTCCGATAGTAATTGAATAAAATCCGATTTACCCCAAGGTTATTGAAAATGAATCCATTTCTGAATGCTAATTATAAGTGATCAGCTTCTCAATTGAACACTATGGGGTAGAGTGAGTTATATAATAGTGTCAAAGTCAGAGTGGTGTCTTATTTTCTTTTCATTTTCTCGCCCATTCGCCTTTGAATGACTCAAATGAATTTTCCAGCGGCTCAAAATAGTAATGACATGATCAAAAAGGATGACATTTGTTTATAAAGAATGTTCGAGCGAAATAAAACAAGCATTAAGATTTCTCTTTTCTTTACATTGTATAAAAAAAAAGAGAGAAAAAAAAGTTTGGGATTATTAAGCGCATCGCAACGAGGAAACTCCGCAATGAGCAAACTTGCACGTTAATCTATTTCGTTGCTATAGGTGATAAAAAAGTATAGGTTATTGCATAGTTTCATTACGAAAACACGCCTGTTTAAATATATAGAAAAATTCACTTCCAAAAACTGAAAATTTTCAGATAAAAAACTCTGACATTTTTCATATTTCTGCTCATAACATAGATTGTGATACTCGTTAGAACCGCCTCGGCGAGGCGGTTCTAACGAGTACCAACAATCTATGTTTTGATCCAGAAAAGAAAAATAACATATACCCCTATAAACCCCAGTTTTACGGTATAATAGTGGGGTCTAAGGGGGTCAAAATTATAAAGGCATGTTTTCGTGATGTAAATTTCGAGCCGTCATGCGAGAAATTTAAAATATGCAATAACCGATTTATGGCAATAACCCTCTAGGACCATATCTCACAGATGCCATAATGAGACTGACCAGAGTGTACACCGATCATGTATTTAATCAAGGATATCATGTTTCTATTAATGGCTTATTGCGACAAGATTTCACAAACAGCGTACCTCCTGGTCTGGCACCTCGTCAGGATCGACGCTGTTTGACAATTAAGCTATGGAGTTTAAGCTCATTTCCTATATTTTCCTCCCACGGCGCTTCTTCTTTTCATTTTATTGCTGACTTTGATCCACATTAATAGAACAGAAAAATACGATCACAAATGCGGCAGACATTCTTTGTTTTCTTTTTTTTTTTTTTTTTTTTTTTTTCTTTTCGAGAAAATAAGGCTCGACATTCAATATGAATCGACTGCTAGGCAGACGTTTCACATCAACTGCCATGCCTTATTTTATCGAATATGCAGACGATTCACATGACATGGCTTATTTTTCTCGGATAAAATAAAACGAATGAATAATCAAATAAAATAAAATAAGATCACTCAAAACGTTTTTCTTGGCGCTTTAATCGTTAATTGTAAAAATTTGCAGTAAACGGCCAAAATACAATACCCTCTTACACAAATAATGCAATGTGGAAGGTGTCTCCGAGTCTCATGTGGACAGCGATGGTCTAGATCAGCCTCCGAATCCGCACTCTGATCATGGCCTTCGCGGTTCGCTCATTCAACCAACAGATACCCACTGGGCGCATGACGTTTATACAACATCGCATTAACGTCGATTCAACGTAATGCCGCTAATGCGACGTTGTATAAACGTCGTCATCACGAAAACATGCCTATATAATTTTGACCCCCCTCAAACCCCACTTTTATATAGTAAAACTGTGGTTTACAGGGGTATACACTATTTTTCTTCTTTCTGCTCAAAAACATAGATCGTGGGTACTCATTAGAACCGCCTCATCGAGCAGAAATATGAAAAATATCAGAATTTTTTTATCTGAAAATTTTCATTTTTGGTGGTAAAATTTTCATTATATTTGAATAGGCATGTTTTCGTAATGTGTCCGCTGGGTACAATAGACACACACACACACACACACACACACACACACACACACACACACACACAGAGTCTGTAAAACTACTACGTTCCAACTTAATAAAGTAAACAACAATTAATGGTTTACAGTACAAGATTATCACTTTGTGATTTAGATTTACACAATAGAACATACTTGAATGATTTATCCTACTGCATTTAAATCTCTTTTCTCGTTATTAAATTCATTAATTAAAAAAAAAAAAAATTGGATTATTGCTTACAGTATATGTTCTGTAGGATATATCGATGTACATTAAACACCCTTATCAGACTGTTCAGATCAGGCCGATCTCGATCTTTACTGTTCGCCACTGAATGCCCCGAAGGTAAATTTTCTCTTACCATGACATATGATTATTTAGGATTACTGTCCTAACGCCACAGGAGTCGATGGTAAACCGTCTCCAGCCTTCCGCCAAAAATATATGGACTTTTGAGCCGTGTCGTGAGAAAAGGGCTCTTCAGACTCTGTCGATTCAACCTTCCAGTGCGCATGCCCGGTCCCTTTAGCAAGGCAATATGTCTATAGATCTTTGGATGAAGTTTCCCCGAGGTCTACCACTTACAAAAGTGAAAAGCATAGGTTCTGACGAGACGTGCGCGGATGCGCAAACTCGCCTGAATCTTTGCTGATCGCTTATGTTATTACGGCATTTTTCTCATGACACAGGTTGTCTTAATAAAAGTGGTCTTCGGGCCAACCACCAAAAAGCAATTATCCAGGTCAGGCTGTGCTTCTATGTGGTCTGATTACGATCTTTGTTGTACGTTGCGACAATACCCCGTATCCCAACAAGGAAAGTGCTGATCAGAAAGTGTCACGTGCAAACTGAAGCGGGCTTGTACTGTCTGAATATGGCCCGAATGTCCTGTTCCCTGGCGTTCATCTGTATATACCCAGCTAGCATTCTACGTAAATCTACATCGGGCCGTCATCGGCCCGTCAGCTACCCTGACGGGCCGATGACGGCCCGATATAGATTTACGTAGAATGCTGACTGGGTAACATTATCTGTCCGATATCGTTTTATTTTAGCAATGTCAAATTAAAGGATTTGAATGGATTTTGTAGATAAATATATTCTTGTTATATCCCAGTCAGCATTCGACGTAAATCTATATCGGGGCGTCATCGGCCCGTCAGGGTAGCTGACGGGCCGATGACGGCCCGATGTAGATTTACGTAGAATGCTAGCTGGGATGACATCGTCCAAAATGTATATCCATTCATTTACCTATTAACGGCTTAGAGCTTTCACAGAAATAATTTGGAAACATTTAAGTGGACCACGACAGGGCGCTACTTTGGCCGGGTACGGGTGTGGCAATCAAAACAATCACCGGTCAATATCGTTTTACTAATACCGTATTTTTCCTGAATTTTCGGACATCTTAACACCTTAAAATAACCGTCTTTAAATTTGAACAAGTTCAGTTAACTGCTCGTTGTTATGTCTAAAAATGGCTGAATAAGTTGCAAACAATGTAGACCATGATCAGACGCCGCATTCTGTGGCGTCTGATCTGTTCTGCAAATGCAGTATGCCACGGGCGGTAACATTCACGAATAAAATGCCCATGTCACATGCCAAATTTTTGCTCTGTACCATCAATTCATCTTATGTGTTTAACTTTAGTATGCTCTGACGACAAATTTGGGGCATTTTTCTTATTTTCTCAGAAATTACGGTTTGTTATCTCATGCAAAGTTTTTCCTACCCTGACGGATCCATTTCTACGGTCCACAGACGTTGGGCGTAGTTTCACGTCGAAATTCTACAGATCTTTACGTCATAGCTACGATAGTTCCATTAATATTTCGTATGTTCTGATAAACATTTTAAGTCGAAAGTTACTTTGTATTCATTTATTAATTTTCAAAACTTTTCAGGCGCTGGATATCATTACCATTGGGAATGGGTAAGTGTTTTAAAATACATAAAAAAGAAATCCTGCTTGATCCCCATAATATTTGTCTGAGTCTTCTAGACTGGCTCCTGTCTCCAGTGACTAAATATTATTCTTATAACCTTGTTTGTTACATCCACTGACATAAAACCAAAAAAATTATCATGACTATAAAGGCTGGTTTAGAGACCAGCCTTTATAGTCATGATATTATTTTGGTTTTATGTAATGTGGATTATCAAACAAGATTATAAGAATTAATATTCAATTACTGGAGACTGGAGCCAGTGTAAGACTTTTCATGGTAACTAATAGTCAGTGTTGGAAGTTTATCGAAAGTGAAAAGAATATCTAAAAGGAAAAATCCATGAAAGCAATGAACACACTCAACAAAATGAAAACATATACATCTGAAATGTCAATTTTCTGGCTCAGACTAGCTAGTTTTGGGCACTTAGAACTCACCAGTAACCCTCATTACATAAATTTTCAAGCAATCTGGAATGGGCTCAATGATCGCAAAGAAACAAATATAAATCACCCTTTATCCAGTAAACTCACAACGCCGTAACAACGTCGCTCCGACGAAGTGACGTTATTACGACGTTGTGTGTTTGCTGGGATAGTTAAGTATGGTGACCCATTGAGAGCAACGAATCCACTGACAAAACTGTTTTCTGAACCAGACTAGCTCGTTTCGGCCTCATCATTTACCCACATAATATAAATTTTAAAAAATCCCAGATTGAACTTAATGGTCTCAAACAGATAAGTAAATGTTTACTTTTCGGCGACTTAACCGAATTTGGAAATGCACGTTTCAATGTTAGTCACCTCATTTAACCCTTAATAAAGCAAACAAGGTAGAGTATTATGGCTAAATTAAAATTAAAGGATTAAGCTCTGAAAAAGATTGAAAAGATTAGACGGAGTAGCAGTCACTATCGTCGATCAAGATCTCGATAACGCACTGTGTCCCTATCCCGACGATATGACACTAATCGGGGACTTTATCCTGTTGGACAGTGGCAAACGAAAACAGGCCTTATGGTGAACAGTAGACCTGCAATGTGAGTATAGCCCGTGCCTACGTAGCTAGTAATAAGAACTGTTCAACTGTTGTAAACAAAATATAATCTAATATATATTGAAAGGCACAATTTATATCTGACAAATGACACAGTATCAAGACATACCGTATAAACTTGAACCAAGAGCTCATCACACAATGTGTCATAAGTTTGTTTGTGTTGAGGTTTTACGGCCCAGTCAACCCAATGGGGTCATGTCGAGCGCGGTCAGTTTACCTAACTACACGTTTACTGGGCAGGCTTAGTCCTCTAAGCGGTTAACCAGTATTGTGCACATTCTTTCGCCAGAAACTGACAACTGCCCTTCTTGAATCAGCGGAAGGGAGAGAATGACCGTAGAAAATATTTCATGATCAATCTCCACGAAAGAATGTTGCCGACCTCGGCGGGGGTTGAACCCGCGGACTCCTGGTCTCCAGTCAATGTGTCATAAGCTCCTTGCTTAAACATTAGGATACCTCTAGGGATAAACTTGGTAAATTTTGTCACTTCCGCCTAGGGAGACAACTTTTAAGACTACCTATGACTACCTGTGACTACCGGATTGCTCTCCTGCACACCAAGTCCCTACCCAGCAGGCACATGACGTATATATAGAACGTTGCATCAACGTCGATGCGACGTCATGACGTCACATCGACGTTGATGCGACGTTTTCTCAACGTTGTGTGCCTGCTGGGTTCTAAAAACGATCTACTCTAAAAGGAAATATTCTGTCTTTTAGAGTAGACCATTTTCATGGTAAAAATATTTTCACAGAATTTCGCCTTTCACAGTATATAATATCTCCTCAACTTCTTACTACCATAATTGTACTAAAATTTGCATCAGTCAAATTTGTTACCCGTCGGCGTGTCTAAAATTGATCATGATTCACAAACAGTGTAGATCCTGATCAGACGCAACAGAACACGGTGTCTGATCAGGATCTACACTTCGCTTTGGCCAATCTGTCCGATTACTTACAGTAAACCCAGCAGGCACACATCGTTGAAACATTGTCGATTCAACGCTGATACAACGTCGAGACGTTGAATCAACGTTGAATCGTCAATGTTTTAACGTTGTGTGCCTGCTTGGAATGTGGTATAGAACAAAAGCAGCGTCCCAGCAGGCACACAACGTTGAAATAACATCGATTCAACGTCAACAACGTAGATTCAACGTTTTGTTGAGCAACGTCGATCCAACTTTGATGTTCCGTCTTGATGCTAAATTAACGTTGTTTACGTTGAATCAACAATCGACTTCTTCAACGTTGTGTTGACGTTGGATCAACATTGAAACGACGTTGTTTCAACGATGTGTGCCTGCTGGGATGCGCGTCAAACAAAGGCGTCTCCAAGAATTTTTTTGCATGCGCAGATCATCCTGCACATGCACACAGTGTCATCAGAATCTTTTCTTTCCGCTCTTATACTATACAGTAGCCAATGTTTATGCAGGCAGGCAAAGAAAGACGACCAGACTGTGTGGATGCACAGTTTGATCTGGGCCTTGTCTGTCTGCATATGCCCACATTGTCGCTTCTCCCAGCCGTCACGGGAGCACATGCCGAACACTTGTTTTTATTCCATAACGTCTGAAATTCGCTCGTTCTGCCGTTCTGCATTACGAAGCAAATATCAAAGCTACTGTAAGAGATTGCCCAGCGATTCCAAGCGCGCGACATTCGAATAAGGCTAATCATTATCAAACAATATCAGCCCTGACCAGACTGCGCATCCCAGTTAGCTGACTAAATTGTTTTGCTGGTTGAATGTACATGAACCATAACTTGAGAAAAATACCATCGGACAAATGTACTTAGCCAAAGACTCCGATCAGCCTGTGTAATCGCATAGTCCGATCAGTCTTCGCTGTCTGCCTGAAAATAATTTTGGATAATTGGCTATTCACAGAGCGTCCCGCGAAAACTCTAGTCAGACTGCGCGGATTCGCAGGTTGATCCAAGTCTTCGCTGAGTGCACATGTCCGCTAACACATTATCTCATGATTTGGCTCACATAATACAGTGCATTTTCTTTGTCACCGGCCCCAAATAAACTTGTAAACAAATCCGAAAAGTCGGTTTTAGAGTTAGGATCCCGCGTTACTACAGAATTATGCTCGAGTAGGTTTGTCGGTTAGTTGGTCAACTCAACAAACAACAAGTTGTTTACTAACATTGAGCAGGAGTTTTACATTGCTCAGTGAGTCGTACGTTTCAGTTATTGCCCCCTCCCGAAATCAATAGGACGTTTCTTTTTTTAACCCATTGTAGTCGGGAGACCCGTAAAAGTGTAACTGGCAAACAGTGCAGACCCAGATCAGACGCCGCAGAACGCGGTATCTCATCAGGGTCTCCACTGTTTGCAAATAGTTTAGCCATTTTTCTCTAGGAATTTGTAAATCTCATAGCCGGACGTACCTAAAATTGAAATTGGACTCTTCCAACATATAGTGTGGGAGAGTCTATTCATCTACAATGGGTTACTGTATCTATTTACTACTACGTGGTGAGATCTAAGTGGCCGTGTGGTATAAAGCCTTGTTGGTTGATGGTTGTTGAGTTGACCAACTAACTGACTCTTACTTAAAAGGAAAGAATTGATATTCTGGGAGCTATTTCTTTCCTTTAAGAATAGTTTAAACGGAAAGAATTGATATTCTGGGAGCTATTTCTTTCCTTTAAGAGTAGATCCCTTTTCGCAAGGGATTAGTGTGCAAAAGTAAACAAGAAGTCACACTTTTTTCCCTAATCGAAAATGGCAGAAATGCTACTGCGTATTAATCGTCCTTTTAAATACGATAGAGAGCTCTATTGCTGATGCAGCTAATCGTGGATTCAAACATAGCACTTTTGGATGATTGGCTGCATGTTTGTGCATGTGTGTGGTGGGGGAGGCGGACGGGTGGAAGAATGTTGGGTGCGGATGTGAGCTGATGTGTTATTCTCCTAATAATTGTGCGAAGTTTTCTGGCATAAAGAAGTCTGATCTGAATCTTCGCATATCGCTATATTAATTGCACATGCGCACTAATCCATCCATATATTTTCAGCCTTTTGAGAGCCACGAGTTCAAGTAGTTGTTACTTTCCACATTTCTGACACGTTAACTTACATAAGCCGCTACGTCAGAAAACGTACCTTCGGACATGTGCGCCCAGCGAAAATTTAGTCGCGCAGACACATCACCGTGTGCATTTCCCTGCTAGTATTCTTAATAAATCTATTGCGGGCCGTTATCGGCCCGCCAGCTACCCTGACGGGCCGATAACGGCCCGCTATAGATTTATGTAGGTTTGGACGGTCAAGAGTGCAAAGTTTCTTCATGCAGACAACGAGGACTCTGATCAGACTGCGCGGAAGCGCAGCCTGATATGAGTGTTTGTTAGGAGCAAATGTCAGAAGGAACGTTATCTTATGTACGGCTCAAATATTGTCATTACACATGAGGGAAACAGGTTTAAGCATCTGAAGGCACTTTTATGACAGCCAGTAACATCAGCTAAACGCGAAAACCCAGATCAGCCTCTGTATCCGCGATGTCTAGCTTGTCAAGGAGGAACCTGCAGTTTATACTGAGTAAATGTACCATTGTATTAGTTGTTCCGTCACAGATGCGTCAGCGCGGCTTAATATGTTACCGACAACGTCGGATCATGCATGGTATCCGATGTGGCAAGAGCTTATTAGACAGAGTCTTATATGCTACTTGGATGTGGTTAATAATTCGTTAGATTGGCTCCAGTCCCCAGGTGAATAAATATTTTTCTTATAATCCTGTTTGATTATCCACTAAAATATGACCACTAGTGGCCAGCCTTTATAGTCATGATATTATTTTGGTTTTGTTTTAGTGACAGCCTTTATACTCATGTTATCATTTTGGTTTTATCTTAGTATTTATCAAACAGGATTCTAAAAGAAAAAAATATTTAGTCACTTCTTATTTTTCTCGAAAAAAAAAAAAAAAAAAGATTTGACATTTCATGTAAATTGTCTCCATTTGGAGACATGTCAAAATCTTTTTTTCGTGGAAAATAAGAAAAATATTTCAACATCGTCTGCTGTAAATTTTACTAAATATTAATTACGTGGTTAAATCTGGTGAAATACAGTTTAACGAGAAATTAGTGCTTTTGTGGTCAAAGGGAGACGACTCAACCAGAAACCTCGTTTCGTTAGAGCGTAGGGTCGCACCATGCTGATTTAAATCGGATTTTTTATTTTCTTGAGGTTTTCGGACAGACAGACCTGTGCAAACATTGTAGACCCGGATCTGATGTCATAGAACGTGGGGTCTAATCCGGATTTATAATGTTTGCCACTCATACTGCAAATTTTAGACACAATAACAGAGAAAAAGCATGATATCCGATCACTGGTCTAAGGGAAGTAACAGAAGGACTAACAAATTAGCAGTGCTTTACTCGTTACGTCCCTTTTATAATCTTACACGTTGAGGTTTTATGGCCCAGTCAACCCATTAAGGTCATGTCGGGCGCGGTCAGTTTACATAACCACCCTTTTCCTGGACAGGCTTAGCCATCTAAGCGGTTAACGAGTATTTGTGCACATTCTTTCGACAGAAACTGACAACTGCCCTTCTTGAATCAGCTGGAAAAAATGAACGTAGAAAATATTTCATGATCAATCCACCAAAGAATGTTGCCGGACCCGGCGGGGATCGAACCCGCGACCTCCTGATCATCAGTCAGACGCGCATCCGACTGGACCACCGAGACCGACGCATGATGTTTTTACAACGTCGCATTAACGTCGATGCAACATCATGAGGTTGCATCGACGTTGTTTAAACACCACCAGCACCCCCACCACACCCCCAGCAGGCTCGGTTTTGAAAATAAAGGTTTTTATAAAGGCTATGTTAGGTCAAATATAGGGTTTTTCTGGTGAATTTTAAATAAATAAAGAGAAACCAGTTTCCTAGGAAACAGTCGCTCTACCGGATATTATGTTTTTACTTAAACATTAAACTGAGGCATGAAGAGGTTGATCTGATACTAAATATACCTATATTCTCTGCAATGCTCTTCCCAGTTCTACCCTACCCTCCATACTGCTAGCCCAAACTACCCTTCTAAGCTAGCATCACGAAAACATGCCTATATAATTTTGACCCCCTTAAACCCTACTTTTATATAGTGAAACTGGGGTTTACAGGGGTATACATTATTTTTTTTATCTCTGCTCAAAAGCATAGATTGTGGGTACTCGTTAGAACGGTTCTAACGAGTACCCACAATCTATGTTATGAGCAGAAATTTGAAAAATATAAGATTTTTTTTATATGAAAATTTTCAGTTTTTGGAAGTTAAATTTTCTATATATTTGAATAGGCGTGTTTTCGCAATGGATAGGCCAGGATAGAAGGGTAGGGTAATAATAGGGGTAAGAGTAGGGTAGGGGTAGGGTACTGATACAAAGTTAAGTAAAGGGGCAGTTGCGATTTTAAGGTTGGTCGTCTGGCGGCCATATTAGTTATTTTCGGGGAGACGCATTAAGGGGTTGAAAAGATCCCATATGCGAAGTTTCGACGAAATTCCTCCGC
Source organism: Anodontia alba (assembly GCA_964016985.1). Lineage (NCBI taxonomy): Eukaryota > Metazoa > Mollusca > Bivalvia > Lucinida > Lucinidae > Anodontia > Anodontia alba. Next base: position 136,724,431 of record OZ024823.1, read on the forward strand.
TGGTTAGGTCGATAACAGAAATATACAATATGGCCGACGGCAGCCATATTTGTCGGCAGACGGAACCAAATTCGGGCGGACACAACTAGACTGCTTGAAGAACATTCAAGTCAAGTTTCGAAAAAAATCTGAAGAGTGGTCTCGGAGAAGATATGATAACAAAATCGTAACAATGTTCAGTAAAGGTGAATTTGCGATTTTAAGGATGGTCGTCTGGCGGTCATATTTGTTGACGGACCGGAATCATTTTCGGGGAGAGACATCTAGGGATTGTGAGAAATTTATATGCTAATGTTCGACGAGATTCCTCCTCTATTTAGGGAGGAGATGCGATAACGGGAAAATCCAAGCTCCCCGACGGCAGCCATATTCGTCGACGGAACTACATTCGGGCGTGCAAAACAAGGTCACTAGGGAAACAGCCCAGACAAGATTCGAAAAAAAATCTGACGAGAAGTCGCGGATGAGATGCGATAACGAGATGATAACAGTGTTAAGTAAAGGGGAATTCTCGACTTCAAAGATGGCTCCCGTTCGGCCACATAAGTCGAAGGCCCGGAATGGTTTCAGACGAGTCGCATCTAGGGGCTTAGAGGAATCTTTATGCAACGTTTCGCCGAAATTCCTCCGCTGATTACGAGATGGCCAATGGCGACCACAATTGTGGACGGACCGGAACCAAATTAAGGCGTGCACAACTAGACGAGCAGGTGAAAATCCCAGACAAGTTTAGAAAACAAGAGGCCCACGGGCCACAACTGGCTTACCTGAGTGAAACTGCCACTGCAGATATGCAGATGGCATGCAACATTTTTTCCATTACTCTTATGACAAGGAAATGGCTTAAACATTTTTCGAGATCTTACTTACAAGGTTAAAATGCTGAAATTTTCAAAACGCCATAAGTGAAAAAAAAAAAAAAGTTCAGATATTTTTCAGAAATCATTTGGTTAATCTACTTATCCTGTCCTTTAAAGTTTTTTTTAGTTTTTTTATTTTTAGCTCTGGCAACAAATTTGTTCAGCAGAGCAGAACCATTTTAGTAATTCTGGCAAAGGGGCATAAGAGAAACTTTGATGTGAAATTATTTTGAAATCTTGCCACTGGCTACGGAGATGTCATTTAAAGGTTTTTCTGTTTTTTAGCTCTGGTGACAATTTTGTTCAGCACAGCAGAACTATTTTGGCAATTTTGACAGAATTTTAACATATATTCTGCTAATTTGTACTAACAAAACGGAGCTTGACATTTTTTTAGAATTATTGGCTTTAGAGTTTTACGACTCAGACAACACTGTTTTGGTCATGTTAAGCCAGTCAGTTAACCTACTCGCACTTTTCCTGGACAAGCTTAGTCCTAGCGGACACGAAATATTGGCTGAAATAATCAAAGGTGCATAATTACGTAAGAATTGAAAATATGGGTTATGATTTTTTTCTCTGCACATCGACTGATTATGCCTTATTTGTGTACACCCAGTAAGCATTCTACATAAATCTATAGCGGGCCGTTATCGGCCCGTCAGGGTAGCTGACGGGCAGATAACGGCCCGCTGTAGATTTATAAAGAATGCTAGCTGGGCAGCGATTCATGAAGAAATCTTAAACGGTTTTAAAGTTAAAGAGCGGACACGAAATATTGCTATTTGAACTTTGACCTTTAAGTGTAACCTTGACCTTCATTGAACAGGACTTATTTATGAGTTTGCATTGTCATGGTATGGCTTACATTTCTTTAGTGATTTTTGTCCTGTGCATTGTGTTAACCCTTGTCATGCTGAATAAATGAAGGTGCCACGCCCATCTCTAATTTTCTGCCAATCAGATTACTTGATCTGGATTGTTGCTATAAATCAGCATACTTAATGGCAAACAGTGTAGATCCAGATCAGTAACTGATCTGGATCTACACTGTTTGCAAAGATTTCAGCAGGACAAGGGTTAATATTGTGTATAGTGGAACCAGTCTGGAACTATGATCATCTCGTTAGGAAGGAGGGAGCTGGTAGCTTTGCCTTGCGTTATTTGCAATCTGTAAATGTGTCCATAACGAAAACACGCCTATTCAAATGTATTGCGACTATTACCACCAAAAATTATGAAAACTTTGAGATGAAAAATTCTAGTAGTTTTCAAATTTCTGTTCAAAACATAGATTGTGGGTTGGCGTTAGAACCGCCTCGGCGAGGCGGTTCTAACGAGTACCCACAATTTATGTTTTTGAGCAGAAATAAGAACAGTAATGTATACCCCTGTAAACCCCAGTTTTACTGTATAAAAGTGGGGTTGTGGGGATCAAAACTATATAGGCGTGATTTCGTGATGTCTTAATTGCAAGATAAGAGTGACAAACGGTGTAGACGCTGGCCATACGCCGCAGCGTCTGATCTGGGACTATACTGTTTGCTCAGGCCTGTCTGTCCGAATAAGTATGGTAACTTGACCAAATCGACTCCTTCAGAAATTTTGAACACCCTATTGAATAATCCTGGAGCCACTCTGGCACGTTCCCTTACATGCAAACATCACGATAAAACGGTCGAGTCGCCACAGTTTCTAGGACAGAACCACTGAATCCGCCCCTAAATAATCCCTTCCGCCCTACCGCGCCCTACCGCGCCCCAACACCCCTCACCCCCACATTATATAATATTAGAAGAGTCCAATTTCAATTCAAACTATGTCAGGTTATGTGATTTAATAAAAAAGAATTTACTACTTGCAAACAATGGAGACCCTGACCAGACCGCATTTTGCGGCGTCTAATCTTGATCTGCACTGTTTGCCACTTACCCTTTTGGGGGTTTCCAGTCTAAAATGGATTAGAATTAAAATTCATATACCAGTAATTCTACCGATGTTCACAGTGTTACCTAACTTGGATTGCTTCCCTTGGAGCTGGTGAATAGGCCGACAGAGCTTTTTTTTTTTTGTTGAAAGAGATCATCATGATATATACATTTATAATAATTAAAATATCCTTTAAAATGTTCTTTAATAATTCACAGACTGTCTTGATTTTAAATGAGCCAGCGCACGGCAAAATCCTACATTAGAACCTTAGCGACCAACAAAGATTCAGATCAGCCTGCATCACGGAAACATGCCTATATACTTTTGACCCCCTTAAACCCCACTTTTATATAGTAAAACTGGGGTTTACAGGACTATACAATTTTCCTGCTCAAAACAGAGATTGTGGGCACTCGTTATAACCGCTTCGCCGAGGCGGCTCTAACGAGTACCCACAATCTATGTTTTGAGCATAAATATGAAAAAATATTAGAATTTTTTTATCTGAAAATTTTCCTTTTTTGGTGGTAAAATTTTCAATATATTCGAATAGGCGTGTTTTCCTAATGGTACACACAGCCAGAACGGCAAGGGTCTCGTTTATGCCTCTTTGGATAGCCTATATACTGTAGAAGGCACAGGTTTTTGTCGTGCGCTGGCTCAAATAAAAAACAAGTCAATTAAATAAGTAACGATGTGAGAAAATGCTGTTTTATTTAAAACAATGGAGGGGAACACGGTTGAGAATTATCGCCCGTGCCCCCGGAACTCAAAGACACAAATCAGCCTGTTTAGTCTGAGCAGTCTTACCTATCTACTGAAGCTTTGACCCTTTCCTATCCACAGAGAGCAAACACTTTGATCAGACGACACGGATCACCGTATAGTCTATTCAGACTCTTCTTTCTCTGTGCATGGATAGGAACGGATCGAATGTTTCTTTAATGCATGATGCACAAGCTGATCTGAGTCATTGCTTGGCACACACTGGCAATAAAATACACGTTCTTATGTTCCAGCACAAACGACTGCTCTCTTCAGAGAATCGCTGTAACAGTTGGTAAAGTGAAAATAGACACAGAATACCTAAATAAGCACTGCATTCCATATTTAATATAAGCCGGGGCATCGCATTTCCTACAAGATTGCATAACTATTGTGCGCCCAGGAACCTGCGCTGGTCAGGGTCTTCACTATCTATTTAAATACACTTTTTATCCTTGGCTACGCACAGACCGCCTGTGAAGACTGATCAGACTGCGCGGATGTGCAGGCTGATCTGGGTCATCGCTAGTCGCACATGCAATCTAGGTTGTAGCTGAGCCCACATACAATATGTGCCCCGGATCATATTCTATATCAAGATGTGGCTTTTGAAAAGAAAAACAAAAACAAGACAGATATAAAAAGAAACTTTTGGAAATGCACGAAAGTAATAACCCAGCTAGCATTGTATATAAATCTACAGCAGGCCGTTATCGGCCCGTATTCGACTCTAACGGGCCGATAACGGCACGCTATAGATTTATGTAGAATGCTTACTAGAAAGGTTTGAAATCAGTCATTCGCTGAAAACTATATAGATTTGAACTAAAATCTCACATCATCACAAAAACATGCTTATATAATTTTGACCCCCTTAAACCCCACTTTTATGTATTAAATCTGGGTATTACAGGGGTATACATTATTTTTCTCTGCTAAAAAAAAAACATAGATTGCTGGTACTCGTTAGAGCAGCCTCATCAAGGCGGTTCTAAGGAGTACCAACAATCTATATTTTGAGCAGAAATATGAAAAATATCAGAATTTTTTCATATTTTTCAGAATTTTTCTGAAATTTTCATTTTATAGGTGGTAAAATATTCAGTATATTTGAATAGGCGAGTTTTCGTAATGTTGAAGTAAAATATCGAGTGTGTTGTTTTCTAATCTTCCATTTCTTTCGTTCTTTCTTTCTAAAAAATGGGAAATGAATTGTTCAGTTTCTTAAGCTAAAGTCTGATTCAGAGTCGTATTTCATATCAGCAGTATGCTGTATATGCATTTAAACAAACTATTATAACCCACGCCCCGCAAACTTTGTTTGTGGTGGGGTATACTGTTTTCACGTTGTCCGTCCGTTCGTGTTTGCATTGTATTGGCTAATCACGTATATTCAAATATAGTGTAAACCACCGTTTTTATGACCATGCATTTCAGAGCCATGCACAAAAATGATGCGATTCTCAATAACAAATCTACCACTTATAAAATAAAAGAATAGACAAAATGAACATACCATTATTCATTCATGGGTCCTGCTAAGAGTCAGAAAATCGCCAAACTATATTTGGGAGGCTTTTAAAGTATTAGTCTTTTTTGACCAACATTTTGTTATTTTCGAATAACGTCATGTTAGCCATACGCTGATGTCATCATAGGTGAATTCAAGGTATTCAAATACTTTGAAATAGTGTTGTAGTATAAAAATACAAAAATAAATGTAGAAATCAAACACTTTTTTGTTTTAAATTTCAGATACAGCATCTGTTTTGTATAAATTAAGACACTGAATCAGACTAAAATAACGTCTCTGTCTACGCATGAGGTCATCAGTGTTATGCCTTACGTGCTGTTATTCGAAAATAACAAAATTGCATCATCAAAACTACAATTTAAAATGCCATCTAAAGCAAGTTGACGATTTTCGTACTGTTACCAGGAAAGTATGACAGCAAAGAAATATTGTCTAAATATTTTTTTTCTTTCGTTTATATGTGGTGCATTCGCAGCTAGCATTCTTTATAAATCTACAGCGGCCCGCTATAAATTTATAAAGAATGCTTATTGTTTTTCTTTTTGTTGTTGTTTTTTTTGTGTGTGTGTGTGTGTGTGTGTGTGTGTGAGAGAGAGAGAGAGAGAGAGAGAGAGAGAGAGTGAGAGAGCTGCATTTGTTTTTTACAAAAGAGCATGAAATGCGACGATTAACTCTGCTTTCGACATTATTCAGTTATTTTACCTGGCGCTTTACTCAGAAGAAGTAAATTTGCAACAAAGATCTACTTATGTAATAAAAGTTTTCATATTCATTGGTAAAAAAATGAACATTTCTCCCTTTTCCTAGGTAAAAATTGTGCAAAATTTGGTAATGTAGAAAAACTGGTTCGACATATTTGCAATTTCTGAAATTTTCACAATTTTCATCAGTCATTTAAAGTTCAATGGAGAAAAGCAAAATATTTTCTATAATAGAATTATAACACACACACACATATATACACACACACACACACACATATATATATACACACACACACACACACACACACACACACACACACACACACACGAGCTACTTCATTACAGAGACGGTATAGATCAGACCAATTTTGGCAGTAGAATTTATAAAGTAAATATCTGTGGAAAAGCATAGAGATAGAATACACAAAGGGTTCTAAAAAATAGTCAGTCATAACGATTTGAATTTTCAATTTGAACAAAACGCCATGCAAAACATGTCTTTCCAAAGGACTATAGCCTATATATACGATTTTACGAATGAAAAGTGAAATGTAATGTTTATAAGTGGTGCATTCGCAGCTAGCATTCTTTATAAATCTACAGCGGGCCGTGATCGGCCAGTCAGCTACCCTGACGGGCCGATAACGGCCCGCTATAAATTTATTAAGAATGCTTATTGTTTTTTTGTTGTTTTTTTCTGGCATTCGCTAGATTGTTCCGTGTTCCGAGAGTAACGATTGTGTATCATGAGGAGGAATACTTTCCGGTAAAGCCTTTGGTTTATTTTCGGACTCATCTGCCAGCTTTTCAGGTTCATACGTCTGTTGTGGCCTAATGAACTCACTTTCACAGAGTTCTTGAAACTCCTTCCAGTGTTGTTCTAATCTAGTAGCCCAGTCTTTATAAGGAATCATATCCTCAGGTTTGAGTCTCTTCTCGTGACGCAGAAGAAAGCTTTCTGCGATTTTATTCCGACGTCTTCTCATCCTCTCAGGATCATTGAAATCGTTTCTCTGTTCCCGAACTTTCAGTAGTTTGTCTTGTTCTTCTGTTGTTTCATCATTCTTTACAATATCTACTTTTATAACACTCCATGCGGCCTCGCCCTCTATTTCTAGATTAAAATCTGGTAACGTTTCATCTACCCGTTTTGAAATAATGTCTGCATATATTTGGTGTGTATCTCCCCAATCTTCTTTCAAAAGTGGGATTACTGTCCAAGGAACGTCACCATCAAAAGTTAAATCAAATGGTATCCAATCTACTGCCCATTGTTGCAGAACACTACAGTCAGCTCTTATTTTATCGGGCAGAGGAAACTCGCATTCATTTGGATCTACGTTTGTTCGATCTAGTGGTATTTCTAGCTCTACGTTGGGATAGTTACTAACCCATCGAGACAGCTGTTCTAAATAGTCAACAAGGTTTTCAGTTAAGTTTTCCTCTGTTTCTAAATCTGATTTAACATTATCAACACAATGCTTTAGTCTAGAAAGATACTCGTCTCGAGGTAGAGCTGAAAGGTTTCCAATCTTACAAGTGGGCAAAATTGTATTGAGTTCCTTTCTTCTGACACCATAAAGCCTTGCGCAATAAATAGGATAAGTGCCGGGATAACGACCAGGATACGGACCAGTCATGAGTTTATGTGCGCTCGGAGGGTTGTCAAACCATTCGTATGGAATCGGAAGGTTATAGAGTAGATAGTTGTCAAGCTTTACGTATTGTAAATATTGTTCTATCCTACTGTTCACTATGGGAATGAAGAGATCAAGACTGTATACTTTTTTCCCATAAATAAACCAGTTATTTCGTCCTTTCTCTGCATTATTATTTACAATATCATCGATCGTATAGTCGTTCATTTGTTTGGTAGGATCAACTTCTGGTACAATGATTGGTTTAAAATCTAGACCTTGAAATTCCTCATGCTGCTCTTCTAGCTTTTGTTTTTCTTTGTCTACGTCTGATTCATTTGTTACGTCCGTTTTCTCATCATTAAACTGCTTCGTCTCATTCTGTACTGAACGTATACCTTCATCGTCACTCTGTAGATCATTTATTAACTTAGTCTTATTAACTTCATTTTTATCATCGTCATTTCCTTCAGTCGGTTCTGACTTTGTAGCATCATCGAAATTTTCTTTTGTAACAGGTGCACCGACAGGTTCAACATCGTTTTGTTTTTTATTCTCTTGTTCAGATTTATGCCGGTCTGATATAGCACTGTTGACTCTATCGCTTATGCTACTGGAACTGCTGCTCGTTGATTTAGACTTAACCCTCGAATTCCTAGTGGAGGAAGCTCCTGACCGCACAACTTGCTTTTGTGAGTGGTTCACACTTTCCGAATGTTTTTCATCAAGTATAGGCGATCGTTTGTCTTCTACCTTTCGAGGTTCTTTCACCTGTGTACTGGAACTTCCGCAACCCATACCAGTTTAATTTAGCTGTAAAATAAAAGAAAAATAAATAAATAAATAAATAAATAAATAAATAAATAAATAAAACACGGTAGAAATGTCACGCGTGGGTTTTTACGATTCTCTTAACAGTATTCGGGATATGTCGGGCGTTTGTAAGGACATTCATACAGCCTATAGTGCAGATATGTGTCACGAATTCCGCCCCTTACCATAGTGCTGTGTCCGTAACCAAGTGGACCCTATCAATAGTACAGATGCCTGTCAGTATTTCAGTCCCTTACCGTAGTGCAATGTCTGTCTTTAAGTGGACCCTGTCAATAGTGCCGATGTTTGTCAGTATTTCAGCCCCTTACCGTAGTGCAGTGTCTGTCATCAAGTGGACCCTGTCAATAGTGCAGATGTCTGTCAGTAAGTCAGCCCCTACCAAATTGCAGCGCCTGTCACCAAGTGGATTCAGTCAATAGTGCAGATGTCTGTCAGTATGTCAGCCCCTTACCATAGTGCAGTGTCCGTCACCAAGTGGATGCTGTCAGTAGTGCAGATGCCAGTCAGTATGTCAGCCCCTTACCATAGTTCAGTGTCGGTCACCACGTGGACCCTGTCAATAGTGCAGATACCCATCGGTATTTCAGCCCCGTACCATAGTGCAGTGTTTGTAACCAAATGGAGCCTGTCAACAGTACATATGTATGTCAGTATGTCAGCCCCTTTACGTAGTGTAGTGTCTGTCACCAAGTAAAACCTATCAATAGTGCAGATGTCTGTCAGTAGTTCTGCGTCTTACCATAGTGCAGCGTCTGTCACCAAGTGGACCAAGTGAATATTGAAGATGTATGTCCTTATGTCAGCCCCATACCATAGTGTGGTGTTTGTCACAAAGTGACCATGTCAACAGTGCAGATGTTTGTCAGCATTTCATCCCTTTAACATAGTACAGTGTCTGTCACCAAGTGAAGCCTGTCAACAATGCAGATGTATATCATCCCCTTACCATAATGCAGCGTCTGCCACCAAGTGAACCCTGTCAATAATGCAAATGTCTGTCACTATGTTACCCCTTTACCATAGTACAGTGTCTATCAGCAAGTAATTACTGTAAATAGTGCAGATGTATGTCCTTATGTCAGCCCCTTACCATAATGCAGTGTCTGTCACCAAGTGACCTATGTCAGTAGTGCAGATGTATGTCACTATGTCATTTTCTTACCATAGTACAATGTATGTCAGCAAGTAAACACTGTTAATAGTGCAGATATATGTCACTGTGTCAGCCCCTTACCACAGTACAGTGTCTGTCACCAAGTGACCATTGTCAATAGTGTAGATGTCTGTCACTATGTAAGTCCCTTGCCATAGTACAATGTCTGTCACCAAGTGGAGCCTGTCAATAGTGCAGATGTCTGTCAGTATGTCAGCCCCTTACCATAGTAAAGTGCCTGTCACCATTAGACCATGTTAAGCTTGCTGTATGATATTTACATTTAGCTCCTTCTTTCTCTAACTACTGCTATCTCATTCTGGTCATTTGGACTTGGAGATGACAAGAGTTGGCTGTATTTTTCTTTTTTAAAAAGTTTAAGTTTTGACATTTCACACCAGTTATCTCCTAAAGAGACGATTGGTATGAAATGTCTAAAGTTATTTTTTCAGGAGACAGTTTGCATCTTTAGGAGACAATTGGCATGAAATGTCAAATATCATTTTCTGGAAACAATACGAAAGTTTGTCGTCTGCTGAACTAGCCAAGTGATTGGTATAGGTTAACAGATTTGAGACACCGCAGTCGAGTGGCCAGAGCGTTTAGTTGCAGATTGGAACCTGCCTCAGACCAACAATTGAAAAACTGTCTCTTCGCAATGAATGGAAATCATACAGGAACACCTAAAGGCACTGTGTCCCGCCTTTCATATTCTATGATGAGACACAATAGGCTTTAATACCCACCTACGGCCACACGGCTAAGGGACAATTTTAACTTAACCTTATTGTAATAATATCATATCGTGGACGCCAAATGGCAGAAAGACAGAAACATTATCGTCAAAAAACGCGACAAAAAGACAAAAGATCGACGATAGATAGATAGATAGATAGATAGATAGATAGATAGATAGATAGATAGATAAGATGAATGGATGGATGAATGGATGTGTGGGTGGGTGAATGGGCGGGCGGGTGGGCGGGCGGACGGACGGTGGGTGGGTGGGTGGATAGATAGATAGATAGATAGATAGCGTCTGTAGATATATTGACTAACTAACCTACATTTTGACATTCTCGTAGACTTACATGGTTCAGCCAATAATTCTGCGACTTTTCTATGAGTCTCGCCAACAAATAAATATCTAAAGTGGTCTTATCCATTATTATTAAACTATTGGTCTTTTTTTATCTCTTTTGGGTCCGCAACCCTGATTCATGCAGAGTCGTCCGGCGTGTACTAGGAAGTTTAACACTGCCACTGTTCTATATTTAAGGTGTGTACGTATCTGCTTTGTGACCGAGTGTTAACGATATCAATATTTAAACATGCTTTATAAAATTCATAGTTTGCATTTAGTCCAAGAATTGATATTTCTATGATATGTTTCTTTTTATGGATTAAATTGCCTGTCCTTAATATTTCTGATATGTTTCTTATCATCAAGGCACTCCATGATGGCAGGTCGCAGAATGTGCTCCTGCAGGGGGATTGTTCCGATGAAGTACCAGTTACATCAGGTGTCCTTCAGGGCTCTGTCCTCGGACCAATCCTTTTCCTGGTCTACATTAACGACCTGCCAGATAGGGTCGTCCCAGGTAAGACTCTTTGCCAATGATAGAGTGGCCTGCCTTGCTATATCTAAACCCGCTGAATCTCGGCAACTCCAAGCTGAACGCATTATTCTTCAAGATTGGGAGCTCGAATGGGACATGGAATTTAATTCATCAAAATGCCAGATCCAGCCCCCACCCCCCACCCCCCAAACCCCCACTTTACCTGCAACATACACACTCCACGACCAAACACTTGAGGTCGTGCCCTGTGCCCGATATATAGGGGTTTACATATCAAATGGCATTTTCTGGAAGCCCCATATCTCCCGAATCACAAGCACAGCCAACATTTCCCTGGAATTTCTGCGAATGCCGATATAAGGGAAGGAGCATATAAGGCCATTGTCCTTCCCCAGCTGGAGTACGCTGCTCCAGTCTGGGACCCCTATACCCAGGACGACATAAATAAGATCGAAATGGTACAGGGAATGGCTGCTCGCTGGGTCCTTTGTTATTACTCACCATATTCCAGCGTGATAGACATGTTCAGGAAACTGGAATGCGTACTTTCGAGCTGCGGCGTGTTCATTAGGAAAACACGCCTATTCAAATATATTGAAAAATTTACCACCAAAAAATGAAAATTTTCAGAGAAAAATGCTGATATTTTTCATATTTCTGCTCAAAACATAGATTGTGGGTACTCGTTAGAACCGCCTCGACGAGGCGGTTCTAACGAGTACCCACAATCTATGTTTTTGAGCAGAAATAAGAAAAATAATATATACCCCTGTAAACCCCAGTTTTACTATATAAAAGTGGGGTTTAAGGGGGTCAAAATAATATAGGTATGTTTTCGTGAAGCGATGCAAGACTGGTTATGTTCAATAAGATTGTTTATGGTCATGTTGCGGTACAAACTAGTCTATGTCATCCCACTATCCTGTTTGTCATCTAGGAGTACCCACCCTTTGGCATTCAGGCAGTTGTTAGCTCGGACAGATGACTTTACGTATTACAGTTGTTCAGTGGGACAGGCTACCAGCACCCATTGCAACCTTGACAGAACTCGACAACTTTAAACATGCTGTCATACAGGTTGTCCACCAGAAACCCTAAACTCTACCACCATTTTTTTATCTTCACTTTTTTAATTCTGTCTTTATAATACACTAACACTAAGCACCTTTACTCATTCCTTTTGTCCCGCTTTAATTTCTTACTTTTATGCATTTTGCGGGTACACCGGCTCAGTTGACGTTGATAGCCGTTTATAGAGATAGATTTTGAAAAGGGTGTTTGTTATGGTAGACTAAAATAACGTTGTAATGCTTTATATTGGCGACTTTCGTGTGCGGTGTGTTGACAAATGGAAATCAGCTGAATGCTCGGTGGTCCTGAACAGCACACACCACCCCCATGGAGTACTGACGGTGATGAGACGCCGCATTCTGCGGCGTCTTATCTCGGTCTACTCTGTTTTCTCAAGCCTGTCTGTCTGAATACGTAAAGTACGGTAACTTGATCAAAACGACACCACCCCTCAGAAATAATCCTGGATCAGCCCCTGCTGTAATGTCATTATCTAAAGTATTCCTACTTTGTATTAACCGGAAACGTCTTATCATTTGTGACGTAACGTAATCACGTTACGTTCCTTGGTTACGCTGTTATGTCTTTACGTTAGTACTGTATTAAACACAATGAACTGAAAAGCTTTTGTATGATCTATAAGTCGTTACATTGGCGACGAGGATAGACGGAAACGCGGCGAATAGGCTGCTTCTCAACACCTATAATCGAAATAAGAAAGATACAGAAACGCAGTGGCGAAATTTGTATTAATACAGCGGAAACTCGGAAAACACAGGATCCGATACAGTTAAATCACTTAGAAGACTGAAAGAAATCACGAATACGCAAACGGAGACGCATATATATGACCCGGTACGGTATAGACATGGGGGAAAATGAGACAGTTACGATAATAACGGAATCAAGGAATCTAAGGACCTTGCCATTCAGACCATCTGAAGACCAGTTATCCACCGGGAAGGCTTGGGAGGACTGGCTTGAAGGTATCGAAAGAGAATTTCGATATTTTAGAATTACAAGTGCCTTGGATAAAAAGGATGCTATACTGATTTATGGGGGACAGGAGATAGCGCGGTTAGCGAAAAGTTTGCCGGATCCAGAGGATCCCGACGGAGAATTAGATGTGTATCAAAAGTTGCGAAAGAAACTGAATAACTACTATATTCCAAAGAGGAATAAACATTATGCGAGATATATGTTTTTAAAAATGAGGCCAGAAATAGGAGAAACCACAGTTGCATATGCAACGCGCTTGCGCGGAAAGGCGCACGATTGTGACTTTGGCAGCAACTGTGATGACAGAATATTAGAGCACTTAATTCAGACAATAGAAAATAAAATATTGATACAAAAATGTATATCCAAGTCTTGGACATTGCAAGAATTTTTGACGGAGGCGGGACAGATCGAAGACATTTCACTGCAGATGAGAGATATGAAAATGGGACCAGAGGATAGTGACATAGCAAAGGTAGCAGAGTCCAGACGGAGAACTATACGGGCGCACAGAGATCCGAGGCACAATAGTAAGATATCTCGAGAGCAACTCTGCTCAAATTGCGGATTTGAGGTTCATCTGGAAGGGAAGAGCTGTCCAGCCTACGGGAAAAGATGCAATATTTGCTCGAAATACAATCATTTCGCAGCGGTATGTAGGTCCGAGAAAGGCAGATATATACAGAGTACTAGTAGACAACCAGGTAGAAGTAACCGGAATCAAAGGAAACACAGGATAAAGAAAACGACTGAGACGGATCAGGAGAGCGAAGCAAGCTCTGATGAGGAATTCCTTACCAAATCAATAGCGCATATGCAAATTAAAAGTGTAAAGAAAAGATACGGATTAGAGAAAACTATACCATTGATGGTAAATGATATTCACATAAGGGCAGAACCAGACACTGGGGCCGATGTGAATGTCATGGATGAGCATCAATACAGAGCATTACTCCACAGATCGGAATATAAAATGAACCTTCAAAGGAGTCAAACGAAATTACGAACATTACAGAACGATCTACCAATCAAAGGAGAATTTGATGCAGTCCTGAGGAACCAGACTTGCGGAAAGCGCACGAAATTTCTCGTCATCAAAGGTAAGATAAATTCGCCACCACTCATCAGCAAAAATACACTTATTGAACTTGGCATGCTACAGATAAAAGAAGATGGCTCTTTTGCAGACAAAAATGAGATGCGAATTCCTGCGGATATTAATGATATACATGCAGTGGCACAAACAGTATCATATCAAGCTATCGATGGAATCACCAGCAAATTCAAGAGCGTTTTCGAAGGTATCGGAAGAATAAGAGATATCAAAAACGACAAAGAATTATATGTTCAATTCAACATGAAAGCAAACGCAGCACCTGTTGCACAGCGACCAAGACCAGTGCCGTACTACCTTCAAAAACCACTTAAGTTATGGCTTGACCAGTGTGTAGAAGATGGTCTATTTGAAATCGTGCCATCTGATGAGCCGATCACATGGTGTTCCCCAGTAGTAGTGCAGCCGAAACCAAAATATCTTCACGTACCAAATGACGAACTTCAACCCAATATGATACGCGCGTGTATTGATTTGAGAGTGCCAAACAAGTTCATGGAAAGGAATCGAATAACCCAGGGACCGGTTGTAGAGGATTTTATCTACAAATTTCACGACTGTGTGATATTTTCAAAGTTGGACCTAAGAAGTGGTTATCATCAATTGATGCTTCATCCCGACTCACGAGCTGTGGTGACTTTCAGCACCCCTTGGGGAAATTATCGACCAAGACGATTGGTATTCGGGGCCAAAGCGTCTCAAGATTTATTCGATGATATGATGTTCAGGATCTTTGGGGACATACCAATGTGCATGAACCAACGTGACGATATCCTCATTGGCGGAAGAAATATGGACGAGCACAACAAAACGCTTGAAGCGGTATTTCAAAAGGCCAATGACTTTGGAATAACATTTAACTTAGACAAATGCCAGTTTGGGGTCGATGAACTAGAGTTCTATGGATACTGTTTCACAAAAGAAGGACTGAAGCCCACTTTAGATAAAGTTAAAGCAGTAAAAGACAGTAGGTGTCCTGAAACAAAAGAGGCCGTGAGAAGTTTCCTGGGTATGACTGGATACTTATCCAAATTCATCCCACGGTACACATCACTTACAGCACCACTAAGAAAACTCACTCAGAAAGAGGTCAGGTTCCACTGGGGAATAGAAGAACAAATTGCGTTCGAGAAATTAAAAGACAGTATTTCAAGCGACAACACCATGATCTATTTCAACCCTACCAAACCAATAGTTGTAAGAGCAGAGGCAAGTTACCATGATGGATTGTCAGCAGGACTACTCCAGGACATAGGGAAAGGATTACAACCAGTCCACTTTATTAGCCGCACCATGACTGACACAGAGAAAAGGTATAGTCAAACTGAGAAGGATGCACTAGCGGTACGATGGGCCAAAAACAGATTTAGAATGTATCTTCTTGGTGCGCCTAAATTTAAAATCATCACCGGTCACAAGCCGCTTCTGTCCATGTTTAACAAAGTAACAGCTAAACTACCACCCAGAATAGAGCGGTGGGTGATGGACATGCAAGACGTGGATTACGAATTGGTCTATGAACCCGGCAGAGATGAACAGGATCCATTAGACTTTTTATCCAGGCACCCTTTGCCTGTATCAGGAACAGATAATACAGAGAAAGTTATCAAGAGTGTTATAAATTCAGAGCATGCGATAGTGCTGGACCATATTAAGGAGGAAACACAAAAAGATAGACAACTTCAGAAATTATATAATAGAATCCTGAAAGAAGACTGGGAGAAACATAGGAAAGATACTGATATTTGTCCGTTTTACAGCATAAAAGGGGAACTGTTTGTCGCCGATGGGCTTGTATTCAGACTGAATCAAATAATTAGCAGAACAATTGTTGCGATGTCAGTTTATCACACGAACTATCCTTTTGAAGAAAGGGAGAGATGTAATGTCATTATCTAAAGTATTCCTACTTTGTATTAACCGGAAACGTCTTATCATTTGTGACGTAACGTAATCACGTTACGTTCCTTGGTTACGCTGTTATGTCTTTACGTTAGTACTGTATTAAACACAATGAACTGAAAAGCTTTTGTATGATCTATAAGTCGTTACACCTGCCTTGAACCAGGGTTGCTCCTATCTAGAAGAGGCTCACACAGATCAGAAGAAGCTAACCTGGTCGTCAGTTCCTCAAAACACTACAGTATGTAACTCATTCAATCTTCAAACCTTGAATTGTCTTCTTATCATATTTCCCTCACGTACTGTCCTGCATTTCGTCTGTTTCCCAGTGATTGTACGTGGACCACAGGAGCTTAAAGTTATTATTTTTGCTTTTCGTAGTAATAGTCCTATACGAAAATCGTACAGGCATTTATATAACAAAATTAATAACTTCAAGTCCTGTGGTCTTGACAACGTCTCGTAACCAACGTAGTCTCTTTGACGTCAACATTGACAAAGCGACGTTACTTTACTTCACAAGTATACTGAGCCTTATATCTATAAAGTTTGCCCTTGGACAAAAAGAATACAGAACAAATATCGGAGTACTGGTTTCATTAAGATTTTTTTTTTTTTTTTTTTTTTTTTATGCTCAACTTGTCTGATTTTTTATTCTCTGCTAATAAATATGAAAATGCCAACTATTGAAATTTTCAGGCTCAGCTATGTTTAGCAAGAAAGAATTTGCAGCCGTTAGTAATCTGAGGTTTATTTGCAGGACAAATTTCATGCTCAGCTGAGTTGAGCATGAAACAAAGTTTTATAACCTTGGGGCCTGATTTTAGCGGAACTGGCTTTTCCATGATACATGCCATAGAATGGACTAAATAATCTCAAGGTAAATAACATGAAAATTACACTATAGTTACAGATGAAATTCAAGCAAATGTGTTCAGTAGGTAATGATAGTATTACCGTAATGCAGTAGATGGCCAAAAGATATGTACAGTAAACATGTTTGTTTGTCTGTGTTGAGGTTTTACGGCCCAGTCAACCCAATGGGGTCATGTCGAGCGCGGTCAGTTTACCTAACCACACGTTTACTGGGCAGGCTTAGTCCTCTAAGCGGTTAACCAGTATTGTGCAAATTCTTCCGCCAGAAACTGACAACTGCCCTTCTTGAACAGTAAACATGTACAGATATAAATAGGTCAGTGATAGCTCAGTGGTGAAATCACTGGCCGCTTAAGCTTGAGGTACCTGGATCGATCCCAGGCTTAGGCAAGGAAATTTCGGTGTCCGAGCACGCTTTTCTTCGTGTCATTTGCAGGGATCACATGAAATCAGTGCGCGTCCTAAAGAAACCTACGGTAATTCAAAATGGTTCCTTGTAGATCTGCAGCCCGGATAGATAGATAGATAGATAGATAGATAGATAGATAGATAGATAGATAGATAGATAGATAGATGGATGGATGGATGGATGGATGGATGGATGGATGGATGGATGGATGGATGGATAGATAGATAGATAGATAGATAGATAGATAGATAGATAGATAGATCGTGCTAAACTGACCAGTCTAACTAGTCCGTAGCTTTTAGCTCAGGCTTTTGAGGGCGTATGGAAGCATAGATAGATAGATAGATAGATAGATAGATAGATAGATAGATAGATAATGCAAAACTGACCAGTCTAACTAATCGGTAGCTTTTGGCCCAGGCTTTGTAATCCAAGGTCCTGAGATCAAATCCCGGTCGGGTACACAACGGGATTTTGCTTTACAGAGTTTACTCCTAGCACAATAGAGTCTGGTGCCAGGATGATTACCGTTGGAGCCTAAAGGCGAAGCTATGTCTATAAAGTCAAACAAAATTAACCATTTACCACTCCCTGGGCCAATTTAGCATACGAATAATTGATGATATTTTTCTGATTTTCAGAAAACAGGTTTTGACTTTTCACGCAAATTGTCTCCTATGGAGACAATCTGCCTGAAATGTTAAATCCTGTTTTCTAGGAAAAATAAGAGAACAATATCATCAGTTGATCGTCTGCTGAATCAGCCCAGGGAGTGGTAAATGGTTAATTTCGTAACATTTGATACAAATGTTTCATAGTTTGATGAAGGAATGCACTAGAACGGTTGTATAGAGCGCATAACTGACAAGACTAACTGGTCCGGACCATTCAGTCTAGTGGTCGTGCGTTCGCTTTGTAATCCAGTAACACTGCGTCCGAATCCCGGTCGCGACACTCGATGGGGGTTTTGTTGCCAGTTTTTCTCCTCCTACTACAATAAATAAAATAATATTAGGACATTTGCGACAAAGAGTAACACGAATTAGGAAGTAGGAAACAGCATCTGGTATTCTGTAACTTTAATGAGGATTCAGAGGCTAGGAAATGGTAATTGGGAAATAGAAGTATACAAATGGAACTATAAGCTAGAAAACAAGTAATTGGGAAACAGTAACATGAATAAGAACCCACGGACTAGGAAACATGCATCTAGGAAACAGTCACACCATCACGAAAACATGCCTATTTAATGTTGGCCCCATTAAGCTCCACTTACATAATAAAACTGGGGTTTACAGGGGTATACATTATTATTATTATTTCTGTTCAAAAACATAGATTGTGGGTACTCATTAAAACCGTCTTGGCGAGGTGGCTCTAACGAGTACCCACAACCTATGTTTTGAGAAGAAATATGAAAAATATCACATTTTTATCTGAAATTAGCATTTTGTTGGTTGTAAATTTTTCAGCATATTTGAATAGGTTTGTTTTCGTAATGTAAATAAGGAACGAGGGATGAAGGACTAGCAAATACAGACTACTTTGCTGAAAGTTGTTTTTGCCCGACACTTATAAGAATACGTTAATTTGCAAACTTTTGTCATGATTAAATGTAAATCCCTCTTTTTTACTTTTTTAATTACCTACAAAACAGTTTATATTATTCACTGGTTATAAAACATAGCCTACAATTTCATTTATCATGGTAATATGGTTGCAAAAGAAGTCGACTAGGTACATGTAGGTAAATCGCAAACAGGTTTTCAACGTAGTTCCACGTGTCATGCTGTTTAAAACAAATGCATTTTCTTTTTAACATCACGAAAACACGCCTTTATAGTTTTGACCCCTTAAACCCTACTTTTATATAGTAAAACTGGGGTTTAACGGGGGTACGTATTATTTTTCTTATTTCTGCTCAAAAACATAGATTTTGTGTACGCGTTAGAACCGCCTCGTCGAGGCGGTTCTAACTAGTATCCACAATCTATGTTTTGAGCAGAAATATGAAGAATATCTGAAAAAATTCATTTTTTGGTGGTAAAATTTTTAGTGTATTTGAATGGTCATGGTTTCGTAATGGATACTTTACTGGATCAGTTGATTGCATGTAACGTTGTCCCTGACCATTAATGAGCCACGTCAAGAAAAAAAGGTGCAGCGGCGGCATTTGCGAACAGCAAATGTCCAGGGCCCAGTTGTTCAAAGCTAACGATGTCGTTAGTTAACGATTCGTTAAAATTTACATTGAGTGATATGCAAATATGCTGAAATTTTTTGCTGAAAAAATGTGAGTAGCTTTTGCAGTGCAAAAGCTACTCACATTTTTTCATAAAAAATATCAGAATATTGTATATTGAATCTGCTAAAACAGTTATCGAAATTACCCTTAACAAGCTCGTTAAGCTAACGACGACGCTTTGAACAACTGGGCCCAGATCAGCCTGTGATATCGGTCAGTCTGATCAGGTCATTTACTTTTATATTATCCACTACATTCTGTAAACATACATGTATACCTGGTTAACCTTTACCCCTTTATACCGGGTGGACTTTTCTACCCTAAATCTTTGGACATAACCATATCCTATATAAGGGATGTCTGGTTGGTTTTTATTATTATCATGCTTTGAAGAAATTTCTGACCTTAATGCAAACAGTGTAGACCTTGATCAGACGCAGCGTTCTGTGGTGTCTGATTTGGGTTTACACTATTTGCCAATGTCCCTTTTACAAGACGCTAGGCATAAATGGATTAACCAGTCTCTGGGCTGATTCAGTAGACGACAAATTGATTATATCTTTTTCTTATTTCTCCTGGAAACAGGATTTGACATTTCATGCAAACTGTGTTCATTGGAGACAATCTGCTTGAAGTGTCAAATCCTGTTTTCTGAGAAAATAAGACAATATTTCAATATGTCGTCTGGTGAAAATTTTACCCAGAACAGTAAACTTTTAAGGCGCTATGCAAATATTTACTAGACGAAATTCTAAAATTGATTTTGTTATTTTTCAGAGAAAATAAAACTTGGTATTTCATATGAATAAGAATGCTTACTGGGTTCCCGCATGGCGCTTCTCACTGAGCCTTGTCAACCCTGAGGTTCTGAAATGAACTTTCCAACTTCGAATCTGAACAAGTCCATTGTTGAAAACAGGGAACAGAGTCACCAAATCAAAACTGATAAACAGTGTAGATCTGAGTGAGACGGCTCGTTTTTAGGAGCCATCTCATGAAGGTCTACTCTGTTTGAGAAGGTCAGAGGCTGACACAGGATGATTTCTGAAGGGGTTCGATTTGATCAATTTACCGTACTTACTCTACGTATTCGGAAATTAAGACAGGTCTGAGCAAACAATGTAGACCCGGATCAGACGCCGCAGAACGCGGCGTCTGATCTGGGTCTATACTGTTTGTCACTCATCTAGCAATTTTACACACATTCATAGGTAGTAAAATGGACTAGCTGAACAGAAGTAAAAGGAAAAAAAGTAATGGTGTGACTATTTAGGATAAATACGGTATCCTAAATTTATCAAATTTATCCAAAATTCTCATGAAACTGAATTTTTTAGTCAGAGATGGTCTGACTGAACCCGCCAAAACCCCTCCGAATCCACCCTTGAAAAGGTGTCTACATCATGAAAACATGCCTATATAATTTTTACCCTCTTAAACCCCACTTTTATGTAGTAAAACTGGGGTTTACAGGGGTATACATTATTTTTCTTATTTCTGCTCAAAAACATAGATTGAGGGTACTCGGAGCGAGGCGGTTCTAACGAGTACCCACAATCTGTGTTTTGAGCAGAAATATGAAAAAAAAAAAAATCAGGATATTTTATCTGAAAGTTTTCATTTTTGGTGGTAAAATTCTTAATATATACTGAAAGGAAAAAGAAACGCAGGGTAAATTTTATTCCTAAATTTCATTCAAGTTTGAAAAAGTTTGTTAAATATTTTACTATGATTACAAAACGGTACATGTATGGAACAAAAGTTCCAAGTTTCATTGGTTTGTGATCAACAAGTCTCGAGTTATTGAAGTTCATTGGTAGCTACCCCACAAATCTTGAAATCAAAATCAAACTGAAAACCAATATCGGGTGTGCCCCCCTCTTGCTGCCGTTGCTGCCCTAATTCTCCTTTGGATAGAGTTAACCAAAGCATTGACAGTTCGCATCGGGATGTTATTCCATTCATCGATCAACGCATTCCTTAGTTGCGCGAGAGTTGCGGGGGGATTTCGGCGCTTCCTAACCCTTCTGTCCAGCTCATCCCACATGTGCTCTATTGGGGTCAAATCTGGACTGTACGGTGGCCATGCTAGTGGTGCGATGTTATTGTTTGCCAGGAAATCCTGACAAACTCGGGCAACATGTGGTCGGGCATTGTCCTGCTGCAGAATCAGATTACGTTGTTGCACAAGCGGGACTGCAACAGGACGCAAGATCTCATCCCTATACCTTACTGCGGTCATATTGCCCGCAACAATAATCAACTGTGATTTTATCCCGTGAGCAATGCCTCCACAGGCCATAATGAAGCCACCCCCAAACCGATCCCGTTTGACAACACAAGCGTCGGCAAAGCATTCTCCACGACGTCGGTACACACGACGTCGACCATCTGCGCGATAGAGAGTGAACCTAGACTCGTCCGTAAAAAGAACTCGTCTCCACTGCCTCATCGGAAACAGCCTGGGCGCATGCGCCGTCAACCACGCCATACGACGCAACCTACGTGCCTGGGTCAGAGGCAGACCAACGTATGGACGACGAGCTCGAAGACCAATCTCACGCAATCGACTTCCAACAGTCTTCGGAGAAATTTGTCGATTATGCGTACCTACTGTATTAAGGGCAGTTCCGGTAGCAGTGAGATGACGATTCCGCAAATGTGCCAGACGGACTGTCCTGTCTTGACGTCGCGACGTCACGCGTAGACGCCCAGACCGCGGTCGGTCTGCTAAATGCCCTGTCTCCCTTAAACGTCTAACAAGACCTTCAATTGTTGAGACGTTAACCCCAAAATGATTGGCACCTTGCTGTTGCCTCTGACCCTGCATCAGCAACGCAATTGCCCCACCCCTCTGAACATCAGTCAATCGTACCATGATTGAAAAAAAGTTCAAAGTAGCGTAAAAATGAAAAGAAAAATCGGTAAAAGAATCGAAGAGCGTTGTGTATCGTTGAAGTGTACCAAATGGTGTGAGGAAATCTTGTGCTCAAGGTTTAAACATGCACGAAATTTTGGCTTTCCGTATTGTCCGTGCAATGCACTGTGTAGTGCACGGTTGAATGATTTCACACACTGGGTAGATAGCATATCGACCAAAGACTCGTATACCCGCGGTTCACATTCACAGGACAATCTGTAAAAGTGTATGGCTATAGTAAACACTGTAAAAATGGTTAAAATAAGAAGGAAAAAACTCTACCCTGCGTTTCTTTTTCCTTTCAGTATATTTGAATAGGCATGTTTTCGTAATGAACTCTAGTTTATACGTTGACGATGTTAACGAGCCACGGTGTCAGAAAACATAAACCTACCTTCGGATATTTGCGCCCAGTGAAGCTTCAATTCAGCCTACGCATTCGATCAGAATCTCCACTGTGCGCATTTTTGATATCCAAGGGTGCATTTGTTTTCATACGTTTTCATACGGACAACAAAAATTCTCCTCATACTGTGTGAATCTGACCAGGACCTGCATTGTCCGTCAACAGAATATTGGATACTACAGAATGTATGAATGGAGAGCAAAGGCCCGGATGATACTTTGCGCATGCGCAGGGTGATCGGAATATGCGCATGTTTGAATGCACTTTTTCGCTTAACGCGGCAGACAAAATGGACAGACAACACGACACAGTTTAAATAACCGACATGCAAAGGACTGCAACAGAGGATCCGCTTTAACCCATTGTAGACCGAATGAAATCCCCCACACTATATATTGGAAGACTCTAATTTTGATTTTAGGTACACCAGGCTATGTGATTTAGATATTCCGAGAGATAAACGGTTGATCTATTTTCAAAACGCAGAGCCCTGATCAGACGCCGCATTCTGCATCTGATCTGGGTGCACTGTTTGCTAGTTACCCGTTTTGGGTTCTCCAGACTACAATAGGTCAAAACGTTCAGTAGAAAAAAACACTGCCGGGTTAGATGGTCCAATCAATCAATCAATCAATCAATCAATCAATCAAACCACTTTATCTCTCTCAGTCCATTTACATGGCAACTTGAGGTACACAAAATGCAATGTAGACATATTGAGGTAAAATGTGTAGCAATGCAACATATATAGACAAATTGAACTATCCCAGCTAATTCTCATGTACCCATTATTATTATCAGGAGGGCGAACACGCAATACGCATGATTATGTAAAGATTGCAGACAGGTAAATATCAAATGGATCGGAATGGGGCTTAAACTACTTTTACTCGATCGAAATCTTACCCTTATCATCTGAGGAAAGTCCAGAGATTAACCCAAGAAGACGAAACAAATGAAAGTGCAAACAGAAAGTCTAATTAATTCGTCGACAAATGTAGATATAAATGTTGATAATTCGTAATTGATATTATCCTACACCGACTCTTTATAGAAAATAATCAACTAAAACCAATACTAACCTCTTGCGTTTAAATCATTCATAAACTTTTTTTTTTTTTTTTTTTTTTTTTTTTTGTAATCCAGTGATCCTTCACAACGGATCTGAATATTGCACTTAAATTGGAAAAAATCGAAGTTAAAATTTCGATATTACGTATAACTCAAACAATGCTAACTAGATTTCTTTCTACCTTTACAAACATAACTATAAACTGACATTTTGCCAAGGCAAATAAAAGGCTTTTGTAATTACTGATCAATACGGTAGGTTTAACACTGTCGCCAAAACAAAATATAAACTAAAAAAATATAACCTGTGATCTATGGCTTCTGGTTCCTAGTTGTATTTCATCAAATAGAAAACTGAAACCAGAAGTCACAGGTTACCGGATAAGTGTATATTAATTTATGGCTGCAGCACTTAACCCTTGCAACTTGTTAGACTAAAATAAATATCTATGCAAAATGTAGATCCAGATGAGACACGGCTTGTAATGTTATCAGGATCTACACGGTTTGCCATTCTGAGTTTTGAATTTTGACTGACATCATTCAAAGACAGAAGAGTCCACTTCAGAAATACAGGGATGATAGGATTCATGTAAAATTGGAATATTACTTAACACGATTAAAGGTAACACACTGAAAGATATAGACTGCTCGGGATCAGACAAACGACTTTAAACTTCTCCGGATAGAAAGCGACATACGAAATATATCCGACCACTTTATCTGGAGGAAACCATGTTAGCCGTATTAACCTTAAATATTCGGGTCACCTTAACTTCATACCATATTTTTATTAAAATTTTGAATAAGTCCATTTTACTGCCCATTATGGCTAAAACTGCTGAATGAATGATAAACCGTGTAGACCCCAGATCAGATGCCACCTTCTGCACTGATGCTTGGACTTTTGTGTATCAACAACAACAGAAGGATCGTCTCCGATCATTTTGACCACGTCAAGCTAAATTGTGCCTGAAGAATTACACGGACAGCGTAGGCCTTGATCAGACTGCGCATCCGCGCAGTCTGATCAGGGCCTTCACTGTCCGCTTAGAGGTTTTCTATACTGCAGACGGACAAAGGAACTAGAGCTGGTTTTGCCATAAAACATATGTCGCTTCAACACTCATAACTGTGCCCCGTCCCCACCCGCCCCGCCTCTGCTATCCACTCTCCCCCCCCCCCCCCCCTCTCACCCCACACATACCCAACACACACACAGTCCACATGAAAGTTTACCAGTATGAATTATTACGAATATGTGTTGTAATTCGGTTCTTATGTCCTGCATATTGTCTTATGGTGCTTTATGCGTGTGCTCGTTTCCTGGATCTAACTTCAGCATCCTTAAGTTGTGTAACAAAACATTATAAAAGGGGTATAATTCCATTAACTATATGAAAGTGGAATCAGGAGGGTCCTTGTTTTCTGGACATCATCTTATGTTTTCATTTTTACCATGTTTCCTGCCAAGCTCCATAGCACAGGCGGTAGCGTCTAATTGCAGATCCAGGAGTCGCAAGTTCTAACCCACTTCCGCTGATTCAAGAATGGCAGTTGTCAGTTGCTGACGGAAGTATGTGCACATGTACTAATTAACCGCTTAGAGAACTACGACTGACTTAATGTCCCTTTTCTAACGGCGTAGATTTCACCTTGCAGTATTTAAAACTTCCTGAATTGTTTCGTTTTGATAATTCGACAGTCTTAATCATTGTCAACTATTGATTTTATTACAAAAGAATTTCACTTTACTTACGTTATCTGATAGGGAAGAAAGGGAACTTTCAGTGTGTATATATTAGCCACCGTCAGAGAAAGTGCTTTTCTAAACATTACGAAAACATGCCTATTCAAATATACTGAATTTTTTACCACCAAAAATGAAAATTTTCAGATAAAAAAAAATCTTATATTTTTCACATTTCTGCTCAAAACATAGATTGTGGGTACTCGTTAGAACCGCCTCGGCGAGGCGGTTCTAACGAGTACCCACAATCTATGTTTTGAGCAGAAATAAGAAAAATAATGTATACCCCTGTAAACCCCAGTTTTACTATATAAAAGGGGGGTTTACAGGGGTCACAATTATATAGGCATGTTTTTGTGATGTATACGAAAAACAAAGGTCTAGATTAATATCATCCATTGTTTGACTAGTGCTTTTTGTGCGCCAATATATTCTAATAGATTCTGTTAATGAGCGAGGAGTATCTTTCTTAGATTGTATTAGTATGCAGGCTAATCTCAGTCTTGGTTGCCCACCTACAGGATAAGGCCATTTGTTTTTACTTTGTGTCACCTACAATGACTGAACAGAGTATTTACTGTAAACGAAAATATAGCTCCAGATAAGTTGCTTTTTTTTTTTTTCAACAACAAAAAAAATGTATAAATTATCTTTTTCGTATTTCTACATATATACATATGTTGTGGGTAGTCATTAGAAGCGCCTCACCGAGGCGCTTCTAATGAGTACCCACATCATATGTTTTTTCCGGAAATATAAGAAAATTATTTACTTTTTTCCCACAGTTATCTAGAGCTATGGAAACTTATCCGTTAAATCCACTGCACAAAACAGAGAACTATTATTATAGAAGAAATTCTCAAGTATTACTATTTCATTTTCTGCGAAACTGAGGTTTGATATTTCGTGTAAAGCGCAGACGATTCACATACCAAGCCTTAATTTCTCATTAAAAATAGAATGTAGTCTTCTGGTGTGTTCCGGGCGCTTTACGGGGCAACGGGTACACTTTCAGAGAGACAACTCTGACAAAATTCTTTTGCCTCCCTTCTGGCAAGGGTCCACTCTAAAAGAAAACAATCTTTCCCTTTAGAGACGACCCCTTTTCAAAAGGGACTTGATGTTCAGGAAAGCAAATATGAAATCACAAAGTTGTCTACCTTGGAAAAAATAGCCCCTTGAGCATTCCTATGAGGAGTTTTGTCTTACTTTAGCAAAATAGGCAGCAGTTTTGTCCATGAAAATGAAGTCAAAAATCGAACAGGAACAAATTTTTTTTTTTTTTTTTTTTTTTTTTTTTTTTTTAAACTTGCAGAATTTAATGTCTTACCAGATTATGTGATATTTGATATGTAGTATTGTTGTCGGCAGCCCTCCCCAACTGGCAAGTCTCCTACAACTAAATTAGTTCTGCATATAAATTACTTGATCTAAATGAACCTGTGAGTGGATAGGGAATGTCTTCTTAATCATTCTGTGCTTATAGATAGACTTTCTGCCATTTTTACAAGAAAGACAACTTTTATGACTTTCTGGTTTGCTTCTCTGCACATCAAACTCTTTCTGAAAAAGGGTGTACTCTAAAAGGAAAGAATATGCTCCCAAGGGGAGAAAATTCTATCCTTTTAGATTAGGCCCCTTTTCAGAAAAGAGAAAAAAATAACAGTCTGAACTGTGTTGTTTCCCTTGAACGTATTATATTTATTCTCCTTAATGGTTCGTCCAGTAGAAGCCAGCAAATAATAGACTCTTAACCCAGTAAGCATTCTTTGTAAATCTATAGCGGACCGTTATCGGCCCGTCAGGGTAGCTGACGGGCCGATAACGGTCCGTTATAGATTTATAAAGAATGCTAACTGGGAAGTTATTATACTATGGAAAGATCATGTTCCTGGTTAGATGTTTCGATGTGCAGGTTGATCTGGGTTTTCGTTATATGCGTCAGTACGAAAACACGCCTATTCAAATATAATGAAAATTTTACCACCAAAAAATGAAAATTTTCGGATAAAAATTCTGATATTTTTCATATTTCTGCTCAAAACATAGACTGTGGGTACTCGTCAGAACCGCCTCGACAAGGCGGTTCTAACGAGTACCCACAAAAGCAGAAATAAGAAAAACAATGTATGCCCCTGTAAACCCCAGTTTTACTATATAAAAGTGGTTTAAAGGAGTCAAAATTATATAGGCATGTTTTCGTGATGTTAAGGTTTTCAACTGTGTGACGACGGCCCAGTACATGTATATGAAATCCCAACAAAACTTCCTGTAAATCAAGTGAATATTGGTCTTCAGCAACCGTCTCTGCATTCCAGGGCGTACACTGCCCGTTGACTGGTCCCTTGGAAGATATCTGAACGCTTTGCCTGTGCCATTCCTTCAGGGCTTGACAAATGTTAATGCATAAAACACATATACAATACGTGTCACGACAAGCATCAAGGTGTCTCCGAACATATATGAAATGCACAGTTTCAAGTCATTCTGTCCATTGGCGCAGTCTCATTAGGGTCCTCGTTGTCTGCATATGTTCCGGTGTTACTTTGTGTCTGTTGGTTTGACCCATTATCTTATTTACCCTAAGTATTGGGAAGCTTTAATTTCTTACGGTACAATTTAAACAAGTCCATTTATTAACAACCTGTTGACGTGCTTAAAACTCCTTTGGGAGTGGCAAACAGTCTAGACCATGATCAGACGCCGCCTTCTGCGGCGTCTGATCTGGGTCTACACTGTTTGCTCAAGTCAGTCTTCCGAATATTTTGGGTAAATCTGGTATTTCTGTACCATATTGCACAATTTTGGCCTCAGTTGGAGGCTTTGCTATTAAATATTCATTTTCATAAGCAAAGATTTTGAAACTCCGCCCAGTGCCTCTCCAGTCGCGTAGCCCAGTCAGTATAAGGAATCATATCTTCTGATTTTAGTGTGTATTTATGACGGGAAAGAAAACCGTCCGCGATTTGTTTCCTACGCCGTCTCATCCTTTCTGTGTCGTGCAAATCAGTTCTTACTTCCCGAGCTTTTAGAATGATCTCCTGTTCTTCTGTTGTTTTATCATTCTTTACAATATCTAAATCTATTACATTCCAGGCAGCTTCTCCCTCTATCTCCATATTCATATCAGCAAAGTTTTCATCAACCCGCTTCGAAAGAATGTCTATAAATATTTCGTGTGCGTCGCCCCAGTCTTCATTTAAGAATGGAAACTGATTCCAAGCAGCATCTCCGTCCAAACTGAAATCAAAAGGTGTCCAATCTTTCGCCCATCGTCGTAGAATGGTCGAGTCGGCTCGTATTTGCTCTGGAAGAGGGAACTCGCAATTATTGGGATCTACGTTTTTCCAACAAAGTGTTTCTAAGCCAATAGTTTGATAATTATATAGCCATCGAGATAACTGCTCTAAATAATCAGAAAGGTTTTCTGTTAAGTTTTCTTGTGTTTCTAAATCAGACTTAACTATATCAACACAGCTCTTCATTCGAGAAAGATATTCTTCCCTCGAAATTTTGATTAATTTTCCAATCTGGCAAGGTGATAAAACTGAGTTTAATTCAGTCTTCCTTACACCATAATTCCTGGCTCCATACACAGGGTAATAATCAGTCAATATGCCACGAGCTGTCATGTTGTCTTGGTTTGTAAGTTCTAAGTACTGTTCTATCCTGTTTCTTACTATAGCAAGGAAACGATCGAGGCTGTAAACTTTTCTCCCATATATGAACCAGTTATGTTTTCCGTTCTTTACGTTGTTATCGCTGACATCGGCGATTGTGTAATCACGAATTTGGTCATAAGAGGCTGCTTCGGGAATAACGATTGTTATCAAATCTAGATCAGAAAAGTCCTCAACGTGCTCATTAACATCCAACGTTTGCTGAAACTGTTTTCCTTCTGTCCCCTCATTCATAAAGCACGTATCTGTACTATTGGCCTTTGTTTTACTAATGTAATCCAGCTCTCCTACTATACTAACATCTTTCTCTACAAATTCATATTCCGTTTCATCAACTTCATCGGTGTCTTGGTTTTCTGAATGACTTCGTATGTCTTGGTTCCAGAAATAATTCGCGTCGTGTGTGTATTGTTTATAAGCCAGGTTATCTTCCGTATTCTTGAAATCAATCGCCTCCATACTGGAACTTCCGTGGAACATGTTGGATTCTTCCGATCTGAAAATGAAGTAGCGTTTATAAATCATAATCATAAATGGGCCACGTAAAGCGAAGAACTGCCTTCGAGCATGCGCAAACTCTTCGAATTCATATCACCCAGCGTATGTGCAAGGTCTCATCCGGGTGTTTGCTCTACATTGCTACATTCTGTAGTATCCAATGATTCTAGCATCGGACAGCGAATGTCCTGATCTGACTGCGCGGATGCGCAGTCTGATCTGGGCATTCGTTGTCAGGGCATGCACCGAAGGCTTATTTAAGCTTCACGCATCTCAAATAATAATGCACCAGTCATTTGAAACTCCGGCCCCTACGGGGCCGTCCATAGCGGGGACACAGCGAGGCTTAGGTGCCGTAAAATCGTAGCGGTGCTGTAGATGAACCGCGGTATTAATTTCCCGCCAGAATGCTTTGCATACTTAAATTAGAGCCACATCAACCCAAAACTATAGTTTTCTAATAACTGGGCTCATACTGCCAATGATACGTTACTCTTTGAATTTAGCTGTACCTAGTTAACCATACCTTTTACCTCGAAAAATTACACAGGTTGATTTTTGCAACAGAGAGCAGACTAGTCCAGGAAACCAAAACTGGCCCCGGGATGGAGGGGCTTTGAGCAGGGATTTTATCGTAAATTTGATATAAGAGGAAAGGAGAAAAAGAGGAGAATGAGGGAGAATGTGAATGACAATGCAGAAACAGAAGATGTATTAACATGCACCCCCGCCCCCCCCCCCCACCACACACACACACACACCACCACCACCGCCACCTGCTCCTAGCACAGCAGACCCTTACCATCAGCAAAACGACTCAGATAAACCTGTGCGAACTAATCAGGGATTTTCTCTGCCCGCTCACAGGACTGTGCTGATAAGCAGGATGATTTGAATTTTCGCTGTCAACATATGGCATAAGGGGCCTTTTTACCACGTAACTCATTATATGATACCATACAGAGTGCAAAGATTGTAAAGAAGGGGCTGCTAATCCAGCAGGCACGCAACGTTGAAACAACGTCGTTTCAAAGACGTTGAATCAACTTTGAATCGACGTTGTTTCAAAGATTTGTGTCCGCTGGTAATATGTGAGTTTCGTTCAAAGAAACTTGAAAAAAAAAATGTTGTATGGACCAGCAGCTGTTCACCTTAACAAGAGGTACAGGAGTCTGTCATGACGACAAAAGCATCGGTCATTATTCTCACTGAAACAAAGGTCGCAGGTGCAGATGTTGTTTAGATGATACTAAAGTATATACTTGGTGTAGATTATTTGATTCAAATTTTATCTTAATGACGCTAAAAAATATTCATCTACTGTATAGACTTTTACAGAGAACAAAAAACTCTTGTATACGATTGCTGTTGGTTTTCGTGACATACATTTTTGTAGTATTCTTGTTGAACTTGATATGTGGTTAACTAATTAATGTTAAGCGTTCCAAAACTGGAGATCAACAATAAGTGCAGACCCACATCAGACGCAACAGAACGTGTCGTCTGATAAGGGTCTACATTATTTACATAAAATACAGAAAATTCAATAAAATGTCAGTATTAAAACTAATCAGACATCCCTTTAATTGAAAACTGACCTGTCCAAAGAGTTGAGATAGAAGAGTATGTTGGTAATACATGTACATGTAAATGAGTTAATCCTTAAACGTGAATGACAATGCAGCAGACGTGATTAGAATCTTTTTGTTTTTAATTTTTCAGACAAAATTAGGCCTGCCATTTCATGTGAATAGTCTGCCAAGCAGCAGACGTTTTACATGAATTGTAAAGCCTTATTTTCTTTTTAATATTTATAACAACAAGATTATTGTCTGCTATATAAATTTTGCTCAGTGCTTACTCGGCATGAGGAGATGTGTCTTAACCCTTAAAGCGCCAAGAAATACTGCATCTGAAAATGTCGTCTGTTTATGTCGTCTGCTCAATATTCTTGCAAACTTTTCAAACCTATTTTTGCATACAGGCAAACAGTGTGGACCCAGATCAGACGGCTCCTAAAGGAGCAGTCTGATCTGGGTCCACACTGTTTGCAGAAGTGACTTTTAAAGTAACCAGCAGAAGACAAAGCAGACGACAATAGTTGTGATTGGCGCTTTAAGTGTTAAGAGCAGACCGAAGCGACCTTTCTGTTCGGTTCGTTTTTTACTTTCAGTATCAAATACAGTCGAACTTCAATGGCTCGAACATCTTTGGGACCATAAAAAATTGTTCGAGACATGGGTAGTTCGAGCCACTGAGGGTTAATCATGGTGCCAGGTCAGGAAGCAAATAGCGATAATTTAGGGATTTTTTTATTTCCTTCACAATGGTTGTATGTTGAGTGTACTCATTAGAATCGCCTCAATGAGGCGATTCTAATGAGTACACACGCAACATACAATTTCATAATAAAAATAAGAAAATTTCCCTAAATATTTGTTTTCTTGAGCTAGCGGAAGAATTTCGCAGGGACTTAAAAATGAGTTCGAATTAGCCATGGTAAACGAGCCATTGGTATTCGAGCTATTGAGGTTCGACTGTATTTTTGTACGAAGATCTGATCATATTATGTGGACAGGCGTTTACCATCTATATACGGAAGACATGTTTGCTAACAATTCACACACAAAAGAAAACTACATGTATTTTTTGTATCTGGTAACAACTTTTAGAGATACGTTTAGCATTTTGTTTTCGTTTAAGATCCCGTTCACATTTAGGCTACCCTAAAACCCATGTAGTTATAAAATACTTACATTTAGAAAGTGTAAGTTATATCCATCTAATGAAGACTTTGAAAACAGGTAGTTTATATATTGTATACATGATACATTTATCTATACAATAGTTTGACGTCATTATCTATATACTCATATCTTTTTATAGACTGGGTGGATTACAATACAATCTTAAGATATATGCGTTTAGCGCAAATAGCTCAAGGTACACAGTATGATCGGGATCTGTGCTGCTCACAATAGTACAAACCAGCCACTGCGTAGAACCTGATCAAGAGTCTTGACACCACATATATATGGTTATTGATCATTTTACCATCGCAGTTGTTTAGAAGATGAGTCAAATAAGTCAATATTGGAAAGTACCGAATATCTCCAAATTGTTTGACGTCACGGTCATGCTCAAGGTACTTTTTCTGTTTGTACATTCAATATAACTAATACACACACGGTACTGTATATACCTAAAGTATTCGAAGATACAGGTCTGATCAAACCGTGTAGACCCCGATCAGACGGGTCTACATTGTTTGCTTCTCATCCAGCAGCACAATAAACCGGTAGTCAGTAAAATGGGCTTATGAAATTTTAGGACAAGAACGGTAAGTAGTCCGGGTAAAGGTAAATCAGCTGTAAGTTAGGAACCAAGTCTGTGGACTGAAACAAATTGAGCCACAATGTGAGAAAGCATACCTTCTGACAAGTGCGCCTAACGCAGACTCAGATCAGCCTGCGTATCCGCACAATCTGATCAGAGTCTTCGTTGTCCTCATGAAGAAAGTTTGTGTCCTTGGCTTTCCAAAGTGCGCCCAGTGAAGATTCTGATCAGACTGCGCGAAGGTACGTTTCCTGGCGTTGCGGCTCATACGGATATGAACACTGATTAACATCAAACAGTTAGGCCGGCCTCGAGGCCTCAGTCAGAAGCGCATCCGACTGGTGAGCAGGAGGTTTTGGATTCGATCCCCGCCGGATATCCGGTAATATTGTTTAGTGGAGATTGATCATGAAATATTTTCTACGGTAATTCTCTCCCTTCCGCTGATTCAAGAAAGTCAGTTGTCAGTTTCTGGCGAAAGAATGTGCACAATACTGGTTAACCGCTAGGACTAAGCTTACCCAGGAAAAAGTATGGTTAGGTAACGTGACCGCGCTCAATATGACACTAATGGGTTGACTGGGCCGTAAAACCACAATACAAATCAAGGAAAGTTCGGGTAAATCAGGGCTGCGTTCAGTTAACCGAAACGTTCGCGGTCACTTGCGAACTATTGCAAACTTTCCGTTCAGTTGTGAAAGTTGTCGGCTGATGACAGGGAGTATATAGGAACTAAATTCAAGTGGTCTTTTGGCAAAACAAAAATGGCGGCCTCGGCGAATAAAACTTTATGTTTGCTTGTTCACAATCAAAAATGTGGAAATGTTTACCGCTTTAATATCATTTATTCGATCCTATGTATGTAAATTAATATTGATTGATTTAATAATATTCGATATAAAGTCAAATAATAGCTACTCTCTATTTTGAGGTCACATGAGACAAGCTGATACAATTGGGAACACTTTTAGACTCCATCCGCCACTTAGTCGTACCCTAAGCGTACGAAATTTCACCAGATATGGATTTGTTTGATGTGAACCCACTATACATCTTGCCAGGATAAAAGTGGTGTTTTTGCTTGTACAAAGAGTGAAAGCATATAGGGCGTCTTCCCAAATAAATGAACGCCCTGACTCATCCAAATTGTTTCTCTGTCTGTCTGTCTGTCTATATGTCTGTCTCTCTCTCTCTGCGCGCGCGCGTGCGTGCGTGCGTGCGTGCGTGCGTGTGTGTGTGTTTTGCTTAGACAGTAAGTTCCAGCGTAAAGTATTTAAGATCACGAAAAGAATAAAAAAAAAATAAACCAGTTATAATAACTTAATAAAGTGTTTAAAAACTTACCATTTTTAATTGTTTTTGCTTAAACAGGGTCATATCCATTACAATATAAACCTTTGTCCCAGAATACGTATACTGTCAATAAGAACATTTAAATACCAAAGTCAAAACTAAAGTCAAAAGGATTACTTTGTGAATGATTTTCAAATAGATATACATGTGACAACTGATTCTATATTTATCCTAATTATTTGGACACCTTCGCTCCTTACCATTCTTGTCCTAAAATGTGAACATGTCCAATTTTCTCCCTGCTACTGTGTCTAAATATTTGCTGGATGAGTGGCAAACATAGTAGATCATGATCAGACGCCGCGCTCTTCGTCGTCTGGTCTGGGTCTACACTGTTTGCCCAAGTCCGACTGTGACTGTCCGAATATTTATCGTAAAAATGGAAATTATACCCATTGGTCCACATTACGCATTCTTTAGATTTAATCGTGTTTAGTTTGTGTAATGGACATGATGTAAATCAACACAGATATTAATATTGGGGTGATATATAGTTAGTCATCGATATCATAAATAAATAATCTGGTCCGTCTCGAAAGGTTATGCCAGAATCGATGAAATTATCGCGGATAATCAATCGCATTTAACATTATACCATGACGAGACTATAGGCTACAGACTACCATTGATTTTCCATATATATATTACAAATGTTTGCAAATGTGTTACAGCTTTCAGCCGTTTTGGTTTGAATTTAGATGGTCAAACCTTGCTACTTGCCTGGCAGCAGTCCCTCTAAAATTTTCAAACCAAGCAACGGAATGGTAGGCTATGTGTTATGTAATCAGTTTCCGCCTCTTCGAAGACACCGACGCAGATCTTGTAGGTCACGGAGGGTGTTAAGGTAATTTGTAACCCTGATGATTTTTCTACTTTCATATTCAAAACAACCATTACAAATATACAATTTTGCTAACTATCTACCGCCTCGTGGGTGGGTGGGTGGGTGTGTGTGTGTGTGTGTGTGTGGGGGGGGGGGGGGGGGGGCTAACTTCATATATATGGCATAGTACGGATGTGCGTGCCGAATAGCCCCCTTTTTCAGCGCTGCCAGGTATATGATTGGCCCCGTTTTTTCAACAAAAAGTATATGAATGGCACGATTTTTCCGGATTCCTATGTGAAAGCCCCCATTTTTCTAACATCCTGGTATATGCACATATTTTTCGTTCAGAGATTTTTCGAGGCTGCTTATCCGCTTGGTATTACATGAATTGACTGTGATATTTGTGTAGTAACCAGTAAAAAAATGGGTTAAAAAATCAAAGGGCAGTATATGAAAAGGTCAACATTTTGGATGATCAAGTATATGAATGGGTCCGTTTTTCCGAAGGCCAGGTATATGAATGGGGTAGGTTTTGAAATACTGGCTCGCACACCCGTACCAAAATTACCCCTATGTAACTCCACCCCCCGCCCCCACCCCCCCCCCCCCCCCTTCCCACCCACCCCGAGTCTACTGCAAAATAGCCTGAATGATATTTTGATCAATTTTGGCATCAAAGCAAGCAAAATACACTTTAACCCATTGTAGTCGGGAGACTCGTAAAAAGGGTAATTGGCAAACAGTGCAGACCCAGATCAGACGCCGCAGAATGCGTCGTCTGATCAGGATCTTCACTGTTTGCAAACACTTCAGCCATTTTTCTGTAGGAATATCTAAATCTCATAGCCAGACGTACCTAAAATTGAAATTGGACTCTTCCAATATATAGTATCGGAGTGTCTATTCAGTCTACAATGGGTTAAAAACAGATACAAAAAATTGAACTATTTTAGATGGAACTACATGTATAGTCCAACCCGGTGCTCTGTAAATTTTACCAATCTGTGACCTACATGGATGTTTATCAGCCAGCAAAACAAGCTGTAGTGTTAGGACTTTAAGTGATTCTTGGGGCATGCGCGGAAAACATGTTTTTGACTAACATATTTTAGACAATGGGATCGGGTACCAGTTACATAACATTAGATAACCTTCCCCCACATTGTTCAATAGGCACAAAAGCGCAAATGTAACATTTATTATTTAACCCTTGTCCTGCTGAATAAATTAAGAGACCACACTCACTTCTAATTTTCAGCCAATCAGATTACTTGATCCAGATTATTGTTATGAATTTACATACTTCATGACAAACAGTGCAAATCCAGATCAGTTGGCTTCTTCAGAAGCCAACTGATCTGGATCTACACTGTTCGCAATGGCAGGGTATATCTGGGCTTAGCAGGACAAAGGTTATCAAGAATAAACGTCGGAAGAAAACAAAGCGTGACAGACTCGATGCGTAACAATAACTGATATATTAATACACAAAAATACCTTCAAATGCATGCCTACATGCCACCAAGGAAACCTAGTCATTCCTCTCCCCATGCCACTAACCCCCACAAAACTGTTCACTGACACGCGATTTGGAGACAGTTCACCACTAAATTGGCAACAGTTCACCGACATATTTGAAGACAGATCAATGACAAAATTATTTGACATTTTAAGATAAAGACATAATGATAGGCATTCAAACTGAAAGATGCATACATGTACAAATGGAAGATATGTATGAGATTTCCACTATGCATGATAGTGTAACTACAAAATATGTTTTAGTGGAGAAATAAGAATAATATACATATTTTTCTCTGAAACAACAACGTCTTACATCACGAAAACATGCCTTTATAATTTCGACCCCCTTAAACCCCACTTATATAGTAAAACTGGGGTTTACCGGGGAATACATTATTTTTCTTATTTCTGCTCAAAAACATAGATTGTGGATACTCGTTAGAACCGCCTCGATGAGGCAGTTCTAACGAGTACCCACAATCTATGTTTTGAGCAGAAATTTGAAAAATATCAGATTTTTTTTATCTTTCACTTTTTTTTTTTGTGGTAAAATTTTCAGTTTATTTGAATAGGCGTGTTTTCGTAATGTTGGAGTTATGTATTTAGGAACAAATGAAATGATACCCACCGGAAACATATCGTTTATATAACGTCACATTAATGTCGATTCAACGTCATGACATTGCGATCTTTATACAATTACACAGCAACGTCGACGTTAATGTGATGTTGTATAAACGTCATGTGCAATGACGTTGTACAGACATAAGACGCTGTATAAACGCCATGTGCCCGCTGGGTAGACTTCAGAGGCAAAATAAGCGTACTAAATCTGACGTCTCAGTGAGATCGTAAATTCCCTATTTATTGCCCATATTGCTCTCAGACACCAATCACGACCTTAACACCAACCACGACCTGCAATAAGTGATTTATGACTCTCTCACAGTGTCTTTCATATTTAAGAGGACTTATACACTTGGTAGTCAATTTTTGTAACTTACTTTGCGTTCCGGTGCACCAAGCCCTTTATGAAAAGGGTCTACTCTAAAAGGAAATAATTTGCTCCCATTCTTTTCTTTTAGAATACACCTCTTTTCAGAAAGGAGGCAAAACAATTTTGACAGAGTTGTTACTCTTGAAAATGTATAAATTCTCCTTAAATATTATTATTCGTTCATATCTAAATACGATATTTTTCTTCATCATCATTTCTTATTTTGAAGCATTTTATACAGCACACGTAAGACAACTTGCGGAAAATACATTCATCTAGGCTTATGTACCGCGGAATTAGAACATGTGTAACTAAGACCTAGACCAGACTGCCCATCCGCCCAGTCTGAACACGGCTCTTCTTAACGACAATAAATTCTTCTATGTACAGGGTTCTTCCATTGGCAACAAAATTTCTCATAACACGCGCAGACGAAAAGTTCGCTGTTTGCTTGTATGCGTTAAGGTTGTTTGTTGTTATACTATATGCGGAATGGGAGAAAAATGAGTCTTATAAGAGTTCATTGTGACTTCTATGTTTTCGGTGTTTCCAAGAGCAATCCATATTGATTTTATGACATGTTATCCAAGGCGTCTTCAAGCAAGGAGGTGTCTAGGATGGAGTGCCGACATTACGCCCCACTCTCTTCAAGCGGTAAGCGAACACTGATCAGCGTTTCATTGGGCGCAAATTCAAAAAAAGTACATTTTTTACTTTGTGACTGATATCATATTGGCCGCCGACTGACAAAAAGGTCCTTTGGGCATATACGAATGTTTGCGTTGCCACGCGTTTGGTCAAGATCTTCGCTATTAGCCCTATATCTTCAGCAAGGTCCTTATATTGTGTAGGCGAACAACGAAGATCCTGACCAGACTGCGCATCCGGGTGCGCAGTCTGCTCTGGATATTTGCTGTTCGCATATGCTTTCTCAGCCGCCGTCCAATATATGAACAGCAAGCCAGATCAGCCATTGAATCTGCGCTTTCTCATATAGCGACTTTGTGGTAATAATTGAGCCCCTCTGAATAGAAAACGTCTTAGGTACAACATATGCGACAATTCTAGAGCCAAATCAGCCTAAGCATATGTGCAGTCCGATCAACGCTGTTCACTTTATAGAACCTTTAAATTCCAGATATTATGTTAGCGATCGGTGTAGACCCTTATCAGACTGCGTAGATTTTCAGCCTTAAGATCAATAAGTTCGGTGTATGGAGCCACTGAGTAAGGACGGTGTGCTTTTATCAAAAGCAGGTCACGCGGTCCGTAAATCAGGGCACCACATGCTTCATTCGGCACTACATGCTTCATACATGCTTCATCCGGTAGAGCATAATTGCTGTGTAGTACTTTACTGTGTGCATACCATTCAGATAGTGACGAAGGTCGAGGACTTTAATTAAAAGGTCCGGGCCCAGTTGTTCAAAGCGTCGTTAGCTTAACGGGCTCGTTAAGGGTCATTTCGTTAACTGTTTTAGCGGATTCAAATGCAATATTCTGACATTTTTTGCTGAAAAAATGTGAGTAGCTTTTGCACTGCAAAAGCTACTCACATTTTTTCAGCAAAAAAATTTCAGCATATTTGCGTATCACTGGATGTAAATTTTAACGAATCGTTAACTAACGACATCGTTAGCTTTGAACAACTGGGCCCTGATTTGTATAAGCCTACGCTAGACAGGAGCACCCCCGTCTCAAGGGTAAACGGACTATGGGTGTGCGAAAGATTATGTGGTGTGTCCCGGACAGCCAGCCACCTTCCAAGTCTCGTAGGGGAGATAAACGTTCATAACCTTCTAGACAGTTTCTCAATATTGCAGACGATCTCTGAGTCGCCAAGTAGATAGTAAAATGTCATACAATCTAAAATGAGCTGGACAATATTTTCTTTTGTTTTGAACGAGTATTTCCAAGATTCAATGCCAACGTTGTTTATAACGGCGTCTTTTTGAACTTTATACGAGTCTATTCTGGTCTCCCTAAACAAACAGACAATCCAATAATATGTGGAATAAGTCTTCTTGTTGTTTACATCATTTACAACCATAACGGTTCCATGCGATACTGTATGTATATATGAATGTTTTCTGCAATAGGTATGCTCCAGAGGAGATACCGTTCGCTTTTCTAATATCTATAACTGAATTTTCAGTAGAGTTCCAAACTGGATGAACCTCTCCAAGGGATATACTTTCATATGCGAGGAATCATAGCATTGATTTACTCTGAGCGTCTTTCAAAAGGGATTTACTACAGTACGTCGTAACCGACTCACAAGTAGGCTCTTCCATTAAGTTTCTGTAGGTTATTTTTTCTTCAAGATAAAAATGTCAGGTAGCTGGTATAACTCCAGGACTTTCAGAATACAGTGAAAGAAACTATAAAACATATACTGAAATCTATTTCCAATATTTCGTTGATTTTTCTATTGTCTGAGTTCAGAATAGCATGGACCGGTGTCAGTTGTTTCTTATGAATATCTGCTTCAGTTGGTAATGCAAGAAACATGTACACCGCAGAAGAGGTTGGTCTTTCAGGTAAATACTGAAAAATTCCGAGACCATTTTATGAAATTACCAAAGAGATGAGTTATAAGATTTGTTCAGTGGAAATATTTCCAAACCATATAGAAGTCTTGGGAGAACATAGGTTTTATAAATCTGATAGGACGTCGTTGGACTTAGACCGTTTGTTCCATGATAGCCAGAGTTCAGAGTTCATGAGAGATTATTTTGTTCGACGAGCAGTTATAATTCTTTCGTTAATGTTAATGTTCCTAGTTATTTCCGGTTCTTATCAAATAATATGCGAATTATTTTTTGTTGCAAAGTACTCCTGAATCCTTGGTAGTGAGCTGTTCCGTTTAAGCTATGGAAAGCTGTTATCTTAACATATTTTGCGCATTTTTTGTCATCGGAAGGGTCGCGTGATGAACAGAATCTTACATTCGTGGTCATTTAATACGAAATTTATCATACTAAAGGCTCGCAAAATACCGAAATCACCCAAACTCGTTCCATAAATTCCATATTAAATGGCCACTCATGTAACATCCTCTATATATTTTGCCGAGCTGGGATATCAAAGGACACTCGCAAGCTCGTGTCCGTAGATATCCGAGGGACAATATTCACCAATATCAGTGCAATAACCCATTTATTATATAGCTATAAATAGTTTTGCTCGATTATAGTCAAAAGTCTGTGACAATTCTTTTTTGTCTGAAAGCAGTTCTAACAGCAGTGCGAAATTGATATTACAAAAGCGATATCATTTTTGCATTATTGCGATATCATATGTCATATAAAGGTAACTTTCGAAAGCATCCGAATACGCGTGCAATGTCAAGTTAGCGTGCCGATATCATGTGATATCAGCACGCTTGCTTCTCGAATTTTATCGCATTTTTTAATCATTCAATATTTAGAACTATATAATAAAGTTCAACCCCCGCCGAGGTCGGCAACATTCTTTCGTAGAGATTGATCATGAAATATTTTCTACGGTCATTCTCTCCCTTCCGCTGATTCAAGAAGGGCAGTTGTCAGTTTCTGGCGAAAGAATGTGCACAATACTGGTTAACCGCTTAGATATAATGCCATTTCCATATTTCCAATGTTCTGCACATAATCCATATTCGCCTGGAGATTTTCCACTGTTCGATTTCTGTATGGCCGACTCAACCTCAGACACCGTAAACATTATTTCATTCATGTTTTCTTCTTTCAAATACTGTTCGGTCTGTACACAAGTTCAAGTACGAAATTTGAAAGTCCAGATAGATCTTCATAGTATTTTGCAAACGCATTACACTGGTCATTAACCAAATAGCAGTCACGGTCCCCGACCCTGAGACATAGTGTTGAAGAAAATGTAGTTTTATTGTTTTTAATAAGCTGATTGACCAGCTTAGTTGAAGGCTTAGTTATTAGTTGTTCGTATGATTGTTTCCTATCCATGACGTGTTCATAACATTGCTGTTTTCTTAAATGTTTCATTTCAGATTTCAGTTGTTTATAATGTATGTAGTTAGGATTTTTTTCCAAATGCTTTCCATTACTGAGAATATACACATTTACATTCTTTAAGGATTTTTTAACTTCTGGAGATACTTTCCAGCGAGGTCCCTTCAGACTAACAGTTTTCTTAGGTACTGAAGAATTTGAGGCACAGGTCAGCGGCTCAGTAATTTTCGACATTGTTGGTCCACGGAATCGTTTTTCACTTGAAGTCACTAACCCTACTATCAAAGAATGTCTATAAAACAAAACAAAGCTGAACAATGAATTTGTCAATGTCAGTTAGTTGGGAAAAAGTGCGAATCAGTGAATCCTAATAAACCACTGAAATGCTTCAGATTACATTGAAGGGTAGCACTTTTGTACAAGGGAGACAACTTTTGTGACACCTTATTTGCTTTTCTCCACATCTAATCCCTTCTGAGAAGGGGTCTCTTCTTAAAGGAAAGGATGGAACAAACCCTTTTCTTTAAGAACAGACCCCTTTTCAAAAGAGAAGCAAACCATTTTGATAGACGTCTCCTCTGAAAGTTTATCCATTCCCCTTAAATCAGTCTATCCCCAGTGTCAATGTACATATATTTGACAATAGGTAAAAAAGGTAACCAATCTATTAATTAATATCTATTTAGCAAATGTACTTTTTTCATAAAGTTTGGCCAGTGTATGTAGAATAACAAAAGAAAATACAATTATTTATAACGAATGACTAAAGGTACTGTTTTAATATTTTAGAAATTACTCATAGTGGTAGCAAACGACAATATGCATCTTTGTTTGCCCTCGACGACTTAAAACGGTAAAGTACATGAAATATGTCATGCGCATGGTGAAAAAAAATAAACAAAAACGTTATTGCAAGTGCGAGCAATGGCGGTCCGGATCAGACTGCGCAAATGCGCAGCCTGATCCGGGCCGCCATTGCCCGCTTACAGAATAAATGGAAACGGACTGTGGAATATATCACCGAGCAATGATAGCCCTAATCAGACCGCACATTATGTATTTATAATCAACGCAGGTATAGGAAGACGGTCTGACAATATCTACAGTACTCTTCAACAAATAAAAAAACTTCCTAAGATATGTAGAAGTCATAACACACTTTTCCCAAGCGGGCACATGACGTTTATACAACTTCGCATTAAAGTCGTTGCAACGTCATGTTGTGACGTTATATAAACGTCATGTTTCCCACTGGGTCTCGACTGCAGTTGTTCTAGTATGACTGGTAACATTGGAAAACCGAGGTCTTCCCCATTACGAAAACACGCCTATTCAAATATATAGAAAAGTTCACCTCCAAAAACTGAAAATTTTCAGATACAAAAACTCTGATATTTTTATCATATTTCTGCTCAAAACATAGATTGTGGGTACTCGTTAGAACCGCCTCGGCGAGGCGGTTCTAACGGGTACCCACAATCTATGTTTTTAGCAGAAATAAGAAAAATAATGTACACCCCTGCAAACCCCAGTTTTACTATATAAAAGTGGGGTTTAAGGGGGTCAAAATTATATAGGCAT
The DNA here is from genome assembly GCA_964016985.1 of Anodontia alba. Lineage (NCBI taxonomy): Eukaryota > Metazoa > Mollusca > Bivalvia > Lucinida > Lucinidae > Anodontia > Anodontia alba. Next base: position 136,767,956 of record OZ024823.1, read on the forward strand.
GTTTTCGTGATGCACACATGTGACAGTGAAATTCAAGACTAGCTCTAGCCTGTATTATGATTTGGAATTGTTGTTCATATGCAGAATCTTTGGATACTGAAGAACGAACCTAACAGACACTCGTCACATTGACTGCACACATGCGCAGTTTGGTGCGGAGCTGCGTTGTTCGCGTAAGCGTTGAAGCCAGCTTTCGCACAAAACACGGACCAGGAATGCGCCTCAGAGTGTACGCTACACTAGCAGAGAATGGAGAGAAGGAAGCGTTAAGTTCTCTTTGAATCTGACATACGCCAGAAAAATCAGTCTGTACCCTTGATTAATGTCACAAATCCTGAGACACAATCCTCATAAACTTTGAACAGTAATGATAGGATAGAAGGAGACAGTGTTTTTGAAATGTATAGCTGTATGGGAAGAAGGTGGTTTTGTAGATTGTTATCGCGGCAAAGACAAACAAGAGGGTGTTGCTCTCTACGAAGTCTGAAAATATAAACATATGGATATTTAGGGTTGTTACTTTAGCCTCTTATACAAATATATTCTATTATCTTTCCTATTGTGCTTTAGTGCTATATTTACTAGGACGAAAAAGAAACGCCGTGTAACCATTACAGATAGTTTTAAAGTATTTAATGTAATGTTACATTCATTTTTGTTTTCATTTTTGTATAACCTTCCATCTTTATTGAACAAGTTGACAAAGTTTCATTCGATTTTCAGTGACGATTATGAGAAAAATACCACAGTGAACGAGATATCAATCTGACAGATGTTCATTATTCTTGGCCAAACAATAAAATATTTGTTGCATATTCTATGTACCCGGCGTTTCATTTTTTTTTTTTTTTTTTTTTTGTCCTAGTATTATTTCGTTTATAATTAATGCAGCTCATGGCAAAACCTACAAAATGACTTGTGAACCCAGCGAAGACTCACATCCGCCTGGCATCCACCCAGTCTGATCAGTGGGTAGCTAAGGGCCCAAGCTTTCATCATGCGGACAGCGATGACTCTGGTCAGACTGGGCGGATGCCCAGGCTGATCTGAGTCTTCGCTGGGTGCACATGCAATATTGTAGATTTTGGGTGCACATGCAATATTGTAGGTTTTGTCATACGCTGGCAGTAGTATAGGGTGTCGCGATACGCTATACTACTACTGGCTCATTTATAACTGTGCAGACTTTGTCAAGAAATTACTATGGCGCAGAGCCAAAGTTCTAAATTTCTTTGTGCAGATGTTATCAATGATCCATAATAGTAAATTAGATGTGCAGGACAGCAAAGAACATAGCCTAACAATGACAACAAGTGGAACAGTGAGCAAACCACGAATGACAGCACATACGTTGCTAACCAATAAAAGGCAAAGCAGCCATCTCCCTCTGCCCAAACGATGTGATCACAAAGTCAGAAAGGACCCAACAAACACAATAATAAAACAACAAGACAAAACATGACATCACGAAAACACGCCTGTATAGTTTTGACCCCTTTAAACCCCACCTTTATACAGTAAAACTGGGATTTACAGCGTATACATTTATTTTCTTGTCTCTGCTCAAAAACATAGATTGCAGGTACTCATTAGAACCGCCTCGTCGAGGCGGTTCTAACGAGTACCCACAATCTATGTTTTGAGCAGAAATATGAAACATATCAGAATTTTTTATCTGAAAGTTTTCATTTTTTTGGTGGTAAAATTCTCAATATATTTGAGTAGGCGTGTTTTCGTAATGAAAGCCCTAAAGAGAGTAGCCAAAAGGCCCCACAAAGAACACCATTGCGTTAAAACGGTCAGTAGGTCAGCCCTGATCAGTATCTGAAGATACCTAATAACTCTGACATTTTTACGTGGATTGTCATCTTCGGGCAAGGTGATTCAGCTTCTCTCTCCTATATATTTGGCCAAACAGCATGCATTTGGCAAATTCGTCCCCTTAAATATTTACTTGGTAATTTATCAGATATTCCAGCAGCTTCATTGTTTAAACAGGCTTTCTCTAATCTATTTTGATACAGAAAAATAACTGTGTTAGTCCTCCTTTTGAGAATTGTACATGAATTATTATAATACTGTTGTTGACTATCAGCAAACACAAGATAAAAACTGAAGTAAAAACAAGGAAAAGTGGTGTACGTGCGTGCTTGTGTTTGTGTGTGTTGGATAGGCTATAACATTGATATTATGCGACAGACTGGGTGCTAAGGATTTCAAAATAAAAACTTTCAGATGAAAAATTCTGGTAGTTTTTATATTTCTGCTGAAAAACATAGATTGTGGGCACTTGTTAGAACCGCCTCGGCGAGGCGGTTCTAACGAGTACCCACAATCTGTGTTTTTGAGCAGAAATAAGAAAATTAATGTATACCCCTGTAAACCCGTTTTACTGTATAAAAGTGGAGTATAAGGGGGTCAAACTATATAGGCGTGTTTTCGCGATGGTTATGTCCTGTTTATTGTCTTATTGCTGTGTTTGGTCGGTCCTGTCTGGCATTGTGATCAATAATGATTATGCCCAGGAAAGGTCACAGTCACGAAGCACAGCCTTCCCGTGGCACTGAAAAAAGAAAACAAGCAATGAAGAAAAACAATGTTAAGACACAACGCAAAATAACAATAACTGACACACGAATTAAAGAATTACTGCAACAGGAGAACCGCCTTGAAACAGTCAACGGGAAACAGTTACTTTGTGTGTGTGTGTGTGTGTGTGTGTGTGTGTGTGTGTGTGTGTGTGTGTGTGTGTGTGTATGTGTGTGTGTAGGGGTGGGGGACAGGGGGCATGGGAGTTTTATTGGATCAAAACCTTTCTGTTAATTCTGAAAAGATGTGTTCGGTCCGCATAGGTTCCTCTACATCAAATAACCGCAAAACTGAAATGAAACAAAGTAGAGGGTTCTTTGATTCTCATTATCCATGCCCATCCTTTCCAACGAAAAGTCATTGTCGTCCTAAATCAGACAAACATTCAAAACATCATTATTAGTAACACGCGATTTACCATCGCGTTCGCTTTCCATACAAACCATTAAACAAGCTAAAATTGCCTCTCTGAGGGGAGTGGGTACAGTGAACCAGTGACTCGTGAAATCACCATCCATATCAAACCAATAATTTCGATATCAAACATCATATAGACCGTGTCAAGCGAAAAAGGGCCTTCGAACATGCACTGATTCCGATCATCCTGCGCATGCGTAAAGTCAGCCGGGCCTTTGCATTTCATCCATACATTCTGTAATATCCAATGAATCTGTTAGCTAACAATGAAGTCCCTGATCAGACTGTGTGGATGCGCAGGCTGATCTGGGCCTTTGCTGTCCGTATATGTCTAGAGACACGTTTTAGCATGGCGCGGCCCATATGATGGAAAAAACTTGCCTTGCAACTTTTCACTGAACACGTGACTGGAATTCATTAACCTTTACCACTCTCTAGGCATATTCAGAAGGCGATAAATTGATATGTTTTCTTATTTATCCTAGTAAATGGACTTTGTCGTTTCATACAATTTGTCTCCTAAGGAGACAAGTTGCATGAAATATTCAAAGCCTGGATAAAGATACGAAAAATATTCCATAATGTTGTCTGCTGAAATGTCCACCCAGCATGCTAAGCGTTAAGTCATGCCCTCAAAAATTAATCGACCTTGCTGCAGAAACAAACATCCATCAGTGGATGATTTCGAGTGTGCGGTCTTTGTACAAAAGTCAGTAATGTTGTGATAATTGTGCGTAAGTTTTAAATAATAGGGACTATTTGTCCCTGTCTTGTGAAAGGGCATTTAAAGCAAAGCTTCACGCTAACGTTATAAAGCCAATTGCAAGGATACTGTGATTCATTATTTCTGCGGGACTACTTCCGGTCAGATCACGTGACAAAATGGCAGGTTTCGGTGCTGCATCCCTGCCACTTATATCATGTATAGCCCTCCTCGCCGGTGCTATACTCATTGTTTTAGGATTTGCAACCCCAAATTGGGCTTTTGATGGGATACATTATGTTGGACTCTGGCGATACGGCAAATGTGCTACTACTTATAAAGAATGTTACCATTATGATCAGCCAAGTTTCAGCGCAGTTCCAAGTAAGTACACGTACTTTAGTTAGTTTTTTGTTTTGTATCTAGAATAAACCCTGTGGTCATGAGTAGATAAGCGTTTTAGTCCTGTTAGTAAACCTGTCTCAAAATATTCAAATAGTTCTGTGGAAAATGCTCATTTCACATTCAATTTTTAAGAGGGTGTGGCGGAAATGACAGCCAACATGTAGCAGAAAGCCAAGTCTGTAATTATAAATATGAGCGAGCACTATGCATTATTAATTTTGTTATTGCTGTTGGTATTCCATATTAGATCTTTTAACGGAAATCAATGTTTGATTGAAGTCAATATTTCTGTAATGAAGCTACCTTAATAACACTAATAATTGGACAGACAAGACAGAGCAAGTAGTGTAGACCCAGGACAGACACCGCAGAATCGGGGTCTGTACTGTCTGCCACTCATCCAGCAATACATTAGATACCTTAATAGGTAGTGGAATGAACTTTTTTTCAAGTTGTCATCACGAAAACATACCTATATAATTTTGACCCCCTTAAACCCCACTTTTATATAGCAAAACTGAGGTTTACAAGGGTATACATTATTTTTCTTATTTCTGCTCAAAAAACATAGATTGTGGGTACTCGTTAGAACCGCCTCGGCGAGGCGGCTCTAACGAGTACCCACAATCTATGTTTTGAGCAGAAATATGAAAAATATCAAAAGTTTTTATCGGAACATTTTCAGTTTTTGGTGATGAAATTTTCAATATATTTGAATAGGCGTGTTTTCGTAATGTAGGATGAGTACGGTAAAAAGGTTAGGTATTCCAATACTTGGGATGAATGCGGTATATTTGAGCTGTATGAACTACATGACATTGTGCTTCTATAAACACAAGGAATGTATGAAACGGTACACATATGCCTTAATCCCTTAGAATGAATCTGAAATACATTTCTTTCTCATGCCCTTCCTTTCTCATATACACACATGGAGAGAGAGAGAGAGAGAGAGAGAGAGAGAGAGAGAGAGAGAGAGAGAGAGAGAGAGAGAGAGAGAGAGAGAGTCGGTGTTGTATTTACAGTTACGTGTACTAGAAAGTTCCAGAATGTGGTTTACACATACAACATACAACATAGTGTTATTAAATTTTGTCTGTGTGGAATTGTTGTTGCTATCACGTATGTCCTTGTGCATTTATAGATATCTCTTTCTTCTGCTTTTGAAGCTTGAGATGCTATGTTTATTGATTGTGTTTGTTTTCCTGGGTAACATATTTCGCTTCTTGGTAATATTTCAACAAAATCGTGGGAGCTATCATCTCTCGCAGCTTAGATAGGAACACCAGTGGAAAAGATATCATTTAGTAGTTATAAGCACAAACTCTAACAACTGCACCGAGAATATGTATGTAATTTACGTGTAAATGTAGACATGTCTGACAGTCGGGACGCAAGAGAGATCACAAATAACCTAATGAGGCCATGGCATATGAGAAGTCGGTTAATAACCGACTTCCATATACGCCACGGCCTAATTGCAGGTACTCACATAATGTCATCCGTCTAAATCACCATTCAGTAAAAAAAAGAAATAAACAGCTAATTAAGGGGAATGTATACACATTCAGAGGTAGCTCTGTCAAATTGTTTATGCTTCCCTTATGATAAGGTTTCTACTGTTAAACGAACGAACTTGCTCCCAATGGGAGCAAATTCTTCCCTTTTAGAGTAGACTCCTTTACAGAATGAACTTAGTGTGCAGGAAATAGATAGATAGATAGATAGATAGATAGATAGATAGATAGATAGATAGATAGATAGATAGATAGATAGATAGATGGCAGAAAATCAGAATGAGAGTATTCGTTCCCTTAAGCGATTGTTCACTCAGTCGAGCAGGAAAGATTGTGTTGTAGCTCGGTGAATTATTGTAAGTGTTAACCCTTGCCCTACTGAATAAATTGAGATGCCACGCCCACTTCTGATTTTCACCAATTAGATAACTTGACCGAATTGTTGATGTAAATTCACATACAAAATGGCAAACAGTGCAGATCGAAATCAGTTGGCTTCTTCAGAAACCAACTGATCTGGATCTACACTGTTTGCAAAGGCACGGTGTATCCGGGTTCAGCAGGACAAGTGTTAACACGTAGGAAGCCGGGTATAAATTTCAGCGCTCAGCAATCTGGATTGTGTTTTCTTAATTTTGTCCAGAAAATAGGGTTGATAGTTCACGCAAATTGTCTCCTAGGCGACAAACTTCAGACCCTATTTAAGTAAACGATAACGGAATATCATCATCAATTTGAGGGCTGAGATCGCTTTCTGCATGTCATGACTGAAAGGGCTTTCAGGTTACTAATGAAACTCCACTAAGTTAAAGCGCACGCAAAAACGCCTTAAAGTGTACATTACGAAAACATGCCTATTTAAATATACTGAAAATTTTAACAACAAAAAGTAAAAAAAATCAGATAAAATATTCTGTATTTTTTTTTTTTTTTTTTTTTTTTTTTTTTTCATATTTCTGCTCAAAACATAGATTGTGTATACTCGTTAGAACCGCCTCGATGAGGCGGTTCTAACTAGTACCCACAATTTATGTTTTTGTGCAGAAATAAGAAAAATAATTTATACCCCTGTAAACATCAGTTCTACTATATAAAAGTGGGGTTTAAGGGGGTCAGAATTATACAGGCATGTTTTCGTGATGCCACTGAGTTTCGACCAGCATATATAGTGGCTCGGTTGGTAGAGCGTCCACTTTGTGTCCGAGAGGTATTGGTCGATCCCCAGCTGCGTCATACCAAAATGGTACCAGCTACTCTATCGCTGTGCGCTCAACATTAAGAAAGTAGTGCTAGGAATCAAAACTGGTCAGCCCGGTGTCAGTATAACGTAACTTTGTGGAGTATAATGTCATGTGCTTGGAAGTGATATTTCAGTGAGGCAGCACTCTCTAAACATTAACATCCAGATACGTACCTTTGCGATATGACTGAATAATTGTCGAAAACGATGTTAATCCCGAATAAAACAGACAAGCATTTCGAATGTGACATTTAAACTATTTCTCTTCTCGAAAAACCTTCCGGCTCACAAGTTCAAAATATCCGAAAAACGCTCAGGTGATAGGTAAAACGAGTAGACAAAAATAAAGTTGATAGGTGATAAGTGACGAGCAACGGCCACTATTTCAGTGATTGTTATATATTTCCCCTCTTATTGGCTTATTTATTTATTGTTATAACATTATTTAAGGGTCCTTACTGTTTTTATGTGACTCATGACATGTCCTTTATATGTTTCAAATGAATCCATCCATACCAAGGGAAACCTTTAACTTCCATTTATTCACACAGGTTCATTTCCGACTTATTGGGTCACTGGTTTGACTTAATTATTATTATTAGTAGTAGTAGCAGTAGTAGTAGTAGTAGTAGTAGTAGTGGTAGTAGTAGAAGAAGTAGTAGTAGTAGTAGTAGTAGTAGTAATAGTGATAGTAGTAGAAGTAGTAGCAGTAGTAGTAGTAGTAGTAGTGGTAGTAGTAGAAGTAGTAGTAGTAGTAGTAGTAGTAGTAGAAGTAGTAGTAGTAGTAGAATTAGTAGTAGTAGTGGTAGTAGTAGAAGTAGTAGTAGTAGTAGTAGTAGTAGTAGTAGTAGTAGTAGTAGTGGTAGTAGTAGAAGTAGTAGTAGTAGTAGTAGTAGTAGTAGTAATAGTGGTAGTAGTAGAAGTAGTAGTAGTAGTAGAATTAGTAGTAGTAGTGGTAGTAGTAGAATCAGTAGTAGTAGTGCATATATTTAATGCAAACAATGATAATAAATTATAATGCAAACAGAGAGCCTGATCAGATGCAGCCGTCTACAGCGTCTAAGCTGGGTCTGCAACGTTTGCCAGTTTCCCTTAGTCCATTAATGTTTTATTTATTTATTTATTTATTTATTTATTAGGGTGACAGTTTTAGGCTAAATACATCATGATCTATATGATCAAATTAATGCCAGAGTGCTTATGCACTGGCCAAGGCATACTTTGGTCGTCTAAGAAGCAAAAAGTAAAAAAAAAAAAAAAAAAAAAATAGCGTACACGCCCACAAGGCTGCATCTAAATGCAGGAAGATCATTAAGACAGAAGGCTCTTTCAAACTTAACGTGTCACGTTTACTTAACATCAGTCATGCAAGTTATTTTAAAAGTTTATAAGTCTGAGTAAAGACATTTTTATCGATGATTGAAACCATAAATGTGTGTTACGTATCATCGCACAAAATACCAAATGAAAAAAAGAAAAGTATTAAGGATAAATTTTGTCGGGCAAGCGAACAGTTAAATATAAATGCGACGGTAAGCTGTATGATTCAGGCGGACTATTTCTTCATATGTCTTTTCATATCTGCCTGGACCCACTACCATTTTCTTTTAATGGAATTGATACACTTTCTGGGAAGATAACTCGGTCTGAATTGTTTTTCTCCCCTTCTGAAAGGGATCATCTAGGTAAGGAAAGAATTTGCTCACTCTGAGGGAATATTCTTTTCTGAAGGGGATTGACGTTTATCAAAGTAACCAGGAAGTGATAGAATTTATCTCCCATAGATGAAAGGGTGGAATATCTACCATGCGTATCCAGTCCCCTTAACTTGTGACGTCACAAAGAAGGTAACAGACAATGATTCGGAATACATATTTTCGCGAATATGTAACATCACTAAAACATACCTATATAATTTTGACACCCTTAAACCCCACTTTTATATAGTAAAACTGGGGTTTACAGGGGTATACATTATCTTTCTTATTTCTACTCAAAAACATAGATTGTGGGTACTCGTTAGAACCGCCTCGCCGAAACGGTTCTAACGAGTACCCACAATCTATGTTTTGAGCAGAAATTTTAAAAATATCAGAGTTTTTTTTTGTCTGAAAATTTTCAGTTTTTGGAGGTGACATTTTCTATATATTTGAATAGGCGTGTTTTCGTAATGGCTAGTGTGACTCTTCTATTGGGGCACATGATCGAAAGCAAAAATTAATTTCCGCTTATGTTGCGTCCCATTTAAGTTGAAAAGGTGATGTCCGTCAGATAATAAAATCTGAATTTATGATGAACGGAAGGATGGTTAAGAGCAAAAAAAAAAAAAAAAAAAAAAAAATGGCTTCCGCAATAGCGTTAACAGGAGCATAAAATGGAGTGCATTTTTATTTTCAGTATACAACTTTGATGTAAAACATTAACTTAAACCGCAAATAATAGTGAACGAATACATTAGTAGATGGTGTTTTGACAGTTGAAATGTGGCATGTAGTTATTGTGTATACAATGAAATTGTTTTAAAATTTTCGTAGTCCCTATGATAAAACCAACAGTTTCTCAATCTCATTCTTGAACAAGGTCCATACTATGTCCGTGCAGGCTTAGCAGGGCTAATGTTTCGCTAAGGACAATCTAATATAAATGTTCTCTGTATTCCATAGAAAAACATCCGAGTCAGTCCGAATGTTTTCTTTTCACACACACACACACACATATATATATATATATATATATATATATATATATATATATATATATATATATATATATATATATATATATATATATATATATATATATATATATATATATATATATAAAATGTCCTCTCACAAAAGATCCCAAATGTGATATTTATTTGTTACTGAAATTAGTACAAACGTTGATACAATATTGAACCAAAGTATTTGGGCAGACAGACCTGAGAAAACAGTGTAAATCCAGATCAGACGCCGCAGAACGCGGCGTCTGATCAGGATCTACACTGATTAACACTCATCCAACAGTCTGTAGCCATATTATCTAATAGTAAAATTGAATTGTTCAAAGTATAGTACAAGTACGGTAAAATATTAATGTGTTGTAATTTTTAAGATTACTACGGTACATTGAAAGCTGTTGACTAGATAACGCAAAATTTGTTTGAAATGTTTCTATGGTTGTTTTGACCTTCGTTAAACTAAACACTGCATACCGAACACCAGTTACAACAAAAGTCACATCGCCTCAGGTTGTAATCCATGTGCAGCTACTCGTATGCTACTCGATTAAGTCATTATACGCTGATTTTTCTGATTAAGTGAACTGGATATTTGTTTGTGTTGAGGTTTTACGGCCCAGTCTACCCAATGGGGTCATGTCGAGCGCGGTTAGTTTACCTAACTACACGTTTACTGGGCAAGCTTAGTCCTCTAAGCGGTTAACCAGTATTGTGCACATTCTTTCGCCAGAAAAGTGGACTGGATATACCTGGTAATTTTTCTGCATTTTTTTCCAAGGGACACAAATTTTGTTTACGCACACCAACCCCCATCTGGAAAGGGGTCTGCTCTAAAAGGAAAGAATTTTCTTCCCTCTCTCATTTTAGAATAGACTCCTTTTCAGAGGAGAATAATTTTGACAGCGTTGTCTCTCTCGCTTGAAATGATATCCGTTTCCCTATAAATATAATCAGACGATTATTAAAAAATTCTAGAAAGTAAGGCCTGATTTTACATGTAAACCGTCCCCTTTAGGGGATAATATGCAGTAAATGTCGATCAAGCCTTATTTTCAGAGAAAATGTCTCCCATTTTTCATCATATAAGGGGAATTGATAGACTTTCCTTTCAAGGGAAACGACCCTGTCAGAGTTGCGTTTACCTCCCCTCTAAAAAGCTGTCAACTTTAAAAGGAAGGAATTTGCTCCTTTTGGATGCATTTTTTTTTCTTCTTAGAGTCTGCCTCATTTCTGAAAAGCGGTCGACTCAATAAAGTAAGAATTTGTTCTCCTTGGGAACAAATTCTTTCCATTTAGAGTATAGACACCTTTTCAGACGGTATTTAGTGCGCTGGAAAGCAAACTTGAAGTTATAAAAGTTGTCTCCCTTGTTAAATATGGCAGAAAATATGAACTAGTGTATCCAGCCACCTTAATCCTATCCTGAGCGCGTTGTTGAGCAAACTCGTTCAGACAGGCGAAATATAACCATAGTAACAAGTAACTTAAATGATGTCGAAGAAGTAAAGGTATTATTAAAATTTCTTAAATGGTTCTTCAAAAATGAAATATTTGTGAATCAATACCACGCCTTGTTGTTTAGGCTCAAACTGATTGTACAAATAAATTGACTAATAAATACTCTGTGTGTGTGTGGGAGGGGGCCGGGAGGGAGGGAGTGTGTGTGTGTGTGTGTGTGTGTGTGTGTGTGTGTTTTCTGCCATATTTTACAAGGGAGACAACTTTTGTAGCTCTGTGTGTGTGTGTGGGAGGGGGGGGGGGGTGCGGGGTTCTGGTCGGATTGCTACTAACAAACTAGTTTGGCAACGTTTTGTTTTCAGAATGTGTTTGTACATAAAATAACAGTTTTCGTTGTAGATAAAAGCGGTACTTCTGGAGTACCGTTTGGAGAAATAATGTTACAACCACAGAATTTCCCTATACGTCTATTTCAGCATGGCTTCACGTGGTCCGGGCATTCGAGTGTGCCGCCGTCGTATGTATCTCCATACCGCTGGTCATTCTACCCATGTATATGTACATTGCCCTGGGGATGAAATACAAGTGCATGATGGGATGGATGAGCTTACTGACAATCCTTTCGAGTAAGTATGTTAACCCTTAAAGCGCCACATTATGAAAACATGCCTATTCAAATATACTGAAAATTTTACCACCAAAAAATGAAAATTTTCAGATATAAAATTCTGATATTTTTCATGTTTCTGCTGAAAACATAGACTGTGGGTACTCGTTTGAACCGCCTCATCGAGGCGGTTCTAACGAGTACCGACAATCTATGTTTTGAGCAGAAATAAGAAAAATAATGTATACCCCTGTAAACCCCAGTTTTACTATATAAAACTGGGGTTTAAGGGGGTCAAAATTATATAGGCATGTTTTCATGATGAGTCGCAACTACAACAGACGACAATTTGTTTTTTGTCTTATTTTTCGGAGAAAATAAGTCTTGACATTTCATGCGAATCGTCTGCAGACCTATTTACTACGGAAAGTAATGAAAATATTTCAAACTGTCGCCTGCTATAGTTCTACATGACCCTTTAAGGTTAAACAGTATCTGTTTCATTGTACAGTAATTTTTGTTTGTTTGTGTTTAGGTATTACGGCCCAGTCAACCCACTGCGGTTGTGTCGAGCGCGGACAGTTTACCTAACCACAGTTTTACTGTGCAGGCCACTGAAATAGTAATATTGTATCGCGTAGCAATAGAATTGTAAGAATAATTAGGCATGTCGCCTCAGATATATACTTGGCCGAAAACAGCTAGTCTGGCCCAGAGAACTTGACAATTAAGCTATTTTCAGTTTTGAGTGTGTCCATTTCTCTCAAGGGTCATTCATTTTAGAATTTATTTGACTTGAGTATTTTATCGGCTTTCTGCAAACAATGCATATTAATATATTTTAGACTGAATAAACTCACCAACAGTATATATTGAAAGCGTCGAGTTTCAATTTTAGGTATGTCAGGCTATGTGATTTAGATACATGTATTCTTAGAGAAAAATGGCTAAACTGTTTGGAAACAGTGGAGACCCTGATCAGACGCCGCATTCTGCGGCGTCTGATCTGGATCTGCACTGTTTGCCAATTACCCTTTTGGGGATCTCCAGACTAAAATGGGGTAAAGAACTGAAAACGGGAATGAGTGATCAGGAATTGTAAGTTGGCGTATTTTTTGTTAATGTTCTACAAAATTACACCGCGTGATGTTGCCTAAAAGGTAGATTTTAGACAGACATCACAAAAACATGCCTATGTAATTTTGACCCTCTTATATAGTAAAACTAGGGTTTATAGGGGTATAAATTATTTTTCTTATTTCTGCTGAAAACATAGATTGTGGGTACTCGTTAGAACCGCCTCGCCGAGGTGGTTCTAACGAGTACCCACAATCTATGTTTTGTGCAGAAATATGAAAAATATCAAGAGTTTTTCATTTGAAAATTTTCAGATTTTGGAGGTGAAACTTTCTATATATTTGCATAGGCGCGTTTTCGTAATGGCTAACTCAAAACTTATCCAGAGTACTGATATATGGTATTCTAATATGTCTGTCTGTCTGTCTATCTGTCTGTTTGTCTGTCTCTTTCTATTTCTCTGTCTCTGTCTCTGTCTCCTTCTCTCTCTCTGTGCGTGCGTGTGCAATGCTTTTCATGACATGATTCAACTAATGCTTCATAGTAATCAGACGTTCGTCACTCTCCATGGTTAGTTTAACGCGCAAGTGAAAGACCACTGATTATTTCGCAATTACGAAACAATAATTCGTACATTATTATTATTATTATTATTATTATTATTATTATTGGTTCTACTTCTACTACTGCTGCTATGCACGACATTGTCTTTAAGTTAAAACTGTTACAACAGTTTTTAATTTAAAGAAATTGTCGTGCATAGTAGTAGTAGCAGTAGTAGTAGTAGAGTAGTAATACTAATAACAATAATAACAATAATAATCATGATAGGCCAAGTAAAGTTACCAGTTAATTTGTTGAAATGTCTGAAGTTATTACTATATTCCCATTTAGCATTCTGCTTAAATCTATATCGGGCCGTTATCACAGGAATCCTGTCTGGCCGATTACGGCCCGATTTAGTATAAAACAGAATGCTAACTGGGTAATTACAGTTTATTTTATTTAATTTTCGCATTTTATTCGTTCCCAGTGGCTGATGTGTATACGTGCTAAAATGTAAAAGTACAGCGCATACCACAGTGTCCCTACACATGCCTGAGATTAACCCTTGTCCTGCTGAACCCGGATATACCCTGTCTATTCAAACAGTGTAGATCCAGATCAGTTGGCTTCTGAAGAAGCCAACTGATCTGGATCTGCACTGTTTGCCATTAAGTATATGAATTTATATCAAAAATCTGGATCAAGTAATCTGATTGGCTGAAAATTAGAAATGGGAGTGGCATCTTAATATAATCAGCAGGACAAGGGTTAAACAACATTTATATGGAATGCACCCAGCACCTTTTTGCCACATCACCTGGTTGTCCAATTTAAATACAAAATTTAATACTGGACAAATACGGTAAGGAACTAGGCCTAAATTGTCCAATTATTTGGGTAAACGCGGTGTTCGCACCTTCTAGGGAAGATTCAGATCAGTCTGCTCATCCGTGCAGTCTGATCAGAATTTTCATTGGGTGCATATCGGATAGCCAAAGATTCAAATATCTTCATGCGGACAACGAAGACTGATCAACTGTAGATGCGCAGGCTGATTTAAGTTTTCACTGGACGCACATGTCAAAAGGTACAGTTTCTCACGTTGCAGACCATATAGTAGCGATCATTGTCACATATCGACTTGCAACAGTCCATACCCATCCGGGTAACAGTTTAACTTATGACTTAAGTTCAAGAAATTGATAGCATGCACACAAACTTATACATACACATTCAGTTTTAATTCGGTAGCTTATACAAATGCACCCAAATCGGTTATCTTTTTTATACAAGTATGATGCAAAGCTCATGAGATGTAAAAGACTAGAATGGCATAGAAAGAATTTATAAGACTTGCTTATATTGAATCAAAAAAGGTGATCAATACCTTGAAATCGATTATTGAGTGACTTAAAGTGATACGGTTTGATAAGGGAATAAAATTTTAGGAAGGGTAGAGATAGGTTCAAGGTAAGAAACATACTTTACTTGTTCGCCTAGAGTGTATATAATGTCATATCTGCTTATTTTATAGTCCATTAACCCATTTATGCCAAGCGTCCCATGAAAGGGATTTTGGCAAACAGTGTAGACCCAGATCAGACGCCGCATGATGCGGCGTCTGATCAGGGACTACACTGTTTGCATTAAATACAGGAATTTCTATGAAACATGGTATTAATAAAACTAACCAGAAACCTCTTCTACTGGAAATGGACCGGTCCAAAGCGGTGTGGTAGAAGATTCCACTCGGTATAAATGGGTATATACTGCGGGATGTTATTATTTGGAATATATGTTATATTATATGGAATATAGGGAATGGAGCATATGCCAGGCCACGAATGCTTCCAAGATCTATACGTATCAGTTACAGTACTGGCGAACTGTAATTAGCCTTTACCAGACTGTGCATGAGTGCAGACGCAAAGTAAACATACACTTTCGTAAAACGTTTGGACGTCGTCGCGGAGTCTAAGCGATGTTGGGAGTCGTTGGGCGACGTAAGATGTATTTACCGAGCTGGTTTGGGCATGCGCGGTTCAGACAAGTCCTGAGACACATTTACTTTGATGACGCAGCCATAAATACATACAGATTTATTCTCTGTGTCATATTTCTCCACAATACATAGTTTATACATATTTATATGTATTTTATTGCCATAATAACACACAGACATACATTCCCACCTATGATTGATATTAAAGATGTATTTAATCTGTAACGTTGCTCCTTTGTTGATTTCCACTTGCTACCCATTAACTCGGGGGGAGTGAGGAGGGGGGGGGGGGGGGGGGTGGGGGAGGGTTGGTGGGTAACTTCCTATATATGGCATAGTACGGATGTGCGTGCCGAATAGCCCCCTTTTTCAGCGCTGCCAGGTATATGATTGGCCCCCTTTTTTCAACAAAAAGTATATGAATGGCCCGATTTTTCTCTCAGATTTTTCTGGATTCCTATGTGAAAGGCCCCATTTTTCTGACATCCTGGTATATGCATATATTTTTCTCTCAGAGATTTTTCGAGGCTGCTTATCCTCTTGGTATTGTATGAATTGACTGTGATATTTGTGTAATCACCAGCAAAAAATGGGTACAAAAAATCAAAGGGCAGTCTATGAATAGGTCAACATTTTGGATGATCAAGTACAGATATGAATGGGTCCGTTTGCACAGACCTGTCTTTTTTTTAAGGCCAGATATATGAATGGGGTAGGTTTTGAAATACTGGCTCGCACACCCGTACCAAAATAACCCCTAAGTTACCCTCCCCCCGCCCCCCTCTCGTGCCCATTAAGCATTCTACATAAATCTATAGCGGGTCGTATTCGGGCCGGTAACGGCCCGCTATAGATTTATAAATAATTTATATGGAGACAAGCATGTTAAAGTGTTTAGTTGCCAACAAAATGTTTTGATTATATTGTTAATGTATTATCGTTCTTGTCCAAAACTTTTACACGCCAGGTGATGTGCCTAAAGTATTATGATGGAATGGCAAACAGTGTAGACACAGATCAAACTGCTCATTAGGAGCAGTTTGATCTGTGTCTACACGGTTTGCACAGACCTGTCTTAGCACTCCCGACTTCGGATCACAGTCCCGGGTTCGAATCCCACTGGAGGCGGAATTCAGCTAATGATTGTACGGCGCTTCATTTCACAGAGCCTTTCATTATCACCCTTCCTTTGTCTCGATATGACTTAAATAATGTTGAAAGGGACGTAAAACCTGTCTGTCGGAATATTTAGGGTAAAACTAGTATGCTCAAGAATAGTCGCCTTTCACTTAATCTGGTTGAAAAATATGTAAAATTGACTGCGGAAACTCATCCTAGGAAGTCTATGGGATTATGCGGAAGGCATCTTCTACCTATTGTCAATTTGTACCCGTCACTGAATAAATTATCCGGGTGAATACAAGTTTATGTTTTCTCTGTAAATTTTTGTTTTGTGATGGACAGAAGATGTGAACATAAAATTTGTAATAAAAGATAAGATTAAAAACACGCAAATGTAATTTAACCCTTGTCCTGCTGAACACGGATATACCCTGCCTTTGCAAACAGTATAGATCCAGATCAGTTGGCTTCTGAAGAAGCCAACTGATCTGAATCTGCACTGTTTGCCATTAAGTATTTGAATTTATAGGAACAGTCCAGATCAAGTAATCTGGTTGGCTGAAAATTAGAAGGGAGAGTGGCATCTTAATTTATTCTGAGGGACAAGGGTTAAAAACATCATTGTACCCAAGTAACCGAGAAAGCAAAAAGGTGTAACGTATATTTTGCGCCTTTTCATATAATACGTGCGCAGTATCCTTAAGAAACAATTTGCATGGAAGGCCAAAGCCTATTTTCTTGGGAAAATAAGAACAAAACATATTCAGTCTATTATATGTTGAATTTGGCCAGAGAGTGGTAAAGGTAAAAGTGCTACTCACAACCGCAGCAGACGACATTTTGACATTATCTGTATTACTTTTCGAAGAAAAAAGGCTTGAAATTTCATGTGCCTAGCAGACCATTACCATGGAATGTCAAGCCTTATTTTCTATGAAAAATAGTAAAACAAATGTCGTCTACTACAATTTTGTTTGGCACTTCAAGGGTTAAAAATGCCATCTCTTGTCACAAGACATAAGGCACTTCAAAATCTACTTGTCTTTGTCTTGCCTTTATCTATATAATCAAATAGCGTTATATAATTGATCGTCCCATTCATAATCAAACAAGCTTATAGGGAATACATTGAAATATTTATAAAATAATGACGTGTATTGTGCTTAGGTTGACCTCTAGTCCGTTAGATCTAACCCTTAAAGCGCTAAGCACAACTTCAGCAGGCGGACATTTTGATTTTTTTTTTTTTTCACTTCTATATTTTCACAGAAAATAAAACCTGGCATTTCAGATGAATCATCTAGGCAGACGATTCACATGAAATGCCAAGACTTATTTTCTCTAAACATTGATAAAAAACGAATGTCGTCTGCTGCAATTTTGCTTAGCGCCTTAAGAGTTATTAAAATGCAAATTACTTGAGTTATCAGGTGCATGTTAAACGTTTTTGTCTTCATGCATATTACATGTGCATGTATACAAGAAGACATGTTAAGGACGATTACATAGAGGAAAGGTTATTCTTTGTTGTTTTATTTTGCTGTTTTTTCGATCTTAATCAATGAGTCACTGACTGTCCGATACACAGATGTGATTTGTGGGCAAGGACTTTGAAATGTGAAATGCAAAGTAAGTAAAACGTGCCAAGAAAACGAAGGCTTTCAGATGAAACGTTCTTTATCATACATCTGGCAACAATATAAAGTGATGAACATTTTTTTATTTTTTTTTATTTTTTTTTTATTTTATTTATTTATTTATTTTTTTTTTTGGTTTTTTGTTTTTTTCACGTTTTAGCAAAAATTTCTATGACCGATAAACATGGCAAACATAAATACATGTCTAGTTCTGCGGTGTAAGTCTGATTTTCTATTATATTCGAAAAATGTAGAGGGGGTGGTCGGGTGTGGCGAAGGTGTCGTGTATCTCACGTAACCCGAGCGTCCAACTGATATTGACTTACAGCTGGGCAAGGCCTGGTATCCTTGTAGCAATAATACTATCTACTATCGGCTATCTAGATGGCTGTCTCCGTATACAATCGTGTTTTCTTTCAATGTTATAGCGTTTCAATGTTATAGCGTAGTAATTTGCATTTATGAATTAGCTCGTTAGAGCTCAAAATTCTTAGTCAAACAGTTTCGTACGATTAACATCGCACATCTATCAAAGTTTATGATAAACTTAAACCTAAATATTATGGTCAAAAAGAAATATTCATGTATTTTTATTTTCAAGGGATTTTTTTTTTTCTTCCTCTTCTTCTTCGGCGTAGTGGGATGCGGTACTTTGCACTTTTCCTCGGGTTTTTCCGTAAATGCTTTGGCAAGGGTTGAAAATTTGGCATGAATACTTTGGCCTTCGGCTTGGCAAGCCAAGCCCAGGCCAAAAAGTGTGGAATTGTCAAAGAAACCGCCAAGAAAAGGCGTATGAACATAAAAACGAAGACCCAGTCTACACTGTTTTCCATTCAGAAATTTTAGACAAATCAAGATATGACAAAATGCACTTATTCAAATTTAGAATTATGGTAAGGAGTAAAGTTGTGCGGATAAGTAGAGTTAATACGACACTATTGTTAGCACACCCATACAGATATAAAGCTCTCTAAACCAGCTTGGTGTTCAGAAGTCTCCATTTTGTGCGGGGACTGGATGGAGATTGGAGGCAATAAAACTATATTGGGGCTGGCCATTAGGCCTGTTCGTCTAAAGTAAACTCGTTCAAATTTGAGGGTAAGCTCAGTAAAGTGTTGAGAGGTGTGAATACTTCGGCTACTTACGACATTGTGCAATCTGGATATCTGTAGTTTATAAATCTACCAAATAATATGATATGAACCTTTTATCTTCACCATCATGACTTTTTCTACCGTATCCAACTATTCTGTCAGCAGACAGCGAAGGCTCTGATCAGACTGCGCGTAATGTGTCGTTTGATCTGACCTGCATTACACGCATATGCCTCGAAGATCCTTTTCCCATTGCATGATTCATGATTTTTTTTTTAATTTACTATATTTCAGCGGTATGCGGTGTCGTCGGTGTTATCATATACGGGGTTAATATGAATGAAAATGACTGGGATATGGGCTGGAGCATGATTGTCGTCGTCGTCGGCTGCGCAATGGTATTTCTTGGATTTCTCGTACTCATTGTAGCACTTGTTACAAAACGCCCTGAGGGCATCAAGGAGGTGTATTATCCTACAGCTGTATATGTGGACCCTGATAAGAACGTACTGTATACAGTTAGTGTGGAGGATAATTAGATCAAATCAGTGATATAACTTGTAAAAGTTTAAAACTAGATTAGTGAAATACATAATTAATTATACATAAAAACAGGCTTTGTACAGTTACATTCCCTTACTGAGAGATTTTAATTTGAAATGAAAACATTGTTGGAAACTTGAAATTTGTGATAAGCTTCAAGACAGATTTCTGAACCTAGGAGCATCCAAAATCTAATAGCTCAACGATAAGAAACTGTCTTTCATCTGCTAAGCCAGAAGCTGAAGAAGACACCTGGTGCTTATTCCGTTATTAGCTGTTTATAGTTTCTTCTTGCCATACAAACAACTCAAGTCTTGCCTTTGTTTTGTTTGATTCGCTTTGAAACGACATAAGCTCTGAAAATTATTTTTACGCATTTCTCCAGATGTACTATTTTAATGAAATCTGTTTTACATTTTGACTTTTTTTTTAATTTTTGTATCAAAACTTGAATTATAGCAAAGTGACCTAAAATCATATTTTTGCTAACCCACATATGGTCAGTCACGTTCTCTAAAAAAAGCCATGGAGATGCCAATGGTCCACAAAGTAAAACACAGAACGAAGAAGTCAAAGCCAAAAAGCTGTGACTTTGTTATCGATGAGAAAAAAAGATTCAGCGGCGAGGAATATGGAGTACAATTTAAAGACGAAATTTGCATGGAACATCCATACCATAAACATGTACTAAAGTTAAGGACAAAAGACGATGATGTCCAAGATATTCCACAGACTGAGTTTGCGTATCAGGAAGAGGATGATAATAATAAATTCCGTAGTAAAAGCAGTGATGATTTTGTGGAGGACATAACTATTGCTGAAGTGTATGACGAAATTCTTAAGGAACTAGAAAATGATAATTTTGAAGACACGCTCGAAGAAGAAATAACGGTTAATACTGAATACATTTTTCAGGATAGAGAAAAAGAAAGCATAATATGTGAGACAAAAGACGTGAAGAGTAAAACTGATGTTGTGTTTACAGAGAATAGAATTACTGGTGCAACGTCTGAGGAAACTATTATTAAGGAAATAAAACGTTTTAATTGTGAAAGTCTATTTGAAGGAAACAAAGCAATAAAGAATGACGCTGAAGAGGTTTTCGTGGATAGGGAAACGAAAAGCATAATATGTGAGATAAAAGATATTAAGAATGGTGTTCAGTTTTCAGAGGACAGAAATAATGTTGCAACGTTTGAAGAAACTCTTGCGGAAATAGAAAATGATAATTGTGATAACACATTTGAAAACGAAAAAGAAATAAAGAATGGCGCTGAAGAGGTTTTCGAGGATAGAGAAACGGAAAGCATATTATGTGAGACAAAATACATAAAGAATAAGAATGATATTAAGATTCCAGAGGACAGAAATAATGTTGCAATATCTGAAGAAAATATTAAGAAAATAGAAAATAGTCAGTGTGATAGAACATTTGAAATTGACAAAAAAATAAAGAATGACGCTGAAGAGGTTTTCGGGGAAAGAATATTGACAAGCATAGAAAATGATACGGACGGTGTAAAGAGTGATAATTTATCTGCTCCTAACACAGGCGAAAGATGGAAAGCTGTCGTAAATGAAACTATTAGTGTGGGTTGGCTTTCAAACCTGAATTTGATGGAAGATATTGAAGAGAGCAGCAAAAGAATGGCAAGTACTACAACCTCTGTAATAAGCAAATCAGAATCTGTAACAAGTATCGTTAAGTCTATAGCAAGTTCAATCGAATCAGCAGTAAACAAAGATACAGCTGTAGTCAGTAAACTCGAACAAGTGTCAAATCAATCAAAATCTTCGACGACTTCTGTTAAATCTCTCACTGAATCTGTGGAATCTACAAGTAAGACAAACTTAAGTGACACAGTTTACAGCTTCGATGACAAATCTCATGACGCGAGAAAATTTATTCCTGTTCGTCCCAGAAAATCTCATCTAGCCCGTGACCTGGACGCATACAAACGTAGACATAAAATCACACAGGGATATTGTCAACAAGCGGACTATATGGAAAAGTGTTTTAATGTTATAGGAAATAAGAAAGGTCCATATCCTGGAAGTATTCAGCAATATAAAGACTGTATCAAACGCTGTACAAGACTAGATCTAGAAATACAGAGACAAAAACCATTAACAGAAGAGGACATATATAAAGATATACCATACATAGACGAATGATAAAGAAAAGAGAATTTAAGTTAGGTGGCATATGCAAACATGTTGGATGCCGTAATCACATCAAATAGTCAGTAATCCGAACTCCTCACTATACTTGTCCTAACTTTTGAACAGTGCATTTCATACCTAAGGTGTGTTTAGAAGTATTGATGGTATGGCAAACAGTGACGAATTTTATTAAACTGCTCCTTGTTTCAGCAGTGTGATCTAGTCTGCATTATCTGAACAGGCATATTCTATTTGAATATTTAGGTTAAACACGTAGTTTATAAATGGTATGCAAAAACGCATTATGCCTGTCATAATTATCTGGTGGTTTTGTGACACGTATTTTAAACAAATGTTTGTTATAAAATAAAAGGGCAGATGAGGCTAGCATTCAGGGAAACATAACATTTTGTTTTCTGTTTCTCTATTGAAGCATATATTGCGTAACGTGAGAGAAGCACACTTATCACATGCGGGAATAACAAAGGTCCAGTGCAGCTTTAATATACCTCCGCACAGTCTCTGTGATTGGTGCCTTCTCAGTTTAATGATATATCATTCATTTTGAAGTGTAACGGACAAAGAAAACACTGATCAGATTGTGAATATGCAGGCTTATTTGAGCCTCCTTTAACATGCTATGGCATAACGGTCATTTCCATCAGTTATGTTATGAAATTTAGTGAGAAATCTTAACATTTGTTTCATGATGAAACGATAATATGAAGTAAAAGACTTTTTTTCGGGTTAGAAACTCATCGCATCAGTGATGAACAAGCTTGATATTATGTCTGGCCATATGTCCATTTTCATCATTAACTTCAAACGCGCCAGTCATAAGTCTGTCCGTCAGACAAAAAGACCGACATAGGCTATGCGGACTCATGACCATGTGCAGACAGCGATCTCATTAAACATCACATCGAAATGAATCTCATGAGATTTTTTTTTTTTTGTTTTTCTGTAATGAAATTAGGAAACACGGATCTGAATATTCTGCTTAACCCTTCGGCGCCAAATTGCAAACGACATTTGTCGTCTGCCTTTTTTAAACAAACTATCGCTTGGAAAGAAGTTTATATGTAAAGTTGAAAGACTGAATGTCAAACAGCGTAGATCCAGATGAGACGGCTCATTATGAGCCGTCTCATCTGGATCTATGCTGTTTGTTGCAAAAGCCTATTATTATCGCCTGTGGCAGTGAAAGAGTAAGAGTTAACCCCTGGTGCGTTATGTTGCTTAAATACCCGACTATGTGTCTTAGGGTAGCCTGGAATTACAGCTTCCGTAATAGCCCTAAGTATTGGGACAGGCACGCTTGGACAATACGTATAGATCCTGATCAGATGGGTAGAACGCGGCGCCTGATCAGGGTCTACACCGTTTTGCCATTCACTCACCCTGCAATACTTAAGACACATTAACAGGTATAGAATGGACGTTTTCAAATTTTAGAACAAGTACGGTAAGAACTTAAGGTGCCCCATTTCTTAGGGTAAATACGATGGTTTTGAATTCAGATATCCTCCTTTCCTGTGACATTCTTTTATGAAGCGAAAACATCATCACGAAAACGTACCTATATAATTTAGACCCCCCCTTAGGCCCCATTTTTATATAGTAAATATGGGGTTTACAGGGGTGTACATTATTTTTCTTATTTCTGTTAAAAACATATTGTGGTACTCGTTAGAACCGCCTCGACGAGGCGTTTCTAACGAGTACTCACAATCTGTGTTTTGAGCAGAAATATGAAAAAAAATATCAGAATTTTATCTGAAAGTTTTTAGTTTGGTGGTGAAATAAATTTGAATTGGTGTGTTTTCCTAAAGATCAAGATCGGAGCTGTTATATTCAATAAATTACTGTAGTGCTCGTATACCTAAACCATTTAATCCTAAATACATATCATAGATTTTTCAGTCGTGGTTCCTAGAAGGTTCGTTATTTTGAAAAGGAGAATTTGACCAAATTGTGGAACGCCCAGGCTTGTAATATAGATCATTATGAGCACTGCTTTTTGATCTCCACTGTTTGTATTTAGGTTTACGATTGTGTCGTTTTCTTTTGACTGGTTATCTGGATATATAACATCAAGTTGACAAGTTAATATGTCATATAATTAATAGCTTATTACATTGAGCAAACTACAGTAGTTTACACCTTTCGATCACTGCAAGTAAAGAATCTCATTTCTTTGTTCTAGTAATCCTTTCATCCCCACAGGCCATACAACTACCTTTGCAAACAGTGTAGCTCCAAATAAGATTCATCAGGATTTACACTGTTTGCAATTTTGGTATTGATTTTGACTCAAAAACCTGTTTGCAACAATAGATATGTCCAAATTCAGAGATAGAAGAGTCCATTCTAGAAACTCAAGGGTGAAAGGGTTAAACATTTAATTGATTTTAATACTATTATGTTAAAGTTTATGTATGTCTCATTAGTGTCGAACATTATATACGTGTTTGTTTGAAAACAATATACAAACTCTTGCCAAGTGCTTATCACAAGGTATCACAACGATTTACGTTTTAGCATATTGACTTTTAATGCACCAGTCATTTGAAACTCCGGCCTCTACGGGATCGGGGATAGCGGGACCATAGCGGGGCTGAAGTGCCGTAATTTAACTTCTGATGAGTCCTGGCAGTGCCGTAGATGTGCCGGGGTATTAATTTCCGGCCAAAGTGCGTTGCATACACAAATAAGAACCACATCAACCTAAAACTGTAGTTTTCTAATAGCCTGGCTCATATTGTCAGTGATACTTTACCTTTAAATTTAGCTTTATCGAGTAAACCAGTTCTTTTGCCATGAAAAAGATATAGGTTGATTTTTGCAACAGAGAGTAGACTGTTCCAGAAAACAAAAACTGGCAACGGGATGGAGGGGCTTTTAGCAGGGATTTTATCATAAATTTGTCCCCGCTTTACAGGGCTTTGAAAAACTGAAAATCACCGCTATTCCCCGGCCCCATAGAGGCCGGGACAACAAATCACTGGTGTATAATCGTTTACTTCATTATCATATTATGCGTTTACTAAATATAGCACGGCTTTTGTGAACAAAATAAATTATATTTTTACAACCTTCTGTTTCGTCATTGAAATCCATATCAGTACCACTGTTGACACTGCTAATCTTTTCCGTCCTTGTACTGCCGAAGGTTGGTATATAGTTATTATGTACAATGTCCGTGCATGTGTACGTGTGTCCGTCCAATCGTGAGTGCATACGCCTGCATTTTGATCCAGCTAATATCTTTGTCTTGTATTCAGGGATTTTTAGAACATTGACGTACGAGGGTCCTGCAAAATGTTTTGTCACTGGGTTCGGATTACTTCAGTGCTACGTTTTATCAAACATATTTTTATTACAAACCGTCAAAGAATTCCGATATTACTGAAACACATTTTTGTAAGCTTTTTACCCAGTCGCGAAAAGCAGATAAATAGTCTTCTTTTGGTATCTGTTGGAGACACTGATAAATAGCGCTGCCAAGAGAACTTCTAGACGTATACTTATTTCCAGAAAGCATTTTCCTAAGCCTTGGAAATAAAAAGAAATCACAGGGACTCAGGTCAGGTGAATAAGGTTGATGGTTTAAAACTTTCACCATTTCATGAGCCAAAAAAGACTTAACAACCTCACACTTATGAGAGGAGGCGTTGTCATTTAAAAGATGGACTCCTGACCATCCTTTTGCTTGGTCGTTTCTTATTGTAAAACTCTTACACTTTCTTCAGTACAGAATTCTTGTAGAATCGGCCAGTCACTATATGACCAGATGGACAAGGCACTTGGACGAATGACCCACTTGAATTAAAGAAAATTGCGTACAACATCTTTTTTGAAATTATGGTTCTCTTGGCAATACATAGGCGTTTTTTATCCTTTTGCTTCCATTGCTTTTTATCAGCTCTTCTTTGTGGCTCAAACATGTGCACCCAGGTTTTCATTGGTTTTCATTTACTCTGGCATACAGTAGAATTAGCCATGAGTATTCGTCTTTGTTTATTATAGTGATTAATTTGATTTTTATGTTTTCGCTTTGATGCATTGACTGAGTTAGGAGCCTTTATGCGAAACGAATTTTTATGTGTTTCTGTATTAAGAGTAGCATCGGGACCCAGGGTGAAGTTAGCTAGCTGTAAAAGTGCTTTAAACCCCACGGTGGTTGCTCTGCTGACCGTTCTAAGGCGGTGGTCCCGGTGTTAGTCTTACTCTTTGTTGCCTTGTGGTTTATTCTACGAGGCGATTTGTTATACGTCCTTCCGTGTGCCATTTTGTCCTTGTGTTTTTCAGTCCTTTTAGTATTGTGATTACCTCGCTTGGGGAAGAGAGAGCTAATCTTGGTGCTTTTCGTACGTTTGTTCGATTTGTGCTTGTTTGGATTTGTCGGTTTCCTCTTCCCCTTGTGGTCTGGGAAGGGCTGCGGTTTGTGATTGTGGCACTCCCTGGACTTTTCTCTTACCGCCTTTATTTTGTAATGCATAAACAGATTCAAATTCTCGATATGTATATGACTTATTAAGTACTGATAATGATAACTTTTGCCAAAAGGTAGATGAAAATGATCCTAAAAATCTTCAAATATACAAAGCTAATGCCTATGATACAATAACCCCGTTTCAGGCTTTAATTTTACGGTGACTTAGTGTACAGATTTAGAAAAAAATGTGGGAAAATCTAATTTTTTTGAGCAATTCAGAAAACTAATTAACCGTTATAAAAGAATAGGCTATAGCCTGGATATTATGCGGCAGACTGCATGCCGAGTTGTCAGCCCAATCACTGTTGATGGCTATGCTTCACTCTTTAATTGCACGACGGAGGTTCGGGCATGACGGCCTCTTCATAAAATTTCAACCAGTGGGTTGGGGCTTGACGATATGTCTTTGGCTTTGCCCGCCGTGGTTCAACTATTGGTTTTCATCTAACTTGGCTTACAGTAGAATTAGCCATGAGTACTCGTCTTTGTTTGTCATTGTGATTAATTTGATTTTTATGTTTTGGCTTTGATGCATTGACTGAGTTGGGAGCTTTTATGCAAACCGAAGTTTTATGTTTTTCTGTATTAAGAGGAGCATCGGGACCCAGGGTGAACTTGGCTAGCTGTAAAAGTGCTTTAAACCCTCCAGGTGGTTTATTCTACTGACCGTTCTAAGGCGGTGGTCCCGGTGTTAGTCTTACTCTTTGTTGCTTTGTGGTTTATTCTACGAGGCGATTTGTTTTATGTTTTACCTTGTGTTAATTTGTTCTTGTGTTTTTTAGTCCTTTTAGCATTGCGATTACCTCGCTTGGGGAAGAGAGAGCTAAACTTAGTGCTTTTCGTACGTTTGTTCGAGTTGCGCTTGTTTGGTTTTGTCTGTTTCCTCTTCCTCTTGGTGTCTGGGAAGGGCTGCGGTTTGCGATATGTCTTTGGCTTGGCCCGCCGTGGTTCAACTCTTGGTTTTCATTTGCTCTGGCATACAGTAGAATTAGCCATGAGTACTCGTCTTTGTTTATTATAGTGATTAATTTGATTTTTATGTTTTCGCTTTGATGCATTGACTGAGTTGGGAGCCTTTATGCAAACCGAATTTTTATGTGTTTCTGTATTAAGAGTAGCATCGGGACCCAGGGTGAAAAAAAAGGTTAGAGAAAAGTCGAGGGAGTGCCACAATCACAAACCGCAGCCCTTCCCAGACCACAAGAGGAAAAGGAAACCGACAAATCTAAACAAGCACAAACCGAACAAACGTACGAAAAGCACTAAGATTAGCTCTCTCGTCCCCAAGCGAGGTAATCGCAATACTAAAAGAACTGAAAAACACAAGAACAAAATGACACACGGAAAGACATACAACAAATTGCCTCGTAGAATAAACCACAAAGCAACAAAGAGTAAGTCCAACAACCGGGGGGGGGGGGGGGGGGGGCGGGAGTGGGGAGGCCATTCAGCTAGCTTTACGGGATCCTAACCCTCGCCCTCAGCTTCCATAGTGGTAAATATATATATTTATTCGGCCCGTGTGGAGGTCTTATAACACATCCACTTAACCCTGTTATGGATGATAAATAGTATAAGCGTCCAGTAAGACCACAGTCATAGAACATAGCCTAACAATGACATCGAAAAAGTACTACAGACCACACGTTACAAACAACAGAAAGCAAAGCAAGCAACAACAAAAAAAAAAAAAAAAAACAATACCAAAACCACCGCTTTAGAACGCTGAGTAGTGAAAACGGCCGCACATAGGGAGATGTTGGGATACCTTAATCCGATTTTACTGGTATACTAGGTTCAAACGTTGTGACACTCCCGACAATAATAGAGACAACAAAGCTCGAACAAATAAAGCATATTAGAAACAGAAACAAAACGGGACAGTTCGTAAAGGTGCAGTATCCGCAATGCTAGCATCAGGACACGAAAGCATGATACACGAAATCACAACAGAAAGCAAAGTGAGCAGCCGTACAGTGGATGATGACTTTACATGCAGCAATGGGTCACAAAGCTCCTCGGCCCGTGAGGCGGTCGTAGAACGTCTCGCCGTACTTGACCATAGTGCAGATTATATTCGTATCCTTTGGGATCATTGGGCCCATTATTGTATCTTTAAAATTGGAGTTCTGCTTATGTATAGGCTAGAGGGCGTAAAGAGTGTTGCAAACTTCATTGCTGCTTATGGTGAGTCTCAATAAAACCGAGACTCCCATTTTCTAATCTGTAATATGCTCTTTGTTTTTTAAAGGCAATCTTTTAGACGTTTATTTTATTACACTGCAGCTGGTGTTAGTGCCGTGTGGCGGCCGTAGAACGTCTCCCCGTAATTCACCATAGTGCATATTATATTCCATTTCCTTTGGGGTCATTGGGCCCATTGTAGTATCTTTGAAAATGGAATTCTGCTCATGTATCCGCCAGAAACCATTGATGCAAACTTCAACTTCATTAATGCTGATGAAGTGTCTCAATAAAACCGAAGCTCCCATTTTCTAATATGTAATGTGCTCTTTGTTTAAAATGCCAATCTTTTTGACGTCCATTTATCCGTGATTTATCTGTTGCCCATAAGGAAATTTTGGTAAAGGGACGCGGAGGAGATTTAGTTTTCAGATTTTTTCTACTTTTAGCTCTGGTGGCCATTTTGTTCATCCAAGCTGGACCGTTTTAACAATTTAAGTACGGGGCCCTAAAAGGAACATTTCGGTAAAATTATTTTAAAATCGAGCCACTGGTCGCGGAGGAGATGTCGTTTAATGATTTTTTTTTTCTATTTTTAGCTCTGGCCACCATCTTGTTCAATGGAGTGAAACCATTTGAGCAATTTTGCTAAAGGGCTATAAGTGGAACAATTCTGTAAAGTTTGGAGGAAATTGGTTCAGTAGTTTAAGAGGAGATATCGTTTAAAGAAACCGTTGACGACGTGCTCAGGTGAGCTGAAAAAAAGCCAATGACCTTGACCTTGAGTCCAGGACCCTGATAGTCGACTAGCTCGTGATATTATCATACCCATGTATGTTCACCTTATCTGCAAGTTTCAGGAAGATCTGAACAAAACTGAATAAGTTATGCTGACAAAGTTAAACAGAGGCTTTTTTTCAGTAATCATGAAGATGTAACTCTAAAATAAATGATCCTATCTGGCCAGTTTTTAAACTTATTCGAGATTTTATCTATATCCATCTTAGCTACAAGTTAGGACAAAAACTAAACGAGTTATGGTGATGACAAAGCCTATCAGAGGCTTTTGTAGTAATCAATGGAATGCAACTCTAAGATTAATAATCCAATCCGGCCAGAATTTGAACTTGTCCGAGATTTCATCGATGCCCACCTTATCTGCAAGTTTCAGAAATATCTGATCAAAACTGAATGAGTTATGCTGATGACAAAGTCAAACATAGGCTTTTTCAGCAATCAGGAGGAAGTAACTCTAAGATTCATAATCTTATCTGGCCAGTTTTCGAACTTGTTTGAAATTTTATCCATGTCGACCTTATCTGCAAGATTCAGGAACATCCGATCCAAACTGAAGGAGTTAGGCTGATGACAAATAAACGTCAAAAAGATTGCCTTTGGAAAAAAGAACACTACGGATTAGAAAATGGAAGTCTCGGTTTTACTGACTCTACTTACGCCCTCTAGCGTATACATGAGCAGAAGTCCATTTTCAAATAGACCACAATGGGCCCAATGATCCCAAAGGAAATGAAATATAATCTGCACTATGGTGATGTACGGAGAGACTATCTACCGCCGCCACACGGCACTAACACCAGCTGCAGTGTAGTAGAATAAACGTAAAAAAAGA
Source organism: Anodontia alba (assembly GCA_964016985.1). NCBI lineage: Eukaryota > Metazoa > Mollusca > Bivalvia > Lucinida > Lucinidae > Anodontia > Anodontia alba. The sequence continues at coordinate 136,798,110 of OZ024823.1, forward strand.
TTGCCTTTGGAAACAAAGAAGGCACTACGGATTAGAAAATGGGAGTCTCGGTTTTATTGAGACACTTCATAAGCAGTGATGAAGTTTGCAACACTACCCCCTCTTGCGTATACATGAACAGTCAAACAGAGGGTTTTTTTTTCAGCAATCAAGGGGACGTAACTATAAGATTAACGATCCGATCTGGCCAGTTTTCCATCTTATCCGAGATTTTATTCATGTCCACATTATCTACAAGTTTTATTAAGATCTGATCAAAACTGAATAAGTTATGCTGACGATAAAGTCAAACAGAGGCTTTTTCAGCAACAAAGGGTACGTAACTATGATCTAATCAGGCCAGTGTTCGAACTTGTCCGAGATTTCATCCATGTCCACCTTATCTGCAAGTTTCAAGAACATCCAACCAAAACTGAATGAGTTTCGCTGATGACAATGTCAAATAGAGGCTGTTTCAGCAATCGAGGGAACGCAACTGTAAGATCAATGGTCCGATCTGGCCAGTTTTCGAACTTGTCCAAGATTTTATCCATGTTCACCTTAACTGCAAGTTCCAGGAACATCCGATCAAAACTGAATGAGTTACACTGATGACAAAGTCAAACAGAAGCTATTTCAGCAATCAAGAGGACGTATATCTAAGATTAATGATCCGATCTGGCCAGTTTTCGAATTTGTCCGAGATTTTATCCATATCCGCCTTATCTGCAAGTTTCAGGAACATCCGATCAAATCTGGAGGAGTTATGGTGATGACTAACATTTTCCCATTTTAAGTCTGTGGAACCTTGTGGTTGCCACAGCAAACAGTGTTTATGAAAAGCTTATGCCATTAGTCCCTCACCAGAGGAATGCTACAGGTGAGAAATGAATAAGAGCAGCCTGCAGATTGTGGAGATATAACTGGTCAAAGGTGCTGACGGACGAACGAACGACGGACGAACCACTGTCCTATAAGCTCCCCTTGAGCCTTCGACCCAGGTGAGCTAAAACCTAGGATTAAGGAAGAGGGCTAAAACCAATAAAATCAGATTAAAAGCAAGTATAAGTATCTAGGGCTTCGGGACCTGCACCTCTCCAATTTTGCCTTAAATGATTCAATACTTGGAGAGGTTACAGCTTTCTCTGGAAGGGCATTCCACTAGACAATGGCCAGTGGAAAGAAGGAATATCACCACCACCCACGGTATTTTTTCTGCTGATCGTTCAAAGACGGCTTCTCTATGTGGCTCTTCTTAGTTTGTACATTGATTATTGTAACTGTGCAGTTTTTATTTTATTTTATTTTTTTTTTTTTTTTTTACATTGGAACTTGATTAATCAAGAGGTCAGAGCTGGCGCTTAAGGGGACGTATGCAAACAACATTGCTGTCATAACTAAATCTAGATTACGATTCAATTATTATACTCTTCTATGTATACAAGGACTATTTTATACATTTTATTGCAGTTATTTGTACCTCATCTCTTTTGTCTTGGTGTGTCTTGAGGTTGTCTAAGTGTTGAGGAAGTTTTATGTAAACTTTACACTAAGTGTTGCATTTACTCTGTGACAGTATTTTGTGTTCGGTTATTAACTTGAAGATATTTTGCAATACATGTATTTGATAGAAGTGTGCCCAACTAAAATTTCATGTGGCTCATTCATTACCTGGCGAGCTGCCGAATGTCAATCTTGGACCGCCTGTTTCACAGTTCTTTTTTTTTTTTTTGTTTGTTTGTTTGTTTGTTTTGTTATCCCCGCGCTTTTCGAAGAAAGAGCGGGGATATTGTTATACCCCGTCTGTCCGGCCGTCCGTCCGTCTGTAATGTCACACCATTGCTCCTAGACCATTTAAGCTAGAATCTTAAAAATTTCAAAGGCGATAGCCCTATGGATGAGGACTGTAGGAACGCATTCGGAAGTTTAATGTGCACGGAGATATGCGATGGCGCTGGCGCGGAGATAGGCGATGGCTCGCCATCGACTTGCTCTAGTTTTATTTATATTTCCGAAGAAACCTCGCCCCTTTTCAGATTAGTTTGTACAAATTGCCTGTATACCGCTATGGCAGTAGCTCGTATCTGGCTTATAACTTTGTGATACATGAAGTCTTTCCGAAACAATTTGATGGATGTGTATGAAACAATAAGGTCATATGTCGCGTGAAAACACAGCATTCTTCCTTGAATATCAATATCACACTGACTGACCTTCGTGTCTGACTCATTACTATGTTAGTCTGTATACTCCTTATGTGTGTATCCTGAAAAAAAGTCATCAATTATTACCCGGAAAGTACCACGCGTGATTTTTTGCATATGGAATCGCCTAGAATGTAACCACTGTATAGCAATTCGTTGCGGATTGCGAATTGTGAAAAACGCGATGTATTTCTGTATTAAGAGTAGCATCGGGACCCATGGTGAAGTTAGCTAGCTGTAAAAGTGCTTTAAACCCCCCGGTGGTTTGCTCTACCGACCGTTCTAAGGCGGTGGTCCCGGTGTTAGTCTTACACTTTGTTAATTTGTGGTTTATTCTACGAGGCGATTTGTTGTGTGTCTTTCCGTGTGTCATTTTGTTCTAGTGTTTTTCAGTCCTTTTAGTATTGAGATTACCTTGCTTGGGGAAGAGAAAATAATCTTAGTGCTTTTCGTACGTTTGTTCGGTTTGTGCTTGTTTAGATTTGTCGGTTTCCTCTTCCTCTTTGGGTCTGGGAAGGGCTGCGGTTTGTGATTGTGGCACTCCCTGGACTTTTCTCTTACCTTTTTTGCCGTGAATATCATAATAGTGACAAAAACATTTTATAAGCTGTGTAATTTAGTCAACTACGTATACATAAGTGTCCAAACCACAAAAAGGTACAGAAGTATGATTTACTTCGAGGTGATTACATTTTATTAACCCACCCCCGACCCGCCCCCGTCTTTTGAAGAATGGTAGTAGGACACTAAATTTTACCCCTGTCCGTCTGTGCATTCCTGTCCGGCTCATAACTCCTATATCATATAGAAGTTATTCATGAAACTTCACAGATGACTTTATCATATCAAGGCGCTCTGTCGCGAAAAAGGAACTGGCTAATGCCTTTTCTTTCTTTCTGAGCCATACCTCTTTACCCCTGTCCGTCCATGCGTGTGTGCGTGATTAAAATGTGTCCGGGCCATAACTCCTAAACCGTATGGAATATGTTCACAAATGCCTTAATCATATCGAGACAATGTGTCGCAAACAAAAAAGTCAACTCTGGCTAATTTGTTTTTCAACTTTATCACCCTTGCCTAAACCTATGTAGTGTAAATGCTTTTTTCGTGTCCGGCTCATAACTCCTTAAACGTATGGAATATATTCATAAAATTTCACAGATGGCTAAATCATATCGAGACGATGTGTCGTGAACAATGAAGACAACTCTGGTTAATTCGGTTTTTGAATAAAATCCCTTTGCCAAAAACCCATGTAGTGTTATGCTGACAATTCGTGTCCAGCTTATAACTCTTATACCTTAAACCGTATGGAATATATTTATGAAACTTTACAGATGGCTAAATCATATCGAGACAATGTGTCTTGAACAAGGAAGACTACATTGGTTAATGTTTTTATATTAACTCCCTTTGCCGTAAATCCATGATGGACAGTATTTGAAATCATGATATCATGATACCAATGTATCTAAGATTATGTTCGCGAATCACCATGTGCACTTGCAAATTATTTGACAGAAATATGCCATACAATAAGAAAGATCACGTTACAACACCGTGCTCTTTCACCTCTCCGGCCAGCCAGCACTCGCACTGAAGGTTAAGGTCACATAATTTGAATCTGTGTCCGTCCCGTGATATGGTCGAGTATGACGGAATTTTGAAAACATATGACATAAATTTGCCCCAGAACAAAACCCAACTCCCTACCGTGAAGATTAAGTTAATACTGTGGCCTCTGTAACTCATTTATAATTTTGTGACGAATAAAGGGATTTAAAGTAATTTGATAGAGATGTACGACTCGACTCCTTGCCTTAAATTTCAATGTCACATTGTCTTGCACTCGTGTCCGGCACATAACTTTGCAGTGTACGAGGAGTACGAGGTATATGTCTTCAAATTTCTTTCACGAAAGTTCCTAACAAAATGGCATATACAAACAGTGCAGATCCAGCTCAGGAGCAATCTGATCAGGTTCTACACTGTTTGCCATTTCACCAAGTATATTAAGGCACAACTGCATAAAATTCATAATTTGGGCCAAACTAGAAATGTGTTTGTAAAACACTATGCCCCAACTATGTTTGTCTATACAAAATATCAAAGTTGGAAAGGGGCATTTACTCATCACCAATAAGTTCACCAAGTTTCACGGCCCTAGCTCAAATAGTTTCAAAATAGCTTGCTTCCAAGATTACATTATGTCCCATGGGCTTTCAATGTATCAGTCGATAAAGGGGCATGACTCAGGAACTACAAATCCAACAGAATGAAATCCAGTGGAAAAGAAAAAACAAAAAGCACAGGTCAGCTAATTATTCGTAAGCAATGCATTTATAAAATTTCAAAACCCTAGCAAACATGGTTCCAAAGATATGAGAGGTCGTAAAAAGTGGTAAAATGCTTAAATCTGAAAAGGGAAATTTAGACGAATATTTACAAAATTTCTCCAAATGTTAATCGGGTAATCTACACAATGTTCCTAATTGCCTGCGAAATTTAATGAACCTAGCTTTACGGTTTTTTTTTTTTTTTTTTTTTTTTTTTTAGATATATCGCTTACAAGATTGTCCTATGCTAAAATACCCAAGTCTAAAATGGGGACATAATTTGATCAAATATAAAAAAAACAATTGTGATGAGTGAACGGAGTATTCCACTATTGCTAAAGTTGAATGCACATTACTTTATCTTGAAAACCATTTTATTAAGGCCGACCGCTCATTGACTAGTGTAATTACATCTCCCGTATCACTGATGCAATATTTACATGCTAGGAAGATTAACTCGTATCTGTATAAATCTCGCCTCAACGACGTCAAAAGCTTGTCTTGTCATTTATAGTAGCTTATTCATATTGCATCTTATCATTGTTCCCCAATGACTGAAATATTGATGATGGGCCTGATGGCACCAAAAATTAAACATCAAATTCCTAAACTATTCAATGATACTTTTAAGAATAATTTCTATCCATCTGATTTAGCAGGATTCGTCTTCTTGTAATGTTGCACCTTTAGGTATATATATATATATATATATATATATATATATATATATATATATATATATATATATATATATATATATATATATATATATATATATATATAATCCAGGTAAGGTAATTTAAATTTGTCGGTGCCAGCATTTTAAATTCATACAGGTGTAACATCCCTTATTTAGTGAATTGACTGCCAGTACTCAACTGGAAAGTGTCAACAGTTTTTACAATTTGGGAAAACCCTTTACATATTGGTTCTAAATTGCTTGCAAAATTTCATGTTCCTATCTGAAGTGGTTCCTTAGATATTTTGCTTACAAGATTTCCATTTTCTAAAATGCCTAAGTCTCAAAAGGGGCGTAATTCCACCACAAAAAATCTGACAGAAAATAAAAATATTTATACAGGCCAGCTGATTTTTCATAAGCAACGCATATATGAAACTTACATGGTTCCAAAGATAGAGTCGAAGTTGGGGGCATAATAAAAAAAAATGTGAAACGATAATATCCCGCCACTATCGTTTGGCGGGCAGATACCTCTGTCAAAAATGGATGGAATTAGTCCATTAGCAATCTCAAAGCAGATCTTCCCAATATCAATGCACATAACAAGTTTGGTGAGAATCCATTGACATTTACGTAAGTTATCATCTGGAAACGAAAATATGGGTGTGTGGCAGGCAGATAACTGTCAAAATTGACAAAATCTGCCCATTACTAATCCAAAACAAGATCTCTACAATATCAATGCACATTCCAAGTTTGGTGAAAGTACATTGATATTTACTCAAGTTATATTCCAGAAAAGAAAATAACAGACGTACAACAGACAGACAGATGGGATGGCGGGCGGATAGCTGCATGGACAAACAGATGTCCAAAGTGAAACCATAATATCGTGTGGCCTGGTAAAGAAAGTATGGAATTAAGGGTTTGAAAATTTAGGATATTTACCATTACTCCATTTATATTTTGATCAACCATATTTGTCAGACATTTGGGGTAAATACAATACCTATAGAAAGTTTTGCTTAAAGGATATTAAACATAACATAACATGTCTTTTCTATGTAAAATATATTCAGTTTTAATACGGATTACATTAATATTGCACATTGATCACAGTGAAAGAACAAATTTTGCTGCATCACATAACTAAACTCTCGGTGTTGTTAGTGCTCATCAAGACATTCTACCAAATATGGTTATATTTGGATGCTGGTCCCTTATGACGCCATTTAGGAAGGGCTCAGGACTGGATGCAGTGAAACCCATTTACACCATCTGTTGTCAAAGATCTCATCATGAGCTTTAATTCGATACCAAACATAGCAAGGTTTGGTGGTTCCTTCAACCCAGGGTATAGATGAAACTCATTTACATAATCTGTTATCTAAGTTTAACTACTTCAATTTGACACCAAACCTGGATATTTGGGAATGTGATAAGGCCTCGGTTTCAGTGAGACCCATTTACATTATCTTTGTAAAAAATCTTATAAAGTCTGATTTAATACCGAACAGTGCTGTATTTGGTGCTTGACCCTGATACCTTGGGATCTACTTATGTCTAAATGAAAATGGTCACCAGCAGAAACTATGATTATACTTGTTATTACATTTTCAGCAGTGATTTACTGAGATTTCTCAGTGAATTATAATCGATAATTCACCGAGTGAATCGATAATTCACCGAGTGAATTATTTCATTTTGAAAGTTTTGATGTCATAATTGCTAGGCGATGTTGCTGACGTTGTTGGTAACAACAATAACAATAGTTGACGTTTCGCGGAAAATTTGATAAAATCATGGAGATCAGACGGCAATTTTCACGTCCAGTTGGCGTTTTTGAGGAAAGACCTGCAACGCAAATATAATGTATGATTTTCTTGATAATCCAGTTCAACATTTGTGACAGTGTTGACTCTGTATTTCAAGCACAGGATGACTTTTTCATTAAAGTGAAAACAAGATGGCGACTGATTTTCAAAATAAACCACGCCTCCTGAAATTCATGCACTGACTGGAACTATTTTGGTAGGAAATCATAACGGCTGAATGTGAAAATTCAAAAGTAAGACATGAATGAAAATGTAATAAATAGTTTATTTGTTTGTTTTGATCGATTACGGAGAAATAATTCACGTGTGTTCTAAGGCTTTCGTGTAAAAAAGACTTGTTCGCTTCGCTCACTCGTTTTTTACGCGCAAGCCTTAGAACACTAGTGAATTATTTCTCAGTAATCAATCAAAACAAACAAATAAACTCTATTTATTACATCTCCTCCCTGAATACTGGAGGAATTATTTTAAACTCAAATCATAACCTGATGAAAACTTGACAATAAGTGACTTATAAAGGGTCCCCACTCCACCCTACTCAACCTTCAAGACCCCTCCTTGAAAAGGGGAACCTTCCTGACAATACTTGAGAAAATTTGCCCACTGAGTGTGTAGGAGAAGCAACAGTGAGATTGCAATACTGGTTGGTATTGTATGATTTTCAGTTTTCAAAGGGATTGCCAATATAAACCATGAGATAAAATAAGAGCTGTTGCAGGACAGTATAGCTCATCTGAATTGCTCTTTGCCAATAAAATGAAACAAGAATTCTGAAGGAGTCCCACAAAGCTACATAAGTATAATATATAAGGAAGTAAGTAACATACTTCAAACTTTGGGTCAAACTGACTCATAATCCGAATTTATTTCAGGTCAACATTTGGACAATACTGAGGAATAATCTGAACATACTGTGTTTTTAAATGAAATACTTTTCAAGATAAAAGGCAAAATCACTGGACTGTGAAATATAGGTCACTGTCACTTACATTTATTTTTGAGGTCAAACTTCAGGTCACCCCGACTCATAATCGGAAAGTATGTTTGCACATAAAATGCTTTTCAAGATAAAAGGCACAATCATTGAACTGTGAAATACAGGTCACTGTGACCTACATTTATTTTGAAGTCAAACCAGGTAATGTGGATTCATAATCCAAAAGTATGGTGTTTATACAACAAATATTCTCCAAGATATAAAATGTAGGTCAATTTGACTTACAATTATTTTGAAGTGAAATGTCATTACTGGAGGATAATCTAAAAGTATGGTGTTTATATTTTTTTCATGATATAACGCAAAATCTCTGGAATGTAAATTATAGGTCACTGTGACCTACATTTAACTTGAGGTCAAACTTTGTGCCATTCTGACTCATAACTAGAAAGTATGATGTTTATACATCATATACAAGGCAAAATCACTGGTTTAAGATATGTAGGTCACTGTGACCTATATTTATTTTGAGGTCAGACTTCGGGTCATACTGACACAAAATCCATAAGTATGATGATTATACATCAAATACTCTTCAAGATATAAGGCAAAATTACTGAATCAGGAAATATAAGTCACTATGACCTACATAATTTTGAGGCCAAACTTTGGGTCATACTGACTCAGAATTGGAAAGTTTGTACATGTAACAACAGTCTTAAAGGTTTAAGGCTAAATATATAAAAAAAAAACACACTTTTTACAGGTGTCCTTAATTTTGACCTATAGCTCAACCCCAGGGCATAGACCCTGGGGTCTAACATCATGAAATGAAAGCTGACCCTCCAGGGTACCTATGATCCAAATATGAATACTTTCCAATTAGTCATTGTCGAGGTTTGAACTTTTGAAAACTTGAACATAAAACTTTAAAGTAGTGTGACAGGAGAATGGGAATGCACAAGACTGGCGTGACTACAATAGCTTTATATGTACTTTGTACAGGAGAGCTAACAAGCCATGTCATGGAAAACAGTCATTACAGCACATGTGAACAGCAAAAGTTCAGGCAAAGCTGTGCATCTGTGCTGTCTCACCAGAACCTATATTCCTCACTGACTTAAGTGGAAGGTCAAGGGGAAACTGCCGTCAAAGAACTAGACGTGGCCTTGTACAGCGACCGGGCATGCACATTGAAAGATTGATTTGATGGAAAGTTTGAAGAGCCTTTTCTTTTTGTCATGAAACAGCTCCAATATATATGCATGGTTTTACCAAGTTCCTTCAACAGTCCTAGAGGATATGTGATAATAAAGTCATACTGGTCAACAAATTAAAAACGTTTTCATTGAGACACAACTAGTCTCGATGATATCATCCCTGGCAATTTCATAAGAAATCCACTTTTGCCTAAAAGAAAAATGCAATAACAAAATTATGTTTATGGACAGAAGGATGCTGTCCTTATGAGATAAGCTTTCTTGAAGCTTAATCCATTTGGACTAAAAACTATCTAACTTACCATAGTAACTATAATGAACCTAAGTATTGGGACAGACAGGCTCGAGTGAACTGTGTGGACCAGATCAGCAAAGAATGAGCTATCTGATCAGAGTCTATACTGTTTGCCACTCATCAGCAGTACATCAACTGGTGAAAAATCAACTTTTTTTTTTTTTACTTTTTAGGAGAAGTATGGTAAGGTGTTGAAATAACCCCAATATTTAGTGTAAATATGTTATCAACTTCAGATTTTGCTTACAATATGCTAAAAAGATGTCATGGTTTGTATGGAACAGTGCAGCTCAATAATGCCCAAGACAGTAACAATTGTTTTAGTACCTGAACCTAGCTGTTAAATTATGATGACGATTTGGTGTTTTATGTCCCATTTCAACATTATTTAAATCATATTGATATGAAAACTGTTAAATGAGAAGTACAGTTGACTCTCGCTATCTTGAACTCGCTTATCTCTAATAACCGCTTATCTCGAAGTGAAATCTGGTCCCTGCCTAAACATGAAAATTGAACAACAGGTAAAAAATACTGTGGAAAAGAGGAGAAATTGCTCCTAAGGAGCAATTTCTCCTCTTTTCCACAATATTTTCAATATCTCTAACTTCAGGAGTCTAATTACACACATATTTGTTAAATGTGGTTAATCAAATTAGTTTTTTCTCAATTCTGCAAATCTGATATGTCGAAGTACGGATATCTCGAAGTATTTCAGACAGTCCCTTGGAGTTCGAGATAATGAGAGTCGACTGTACCTTTAAGGGAAATAGATACACTGTAGATTTTCTGCCATTTTTTACAAGGGAGACAACTTTTGTGACTTAATGTTGGCTTTTTTGTACATCAATCCCCTGCTGACAAGGGGTCTACTCTAAAAGGAAAGAATTTGCTCCCAGGGAGCAAATTCTTTCCTTTTAGAGAAGACCCCTTTCCAGAAGGGAGCAAGAACACAATTGACAGTCTTGTCTCCCATAAAAAATGTATCAATCTCCTTCAAGATGCTAGCTAATATCTTCAGAATAAAAAAAAATATATATCTGGTTGTTTGTCATTAGGATGAAGTTGTGTCTTATAAGTGCTAGCTATTATTATCCGAGTCTATATCTGACTGTTTGTCATGCAGGTATTTAGGAATGGCAGACACTATGGCATCTCCATGCACATTCCAGAATCTATACTCCACCGACTGGAACTCACGAACTGAAAATTAGAAAAAAGTATAATTCCATTACCATACACCACACTGGCCCTGAATATCCAGAAAGGGGGAATGCAAACTTAAAGCACATTGTTTTGCAAGTAAAGAGTTTCACAAACCATGAAATTTGATACAAATTTGATCAAAATCAGTCAAGAATTAAGGACGTTATGGACAACTGAATATTTTAACATTGGTGGTATGAGTGCCACCATTTTGAATATTTAATGAGGTTTCACAAAAGTCTATTTTAGAAGTTTTTCTTCTTACAAATTTGGATTACCTTGGGGTAAATGATTACTTGTCACTATAATTAAGCACATGTCAAAACATTGTAGCAAAATATTCTTGAAGACCCATTATTAATAGGTTTTTGTATATTTTATTTTGGCTGTATGATGTCACAAAGCCTAAAATATGGTGGCATCCATGACTGCCATTTTGAAATATTCAAACCACTGTAACTTTCTTCTTTCTCAACCGATTTTGATAAAACTTGCATCAAAGTAAATGGTTTGCTTAGCACTTTACTCCAGGAAACACTAACAAATGTTGTTGTGTTCTGCTTTAATTCCTTAATGTCCTGGGCCCAGTTGTTCAAAGCTAACAAAATTGTTAGTTAACGATTCGTTAAAATTTACATCGAGTGATACGCAAATATGCTGAAAAAATGTGAGTAGCTTTTGCAAAAGCTACTCACATTTTTTTAGCAAAAAATATCAGACTATTGTATATTGAATCTGCTAAAACAGTTAACGAAATGACCCTTACAGAGCTTGTTAAGCTAACGACGCTTTGAACAACTGGGCCCTGAAATTTTAACAAGTCCATTTGCCTACCTTAATCTTTACACCTCTCTGGGCAAATTCAGCAGACAATAAACTCATGGTATTTTTCACAGAAAATATACTTGGACATTTCTTGCATATAGCCTGCTAAGGAGATAATCTTCATGAAATATTGAAGCCTATTTTCTGGAAAAATATGAAAATTACTTCAAAATGTCATCTGCTGGAATTTTTACCCAGCATGCTAATAAGAGTTAAAAATAACTGTCAGAATGGCAAATAATGTAGACCCTAATGAAACAGTTCCTTTATAAGAGCAGTTTGATCTGGGTTTACACTATTTCATCAGGCTCCTCTGTCTGAATATTCTGGGTAAATGGGTAGCATATTATTTTTATTTTTTTTTTTTTTTTTTGTTTTTTTGTGTTGAGGTTTAACGACACGCCAACTCTTGTGGGTCATTTTGTGTTGTCTCCCAGAGAAAGGGAGAAAAGAGATAGAAAAGATAGTAGAATAGATGAAAGAGAGGAACAGGGAAGAAAGAGGAACAGAAATGAAAGTGAAGAAACTGAAAAAATTAAAACCTTCCCCCTCTATCCTTACCTGCTACAAGGCTAGCAGGCCAACTGTAAGCCAAAATCAGTTGGCTGCCCCAGTGACGTACGATACAGGACACCTTCGCACCACCCGACCACCCCATAGCATAATATAGAATGTTTCATATATGAAACAACCTCAGAATTGGGGATAAGATGCCTTTTTTCCAAAATAATGTAACAGAAGTGGTCACAAGAAGATTAGTAAATACTGGAAGATTAAAAGACAAGACTGTCAAGGAATACCAAAGGCAAAAAGACAATTCATCATCCAGGCATATTCAGCTTTCAAGAGAACATAGTGGTTTTGTAATTTCATCAGACTGGCCACAGCTCCAGCCAAGAGGGGTTATCCACATAGTATTTTTCTTATTTGTCCACCAAAACATATTTTGTGGGTACTCACTAGAAGCGCCTCATCAAGGCGCTTTTAAGGAGTACCCACAACATAGGTTTTCATGGTGAAAATATCACTATTTTCAGTCGAAAAAAGCACCTTATCTGGAGCTGTGGGCTGGTTATTAAATTAGGCTAATAAGACAAGCAATAACATGACTCGATGGTTTTGGAGAATCATTTCCTATTAAAAATGTAAATCAGGCCTAGAATAATGGAAGCTATAGTCTAAACTGTATTCTAAATTGTATGTCACAAAAATAAGCAGTAATTTTACTACGTTTCAAAGATTATGATTCAACCATTTTAATCTAGAGACCCCCAAAAGGGTAACTGGCAAGCAGTGCAGACTCAGATCAGATGCTGCAGAATGCAGCATCTAATCAGGGTCTATACTGTTTGCATTAAATACAAGAATTCCTATAAAACATGGCAATAATAAAATCTAACCAAACACCCTGCTACTGGAAACAGACTAGCCCAAAGAACTGTTGTAAAAGAATTCACTCAACATAAATGGATTAACAATACACCACAAACTTTTTATAACACTGTTGTTGGGGTCCATAGCATAAACTGTGTTAGTTAAACAACCATGTTATGTCCAAACAAAAATGGATAGATTATATTGAAAAATGACACTGTGCCCCCAACTACATGCTTGTCATTATATAATGCCAAAATTGAATAGGGGCATAACTCTGACAGAAGTAATCCACATTTCACCAAAATTTAATCAGGTCATCTGCACACTGATTCCAAACTGCATACAAAGTTTCATGAGCCTTACCCAAGTGGTTCCTTAGATATTTTAAGACAAACAAGGCCAAAGAGCATAAAGATGAAATACTGAACAGTAGAGATCTTTAGGAATGCTTGTTTGTGTTGACATTTTATGGCCCAACCAACCCAATGAGATCATGTATAGTGTGGTCAGTTTCCCTAACTACACTTTTATTGGGCAGGCTTAGTCCTCTAAGTGGTTAACCAGTATTGTGCACATTCTTTCGCCAGAAACTGACAACTGCCTTTCTTGAATCAGCGGAAGGGAAAGAATGACCGTAAAAAATATTTCATGATCAATCTGAAATATTTTCTACGGTCATTCTCTCCTATCGCTGATTCAAGAAGGGCAGTTGTCAGTTTCTGGCAAAAAAATGTGCACAATACTAGTTAATCGCATAGAGGACTAAGTCTACCCAGTAAAAGTGTAGTTAGGTAATGTTTCCAGAAGTGGATTTCAGTCTGAATTATACATTTCACATTCTGTAAATACTTCTGATCAGACAATGTTAACTCTGTTATCAAGTGAATGTATATTTAGATGCTCTTTATTTTAACACTTTGCATGCTGTGTAAAACTTTCAGCAGACGACATTTTGAAATATTTTTTTTTTATTTTCCTAGAAAATAAGATTAGACACTTTATGAAGATTGTCTCCCTAGGAGACATTTTGCAAGAAGTATCAGATCCTATTTTGTAGGAAAAATAAGAAAAATCTCATGAGTTTGTTGTCGGCTGAATCTGCCTATAGTGTGGTAAGTGTTAATTTATACATGTACTCTGAAAGTAACCTGAAAAGTGAATAAACAAAACTTCCTTCTGATGGATACTATTCCAAGGGAGGTAACTCCTAGTTTTATTCATTTATTGTCAGAAGCAACAGAAAGTTAAAAATTATCTCAAAGTCTATTTCCATCCATGTTATGACAAGGAAGGAAGCACACATTTTTTTCATGAATTTCAATCTAGGATGTGCTGTTGCCAGACAGTAACAAATGGAAAAATATCTAAATAATATATACCAACATTAAAGTCCAAATTAACCTCTATGTTATAGAAGTCTCTGCAGTCTGGTCAGGGCCATTTACTGATTACAGTTCAGATTGGTGATTGGTATATACAATTTGTGAGATGGAACTGGCAAAATGCTACACAGCTATTTGCTCTCTTATCAAGACAGCATGTCACTGTCTTACCTGTTGTAAGCTTGTATTTCAGAGCTGGTGAAACTTGAATTGATTTTGCATCTATCATACAGCCAGAGTGGGTGAAGTCTGTTATCTTGAAATATAACTGAAATGCAAGACAAACTTGGACTTGACTATAATCTATCATGCACAACATAGAACTCATTTATATTTGAAAACAGAGCTTGTTTTCCAGAAGCAAATTATTTCCTATTAGAATACAGTCAATAGCCTAAAATTTCGTACACAAAAGTGCCTGACAAAATGGCATATGCAAACAGTGCAGACCCAGATCAGAGTCTGATCAGAGTCTGCACTATTTGCCATTCCATCATTTTAAGAAACAACTGCATAAAAAGCAAAATTTAAGAAAAAAGTATGGAATAAAGGATTCAAAATTTTTGGACATTTACTGTTGACCCGTTTTCTGACAGACAGCCAAAGCAATTTTGATAGTTGTCCTTTCTTCAAAGTGTATTCATTCCCCTAAAGGAGAATGAATATACTCTTAGGGGAGGCAAAGTAAATAAGTGAACTCAGGAACTGATACAATCAGATTCACATCAAGTTCTCAACATCAAAGGGAAAGACAGACAATTCAACAGCCACAAAAAGAACAGACAGCAGCAGAGTTTCCCAAAAAGGTGGCAACTCTATTATCCAAACTTAAATGAATATATCTTTATTTTACATAATTGTTAAATGAAAAATATTTATAAGTGAAACACTATAGAACATTTGAAGACTCCATATTCCTAAAATAAAACAATATATGCAGGCAGATAACTCCGTCAAAAATTGATGAAATTTGCCCATTAGCAATCCCAAACCAGATCTCATTTATATCAATGCATGTACCAAGTTTGATTAAATCCCTTGATATTTACTCAAGTTATCGTCTAAACACAAAAATATGGGCGTGTCTCGGGCAGATAACTCTGTCAAAATTAGATGAAATTGGTCCATTAGCAATCCCAAGTCATCTCCACAATATCAATGCACATATCAAGTTTGGTGAAAATCAATTGATGTTTACTCTAGTTATCAGCTGGAAATGAAATACAGACAGGCAGACATACCACTGATGGAGAGATGGACAGACACACGAACGTCCAACGTGAAACCATAATACCCCCGCCACTATCATGTGGCAGGATATAAAAATATACATTTTTATCCAAGAAAGTTTTAATAAATTGATATATGGTATTAATACAATCCTAAAATGTGGCATCCCACTACCTATAAAATTTCAGTTAGTCTCTAGTACTTGAACTGAATCAAAAATGAAATGATTTTTTATTGTATCTCTGAATTAATGTTCTTGTGCATTTATCGTCTCAGGACCTTGTATAATCTAGGATACAGTAAAACTTCAATGACTCAAACAAAAATGACTCATTTACCACGGCTGATTTGCGTTTTGGAGTCCCTGGGAAATTCTTTGGATGGCTCAAAACA
Organism: Anodontia alba; assembly: GCA_964016985.1. Classification (NCBI taxonomy): domain Eukaryota; kingdom Metazoa; phylum Mollusca; class Bivalvia; order Lucinida; family Lucinidae; genus Anodontia; species Anodontia alba. Next base: position 136,814,011 of record OZ024823.1, read on the forward strand.
AATATTTAGGGATATTTACGGCAAATTTCTTATTTTATCATGAAAATGTTTGTTGTGTGTACTCATTAGAGTTGCCTCATTGATGCAAAATTCTAATCAGTACAGTCAATATACACTACAACCTCTTTATAACACGGTTCGTTATAACACGGTTTTGGATATAACACGGTTAAAAGATGGATCCAAAAATGTATAGATTATATTGAAAAATGACCATAAATGGTCATTTTTCAATATAATCTATACATTTTTGTTTGGATATAACAGGGTTGTTTAACTAACATGGTTTATGCTATGGACTCCAATAATAGTGTTATAAAGAGGTTGTGGTGTATCAATATTTTATAGAAAATCAAAAAGACATTCCTAAATTATATCATTTGCCTCCTGACCTGATGCTACCATTAACCCTCAGTGGCTTGAACTACCAGTGTGGCTACCCAATAAAATTATCTTGGTCAGACCATTTGAATAAGTACTGATAAAACCTGTTTAATGGAGAATAAGAAGAATATTGCAACTGCTACATAGCTCCAGATATGAGCGGAAATAGTTTTCCTATTTCTCCAGGAAAACATATGTAGTGGGTATTCATTAGAAGCACCTTGGGGAATCACTTATAATGAGTATCCACAAATTATGTTTTTTTGTGGATGAATAAGAAAACAAAGCAATACTTTTTTGAATGAATAGGCACCATATCTGGAGCTATGCTGTTACCCAGAAATGTAGATCATCACGAAAACATACCTATATAATTATGACTCCCTTAAACCCCACTTTTATATAGTAAAACTAGGGTTTACAGGGGTATACATTATTTTCTTATTTCTGCTCAAAAACATAGATTGTGGGTACTCATTAGAACTGCCTCTGCAAGGCAGTTCTAATGAGTATCTACAATCTATGTTGTTTTTATCTGAAAACTTTCAGTTTTTGGTGGTGAAAATTTTTAAATATTTGAATAGGCATGATTTTGAAATGTGTGTGAATGTGTATGGTTCAACTTTAAACATTTATCAGTTTTACTATGTTTGTGTAAGGATGTGCCAGAGAGCTATGTGCCTGCTTGCAGTGTGTTGCCTCACTGCACCAGACATATGACACAATATTCTTTGATATTTCAACCCAAGCATATTGCACTGACACCAGGCTGACCAGTTCTGATTCCTAGCTCTATTTACTTAATGCTGAATGCCAAGCAAAAATGCAGCTAGTAAAATTTTTTAAAATCTTTGGTTTTAACTTGGCTAGGGGTCAAACAGATGAACTCCCGCATGCAAACAGACACTTTAACAACTTTACTATGGTGGTGGTTCACCAAAAGTTTAGTTTATCATTACAGACAATTACATAGCTCCAGTTAAGAGGGGGTATCCATATAGTATTTGTCTTATTACTGCACAAAAACATGTTGTGGTGTACTCATTAGAAGCTCCTGTACAAGGAACTTCTAATGAGTACCAACAACATATATTTTCATGAAGAAATATTAACCCTAGTCCTGCTGAACCCGGATATACCCTGACTGCAAACAGTGTAGATCCAGATCAGTTGGTTTCTGAAGAAGCCAACTGATCTGGATCTGCACTGTTTGTCATTAAGTAAATGAATTTGTATCAATAACTTGGATCAAGTGATATGATTGGCTGAAAATTAGAAGTGGGCGTGGCCTCTTAAACCATTCAGCATGACAAGGGTTTAAAAAAATCTACTTTTTGGTTGAAAAGCACGCCCTATCTGGAGCTATGAGTTACATTCGTTTTATTTACCTGAGCAAATGCATTCTGGCCCACACAAAATTTGTCTTCTAATGATCCTACTTGTTTAGTTTCTCCAAGCTGAACAACAGCTGATATACTTATCTCTGATGACTTCATTGGAAACCTCTGACCTATATTCCATACCAGCACATTCTTATCAGAAGACAACAGCAGAGTACCATGATTTACTGAAGAATCTATGACTGAAACTGGTCCTCTGAAAGAATAAAAGGTGTTTTCAAGAAAACTATACGACTACTGCATTTACCTACAATATTCAGACAGAAATGCTTGAGTAAACAATAAAGTCCAATAGTTTGAGCATGGTCTGCACTATTTGCCATTCCATTGTCCATCGGTCTTGATAAGATGCTTTTTTCAATCCAAAAGTATTGATTTTTTCTTTTTGTTTTTCTCCTTGAATACATATGCTGTGGGTACTCATTAGGAGTGCCTCTGTGAGGTGCTTGTAATGAGTACAAACAACATATGTTTTCCTGGTGAAATAAGAAAAAATATTTATCTGGGCCCAGTTGTTCAAAGCGTCGTTAGTTTAACGAGCTCGTTAAGGGTCATTTCGTTAACTGTTTTAGCAGATTCAATACACAATATTCTGATATTTTTTGCTAAAAAAATGTGAGTAGCTTTTGCATTGCAAAAGCTACTCACATTTTTTCAGCAAAAAATTTCATCATATTTGCGTATCACTCGATGTAAATTTTAACGAATCGTTAACTAACGAAGTCGTTAGCTTTGAACAACTTGGCCCTGATACCTGCTCTTATCTTTACATATTTTTCGGATACATCAACAGACAGTAAAATACAATTTTTTTTTAACATTGTAACAAATACAGTAAAGTGTCCAGACATTTGGGTGACTTATGGTAAGAAGTTAAGGAGTCTGAACATTTGAGGTAATTATGGCAAGGAGTCTTAGGGGAATGGATACACTTTCAGGGGAGACAACTCAGTTTGCTGCCCTTCTGAAATGAAGTCTTTTCTAAAACAAAAGAATTTGCCGCCAGGAGGAGCAAATTCTTTTCTTTTACAGTAGATCCCTTTTCAGAAGGAGTTTAGTGTGCAGGAAAGCAAACAAGAAGTCACAAAAGTTACCCCATTTGCACAAAATGATAGAATATCTACCAAGTTTATACAGTCCCCTTAAAAAAGCATACAGTTAGTGTAATTACCGTAAAGAGATAAGGTGTCTAAATACCAATGCTAGGCAAAGAAATAAGTTAAGATACCAAGAATATAAATGAAGTTACCCTGTTCTAGGAGAAGTTCAATCTTGGTCTACATGGTTTGCTCCAGCCTGATTTTCCAAGAACAGTCGAACTTCAATGGCTCAAGCATCTTTGGGGCCATGGAACTTGTTCGAGATATGGGTAGTTCGAGCCACTGAGGGTTAATCATGGTGCCAGGTCAAGAAGCCGAAAGCAATAATTTAGGAAAACATTTTTGATTTACTTCATAATAATTGTAAGTTGGGTGTACTCATTAGAATTGCCTCAATAAGGCAATTCTAATGAGTACACACAACATACAATTTCATGATAAAATAAGAAAATTTCAATAAATGTTTGTTTACTTGTGCTATCAGAAGAATTTGGTTGGGACTCAAAAATGAGTTTGAATTAGCCACAGTAAACAAGCCATCGGTGTTCCAACTATTGAGGGGTGACTTTAATTCTGAACAACTATAAATTCTCCATTCTTTAATTCAAAGATGCAGATGCTTGTTCCCTATCATGAATGATTGCAGAACAACTCTTACCTGTTTACAAAAGGTATCTGCAGTTCACAGTATTCAAAATTATTCTTTGTCCTGTCTTGTAGTTTCAGTCTCATACTCAGTTTAGCTTTCTTTTCTTCTATCTGACAGAAGATAAAATTTGACATTTATTCAGGGATAGACTGACCTAAGAAAACAGTGAAGGCCTGATCAGATACTGCAAAATGATTGAGAGTACACTGTTTGCCATTCATTCAACATATTTGAGCACATCAACAGGCAGTTAAATGAACTTGTTGGAATTTTTAGACATGTATTTAGGTAAATATAGTAATAATTTTACTATCAGAATCTAGACAAATAATGGATAACAAAATATCTTACACTATTTTCTCAATATATTTTCCTTATTTTCCTTTGGAGATGATCTAACCACAGCCCAATTATTTTTTTTTCGAAAATAAGAAAAATACTTCTCTTTTGATATTATCATTATTCATGCCCTCATGCCCAAAGGACAGTCATGATAAATATTTGGTAGCTGTAATATTATACTGTCCTACCAGCTCATGTAGGTTATATCATTGTAGCTCTACCATGAAAAGAATGATTTACAGTATCATATAGTTCTTTACCAAATTTTGGCTTTAAAAGCAAATCAGAGTCCTATCTGTTTAGTAGGTCAATAAAAATACCACATGTAAGTCCATGATCAACTGCTTGATAGTCAGAGGACAGCAAAGTTAGGGCAAATGAGAAAATTACTGTACAAACTCCCTAATATATTCTGTAGTGAATAATATATAAACATTTTTCACAAGAATTTCAATGTTTTGGCTAGAGGCCTTTTTCAAGAATAAAAAAAAAAAAAAAAAATGGATCTTTCAGTTACCTACATCTTGACTGTCACAGCATGGAATTTTTTTTTTTTTTTTTTTTATTTGTTTTGTTTTGTTTTCTTGAAAAGGACCTCTGATAAAAAATAACTGATAATGCACACCTGATTTATAATATCTGCACATAGGTAATTCGACAGCTATATCAATGATATGTAGTTTAGTTCTAATTACAGAAGGTGCAGTTGAACCCTAACTTACAAACATTTCAAAGCTTCCAGTGATAGGTAATTTCTTCACTCTAGATACTGTGTAGTGGCATAATGTAAACATCTCTGTGGGTGGGGCAAATCTGATCCTCCTTGGTACTGCCCTATCTCTACCTGAATGAAATATAACACAATACATTTCTAACTATACAACATACCGTATTCGACCTAATTACCGCACTGTGCGCTTAGGTTTTTCAAAATTACTGGGAACACTCAGATGTGCTAAAATACGTACCTATACCTATTACAGATATACTATAAAAAGATCAGAATAGGCCTTATTTGATGATGATTATGCAATTTTTTTTCTGATTTTCTTCATAAAGGCATATGTTGTGGGTACTCATTAGAAATGCATCGACAAGTTGATGCAATTCTAATGAGAACCCACAACATATGCCTTTATAAAAAAGTAAATAAAAAGTACACTGGCTGTAATGCTTATAGGGATATGTGTGGTAATTAGATGGAATACGGTACATGCAGTTATAAATTAATGACAACATAAGCTACATGCACCAATAAGAAGACTGAACAGTCCTGGCTAAGAGATGCACAGGCTGATCTGGATCTTTCCTTGTTGCCTTCCTCATCATTTCTGAGCCCCAATTTCTTTTACTCTCTAACTGCCATATAAAATGGTTCATTATAAGATGGACCATTTATGGTCATTTTCCAAAAAACTTCTATGAATTTTTGTTGGATACAACATGTTTTTTTAGCTAACACAGTTTTTGTTTTGGTCCCAGCAATTCTAAAACAGCTTGCTTTCAAAGGGAGAAAATTATTTCCTTCAGTAGTAGAATTATTTTTGAAAGGTTCCAAAATTAAGGAGGTAAATTCCTGTCTGCAAAAGTTATTGCCCATTCCAGAATAGCACCACAATATTTTAACAAAGTGATAGAAGTTATTTTCGCCTTTCAGTATTTTGTGGATGTGGATGTCCTTTGGTAAATGTGATCACAGACTAAAATATTGTACATGGTATCTGTTACATATGTTAACCCTTAAGCCATTTATTCATGGTGTCCCATAAAAGGGACATTGGCAAACAGTGTAGACCCAGATCAGATGCTGCAGAAAGTGACGTCTTATCGATCAGGGTCTACACTGTTTGCAATAAATATAGGAATTTCTACAAAACATGATCATAATAAATATTAATCAGACACCCCTTATATAGGAAACTGACCTGTCCAAAGAATTTAGGTAGAAGAGTGCACTTGGCATGAATGGGTTAAAATGCCATTCACAATTGCAGCAGGTAACATCATCATATCATATCATAATCGGATTTTTGATTAACGTGCACGTATAGGGGCAACATCCACATCAGTGGGCCCCCTTCCAGATAGCTGGCTTGCTGCACGCATGGCAGATCTCACACCAGATCTCCAGGTACGTCTATCATGAGGGTTGATAGCCGAGAGCTTCCACTCTCTGCAATCCCTCTCTGTCAGCTGCTTCCATGTCATTTTGGGCCTCCCAGGTGCATGCTTTCCATCAACCTGTATGTCAAAGGCTGTCTTGACTGCACCATTGGAGTTCCACATGTCCATACCATCGGAGTCTTCTCTCCTTCAGAATGAGGTCCAGATCCTCAATGCCAAGCCCCACAAGTAGCTCATTGGACCTGGTGGTGACAATGTCTTGCGGCCTGACATTGCAGATCTGTCTGATCATTGCCCTGTCATTTCGCTGCAGACGCTGGAGATTCGGCTTTGTCAATGGCCAAGTCTCGCTGGCATGGAGCATTGCGCTCCGCACACAAGAGCTGTACACAAGGCCACGTGTTTTGAAAGAGAGGTGGCATGAAGAGAGAACTGGTAGCAGATCCTTGAACTTCTTCCAGGCGGTTTTCACACGTGTTGTGGTTGAGAGGTCACAGCCACCTGCTGCTGAGAGCATGTCTCCTTGGTAGCAAAAGGAAGCTACCACCTCAAGCTTGTCAGGTCCAACTTGGACTTCCTTCTGTGGTCTGCCGTCCAAGGGGCCTGCAGTTCCCTGACACCGTGTACATCTGTAGTCAGGGCCCTTTTTCAAGTGCTTGAGCCCACTGCATTTCTTGTGCACCCAGTGCTTGCAGCCATTACAGAAGATGCTGTTGCTGCCCACTCCAGTGTGACAGACGGCGCATGGAAACTCGCCTGAACCAGGGTTCAGGAGGTCCAGTCCCGTACCGCAGATCATGATCTTTGTCTTTCCTGCATTTAATCTCAGTCCTTTCTTCTCCATTGCTTCTTTCCAAGTCAGGAGCCTCCTGACACATTCCTCAAGTGATTCAGCGATGATAACAAGGTCATCGGCATAGAGGTCCTCCCAGGGGACCCCAGAGCGGAACTCTCGTGATAAGGCTTCAAGCACAATGATGAAGAGCAGCGGGCTGAGTACTGATCCTTGGTGAACACCAACCTTCCCTTCAAACTCTTCACTGTACCTCTCACCAACACAGACACGGCTCCGCGCATTTGCATACATCCCCTGCACCAGTCGCACAATCCACTCCTCCACACCAAGTTTTCTCAGCGCCCACCAGATGACCTTCCGAGGTACTCGATCAAACGCCTTCTCCAGGTCTACGAAAGCCATGTAGAGTCTCTTATTGGCAGCTAGATACTTCTTTTGCAGCTGCCTGACAACAAAGATTGTGTCTGTAGTGCCTCTGCCTGATACGAAACCAAACTGGGAATTTTCGATTGACACCAACTGTCTGATGAGGCGGTCCTAAATCTTCTCCAGGATTTTCATAACCTGCTCTGTCAGCTTGAGACCGCGGTAGTTGCCTCTTTCCAATGCGTCCCCTTTTCCCTTGTAGAGGCAGACAATGAAACTCTGCTCCCAGTCAGAGGGTACCTTGCCATCACGAATGATTGCAACTGCGAAGTCACAGACCATGGAGGCGCCCATGTCACCGGCGGCTCGTATCATCTCCAACACTATGCCTGATGGGCCCGGTGCTTTGCCAGCCTTCATCTGTGAGATAGCCTTCTTAACAATTTGAATTATATATATATATATATATATATATATATATATATATATATATATATATATATATATATATATATATATATATATATACGAGGTGAGTCAATAAGTAACCAGCCTATCCCATTTCCGATGGACCGAGATGGTCACGATTTTCATGCTTTGTTTCAATATATGTTTTATACATTGGTAAAAAATTGCACACATATCGAGTCATTCTTTAATAAGATATTGAATGTCAAACATGGCTAGTGATGCAAAGGCATGCTTTTCATCTAAAGTTGAGTACCGTGCTGTAATTCGGTACTTGTATTTAAAAGGTAAAATAGGTAAGGAAATACACGGCGGGTTAGCCATTGTTTATGGGTCTTCTGCACCATCTTATGCTCAGGTTAAATTCTGGGTAGGGGAATTCAAACGCAGTAGAACGTCTTCAGGAGATGAAGCCAGGCCTGGATGCCCACTTGATGCCACCGACGAAGAAATGTGTAAGAAAGTTCGGGATCTGGTATACTCTGATAGGCGAATTCAGCAAGAAGAAATAGCGCAGGCATTAGGCATTTCACATGGTAGCATTTCAACAATCTTACATGATCGTTTAGGTATTCGCAAGCTAACAGCCTGTTGGGTCCCCAAATCCCTTAGCGATGAGCAAATGGCAACCAGAGCATCAGTATGCAGTGCCTTGTTGAAGCGTTTTAGGTCAAAAGATGATTTTCTTTTGCATCTGGTGACTGTAGATGAGACTTGGGTTCATTATTATGAGCCAGAGAATAAAGCTCAGTCGTCAGTGGGTAGGGCCTGGGTCCCCGAGGCCAAAGAAGTTCAAGATGCAACCATCTGCTGGCAAGGTGATGGCCACAGTATTTTGGGACGCAAAAGGCGTTATTATATTGGACTTTTTACCCAAGAGAAGTACAATAACTGGAGTGTACTATGCAAACTTGTTAGACCAGCTGAGAACCGCCATTCATGAAAAACGCCGAGGTAAACTCTCAAAAGGTGTTTGCTGGAACAGGACAACGCGAGAGTCTACACTTTCAAAGTTGCAATGGATGCTGTAGAGCGTAACGGGTATGAATTAATACCACATCCTGCCTATTCGCCTGACCTAGCTCCTAGCGACTTCTTCCTATTCCCAAAATTGAAAAAGGATATCCGTGGACTTCATTCCCGGTCTGATGAAGAAGTCGTGATGGCAGTTGAGGAGTGGGTCAACGGAAAGAACCCTGACTTTTTCAGTTCTGGGCTGATGGCACTTGAACACCGTTGGTCTAAGTGCATCACACTAGAGGGCAATTACATCGAAAAAGAAGAGGTGGATCTCAACTGGAAATAAGTTAGGCTGGTTACTTATTGACTCACCCTCGTATATATATATATATATATATATATATATATACATCTTTCCAGACATTTCTTAGCAAATGATTCACATGAAATCTCAAAACTCATTTTCTCTGAAAAAATAATATAATTTACTATGTCATATGCTATAAATTTTCTTGGCACTTCAAGGGTTAACATAACCATGCTGTTTGACTTCTGGTTTGGCTAGGTGTGAGAATTATTTCCTCACCTGTTTCATGTATCAATTTAACACCATATTTGATCTAATTACCACATTCTGCACTTAGGTTTTCAAAAAAACTGGAAAAACTTGTACTAAATATCCATCTTATAAGGGCACACTTATAGAAAGATCAGCAGAGGACTTCATGAGGAGTGTATTTAATAATGCTTATGCCATATTATTTTCGGATTTTCTTTATAAAAACACATGTTGTGGGTACTCGTTTGAATTGCCTTGACTTGTAGAGGCAATTCAAATGAGTATTCATAATATATGTTTTTATAAAGAAGTAGATAAAAGTACACTGGCTGAAATCTAAAGAAAACTAAATTGCTTGGCTGTGCGCTTATAGGAGCATGTGTGGTAATTAGGTTGAATACTGTAACCAATTTTAGACTGAATACACTCACTCGACACTATATATTGGAAGTGTCTAATTTCAATTTTAGGTATGTAAGGCTATGCGATTTAGATATCCGTAGAGAAAAATGGGTAAATCACTTGCAAAAAGTGGAGACCCTGATCTTTTTGGGGTTTCCCAACTAAAATGTGTTACTCATAAATACACAATGTTTTTACACATATATTTTTGTACATTTTATTTCACAAAAATGTGTTAAACAGCTAATTTACCTTCATCAAGAATATCAGCATCTGCACTTTGAACACATGGGTGAGTGAGAAGATGATCCAGTGGAGTTACCTCCCCTTCAGAGACCTGGGAGATGGTCAGAGTTATCTCTGGCATTGTCCCTTCCAGCTCTGCTTTACAGGACACTGTGCCATAGACATCCCAGACATCCTCTATATTCTCTCTGTCATACTGTAGGAAAATTATACATTCAAATGAATAAGGCAAACAAGACAATTCGGCATATAACTGTTTCAAGTTATTAACCCTTGTCCTGCTGAATAAATTAAGATGCCACACCCCTTCTAATTTTCAGCCAGTCAGATTACTTGATCTGGATTGTTGCTATGAATTCAAATACTTAATGGCAAATAGTGCAGATCCAGATCAGTTGGCTTCTTCAGAAGCCAACTGATCTGGATCTACACTGTTTGCAAAGGCAGGGTATATCTGGGTTCAGCAGGACAAGGATTAACAATAGTTACTCATGTGGAACAAATATTCATAAAAATAACTTGATCAAGTTATGTTTAATTCAGATTTTATAAATTTGAACCAAATTCCATATATTTTTCTTCACAAATCCAGATTTTGCATGAACATGCCTGGGGTGATTCTTTTGTTCAATCATTAAACTTTGTCACTAAGGTAATCAATTATGTTTTAAATGTATGGCTGAGCAACATGTGTGCAATTCCTTTAAAGTTGGCACTGAATGTGTATTAGATCATGAAAACTGACTGCAGCTCTGGCTGAGGTTGTCTGTTATTAGTTATAGTCTGCAACTTAGAAGTTATTCTTCCATAGATACCCATGCATATATCTGCTCAAAGCCATGGCTGAATGGCAAATAAACATGTTGTTTCAACATGGGCCCAGTTGTTCAAAGCGTCATTAGCTTAACGAGCTCGTTAAGGGTCATTTCGTTAACTGTTTTAGCGGATTCAATACACAATATTCTGATATTTTTTGCTGAAAAAATGTGAGTAGCTTTTGCAAAAGCTACTCACATTTTTTCAGCAAAAAATTTCAGCATATTTGCATATCACTCGATGTAAATTTTAATGAAAATTTAACAAATGACATCGTTAGCTTTGAACAACTGGGCCCTGGATTTTATTTACAAATATGCAGAATGTACATTGTACATACTCTTCTGAAACTGGCACAGTTAAGATGGACAGGCCATGTTACCAGGATGCATGAGGAATGTTTTGCCAAAAAAAATCCTCTATGGAGAACTAGAAATGGGCAAACGCTTCCTTGGTGGTCAGAAGAAGCGATACAAAGACACCCTCAAAGCCTCCCTCAAGGATTTCAACATACCAAAAGAGTTATGGGAACAAATTGCACAGGACCGAGCAAAGTGGCGAGGCCTCATCAGAAGAGGTGCTAGTGAATATGAGGAAAAAAGAAATCAGTGAAGCCGAGCAGAAACGTGCACAGCACAAAGCCATTACCATTACCAACAGAGCTGTCTTGCTCTGATCTCTGTTGTTCCATCTGCAACAGACAGTTTAGAGCTAGAATTGGTCTAATCAGCCATCTTAGAACACACAAACAGTAGCATTTCTCGCATGTGATTAAGATTGATCATTGTCAATAATGATAGACGAACTATTATTATTATTTACAAATCCTCAAAATGGGATATAACATGTTCATGTAACATTACATGTCCTGAAATAAGCCTTTGGTCTACACTACTGTTTATGCTAAAGTCATTCCAGATTTGCAGAATAATGTCATAGTACACAATGTACTAAATAAAATAATTAAATGGTTTTTCAGACTTTTAAATGAAAATCTTAAATGAAATCGTACAAAAAATGTAAGAATAGCAATCACACTGTTTTTTTTTTTGTTTTTTTGGGTTTTATTTTTGTTTGTTTTTTTTTTGTTTTTTTCACTGTATTACCATTTGGCAGGTTCTCTGAAGATATCCGAACACAATGCTTGTGGCACTGAGTTCAAACAATTCCCTTGATACTCAGATAAATTCAGTGAATGAAAAAACACTTATGATCCTTATAATAGACAGGTGGGTTAGACATACATGTAATTTTATTAATGTCCCTATCAGTGTCAGTTTATTCCATGAGAGGTAATTATCATCAGCCCATTTGTCTATGAACATATAAAAATAAAAAGACACAAAACATACTGTGCCTTTTTCTCTTCTCACCTGTTCCATAATGGAATAGTCTAAATTAAGTACTATGACTCACCTGTACTGCTTTGACAAATTCTGTTATGGCTAGATATATATTGTTCTTTCCTTTATGTAAAACTGGTTTCCATGCAGGTTGCTGAAACAAAAGAAGTCTCAACCACCTAAAACATTATTCATCATGCTGTTCCTAAGTAATGATATGCATCTGTACTTGCATGTGATTTATGTATGTAACATAGTAAACCACAACCTCTTTATAACACTATTGATGGGGTCCATAACATAAACCGTGTTAGTTAAACAACCGTGTTATGTCCTAACAAAAATGTATAGATTATATTCAAAAATTGACCATTTATGGTCATTTTTTCAATATAATCTATACATTTTTGGGATCCATCTTTAAACCGTGTTATATCCAAACCGTGTTATAACAAACCGTGCTATAAACAGGTTGAAGTGTATTAACAGATCTCAAACATAGTTCAGAGTCACAATATACAGTCTGAATTAAAGTTTAAAAATGCTTAGCATGCAATATTTCAGCAGATAACATGCTGATCTGGGCCTTCAGTGTTCAAGTAAGACATATCGTCCTTTTTTTGTACACATGTATGTTGAAGCTTGTACGAGTATGCTTTCCTTACTAGTTGTATTGTACTGCAAAGGAGCGGAAACTGCTCAATATTATGTAAAAAATTGTTTAATTTGTTCTATTCTCATGCAAATCCAATTTTGGATTATTTGTAGGTGGAAAAAGATCAATACAGGAGGTAAAAGTCCTGCTTGCTAAGGTTTGACTGCTATTAATCTACTCTTATTTGTTGTAAACAAAAATATCTGGCTGACATCATACATATTTGTATATTATTAGTTATTTGGATTCTTGGCAGAGAACGTGGGATCACATTCCCTGCCTGAGAACGATATTTGCCCGAGCCATTACTTATATGCCATTTTGTTATAAATTTTGATGAATGGAATTTTAGTACATTTGCTGCATTTACCTTTTGAGTTTTTGGTATAGGACTAGACTTGTTGCTCATCTTATCTGTAACTGACTGAACAGTAACATCCAACACATTTCCAAATGGTGCTGCCTGTGTTAGGAAGGAGTATATATCACTTGTCTTCTGCTCTACCTGAAATAACAAGTGGTGAAAAAGTTTTGTCGGTATACGGTGTCCTATTTGAACACCAAAGTGTCTGACAAAATCACATATGCAAACAGTGCAGACCCAGATCAGACTGCTCCTAAAGGAGCAGTCTGATCAGGGTCTACACTGTTTGCTATTCCACTAAGTATTTTAAGCAACAGGTGCATAAAAAAGCAGAATTTAGTATAAATAATAATATGGAATAAAGTGTTCAAAATTTTAGGACATTTACCATACACATACCTCCAGATAAGGCACATTTTTTTTATCAAAATATGTTGATATTTTACTTATTTGCCTATGAAAACATATGACGTGGGTACTCATAAGAAGTGTCTCACTAAGGTGCTTCAAATGAATACCCACAACATGTGTTTTCTTGGAAAAATAAGAAAAAAGTATTTACGGTAAATGTCATAAAATTTTGAACACTTTGTTCCATACTTTTTTGGTTTAAATTTTGCTTTTTATGCATTTATCTCTTAAAATGCTAAGTGGAATGGCAAACAGTGAAGACCTTGATCAGACTAATGCTTCAGGAGTAGTTTAATCTGGGTCTGCAGTTTGCATATGGCCTTTTTTTAGAAACTTTGGTGTTTGAAATTTAGGACATTTACTGTATCTAGATACCTTTTTCATGAAGTTATGTACATGTATATGTGAATTCTGGAGGTCTAGCTAGATTAGCTTGTTTATCCATGCAGTACTTTCAGAGAATCTGCAATTCAATTAGAGCATTCTGGGCAGTGAAGACCCTGTCTGGACAATACATGTATGTAGTCTTTTAAAAGTATATATAATGACATGAGCCCTGTAGTGGTATGTAATCATTGAAGAATAACCCTTAAAAGTTTTATAGTCACAATAGCAGCTGACAACAATTTTTTTTCTATTATTTTTCAGAACAAATATTTTTTGGATGAGCATAAAGCAGTGAAGAACCTGATCAGATGCCACATTTTGTAGCATCTGATCTGGATCTACACTATTTGCTCAGGACTGTGTGTCCAAATATTTACTGTGCTTTTGACATCTTTCAGAAAGTCGTTTTTCACGTGGCGTTTACTCAGAAGAAGTAAAGGTGCAAACTTTTGTTTTGATTCAATGCTAAACCCTATGCATCAAGAGATTTATTCTATTAAATTATTTTACAAAAATTAAAAAAAAAATCACTTTTCCCACAGTAAAACTGGCTACAAATTATGCAAAAATCAATAAGGTAGGTAGTTTGAATGCAGGTTTTCAACAAGTTCCCCTTATTCAAATTTTCTGAAATTTTCACAATATTGTTATGAAATATCAATAATTTAAAATCGGTGAAGAAAAGCAAAACATGTTTTTGCATTAAAAAAAAATAAAAAAAAATACAGTTTACTATAGAAATTGCATAGGTCAGACCTATTTTTGGCCATAAAATGTATTTAAGGTAAATATTTAAAAACAAAACGAAAAAACAGAAAAGATAAATGGTTTCTGATTAGATATGGTCAATCAGAACAATATATTTTCATTTAAAGTAAAACACAAAAAAAAAAAAAAACACCCCATCTTTCCAAGTGATGTCAAAAGGACAGGAGGGTAAATACAGTAGGTTTGTTTTTTCTCGAGAAAGAAGTAAATAAGATCTGCCAGTCCTAAAGTCTAATTCATATTCTTTTTGTGGACAAGCATTTCAGGCTTTTGTGCAAAATTTATGTGGTTCTCAATAGTGTACCAAGAAAAGATATATAAAAACATATTTAGCATGTATCTTTATTTCTTCATACTTCCCAGCCAGCACTGAGAAAACTGCCAATGCAGTTTTGGTGCCTTATCAATATTGGTCTTAATGGATGGTGTTTTGTAATTTTCTAATAAATTCAAGCAAAACTAACATTAGTGATGTCATATCTTGGCAATAATGTTATTCAATTATTTGGAAATAGTTAAATAGTATAATAATACAACAAGAAATAAAGTAGACAAATTATTTCTTTAAATGTTGATACAGCACCCAATTTGTTTGAATTACACTTCTAAATCAGACTATAGATATGTGATTGGGCAAACCATATCATAGCTACAGATAAGAGAGGTTATCCACATAATATTTTTCTTATTCCTCAACAAAACATATATTGTGGGATTCATAAGTAGTGCATCACTGAAGCACTTCTACTGAGTACCCACAACATATGTTTTTGTCTAGAAATAAGAAAACTATCAATATGTTTTGGTTGAAAAAGTGCCCTATCCAAAGCTGTGACTATGTGCATGCAAAAGAGACTGCATCATTGAATTAACTGATCTAGACCCAGTTTTCACCTGAGTTTGTTGGTCTTACCTCTGATACAGGTACTCCCCTCAAGAAATCTGCCACTGCACACAGTAATGTAAAGCCAAGAGTTACTCCAGGACTGAAATTAACAAAACAGAAAACATTTCTGTAAATTATTTGACAAGATGGTGGGTGTGGGGGTGTGGGGTTGGTATAATACAAATATGAACATCCAGATCAGCTACTACGTCACATACTGTACATGTATTTACCTTAAGTATTTGGACACCTTAAGTCCCTACCATACTTGTCCTAAAACTTGAACAACATCCATTTTACTACCTGCTGATGTGTCTAAAGTGCTGTTGGATAAGTGACAATGCAGACCATGATCAGATACCCTATTCTGTGGCATCTGATCTGGCTCTAGTATGGTTTCTCAGGCATGTCTGTCTGTAAACTTTGGGTAAATATGATAATCTTTGCATTTTGCTAGTACAGTAAATGTCCTAAAATTTCCTACACAAAAGTCATGGATCCTAAGGAGAATTCTGATCTGCATCTACACTGTTTGCTATTTTACTAATTATTATAAGAAACAAGTGCATAAAAAGCAAAATTGAGGCCAAAGAAGTATGGAGTAAAGTGTTCTAAATTTCAGGACATTTACCTTACTGTAAATAAAATGTTTGTAAACTTTTTAATATGGTGGCAGATAAGGTGGTAACTGAGGTGATAATTAAGGTACTATTGTTTGTCATATTTTTACACCAAAATCTATCTTGTGTGTACCATATTTACCAGAAACATTCTTAGACAAAAATGACTAACACATTCCACCAAACCAAATCCTGTGTGAGAAGCAACATGGTAAAATGGCCCTTAGATCATATCCCAACATTTGCTCAGGGCCTTCTTCTTTTGTTGATATATTCAAAAGTATTCAATGATTCTGTATGCAAGTAATGTATTAGATTGTGAGCAAATGTGCATTATTTGTAGTTTTTCACTGTCAGATTTGTAAGAGGAAAAAATAAAAAATAGAATTGTGTCCATAGGTCACAGACGCACCCCCCCCCCTCCCCCCGGTATATGACATGTGACAAAGTAATGATTGTTGTTGACAGACATAATGTGAATACAACATTTTTTACTTTTGACCTTGCAGCTATGGATCTGGGTCTTGCGTGCCACACATCGTCTCAGGAGGGTTAACATTTCTGCAATGTAACTTCTAAATCCATCAAGGAATTACAAAGTTGTGGACCGGACATGAAAAATAGATGCTTTTTTTGACATTTGACCCCTAAGTGTGACCTTGACCTTAGAGATATGGACCTGGGTCTTGTGCCCTTCACATTGTCTCATGATCGTTAACATTACTGCAAAGGAATTTCTAAATCCATCCAGGAATGACAAAGTTATGGACCTGACATGAAAAATAGCCCCTATTTTTTACCTTTGACCTCTAAGTGCGACCTTGACCATAGAGCTACGGACCTGGGTATTGCACACGACACATCATTTCATGATGGCAAACATTTCTGCCAAGTAATTTTAAAATCCATCAAGGAATAACAAAGTTATGGACTGGACACAATTTTGGTAACACACACACATCCCCACTCACACACCTACAATGTACACACACACACACACACACACTGACAAGTCAAACACTATATGCCCGTCTACCATAGGTGGAGCATAATAAAGCACCTTCTCTCATTCCTACTTATTTCATCTGACAGAATAAAATATCGTATTTTCAATTGATTTCATAAAGGCAGTAGGTAATGATACAATTTTATGCTGTTCATTCACTCCATAAGGAGGACATTTTTCTCAAGGTGTGGCTAATGTAGGTAAATAAGAATGATCTTCACCATGTGAAACTGTGCCTTTGACAGTAAAGGTCTAGATCAGCCTATACATCCCGCCTCTCTGACCAGATCTTTTGGCGTTTGTCAATATGACCTTCAGTAGCATGTGATTCTGCATAGATAAGTCTAGATAAGAGTGGGTATCATAAATATAGTTTTCTTATTTCTCCACAAAAATATATATTGTAGGTATTCATTAGAAACACCTCTATGAGGAACTTCTAATGAGTACTGCAACATATGTTTTAGTGAAGAAATAAGAGAAACATCAATAATTTTTGGTTGAAAAAAATGTCTTATCTAGAGTTGTGATTTTGTAAATGAATAGCAAAGGTCCTTGCCAAACTAAGCCAATGAACATGCTGATCTGGAACTCTAATATATACCTATATCGCTTAGCAATCTGGGTAAAATTTTCAGCAGACAAAATTTTGAAATATTTTTTTCTTATTTTTCCCAGAAAAACAGGACTTGACATTGCATGCAAATTATCTCCAATGGAGACAATTTGCATAAAATGTCAAATCATGTTTTCTGGGAAAATACTGGAGACAATTCGCATGAAGTGTCAAATCCTGTTTTCTGGGAAAAATAAGAAATATAGAAAGAACTTCATTGAAGTTTATGCCGCAACTGTGTATTGAAATGTGAAAACCAGCACCTGAAGAGTAAATGCTGTCATCCTTGATTAGCTCAGTGATCACTGAAGTGAAATTAACTGTAAAGTTTAACACTTTGTAGGCTTCATTTAGGATGGTGGCTAGGGTGGAGGATAGATTGGATGAAAGCCTGAGTACACTGACAAACGAAAACTTGCATGCCTAAATTGCCCATGCTTATGCAGGTGTGACAAAAATAACACTTATTTGTCATCTGCTGAATTAGCCCAGAGTGGTAAAGGTTAAATGCTCATTTTCTCATTGAATGACTCTGAGAGTTTAACAAGTCTTACATGTTAATTAAAGGTGGTCTTGGATTTGTCCCTTGTGGTACGTAGGGAAGACAGCAAAATATCAAACCATACTGAAAATATACAAAAATATGCTGTGAATATAATTCCATATCAAAAAGATAATAGCCTTGAACAAAGTTTTTTATAAACCTGTACTAACCCTTGCCATGCTGAATAAATGCCAAACACACTTCTAATTTTCAGCTTATCAGATTACTTGATCCAGGTTGTTGATATAAACTGACATACTTAATGACAAACAGTGCAGATCCAGATCAGTTGGCTTCTTCAGAAGCCAACAGATCTGGATCTACATTGTTTGCAAAGGCAGGGCATATCTGGGTTCAACAAGATCAGGGTTAATAAACAGGTCTTAATCAGAAGAATAATATGATAAATATATAATGAAAAAGATACCAGTCAGTAATCTTGTTTCACTAGAGATGTGAATTAAAAAATAATTATCATAATTCAATATAAAACTAGATCGGGCAGTCGATGGCACGCCATCACAAATCCCCACGCTTCTGGCAGAAATTGCCCTTGTACCACACAGCATAGTTTTAAGCAACCAGGTTTAAAAAATGGAATATTTTAATGAAATTTAGAGTAATTCACTTGTCAATAACTTTTCTGCTGATAAGTTGTACTAGGATATTGTTTGTAACCATCTTCATCCAAATACAATAATGTTACATCAAATATAATGTTACATCCAATATAAATATGCCACATGACCATGTTGTGAAAAACTTAATTTTTGACCCCGCCCCACCGCCAAGTCCCACCCAAAGGGTGTTCCTGGGGTCACAAAGTATATCCCGTTCAATATGTTTTACATCTATCACTACTGAGTATATGTGCAAAATTTGGCATTAAAAGTCTTTTAAATTTCAATATTTTGACCTTTGACGTTTTGACCCCTCCCCAGAGCAGACATGTGACCTTTGGGTCAAAATTCTACTTGTATGTTATTCTACTCATCATTCCCTTCAATTTGATATGTCACATGACCATGTTGTGAGAAACTTAATTTTTGACCCCGCCCCACCCCCCAAGTCCCACCCCAAAGGGTGTTCCTGGGGTCACAAAGTAAATCCCGTTCAATATGTTTTACATCTATCACTACTGAGTATATGTGCACATTTTCGCATAAAAATCTTTAAAACTGACTTTGAAATTGGAAATTGTTAATATTTGGCCTTTTGACCCCTCCCCAGGGCCCCTGGGGACGGGGCCAAAAATAAACGTGCTCTTGCATGCCCCACTTGTGTAAGCAAGCCACTCACCAAATTTGGTTGGATTCTGTCCCGCAGTTTGGGAGGAGATAGCATAACGGACAGACGGATGGACGGAGGCGATAACAATATCCCCGACGCTTTTTCTAAAAAGCGTGGGGATAATAAGCAGCGGCCATTACGAACTGGAAGAGTCTAAGTTTGATTTTAGGCATGTCAGGCTATGTGATTTAGATATTCCTAGAGAAAAATGGTTGAACTATTTGTAAACAGTGGAGAACCTGATCCAGCACTGTATGCTGCAGCATTTGATCTTGGTCTGCACTGTTTGCCAGTTACTCTTTTAGGGGTCTCCAGATTACAATGGCTTAACAAATCCTCTGGCTTATATATATATAATGTCTGTTAAGATATGGAACATTTGTTTACAATTGTGAGCTATCAGAAATGATAAAATGATAAAACAACAAACCTGTTCAACAACAACAAGGGGCCAGAGTTTCCCACCTCCAGTATTTATCTCATATACTGGCTTCTGTTCTGTTCTTTCACAACTGTCCCTACTGCCAACATACTGGGAAAATAAAGAATCCAGATGTTCAGTCAAAAAAACTCTGATACTGTTTCTCAACAAAAGCCTTAAATATAACTTTGCATCTCATTAGAGATCAGATGCTACAATATATGTTTTCATAAAGATCCTCAGAATTAAGAAAGAAACTTCTTTAACTGAAAAATACTGATTTTTCTCTTATTTCTTCCTTAATGTTGTGGGTACTCATTGGACATGTTAAAAAGGCCTCAGTGAGGCACTTCTAATGAGTCCTCACAACATGTTTTTGTGGAGAAAATATTATGTGGCAATCCCCTTATATGGAGCTATGAAAGGCATTGACCAGACTACACATTATGAAAACAGGCCTATTCAAATATATTGACAATTTCAACACCAAAAACTGAAAGTTTTCAGATAAAAAGTCTGATATCTTTCATATTTCTGCTGAAAAAATATAGATTGTGGGTACTCATTAGAACAGCCTCAGTTAGGCAGTTCTAATGGGTACCCGCAATCTATGTTTTGACACTGAGGCAGTTCTAATGAGTACCCACAACCTAAATAAGAAAACCCCAGTTTTACTATCTAAACGCCACAGCTCTAACTAAAATACATGTTCAACCAAAATGTTAATAACTTACTCTGTAACATTCATTTTTTATTTAACCTTTAGCATTTTCCAGGCAACATCAATAGCCTATCAAATATTGGCAAGTCTCTTAATGTTAATTTTACCAGAAAAGAAAAAGACATGACATTACACTTTAATTATCTTCAGAATGGAACATCAAATCACATTTTTTATGAAGAAAAAAAACAACAACAACAAACCCTCAAAATAGAAATCAACCTTATGTCATGTGCAATCAAGGTGGACCCAGATCAGCACACACATCTGTGTAGTTTGCTCAGAGACAATGCTGGTCACAAGCAAATTGTAAGGACCTTAAACAGGGTACACCCAGAGCAGACTGCATGGATGCTCAGGCTGATTTGGGTCTTAGCTGTCATAATCAGGACTTGATTAAAGGTTGGCTGGTTTGAAGTTTAATGGCCCAGTCAACTCTATTAAGATCACATTGAGTCTGTCATTTTATCTAATCACACTTTTATTTGGCTTAGTCCTCTAAGCAGTTAACAAGTACTAGTGAACATTCTTTAACCAGAAACTGACAACTGCCCATCTTCAATCAGCGAAAGGGAGAATGACCATAGAAAATGTAAGATACATTTATATGGCTTTGCTACATGTACATTTCAGATAAAAAAGTAATCTTTCTGGAGAGAAAATGCTTTCAAAATGGTTTTGTTACATTCTTAAAAGTGGTCTATCTTTACAGTGGTCTATCCTATAAGGAAAGCATTTACTTTCTATATGGAGTGACCACATTCTAAGGCTGGCTAATCGGAGCTGAAAAGATAATCGATTATCAGTCCTGCCTTTGTGATCCATAATTGATTAGTAATCACTGACAATTTGGTCGTAATTTTACCTGTCTGAGCATGACTCTTACCATTTATTATACTTTATTGTATGTTTTTGGTCAGACAGGCCTGAGCAAACAGTGTAGAGCCTGATGAGATGCTGCAAATGTGGCGCCTCATCTGAGTCTACACTGTTTGCCACTCATCCAGCTATTTTTAGACACAACAGTGGGTAGTAAACTGTACTTGTTCAAATTTTAGATTAAGTATGGTTAGGAGTTGAGGTGTCTGAATACTAAGGGTATATACGGTAAAGTAACAAACACGGAAATCAAATGATCAATTATTAGCAAATCAGTAATGATAATCATTTCTGTGGAATTTATCGATCAATTAATCAATTATACGATTAATTGTGCCAGCCTTACCACATTCCATCCTTTCCAGAAGGGGATGGGTGTGCAGGAAAGCATAAAAGACAGTCACGGTCACAAAAGTTGTCTCCCTTGTGAAAAATGATGACAAAATCTCCAGGTGTATCCATTCACCTCAAAATATTAGCAACCAGGATCTAGGTTCAATGCTCACCTTTGATGTTGCTTCCTTGGTGTGACCCAGCTCAAATAATATGGCCTTGACCAGTTCTGGATTTCCAGGTATTGGTACATGGTGATCACTTTCAACTGTTTTACTTTTCTTGATAAACGTTTGATACAATCTGTGAAGATAAGCACATTTTAACACTTAGCATGCTCAATAAAAATTTCAGCAAATGGCATTTTGAGATATTTTTTCTTATTTTCAATAGAAAATAGCTAGGCTTTGATACTTCTTGCAGCTCTGGAGATAATTTGCATGAAATGTCAAATCTATTTTCTGGGGAAAATTAGAATACAATATATAATACACTCTTTACAAAGTACATATAAAAGTGAGAAAACGCACACGAGAATCTGTTTTATAATGTACAGAATCAGAAAGCATCTTTCAGTTTTACTTAAGAAACTGATATTTGATGTCTTTTCCACCAATTGCATTTTTTTCACTGCCTGTTGTAATTGGAGCGCTGCGGTGCAGTAGTAAAGCATGGGATTTAAGACAGATGGTTAGCAGGTTCTTGGACCTAATAAATGTATACTGGGTCCAAGGCAGCTTTGACCTCAGTGAGCACCAAGTGTTGAGTCCTTGAGTAAGACACACTTTATCTACATTGCTTAGCACTGTTTTCTACCCAGAAAGACCTGTGCATAATATTCATAAAAAGAAGGTGCGACAGTATATATAGATAGATAGGACCAGCCAAAGGTTTGTGCTGGGATAGCCCAGTCAGTAGCAAGATTTGTCTCATGACTAGCTGTAATCTCTGCCATGTAGGTTTGATTCTAGCTTGAGGATGCAGTTAAATATGTTAATATGTGAATGGTTGCCAGTTCCCTCCCAGTTGTGGTAGTTTCACAGAGGGTATTTCCCAATCTCTATACCACTAATGATATCTCCTCTGAGGTTATAGTCTGATGTGACTTGTCTCGGAAAATATTGAAGAAGAAGAACCATATTTTGAATACTTCCATAGGGACTGCACAAAAATGTATATATAAATAAATTAATACCATTGCTATCCTATGTTGACTGGAAATCAAAAGCCTGGCATATCCACTGCACTGACATGACACCACTACGGTAAATCATGGCACTTAAAGTTAAGCATCACTATTACCCCACTATCCCATACCCCTTGGGGCCAGATTGTAAATGACTTGTGCATAATAATACATATTATATCAGAAATTATGAGTAGTAGTGGCAACATCAAAGGAACCTACTTTCAGCTGTGTATTAAGAATGCATATAACGTTTCAAATCGGAGAGACAAAGAGAAAGGTATAACTGTTTCCTGTCCAAATAAAAGCTCTGTCCGAAAATATGAACACAAACCTTGTAAACAAAAGCCGCCCCTCACAAGGTTTGGATCCAAAAGAGGGCACTGACAAAATCCAGACTGCTTGTAAACTCATTTTATATCCAACAAAAATCTTTATTCCAGTAAAGCATAACTGGGCGTTTCTGTATTAGACAAACTTGCAACTGTGAAAAATAAAATTGGAAGTGAAAGTAGACCGGTGTCGTATGAGTTTCGGCACATCCGGAAATTAACTGGTTTCCTGTGTTCTAAAGAATATGCGAAGTATTGAGCTATAGGGTGAGGAAACCAGTCAAATCCTGAAAAAAAAACGAAGTGTCGGCGTTGATATAAAGGTCTGAACCGATCTATTTTATCGGCGTTGATATACAGGTCTGAACCGCTGATCATAACCGGATCTATCTATCTATCTATCTATCTATCTATCTATCTATCTATCTATCTATCTATCCACCCGACGATCCATCCATCTATCCGTCCGCCCGCCCGCCCCGCGCCGTCCGTCCGTCCGTCTCTCTCTCTCTTCTCTGTCTGTCTGTCTCTCTCTCTCTCTCTGTGTCTCTCTCTCTTTTCCTTATCGGCGTTGATATACAGGTCTGAACCGCTAATCATAACCGGATCTCTCTCTCTCTCTCTCTCTCTCTCTCTCTCTCTCTCTCTCTATATATATATATATATATAGAGAGAGAGAGAGAGAGAGAGAGAGAGAGAGAGAGAGAGAGAGAGACTACCTATCTATCTATCTATCTATCTATCTATCTATCTATCTATCTATGTTGTTATGCCCACTCGCGAGAAATACGCGTCTGACTGCATGGCCTCGGGAATATTCAAGGCTCCAATTTCTTTCATACATCTTTCGTGAACGCCAAAGGACATACAATGAGGTACATAGTACCCAGAACAGAACATAATTACCCTTTTGTAGAACAAACACCCGCACTCCTTCTTCTCCGACTGACGGTGGAACCAGTGTCCAAGGCAGTTGGCCACATCTCAGAATC
The DNA here is from genome assembly GCA_964016985.1 of Anodontia alba. Taxonomy (NCBI): domain Eukaryota; kingdom Metazoa; phylum Mollusca; class Bivalvia; order Lucinida; family Lucinidae; genus Anodontia; species Anodontia alba. Next base: position 136,838,377 of record OZ024823.1, read on the forward strand.
TGAAGGACTCCAAGAGGATCTGCCCACTCTCCACCACGTACAAATAATAAATAACGTTACCCAGGAAAGGCGACAATCACGAAGCAAGCCTTCCCGGGGCACCGAAAAAAAAGAGATGAGAAAAAAACAACAACGACAAGACATAACTTCACAGTTGCAATACCCGACATATATACAAAGAACTCATTACGAAAACACACCTATTCAAATTAAAAGAAAATTTCAAATCCAAAAACTGAAAAAAATCAGATAAAAATCTCTGCTATTTTTCATATTTCTGCTCAAAACATATATTGTGTATACTCGTTAGAACCGCCCCGGCGAGGCGATTTTAACGAGTATAAACATGTTTTGAGCAGAAGTAAGAAAAAAAAATAAGAAAAATAATGTATACCCCTGTAAACCCAAGTTTTACTATATAAAAGTGGGGTTTAAGGGGGTCAAAGTTATATAGACATGTTTTCGTGATGGCAACGGAAGAACCACCTTCCAACGTTCAGCAGATAAAAATAATAATAATACACCACAGAACGCGACGTCTGATCAGAGTTAACACTTTTTGCCACTCACCCTGCAATTTTACACACATTCACAGGTAGTAAAATGGACGTTCAGGAGAAGTATAAGGGAAAGTGTTCAAAATTTATCAAATTTATTCAAAACTTCCTATGAAAGTGAAACATTGGACAAAAGCGGGCATGGACTGAACCCCCCTCGCCCAACCCCCCACCGAGCCTCCACTGAATCCGCTCCTGCTTTTTGACGGTTTTTGAATTTCAAAGAAATGTGAACCGGTTGATACTTTCGAGACATTCATTACACACACACACACGCCAAGACTATGGGAAAGATCCAGTGAGCCACAGACAGAAATAGTCAGAGCAGCCTTATGAAACAGATTTAGGAAGTAGCCGTCACTACTGAATTCACAGTTTCATAAATGACAATTTCATAAATGCGTTCGTATAGATGTCATGTATGGGAGAGTAATGTATTGATTTATAACAGTGATGGTATGCGCAGGTAATTCCCCTTAGTACTATTTCCGATCAACTGTCCTATATCTCAACCGTTACCTACAGAAGGGATGTCCGGTTATTTGTTATTATTATTATTATTATTACCGTCTTTGATAGAATTTCCTGTTTGCTGCAAACAGTGTAGACCCTGATCAGACGCCACGTTCTGTGTAGGCTCTTCTAATAACTCTGACCAGACTGGCTTTTCTTTGCTCTTGCTGTCCTCATGTGGCATAATGGCTGTTTTCGCATGTTCATGTATGAGTTACATTTTTCGAGGCCCACACAATTAAACACGTGTAATACTGAATTTACCCTAAGTATTTGGACAAACAGGTCTAAGCAAATAGTGTAGACCAAGATCAGACCCGCTAAAACGCGCGCCGTCTAACTAGAGTCCACACTGTTTGCCATTCATTCAGACATATCGACAGGTAATGAAGTTCTAATCATTTTTCTAACATGAGAATATTGAGCTGTTAAGGTAGTCTACCGTGTGGTCCTCTCTAAAACATATCAAAGACATATACGTGTTCGTAACAAATATACAGTCGACTCTCGTTATCTCGACTTCGCTTATCTCGAATAACCGATGTCTCGAAGTGAAAATCAGGTCCTTGTTTTAACATGGAAATCTAACGACATGTAACTAAATATTGTGGAAAAGAGGAGAAATTGCTCCTAAGGAGCAATTTCTCCTCTTTTCCACAATATTTTCAATAATCTCTAGCTTCAGGATTCAAATTATATATTCATTTGTGAAATGTGCTTGTTTGATTTATTTTGTCCTGCACATCTGGTATGTCGAGGATATCTCGAAGTATTTCAGGGAGTCACTTGAACTTGCAGATGACGAGAATTGACTGCACAGATCGTAAATACAGAGATAATCCTAAACTGCGCGGATACTCCAGCGCTTGGTAGATTCTTCCGCATTTTTTCACTAATGACACACCTCTTTAGACTTCCTGTTTGCAATCCTGCGCATTATCTTCCTGTTGAAAAAAGGGTCTACTTCAAATGGAAAGAATTTGCTCCAAGTGGGAGCAAATTCTTTTCTTTTAAAGTGGGCCCTTTTTTCAGAAGAGATGCAAAACAATTTAAACAGAGTCACGTCCCCTGAAGATGTATCCATTCCCCTGAAAACAGCCTGCATAATTTCAACACTATTAGCCATGTACAGTGTCTTCCTAGTTACCTTGAAAGGCAAAAGCAATTCTTACTATATTTGTCACTTCTTCAATCATTTCAGTAATTCTCTTTTCTCATCATAACTGTGCGTCAGTGGAACGAAATCGACTTTATGACTTGTACGATCAGAGTAGACCAGATCAGCTAGTGCATCCGCGGTTTTATCAGGGTCTGTACTTTTCGTTTATAGAATGTTTAAGAGCCATATATGTTCCTGAATAGTTCAGACTATGATATCGGACAGCGCGGATGCGCAGGCTGACCTTAGTCTGCGCGTGTCGCATGCGCCGTAAGGTCGTTTTCTCTTAATATAGCTGATGAGCTGAATATGTTTTTGATGAGCTAAGTACGAATGGCGGGACCCTTATTGCAGAGGTTGGCAAGGAAAGTCCAGCAACGGACTTCCATTGCCTGCTTAAAAGCAATGACTTCAATATATGGACGAACACAGAAGGCCTGATCAGACTGTGCTTAAACGCAGTCTTATATGGCCGTTCACAGTTCGCATTATAACACAATGACCCCATTCCCACGTAACGCATTATTATTTTTATTCAGGTCGTTTATATTTATATTTATATACTAGCAAAGAAGCTTACTTTAATGTATACCGTACGTAACACAAATATTCGGGCATCGTAACTCCTTACCATATTTAATCTGAAAAATTGAAAGTTCATTTGACTACCTTTTGACGCAGCTAAAACTGCTAAATCAATGGCAAACAGTGTAGACCCAGATCAGATGCCCCATTCTGCGGCGTCTGATGTGGGTCTACACTGTTTGCTATGCCTGTCTACACTGTTTACGTAGCCTGTTTACGAATATTTTGGGTAAATATGGAAGAACAGTTTAGGCAATGTCTCCATTCATTCATCAAAACTATTCACTATTCATTCAAAAACAGATTTATCATCAAGCTACAGTTACCATAGCATGTTTAGTTTAGTCGGCTTTGTGGAAGGAAATAATTTGGGTCAGTTTTAAATCGTAGTCAATATCAGGCAGGAACGCAATAGAAGAGGGCATTTTCTATAAGCTTTCTCATTTGGTTCTATCATATATTCTATTGTTAAACATATCTTAAACATGTCAGTCAAAATTCAGCCTAAGCACTTATGCGAACAGCAATATACCAGACTAGACTGAGCAGCTAACACGATCCGTTAAGGGCATTTGCTTATCCGATTAAAATGTAAGAATACCAGGCTAGTCGGTCGCAGGAAAATGCAGCACTCTAGCTATTTTCATTTTTGGGTCGATTATTTCCAATCGAACCTAAGTATGCATACACCAAAATTTACTTAAGGTTGTTGTCCACGTGCTTATCGTTAACCAATGAAATCAAACCGCTTGTACTAAATCCAGGCCAGTAAGGGTTATTTATAGTCGTGCTAGTCTTGTCGCTGTGACGTCAGAGTGCTGTTGATAGAGAGATATCTATAAAACCTTGACTGGGACATTGGCAAATAGTGCAGACCCAGTTCTGCGGCGTCTGATCGGGATCTGCACCGTTTGCTTAAATTACTTGAAGTTAAGGATTAAATGAAACGGTCTTGTCCTCGTTCAGGATCATTTTCACAGCCTACACTCAGAAACAATCGGTCCACCAGTGCTGTCAGTGCTTTGATTATGCGTCCAGCGCTGTCAAACGGTTGTTCCTTTTAGAATATGCTTATTTCATTATAGCTGGGGTTAGTGCAGTGTGGCGGCCGTAAAACGTCCCTCCATACTTATCATGTATAGCATGGTATTTTTGGCCCTTTGTAATCATTCAGAATACCGTACAGTTGACTCTCGTTATCTCGACTTCCCTTATCTCGAATAACCGCTTATCTCGAAGTGAAAATCTGGTCCCTGTTTTACCATGGAAATCTAACAACTGGTAACAAAATATTATGGAAAACGGGAGAAATTGCTCCTAAGAAGCAATTTCTCCTCTTTTCCACAATATTTTCAATATATCTCTAACTTCAGGAGTCAAATTACATATACTCGTACATTTGTGAAATATGGTTGTTCGATTTATTTTATCCTCAATTCTGCAAATCTGATATGTCAAGGAACGGATATCTCAAAGTATTTAAGAGAGTCCCTTGGAATCTGAGATAACGAGAGTCCACTGTATTTACCATAAATGTTGGTACACCTTACTATACTTCTCCTAAAATTTGAAAGAAATCATTTTAGTACCTGTCGATATGTCTAAAATATTCCTAAATGAGTGGCAAACAATGTAGACCCTGATCAGACGCCGCGTTCTGCACATCTTCAGGGGAGGTGACTCTGTCTATATTATTTTACATACATTCTGAAAAGCGGCCCACTTTATAAGGGAAGGATTTGCTCCCACTGTGCACTTATAGACTCCTATTAATTTCTTTGTTTCTTATTATCAAATTTTCTTGTCCTTTGTGACTTTTGAGCTCATAGTTACATGTGAAAATAGCGTGTCGCTCGGCTTCTTGGGGAGGGGCGGAGGACGTCAGAGCTGTTCTGTTTTCCAAACAGACGCAATCAAACCGAATCTGCTATTTTTTTTTTTTTTTTTTTCTGTATTTTTGTTTTCACGATTAAACTCAATAGTCCATCACGAAAACACGCCTATTCAAATATATAGTAAATTTCACCTCCAAAAACTGAAAATTTTCAGATTAAAAAATCTGACATTGTTCATATTTCTGCTCAAAACATGGACTGTGGATACTCGTTAAAACCGCCTCAACGAGGCGGTTCTAACGAGTACCCACAATCTATGTTTTTGAGCAGAAATAAGAAAAAATAATATATACCCCTGTAGACCCCAGTTTTACTATATAAAATTGGGGTTTAAGGGGGTAAAAACTATATAGGTATGTTTTCGTGATGCGGTAATTGTAATGAAATCATGATTTTTAAACGCCTGTTGAGGAGATTATATCACAAACTTAGAAGCTAACAAGTGGTATATTATTTCATTTTAATATGTTTTAATGGTAGGATAAATATGGATTTTTAATATAATAGGTCACGAAAATTGTAGACTCGCGAGTCGTATGATTGTTCCACGCCATATTCATTGCATTCTTTAAGCGAAACTGATAAACATACGCTTTCAGGGGACGCAGCCCCGTCAAAATTATTTTGCCTCCCTTATGAAAAGAGGTCTACTCTAAAAGGAAAGAATTTGCTCCCAAGGGGAGCAAATTCTTTCCTTTCAGAGTAGACCCTTTTCAGAAGCCGCTTCGTATGCAGGGGAGTAAACAGGAAACAACAAAAGTTGTCTCTCTTATGAAAATGGCGGAAAATTTGCCATGTGTATCGCGTCCCCTTATATTTCAACGTGACATGAATACGAATCCAAATGAACCTTTTCACGCCTTAAGGGCTCATCATATATGCGGATAGTGTATGCCTTGATCAGCCTTCGTATTCGTGCAGTTCTGGTAAGAGCCTTCGCCTTTTACAGTACCCAGTATTCAATCAGGCGATAACAAAACCTCTGATCAGGCAGCGCGCTTGCAGGTTGATCTCGGGCTGCGCTGTTTAGATGTATATATGTTAGATATAACCTATATGTCTTCACACAACCGTAATTGTAAGCTGGAAGGGCTGTTTCTCACAAGTTTCTCACAACTTGCAATCAAAACATTAAACTGCAATTGATGTATGTTTTTTCTTCGTTATTATGCATGGGTAATACCAAAACAGATCACAATTTAATGGTTTTGGTAATATTATATCATAAATATAACTATCAGAGCACTAGTCAAAACATTTTGTTAACCCATTTATGCCTAGCGTCCCATAACAAGGACATTGGCAAACAGTGTAGTTCAGGGTCTACACTGTTTGCATTTATTACTGGAATTACCCGAATTTCTATAAAACATAGTAAAAATAGAGAAAATAACCAGACACCCTTTCTATTGGAAATGTACCTGTCAAAATAGTTAAGGTAGAATAATCCACTAGGTATAAATGGGTTAAAGACAGACAGTGGGCCCATGAATATAACGACGAGAATGAATTACAAGTTACAGGGCTAGTAACGATAGCCTAAAAGAAATTAGGCTTCTGTATGTTTTAATCCCGTAACTATCATGATTTCTTTTGAGTGTCGAGCATGGAACCAAAGATTTAGACCAAGTCTAAGTCTGACTCTATCAGAGATTTGGTTCATTTTGAAGATACATTTAAGGGGGCCTGATACACGTAGTAGATCGGCCGCTATTATTTACAAGAAGGACAACTGTTGTTAATCCTATTTGTATTCCTGCACAGGGATCCCCGTCTGAAAATTCGTCTTCACTAAAAAGGAAAGAATTCTATTAAGAACAGACGGAAGACAAACAAGTATTGACAGAGTGCCTCTCCGGGAACGTTATGCATTACCTTTAACCCAGTGAAGACTGGAGACCCCCTAAACGGGTAGCTGGCAAAAAGTGCAGACCCAGATTAGACGCCGCGGAACGCGGCGTCTGATCAGGGTCTCCACTGTTAGCAAATACTTCAACCATTTTTCTTTAGGAATATCTAAATCGTACAACCCGACATACCTAAAATCGAAAATAGACTCTTCCAATATAAAGTGTGGGAGAGTTTATTCAGTCTTTCATGGCTTAAGGTAATGGATAAACCAGGCGAGCTGACCCTTATATCGGTCTTGCCAGTTTGATCATGACCATCACATCACTTGCGGTGCGTTTTCTTTTCTGAATTCATAGATGGCTGATAAGTCAAGTCTTTGCTCTGAAGAGTCTGCCTTGGTTCTTATATATATTTTTTTTTTGTACTAAGTTGTGATCCATAACATCATTGGTGTGAGAGGTATATAGAAAAATCCGTATCGAGGATCACTGTCTGGCATCACGAGGCTTGCCGAGTGATGTCAGACTGTGATTCCGAGGGACGGGATTTCTGTCTGTCCATTACACCCATGATAGATTCTTTTTCTTGCATGCCTTTCATTTCTGAAAGTTGGTTTTTGATAATACGGTCACTTTGATTGCAGACGTCCGCCATATTGTGATGACAATGCCGCGACGTTTAGTGACGCCATTACGTTCAGTGACGTCACGATTGCGTACCGCGACGTCCTATTTAACCAGTGTATATCAAACACGTGAAAATTTTTGAGTTTTTTTTTCTTTTCCACGGGACAGATAAGGGTGTGTGAGATAAGATTTGCTAATACCGTTGTAATATAAATTCTTATCCGGTATGCAAGAAAAAGAATTGTTTCTTGAACTTGTGGTTGTTCTTGTTTTAGCTTTATGTCACCTCATTTGGGGAAGAGGAAGCTGGTCACGTGGCTAGTCATATGTCCTGACTGCGGATATTCCTGTTTTATCGCACTTTCGTTCTGTATCGGAGGAAGACGGCGCTGTGTGATTAATACACTTCCTCAACTTCATTATTTTTGTATGCGTTTTATAGAGCTTCGATAACGCTACAATAATATCGGAAGCTTGTCATGTTTCACCTTTATACTTAAAACATACAACATGAAGTCTGCATTCGTAGACAATGGACTTTTAATCTGTGGAAGGACTAACATTCCCAGCAAGTAGCAGACGATGAACAGAAAGTGTTGACCATAGCTCACTCTGAGCTTTGCTCTGGTGAGCTATTTTATTACTATTGATAAATGAATCGATTCAATATTTGGAATGGAAAAATCTTCTAGGCAGAAATAGATCAACATTTAAGCATGGTGGGTAAAACTGTCAGCAGACGATATTTTGAAATGTTTTACCCAGAAATTAGGAGACAATTTGCATGAGATGTAAAAGCCTATTTTCTTGGAAAAAATAAGAAACTTATCATTGATCTTTCGTCAGCTGATTTGCCCAGAGAATGGTAATGGTTATGTTATTATATACAATGGACACAGCGAATGTCCTGGGCCCAGTTGTTCAAAGCATCGTTAGCTTAACGTGCTCGGTAATGACAAACTGGTTAACTGTTGTAGCTAAGGTATTTACAAATGTATTGATGTTTTGCTGCAAAAATGTGAATAGCTTTTGCAAAGCTACTCACACTTTTTCAGCAAAAATATTAATGTATTTACCATATTTCAAGATAGAAATTTTAACGTAACCATAGCTAACAACTTCTTAAAGTTTTAAGAAACTGGGCGCTGGTCTTTATCGATCCCATAGCTGGATGTGGGTCAACGTTGTTCTAAATGCGTCGAGGTACATTTTCGTCCTGCGCGGCGTTTTTTATCAATGCGTGCTTATTTCGGAAGACTTGTTTTCCCGTCAGGATCAGTGTCCCGCAGTTTAACTGGTGACATGACTGATTTTATTGACATGATTTATAGTTCAAATGAAAACTTAATCGATTTCTAGACATTTTAATTTAATAAAAAAGATATTAGTACTCTCTGTATAGACTGCTGTTGATGCGAAAACACCAAATAAAATAGTGAAACATTTTGAATTACCCCCTGCGTAAATGAAGCCATATTCATTTTCCATATCAGCGAGTTTCTCGGAGCCAGGCAAGCCGCTACGTGAGATAACGTACCTTTTGTGGAACTAATGCACTATCAGGGGAGGCAACTCTATAGAAATTATACTGGTCCCCTGCTAAAACGGGTTCTCTATAGAGAAGACGTTGCTCCCAAGCGACCGGCGTGCAGTAAAGCAAACAGGAAGTCATAAAGGTTGTCTTCCTTGCATTACGAAAACTCGCCTATTCAAATATACTGAAAATTTTACCACCAAAAAAATGAAAATTTTCAGATAAAAAAATCTGATATTTTTCTTGTTTCTGCTCAAAACATAGATTGTGGGTACTCGTTAGAACCGCATCGACGAGGCGGTTCTAACGAGTACCCACAATCTATGTTTTGAGCAGAAATAAGAAAAATAGAAAAATAATGTATACCCCTGTAAACCTCAGTTTTACTATATAAAAGTGGGGTTTAAGGGGGTAAAAATTATAAACGCATATTTTCGTGATGGCGAAACTGGTGAAAACTCTGCCAAGTGTATACATCCCACTTGGCATGTTAGCTAAGCTAAGAAGCAGATAAGACTGCGCATCCGCATGGTCCATCTTTCTGAAGAATTCTTGTATTATTGGGTTGTCATTGTTCGGCCAGCGAAGTATCAGATCACACAGCGGATTCTCACTTGTCATGTAGTACCGAGTCTCCCGTTCTAGCTCACTATATCAAAATTCGCAAGGTGAAAATCATGTCTCAATATGCGAACAGCAAAGACCTAGACTGTACTTGCAGTCTGGTCAGGACCAGTGTATTGTGAAAGGTATAAATGTTGCTGGGTACCAGGTAATTCCTGAAGCGTTTAGCAGTTGGTCTCCTCGCTCTTCCAACCGGGAAAGTTCTGATCTCCCAAGATCAGACCTCATCTGATTGTCGGAGTAATTTGTAATATTTGGGTAGCGATGTTCTGTTAATTAAATGATTTGATCATTTGTACCTTAAAACCGCACACTCATTCGATTACATCTATTTTTGTATGGTTTCTTATTTAAAAAGTCGACATACATTGGTATATATATATATATACACGTTTTGTATCACAAAATCATTTCATTTACTTTTTATTACCTTATTATCGGAATCTTTCCATTACACTGAAAAGAATCTTTTAATAATGATCTACAATTTTTTACACGTAATACAGGAAAAGCGAAATGACCGATACCTGTAGACCTAAAGCTATTACTTCCGACATGGTTAATGGCAAATTCTAAGCAAAAGTAACGAGGCAACACGGGCCACCAGGTACCAGAAGGTACGACCAGGTGCATTGGAGATGACAGCATTTCCTGCTTAACCCTTGTCCTGCTGAACCCGGATATATCCTTCCTTTGCAAACAGTGTAGATCCAGATCAGTTGGCTTCTGAAGAAGCCAACTGATCTGGATCTGCACTGTTTGCCATTAAGGATGTGAATTTATATCAACAATCTGGATCAAGTAATCTGATTGGCTGAAAATTAGAAATACATGTAGGTGTGACATCTTAATTTATTCAGCATGACAAGGGTTAATTATGATATGCACACTTGTCGTAGTTCATAGGAATATATGCACTTTCAGGGAAGCAATTCAATCAAGATTGGTTTTGCCTCCCTTCAGGAAATACACCCTGACATACCTATAACTGTAGGCCCATATAAAGGAGGCCATGCATCACGAAAACATGCCTGTATAATTTTGACCCCCTTAAACCCCACTTTTATATAGTAAAACTGAGGTTTAGAGGGGTAGACATTATTTTTCTTATTTCTACTCAAAAACATAGATTGTGGGTACTCGTTAGAACCGCCTCGGCAAGGCGGTTCTAAAGAGTACCCACAATCTATATTTTGAGCAGAAATATGAAACATATCAGAGTTTTTTATCTGAAAATTTTCAGTTTTTGGAGGTGAAATTTTTCTATATATTTGAATAGGCGTGTTTTCGTAATGGACTGAGGAACTGCTGTTTATCATGTAGCTCTTAAGTTTTGTTTATTTACAGAACACTAGCAAAATACATGTTGCATCTAATAGTATACAAGGGTTGTAACAGTTATGTTCCTGCTTTTTTGTGTTGCGTATAATTTTGTTTTCTTGGTTTGTTTCATTAACCTTTAAAGTGCTATTCACAACTGCACCAGGCGTCTAATAATCCCAAAGGAACAGAAAAGTCACAAGTCTTGCTTTGCCCAAATAACTGCGTTCAGAATTCTCTACCTGACTCTACCTGACACAATTTCGATACAGCTCGTGTGGTCCTGAGATAGTATCATACGGGCCCTCACTCTACGTTCATACATTCTCTAGTATCTAATGATTCTGTTAGCGGACAGTGAAGACCCTGATCAGACTGTACGGATACATAGGCTGATCTGGACCTTCGCTGTCCGTATAGGCTCGAAGACATGCTTCCGCATAGCTTTGTCCATATGAAAAGCGACCGATGCTCAGTCCATGTAAATGATCCCTGTTGGAGTTGGTGTAAGATCATTTTTCTCAGGGCGCGTCTTAATTATTAGAATTCTATAAAGTGACACTTAAATTTAAGGTTTGCAAGTTTTGAGTATTTTAATTGTAATAATATAATTGTAGTAAAAATCAATGAAGCGTTTTGCTGGTTTTACTATGATTTAAGTTATGAAAACTTATTGCCTCAGTTCTACATTAACCCTTACCACTCTGGGTAAATTCAACGGACAACAGATTGATGTTATATTTATTTTTTTTTCACCCCAAAAATAGGCTCTGACATTTCATGCAAATTGTCTCGCATGAAATGACAGAGCCTTAGCTGAAAAACAAAAAAAAAACAAAAAAACAAAAAAAAAAAAAAAAAAACGAAACCTGCCGAAATTTTTTCCAAGCATGCAGAACATTAAATTCTTCACACGTCAAAACAAAAGAACCCTAAATAGAATTTCACTTGCTGTATGCAATAACTTGACTAGCCACCACAAAACATATGTCCATATATATAAAAGAAATCCCTGTCGTAAAAATACGTTTTAACCTTTACCCATCTCTGAACTAATTCAGCAGACGACAAGTCAACATTAGATAGGCTTTGACATGCAAATTGCCGGAGAGATATTACATGAAATGTTAAAACATACCCTCTGGGATAAAGAAGAAAAATACATTTTTTAAAAGGCCATCGGCTTAATTTTTACACAACGTGCAGAAGACAGTTAAATACAGTCGACTCTCGTTATCTCGAATTCCAAGGGACTCTCTGAAATACTTCGAGATATCCGTAGTTCGACATATCAGGTTTGCAGAATTGAGGAAAAAATAATTTGATTAACCACATTTAACAAACTGATAGGTAATTGGACTTTTGAAGTTAGAGATATATTGAAAATATTGTGGAAAAGAGGAGAAATTGCTCCTTAGGAGCAATTTCTCCTCTTTTCTACAATATTTTCCATCTGTTGCTAGGTTTTCATGTATAGGCAGGGACCAGATTTTCACTTCGAGATAAGCGGTTATTCGAGATAAGCGAGGTCGAGATAACGAGAGTCAACTGTACTTCACAATTCACAAGAACCTCTTGGAATTTCACTTGTTGTATTCAGTGTATAATATACACGAGTTAATGACTTGAATAATCACAAACACTATAGAGAAATCCCGGTCATAAAAGTGTGTTTTAGCAATTACTGCTCATCTTCTCATTTGATACTGTATATACTCTGAATATTGACACAAACAGGCCTGAGCTAACAGTGTAGACCCAGCTCGGACACCACAGAAAACGGCATCTGATCAGAGCCTACACTGTATGCCACTCATCCAGCCGTTTAATACACGCCGTCTGGGTCTACACTGTTTGCCAATGTTCCTTTTATGGGGCGCTAAGCACAAAAGGGATCAGCTTTCACACCTGAGTTCCTGAAGTGGACCCGTCAATATTTGAATGGTCGGAAATTTTAGTAAACAATAACAACAAAAACAACAAAACCGCAGTTCAGCAAACAATGTGGATTCTGATGGGACAGTTCTTTACCAGCCACCTCATCTGGATCTAGAACTGTAGGCACCTAATTTCTTCTACATGGCTAAAAGGATTAACAAGTCCCCGTTAAGTAAACACCACCCCATATTTTAATCAAATCACTGACAGCACTGAAGGGTCGATTGTCTCTGAGTGTAGCCTGGGATAATGGTCCTGAACGGAGACTTAAGACAGTTTCATTTAACCCTTAACTTCCCGTAATTTAAGCAAACAGTGCGTGCTGCGGCATCTGATCTGGGTCTACACCGTTTGCTAATCTTCCAAATGCCCAGTTCAGGTTTTACAGGTAGCGCTCCATCAATAGCACTCTGACGTCAGCGGTTAGAATAGCGTAGCTATAAATAATTGTTACCTGGATTTCGTCTAACGCGCGATTTACATTGATCAACGGTAATCACGTGGACAACTACCTAAAGGGAATTTTGGCGTTTGTATACTGGGGCTTGATTTTAAACAATCGATCAAAAAAAAAACTGCAGTGCGCAAGCGTATTGATTATTTCGAGTATATATTTTTAAACTGGTTAAATGTGTTTGTTATTTTCTTAATGCAAGAAAAGGGCTCTTATATCATATGCTTTCGGCGAAGCCCAGAACAGCTTGCACATCCACCAGAATTGACCAGGGACTTCTCTGTATACTACTGTGTTCTACAGTGTACAAAAATTCCGTTCTGGCTACACCACGGCCGGTGTAGCCAAAAAGGAAATATTTTAGAAAAATCTAGAAAACTAATTACAGTATTCTCCCTAGTATCGCTCTCAAAATAGAGGTTACTCTTAAAGGGGCTAATTTGCTTGCAGAGCGAGAGAGCAAATTATTTCCTTTAATAGCAGTTCCATTCATAAAAGAGAAAAATATGTTATGTTAGATGCTCAGAATGCAAATGTCTTCCCTTACGTACATGCGCAATGTGTGTAACGAGCACTACGCCTATACATTGATAATATAAGCGGGCAATAATAACACAGACCAGATTGTGCAAATAAACTGCTGATCATGGCCATCGTTGCTCGCCTATGGCATAAGGATATTTGTTTTCTCGCGTTGCGTGTCCTATTTATTTGTCATTACGAAAACACGCCTATTCAAATATATTGAAAATGTTACAACCAAAAAAAGGAAAATTTTCAGATAAAAAAAATCTGATATTTTCATATTTTTTCTCAAAACATAGATTGTGGGTACACGTTAGAACCGCCTCGCCGAGGCGGTTCTAACGAGTACCCACAATCTATTTTTTTAGCAAAATAATAAAAATAATGTATACCCCTTGGAAACCCCAGTTTAACTATATAAAAGTGGGGTTTAAAGGGGTCAAAATTATCTAGGCATGTTTTCGTGATGGTATAGGCTTGCATTCGCTCACCGGTACAGACAGTACCCAGCGGGCACATGACGTTTATACAACGTCGGATCAACGTCGATGTAACGTAATGACGTTGCATCGACGTTGATGCGACGTTGTCTTAACGTTAAGTGCCCGCTGGGTACCTGTTTATGTGTTAAAATTAAATCCTTTGAATATTATAATCGGAAAGCCAGTGCGACTTGTCGGGTTGGTCAGCCTATCAATGTAGCTGTATCTCTCTGAATATGTATCTGACTTTCGTTATAAGATGCATATACGTATTTCGCTCCTGTTAAATATCCTCACAAACAATAACAAAGGTCTGCAATGCGCCCATGAGACGATTGAAGTTGTCTCATCGGCGTATCCTCTCCTCAATCTTTGTTGATCATAAATTGTATAACCTCACATTAAATTTTGGCTTGACATGCACACTCTGGGTGTGTGTTACCTTAACATATAATGTAGCTTGTTGCCTCCCTCCATGGTATTTTGTTTCGTTGGTATATGTTGTAATTTTCCCCCATCCCCAACTCCTTCCTCAATCACCACCACTTCCTGTGGCCTGGGATTTGTCTACGAAATAAAGTTCTGTTCTGTTAAACTTGAGCTAAAAAGCCATGTGTAAAGCAAAGCTTTGAAAATGGAACTATGTCCGCGGGTGACACGTCTAACAGTGTTCGTGAAGTGGAAAATCAGAACGCAATAAACAAATATGTCTTCTATGTCTTCATTGACTCATCTCTTTTCTGGGCTTTCTAACGGTAAACATATACGTGACAAGTATTCATAACTATTCCTCATAAAGTTATTACCATTTTAGGCGTTATAAGTAATAAACCATCATTTAGCCACTTAAGTTTAAACGTCTTTATAAAATTGTTCATAAACGGTTAAACGCAATAAAATGACTCTATCCGCAGAGGTCACCTTGTATTCTTTCCGCCACCACTTCTTCCCAATGTTCGAATTTTTATCAATGAAACTACTATTTTCAGTAACTCTCCCACGGAGTATTGAAGTCTTGAGAAGGTCACAGTTCAATACTTGGTACGTCTTTTTACCCGTAAAGTGCTGAGGAAATTTGTAGCAGACGACATTCGAAAATTAAAACTACTTTCCAAAGAAAATAAGACATGATATTTTATGTGAATCGTCTGCTACGCAGACGAATCGCATAAAATTGTCAAGCCTTATTTTCTATAAAAAGTAAAAAAAAAATCAAAATGTCGTCTACTGCAGTTGTGATTAGCGCTTTGAGGGGTAAAACAGCTTCTACAGGTTATTAAAAACACCTAAGGACCCGGTTAGTCCCTTTCCGGTTGTTTATCGTCATTTTCTGTGTATTCTGTGATTCTGTTAACGCACAGAGAATGCCCTGAAGAGACTGTAAGGGTGCACATTTTGGTCTGAGCTGCCACTGCCTTTTTCTATGACTCGCTTTATTTTAATACGAAACTTTTCGAGAGCGCAGAAAAGTTGTCACCAGTTGTCAAAAGAAGAGTCGCGACTGAGATAACCCGATACCATGTTAATTACAAGGAATCCAGACAGTAAACTCATGCTACATTGGCGGCGATTGATCAAGGCCGACAATTACAAGGATTTTATTGATGAACTGCTCAAATAAATTGTTTTAATAGCCAATCATCGAAATTTTACACTTACATAACATATCGGTGTCTCCTGTTTTGCATTGTGCACAATGGGCACAGAATTTGAAACTTAACTGGCAGTGTCATGCAAACTGTGGGCTTGGTTCACACACGCGTGATAAGTGGAGTCCTAAATATATCTGTACACCCTTGCAATCTGTGCAAGGCATTTTGTCTTATCTGTAGACACATTGGGTACAGTAGAAAATTATATCCAATTAATGCACAGATCAGATTATGACGGTGTGCATTCTGTGCTAAGTTTTCGCTGCTCACATAAATCATAAATTCAGCTGGGCGCATTATTTACCGGTAAACTGACTTTTATAAATTTTGTAAAAATGATAGGAGTCTATAGTAGTATCAATTTTGAGTTTGTGGAGCTTTTCTTATATAACAAACAAATGAAATAAAACGGTAGTTGAATTGAGTCATAGCTTCCGTTCGGCAACACCTGGAACATAACGGAAGACATTACGAAAACACGCCTATTCAAATATATTGAAAATTTTACAACCAAAAACTGGCAAATTCTCAGATAAAAAATTCTAATATTTTTCATATTTCTGCTCAAAACATAGATTGTGGGTACTCGTTAGAACTGCCTCGGCGAGGCAGTTCTAACGAGTACCCACAATCTGTGTTTTGAGCAGAAATAAGAAAAATAATGTATACCCCTGTAAACCCCAGTTTTACTATATAAAAGTGGGGTTTAAGGGGGTCAAAATTATATAGGTATGTTTTCGGGATGAACTAGATACTGACGTGCGCCCAACGACGGCTCAGATCTGGCTGCGCATGATCGCAGTCCTATCAGAGTCTATCGTTGTCAGAATGAAGAAACATTGCATATTTGGCTAGCAGAAAGACACCCAATGAAGATTCTGATTAGACTGCGCGAATGCGCATGCTGATCTTAACCTATTTATGTCTGGCGTCCCATAAAAGTGAAATGACAAACATTCTAGACCCAGATCAGACGCCGCAGAATGCGGAGTCTGATAAGGGTCCACACTGTTTGCATTACGTACAGGAATTTCTGTCTGTTTGCTTGTTTGTTTGTATTGAGGTTTTACGGCCCAGTCAACCCAATGGGGTCATGTCGAGCGCGGTCAGTTTACCTAACCACACGTTTACTGGACAGGCTTAGTCCTCTAAGCGGTTGACCAGTATTGTGCACATTCTTTCGCCAGAAACTGACAACTGCCCTTCTAGAATCAGCGGAAGGGAGAGAATGACCGTAGAAAATATTTCATGATCAATCTCCACGAAAGAATGTTGCCGACCTCGGCGGGGTTGAACCCGCAACCTCCTGGTCTCCAGTCGGTCGGCGCATCTAACTGAGCCACCGAGGCCGGCAGGAATTTCTGTCAAACATGGTAATACTAAAACTAAACAGACACCCCTTATATAAGAAATGGGCCTGTCCAAAGAGTTAAGGTAAAAGGGTCCACTCGGCATAAATGTGCTAATATCCGCTGGGCGTATATGTCCAGTAAGTTTTCTGACTTTTCGGCTCACCGGTTTCCAGAAGAAAACATAACGTAGAGAAATTTTAATAGGTTTACAAAGTCTATGTTCCTTAACAGAAACAGAGCTGTGATGAAGTTTATCTAAGATGCATTTTGTTATCTGGTGAAAGGTGGCAAGCGGCAACCGCTAATATCTAGCAAGGTTTATGTGGGGTTGGTACATGTCATCACGAAAACACGCCTATATAAATTTGACCGACTTAAACCCCACTTTTATATAGTAAAACTGGGGTTTACAGGGGTAAACATTATTTTTCTTATTTCTGCTCAAAAACATAGATTGTGGGTACTCGTTAGAACCGCCTCGTTGAGGCGGTTCTAACGAGTACCCACAATCTATGTTTTGAGCAGAAATATGAAAAATATCAGAATTTTTCTTATGAAAATTTTCATTTTTTGTGGTAAATTCTTCAGTATATTTGAATAGGCATGTTTTCGTAATGTAGCCTACCATGCTTTGACAAAGTGTTGGCAGACAGCCTGTCCATGACCAGATGGTAGTATGGTCGTTTAGAGAGGAAACAGAGGAATACTGCTTTTGTCATCCACAGTAATTGAGATAAACCATTTGAGCCAAAACGCGAGAACGTGTAACCTCGGACATGTGCTCCTAGCGAGTAGTCAGATAAACTTGTAGATTTGCGCAGTCTGATCAGAGTCTTTACTGGGCGCTCTTTGGATAGTCATTGAGCCAAGATTTCTTTACATGACACTGATGGGATGCAATTCATTTTCAGGGGAAGCAACTCTGTCAATATTAATTTTCCCCATCCCTCGCTTTCTGACAAATAGTGTCTACTCTAGACCGGTAAGCATTTGGGAGCAAATTCTTTCCGTTTAGAGTAGACGTTGGGAGCCAATCTTTCCTTTTAGAGTAGACCCCTTTTCTGAAAAGGCATGGTGTGCAGGAAAGCAAACAGGAAGTCACAAAGGTTGTCTCTCTTGTCAAACATGGCGGAAAAAACTACTATATGTATCCTGGTCCTGAGGTTACGAGGATCGTGCAAAAAGTTCTGTCACTGATAGGCTTCCTTTGTTTTATCCCGGGTATATTTTACAATGCTTCACTGCACTTGAATGGTGTGTTGAATAGCTAACGATAACCGTTTATTTCGTGCAAATTGCTCTCCAACTGACCGAATTATTTCAAATTGAAATAGATGCAGTCATATTCACTGACCAATTTACTTGTTACATTGGAACATGGACCAGAAGACTGAAATTCGTAGCTATATTAAATGCCGCATTAGGCTTATAGATTCAAAGCAGATATTTAATGAATTGTGTGGTATATATGGACCTCAGACCATTTCAATGCGCACAGCTTTTAGGTGGGTTAAAGCTTTTAAAGCTGGGAAATTTTCTGTTGAAGATGATACCCGTCCTGGAAGGCCTAAAACCTCTGTTACCAAGGCTAACGTCGCTGCTGTAAAGATTGTGGTCGAACAGGATGCGCGATTGTCTGTCAAAGATATAGCTAGTTGTACTGGCATATGAGAAGGCAGTGTGCAAACAATTCTGAAAAAAGCTTTAGGGCCCGAGAAAGGTTTGCGCTAGGTGGGTACCTCATTTGTTCACTGAGGAGCAAAAGACACAACGCCTTAAATGTGCCCGGGAACTTTTGAAAACATACAAAGGCTGTAATAGTCGGGTTATTTATAACTTGCTAACAGGTGATGAAACCTGGTTGCACATGTTTGAGCCACAGAGATGGGCTAATAATAATAAATGGAAGCGAAAAGATAAAAAACGCCCATGTATTTCCAAGAGAACCATAAGTTCGAAAAAGATGTTGTACGCAATTTTCTTTAATTTAAGTGGGCCAGTCGTCCAAGTGCCTTGTCCATCTGGTCATACAGTCACTGTCCGATTCTACAAGAATTCTGTACTGAAGAAAGTGAAAGAATTTTACAATAAGAAACGACCAAGCAAAGGATGGCCAGGAGTCCACCTTTTACATGACAACGCCTCCTCTCATAAGTGTGAGGTTGTTAAGTCCTTTTTGGCTTCTGAAAAGGTGAAAGTTTTAAACCATCCACCTTATTTACCTGACCTGAGTCCCTGTGACTTCTTTTTTATTTCCAAGGCTTAAGAAAATGCTTCCTGGAAATAAGTATACGTCTATAAGTTCTCTTGGCAGCGCTATTTATCAGTGTCTCCAACATATACCAAAAAAAGACTATTTATCTGCTTTTCGCGACTGGGTAAAAAGGTTGCAAAAATGTGTTTCAGTAAAGGGGAATACTTTGAAGGTTTGTAATAAAAATATGTTTGATAAAACGTAGCACTGAAGTAATCCGAACCCAGTGACAAAACGTTTTGCAGGACCCTCGTATTAAACTTTTTTCATGCTAAACTCAGCTGAGCATGAACTTTTTCTTGCTAATAAATCTCAAATTACTAACCATTGCATTTTCTTTCTTGCTAAACATAGCTGAGCATGAAAATTTATCTGCTGATAAATATGAAAATGCCAACTATTGTTGGCATTTTCATATTTATTTGCAGGGAAATTTTCATGCTCAGCTGAGTTGAGTACGAAAAAAGTTTTATAATCTCATTTTGTGGCTCTGCGCATTCTGACTAGAGTATTTACCGACCACCTGAAGAAGTCTAGGTTTTTGTTGTCAGTATAGAGCGCAGTGCTGACTGATCAGACTGTGCGGATATGGAGGTTAATCTGATTCTTTGCTGGGTGCACATGTTATGAGTTACATTTGCTTACTTTGTAGTAATGCTTCTAAGTAGTGCTGCAGAATGACAAGCAATGAGGGGCAGTTTGAACTAGGTCAGCATTGTTTAGTCTTGACTGAACTGAATATTTAGGTGAAGATGAAGTAAATTTTGTGTGTGTTTAGTGATGACAAAAACATTCCTTCCGTCTGCGACATACTTGGATGTTACCTGAGACTTCGTGATGGCTTGACCATCACTTTTACTTTGCTGCATTAACAGGATTTAGCCGACGACTCTTTTTTTTTCTTCATCTTTTTTTTCTTTTGAAACACAACTGTTGACTATTCATTCTAGTCTTGTCAATGTCATCATATAGAAACGATCATACTTGTAGTTTCCTATATCGGGCTACAACATTCTCAGTTATATTTTTCTGATCCCTGCCAGAATGCATTTTATAAACTTTATTTAATAGAGATAACCAGCAGACACACAACGTTGAAACAACGTCAATGTAATTTCGATTCAACGTCAGGACGTTGAATCAAAGTTGAATCGACGTTGTTTCAACGTCGTGTGCCCGCAGAGTAGTCGGAACCCCAAGGCCAATTTACCTGGCTTTGTAATGAAAACGCAAAAAACAAATCACGTGAAGTCTCCTAAATTGGTAGGGATCCAAAGATATCGTACAAAGTGATAATAGGCCACGGACTTCTAAAATTTTGCAGAGCACCAGGTTGGTTCCATATGAATATAGTTCCATATTTAATAGTACAAAATCTGTTGCCAGTTACTAAAGTGGTTTTGGCCTACTTTGATGCCAGAATTTGTCAAAATATGTCGTAACACGCCTATTCAAATATATAGACAATTTCACCTCCAAAAACTGAAAATTTTCAGATAAAAAAAAAACTGATATTTTTCATATTTCTGTTCAAAACCTAGATTTTGGGTGCTCGTTAGAACCGCCTCGCCGAGGCGGTTCTAACGAATACCCAGAATTTATGTTTTTGAGCAGAAATAAGAAAAATAATGTATACCCTTGTAAACCCCAGTTTTGCTATATAAAAGTGGGGTTTAAAGGGGTCAAAATTATATAGGTATATTTTCGTGATTTAATACAGGCATTCCTGCAGTAGATATTCACAAATTGTATATTATGTGTGGTCGTTTAAATGCCAAAAGTAGAAAATCCTCTGGGGTTCAAATTACTTTTAAGGGAAACGCAAGACTGGTGCAGAATGTATCTCAAATGAAAGAGCTCGACAAATCATGCATTTTGATGTAAATTTGATCAAAATCGGATAAATGCCAAGGACGTGAAAGGCGCTTAATGATCTTGAAAATATTACCAAGAGCGCAGCCATTTTGAATATTTAGTGATTTCTTAACATTTGAAAATATTAAATAAAATATTATTTCGGATAGAAATAATGTGGTTTCCAAGCAAAACCAAAAAAAAAAAAAAAGAAAAAAAAATGAAGAAAAAGCAATATGCACAAATAACGAGCTTACATACTGTTTCATACATTACTTAAGTAAGGGTTTATGACGTCGTAAATTCTCATTAAATATTCAAAATGGCGGCGCCCATGAAAGCAGTTTTAATATCTTCAAACCAGATAATTTTCTTATTTTTTATCCAATTTTGATCAAGTTTTCATCAGAATGTTCCGTTTTTCAGGATCTTGCATCTCAGATTATTAGTAACATTGCATATCCTTTTAACATCGGCCGTGACATCCAACAAGATTTGTTTCTGGGTCTTCGAAGAGGCGGAAGTTGAGTACATGACACATGACCCTATACCACTTTGAAAATGTTAGAAGAACTGCTGTCAGGCAAACACCAAGTACTGACCATTTGAACTTGAAACAAATCAAGAGGGCCAGGAAGCCTTAAATTGCTCACCAGTGTGGAAGCCTCAATAGCGTTATCAAGTTATAGGTCATGCAGCTGAATCAGGGATGTCATTTGCTAATGTGACAGACTAATGAAACCTGACTATCCTATGGCTGTGGTGAGATAAACACACATGTTTTATTGAAGCCAATCAAACAATACTTCTGTAAAGGAAAACCTTACACACATATTGTTTCTGAAGAACTGTTGTTTTTCCTTTTTTCTTCTTTTGTTTTCACAGTTTTGAATTCTATTTACCATTAGAATGACCTCTCATCCAGTTAATAAATCTAAAAAGCTCTTTCAAGAAAATGTTATAAACCCTTAAGGAATTATAGCTTGGTCACAATATTTTGCCAAGGACAGATAACTCAAAGAATGAGCACTGGGCAGAAAAAAATCATCTGCCTGATGGAAGACCACTCAAGGAACATTTCTATAAATGGGTTGTCAAAATATCTGCAATGATTTAACAATAAATACCATTTTTCTATTTTCCCATTAATAGTCTATGGCAACTATAAGTTACCACACAGGCCAGAGCTTCTGAGCAATAGCAATGAAAAACACAGAATTCGTAGAGGCTAATACAAAGAATATTCCTGTAAAGTCTCAGCCCTATATCCCGTACGGTTCCCGATAAAATGATTTTAAAGATATTTTTTCTATTTCTTTCCTTTATTATTATTATTATTATTATTATTATTATTATTGCTGTTTGGTTGAGCACTGGGCAGAAAAATCATCTGCCTGGTAGAGGACCATTCAAGGGACATTAGAACTGTAAAGGTTTTGTCAAATATCTGCAATAGTTTAACAAATAAATGTCTTTTTTCTATTTTCCTATTATAAGTCTATGACAATTTTAAGTCACCATAACAAGCACAGCGTTTGAGCAACAGCAATGAATAACACAAAATTTGTAGTGGCAAATATAAAAAATATTTCTGAAAAGCCTCAGCCCTATATTCCATATTGTTTGTGAGGAGATTATTTTTAAAGACATATTTTTTTTTTTTTTTTTGTTGCCATGGCAACTAATCAAACTGAGCACTGGGCAGAAAAATCATCTGCCTGGTAGAGGACTACACAAAATAGCAACCAAATTAAAGATCAGATTTTCATTAAAAAAAAAAAAAAAAAAAAAAAAAAAGCATAAAACCTGTAAAGGCTTATACGATTAATATTTCTATAAAGTCTAAGCCTCATAGAGCATATGGTTTCAGAGGACATGATTTTTAAAGATTTATTTTTTTATTTTATTTTTTTTTTTTTATTTTTTTTTTTTTTTTTGCATTTTGGTTTCCATGGCAACCAATAAAAAAATCAGGACTGAGCAGCAAAATCTGCGTGGTAGAGGACCATTCAAGGAACATTTCTACAAAAGTTTTGACAAAATATCTGCTATGGCTTAACAATGAATGCCATTTTTCTATTTTCTTGTTATAAGTCTGTGGCAAATTTACGTTACCATACAAACCAGAGCTTATGAGCAATAACAATGAAAAACACAAAATTTGTAGAGGCTAATATAAAAAATATTTCTGCAAAGTCTGAGTTCTATAGTCCATATGGTTTCTGAAGAGATGATTTTTATAGATTTTTTTATGTTTTGCTTCTATGTTGCCATGGCAACCAATCAAAATGAGCACTGGGCAAAAAAATCATCTGTCTAATAGAGGACCACTCAAGGAACATTTCTGAAGCAGTTTCGTCAAAATATCTGTAATGGATTAAAACTTGTAATAAGGTGCTATTATTCTATTTTCCCATTATAAGTCTATGGCAACTTTAAGTTGCCATAGCAACCAAACTTGAGGCTGATTTTCATATAAAAACAACAAACAAACAAAAAAAAAAAAAAAAAAAAAACACACAAAAAAATACAAACTTTTAATCCCGCAATGGATAGATGCTTTAGATGAAATTTGGTCCTGATTGGCCAAGCGGCTTCAGAGGAGATGTTGTTTGAAAGTGTGAACGACGCCGCCGCCGGCGACGGACGACGGACCAATGCCTGTACTATAAGCTCCCCACAGCCGTTGGCTCTGGTAAGCTAAAAAGTTGTTGCCTATAGAATATTTGCTAACATGTATAAAATATAGAATAAAATCAATGGTAGTCTGTAGCCTGAAACTTACTATAACTATTTATTCATTTTAAGAGGAAGTGTCCATTTCCCATTACGAAAACACGCCTATTCAAATATATAGAAAATTTCACCTCCAAAAACTGAAAAATTTCAGATGAAAAACTCTGATATTTTTCATATTTCTGCTCAAAACATAGATTGTGGGTACTCGTTAGAACCGCCTCGACGAGGTGGTTCTAACGAGTACCCACAATCTATGTTTTTGAGCAGAAATAAGAAAATAATGTATACCCCTGTAAACCCCAGTTTTACCATATAAAAGTGGGGTTTACGGGGGTCAAAATTTTATAGGTATGTTTTCGTGATGCGAATCTTTATAGAAATAAAATGGAATTTGGATGCCTACGTGGGACGTACAGAGTTTCATATGATTTCCTTGTATATGTTACTAAAGGAAACGTGGCCGCTAACTGTTGCACGATAAATTTCTGTAATGATTTTATAAACTATTAAGAAAGAATATAAAAGTTAATAAGTAAATGCTTAGGTATTTAATTAAACAAAAAAAGGTTAAAGAAGGTAAAATATCTACAAAAAAGCTATAAAATTCTTTGGCATCACAACGCGCTTTCCAATGACTGTGCTGGTCAGGATAACATCCGATCAAGTAACTTTTAAAGCGCCAAGCACAACTGCAGCAGACGACATATTTTGATTTTGTTTTTCATTTTTCAAAGAAAATAAATCTTGACATTCCGTGTATATCGTCTGCCAAGCAGCAGACGATTCACATGAAATATCAAAACATATTTTCTCTGAACAATAAAACAAATTGAATGTCGTCTGCTTCGAATTTTGTTTGGCGGTTTAAGGGATAGGTGGGTAATTTTGATCATATCTGAGATAAATATGGTGAAAGTTAAGCATTCCTTTAAGAAACGACAATAACAAATGGCTAAGATACATGTCACCATACGGTTTTTATTATTTTCCGATATGTTGTCAATTCTTGCAGTCAATTAGAGAGCGCATTTAGGCAAAAAATATTCGGTGTCAAATTATTCAAATGAATTAGCACGAGACAAATAGAGATATTCCGTTCCAGTAGGCATTTCCCTATCAAAACTTTGTAATTGTTTATTTTGTGTAATATGATCGCATCTTGAGTGCATTTTTGAAATTGCCAGTATGTAATTAAACCTACACTTTAAAGCTGTGCCCATCAGAAACCGCTTCGAAATTAGACACAAAATTGTCATGTGTGTTGGTCGCAAAATGTAAAACATTAATATTTGACAAAGGGTTCGATGAAATTGCTGACTGAAACGTCTGTTGTTTAATTAAAAAGGTCCGATGTTCCGAATGCTGACAGTAAGATCACCAGAGATCATGGAAAGAGCTACTCTTTTCCTCAGACATTGCCAGGAGTCAAACAAAGCGAAAAGTAAGATTACTTCTAAACATTCAAATATATAGAAAATTTCACCTCCCAAAACTGAAAATTTTCAGATAAAAATCTCTGATATTTTTCATATTTCTGCTCAAAACATAGATTGTTGGTACTCGTTAGAACCGCCTCGGCGAGGCGGTTCTAACGAGTACCCACAATCTATGTTTTGAGCAGAAATAAGAAAAATAATGTACACCCATGTAAACCCCAGTTTTACTATATAAAAGTGGGGTTTACGGGGGTCAAAATTATATAGGCATGTTTTCGTGATGACGGTGCTATTATTTTAATAGAGTTTCTATATCATCCTGGGCCCATGTTTGATTGAAAGAGCCTCAGCGGAATAAACAAATGAAAGAGTTATACAGTATCTCATGTGAATGAAAACAATTGCTGCCTCGGAAGGGAAGTGCCTGTTGTAGAGTGTTTTCATTACATAGTAGATACAATGTATTACAAAAGTGATTGTCATAGATAGATTGTTTCAGTTGAGAGATGACCGTTGATGCGGAGATTCCATTATAGCATATTCTGTAACTCTGAAACCTGATTAAAAAAAACAAAAAAAAAAACAAAAAAACTGTCATATCGATATATTTTATGTTTGCGTCTATATAGTTTTTTTTAGCTGTGTAAATAGATTCTAAAAAGGGTGTTTGTTAAAATTTCCTGAAGCATCCATGTTTTCTGGGCCAGACTATCTGGTTTCGGCCAATTAGACCTCATCACTGGCCTTCATATATTTTTATACCCATCGCAAACTGTATTTGTGTGTGTGTGTGTGTGTGTGTGTGTGTGTGTGTGTGTGTGTGTGTGGTGGGAGTGGGGGTATACTATTTTCATGTTGTCCGTCCGTATCTCCGTCCGTTACATTGTGGTTACTTAGTGGATGGTACGCATTACGAAAACACGCCTATTCAAATATACTGAAAAGTTAATCACCGAAAAATTGAGAATCTTCAGACAAATAATTCAAATATTTTTCATATTTCTTCTCAAAACATAGATTGTGGGTACTCGTTAGAACCGTGGGTACTCGTTAGAACCGCCTCGCAGAGGCGGTTCCAACGAATACCCACAATCTATGTTTTTGAGCAGAAATAAGAAAAATAATGTATACTCCTATAAACTCCAGTTTTACTATATAAAAGTGGGGTTTAAGGGGGTCAAAATTATATAGGTGTGTTTTCGTGATGGTATCTAATAAGTACTATATTGACACTTTTTGTTAAAAAAATGTCTCGGAATAGGGTCAACGATCACGAAAGAACCAGAAAATATAAACAATATTTAGGTGAAGCACGGTGACCGATAACCGGCACTTACACCTTATGAGTCAAGAAAAATTGAATCGACCAAGAATGGTCCTTGATAGCATTGAACACACCAATGGAACTGAAAATGATTGAAATGTCCATTTTTTTTTTCAGACAAGACTAGCTAGTTTCGGCCAATTATTTCTCACTCATGATTTTTCTTTCTTAAAATACCGGAACATGTAAATAACACCATCGGCAGCATTGAAAGCAAACATTTTAAATAACACATTGTAAATTGTGGAGAACAGGTTTCGGCTAGCAGCGCACTTATCTCAATGAGCACACATCAACTGCTTTTGTGGTAGCCACTAATATGAGATAGAAGTAGACTGCATAGTAGCACCGAGCTATTGTAAACAGTACGACATTGAAGACATAAACCGACGTCTAAACGATGAACAGCTTCGTTGAAAAACTGGTACAGAATCTAAACAATAGTAGTAAAAAGAGCTCAGCATTTTAGAAATAGTTATTTCTTGCATGCGGTAGCCCAGTTGCATTTCAGCTAAAATTCTCAGCAGAGGAAAAAATATCTTTGAGTAAAGGGTTTAAATACGGGTAGACAAAGGAATATCGGGGGTTAGGGAACTGTCAGAATTGGGTTTTCCTTCCATGTGCAAAGGGTGAATAAACTTTCCCTTTAGAGTAGACCCTTTCCAGAAGGGTTTTTTTTTGTCAGCCGACTCAGGGTAGTAAAGTTTATTTCAGAGGAAAGACAATCAGTTTTTACCCCCCACCCAACACCTCTCTGAAAAGGGTTCTACTCTAAAAGAAATGGATTTACTCTTTTGGGAGCAAATCCTTTCCATTTAGAATAGACACCATTTCAGAAGGTACTGCATGTGCAAATCAGAAGCCAGGAAGCCACAGAAGTCATCTCCTTTGTAAAAATGGCGAAAAGTCTATCATTGTTTGCAGTCCCCTTAACCCATTAATGCCAAGTGGATTTTTCTACCTGAACTCTTAGGACTAGTCCATTTCGAGTTTAACGGGTGTCTGGTCAGTTTTTATTATTACCATGTTTTATTAAAATGCCTGTATTAAATGCAAACAGCGTAGACCCTGATCAGACGCCGCGTTTTGTGGCGTCTGATCAGGGTCTACACTGTTTGCCAATGTCCCTTTTATGGGATGTTAGGCATGAATGGGTTAATCTAGACCTTTTCAACGTGCACTTTATAGACAGAATGATTTGAAAAAATAAAGGATGAAGTAGATAAGGTTACAATCATAATCACATCCATTCCGCTGAAAGTTTGGTAGCTTGAGCAACGTATAGAAACTTAATGTAGCTATATATCATTATGTCACTTTTCATGGCTGATTCACTAATTGTTAGATTTAGACTATGGTCGTCCTTGTTTTCAGTAACTTCAAAGCTGCAACTCTTGATCTTATGATCGGTCTGTTATCGACGAAGTGGTATTTGTAATGTCATATCTTGGGTCCTTGTCCATGCTTTGGTTGCCTTTGTGCTGTGGTATTTCCTGGTTATATCTACAGTCAAACCTCAATGGCTCGAACATCTTTGGGACCATGGAAATTTGTTCGAGTCATGGGTAGTTCGAGCCACTGAGGGTTAATCATGGCACCAGTTCAGGAAACAAATAGCGATAATTTAGGGAAATCTTTTCGATTTTCTACACAATGATTGTATGTTGAGTGTACTCATTAGAATCGCCTCGATGAGTACACACAACATACAATTCCATGACAAAATAAGAAAAAAATCCCTAAATATTTGTTTTCTTGAGCTATTGGAAGAATTTTGTAGGGACTGAAAAACGAGTTCGAATCATCCACGGTAAACGAGCCATCCGTATCTGTATATTTAGTTTTCACTTGATACAGATGAAGCATAGTTTATTTTTTCTGGTACCTTTAGTACCACTGAGCTCATTTGGAATAAGCTGAATATAGCATATATCGCTAAACCATTGACTAGGAGGCGTTCCCAGTAGGCACACATTATCAAAATGACGTCGTATCAACGTCGATGCGACGTGATTACGTCGCATCGACGTTAATACGACGTCATTTTAACGTTGTGTACCCACTGGGTTGTGAGTGCGCATATGTCACACAAACGAATACGTAACAAATGTGTTACATATATGAAACAGTTACATATGCGTATGAATGCCACATGTCGAAATTTACACATGTGCAAACAAAACGAAATCTTCACATCTTCTAAAATTGCAAAGAAAGATCGATACTGTTGGATTGTGTCTTTGATACAGAATAGAAATTGTACATCAGACGCTGCGCTGGTCTGGGTCTACCCTGTTTTTTAAGTCCAAGTGTCCTTTTTAGAGTGACGCTGGTCATATATAGTTAAACAGTGGCGACCCAGAGAGATCCTGCAGGAGCGCTCTTGGGTCGTATTCATAAAGTATCTTGAATTGTGACATCCTTATCTTTGCATTTCAAAATTAGAGTTTGCGCGAACTTTTATGGCCACATCATTTTATATGTTTTTTTTTAGCTGCCAGTGAAAATGTATTTTGTTCACTAGCAAGCACAATTTTGTGGAAGTGGCGACAAAGGTTCCCTGAAAATATAAACTTGAAATTGGAGCATAAGGAAAATCTCAATTTGAGATGCTTTGTGAATTCAACCCTTGAACATGGTTTGCACTGTTTGTGTGCTATAGTATTGATACATACATATCTACAAAAGATTAATATATTTCAGATCATTGCAAATAGAATGACCAATTTTGTAAACTCAACATTGTAAGGGCTAGGTCATCCTCGGTAGCTCAGCTTGCGAGGCTGAAGGTCCTGTTTCTATTTCTGGGATGGGCAAACCAAAGACTTGAAAGCTACAATTTTAGCTGTTTTGGTTTACAAGTCACTCGGATCTTTCCTACTAATTTTTGAGTTAATTGTTCCTGAGAAGAAGTTTAACATTTATTTCAAGATGGTGGTCATGATGGCCATATTGAATTTCCAGTCGAAATGACTTTAACTATATATTTTATTTTATCTACGCCCCGATACTTCATACCAAGTTTCGAGTCAGTTGCATTTTTAGTTCAGGAGAAGGAGTTCAAAATAGATTTTCAAGATGGCGGCCATGGTGACCATCTTGGATTTCCGATCGGAACGATTTTAGCTATTTTTAATCTACTAATTGTTCCAATGCCAAAACTAAGTTTCAAGTCAATCTATTCCACAGGTTGGGAGGAGTTGTTGAAAATGTGAAAAGCTAACGGACGGATGGACGACGTAAAACAGGCGACGGCATAAGCTGACCTGGAGAAAACCTCCAGGTAAGCTTATAATACACGTAATATATTACATTAAAACATAAAAGTTTGGGCAACATGCCAAAGCGTTGTTTTTGTAAATAGGGTCAAATAAAAACATGCATAGTAAGAAACAAATCGGTCACAGTAAACGTTTCCGATATAGTGACCGCTACTTCCAGGAATGAACAGATGTTACATATATGCATGGTTCGTACATATCATACGGAAACCTCACACTAACTTGTCCCAATGTTTCATATGCGTAGAGTTGTACACAAACGTAACACATTCACATTGTGATGCGTTACATATGCGCACAGTTGAACGCATACGTATCAATTTGTTACGTATGCGTACAATTGTACGCATATGTAACACATTTGTTACGTATTCGTTTGTGTGACATATGTGCATTCACAAGGCGTAAGCAATGGTGCACGTTACATTACTGCTCATGAACTTAATAAACCCGAATCTGGTAATTCGCTCATGCTTCCAAAGGATTCATCGTTTGAGAATCTCATAGCTTGCACATGGATTTGAGAGGGGGCAGGGGGGTGGGGGGGGGGGGCGGTGCGGGGGGCCGGTGGGATTAAGGCGGAGGCACAGCAATAAAAATGCTTATTGTTAAGCCCGACTATTTATCGTTTCAAAAGAAATAAAAATGTGTTTTTCTTTTACAATGATATGCGTGTTGTTTACTGTTTTTCATATCTATCGTTTTATACTGGCGTAATGTATGTGCATCGGCCGTACTTTCATTATAAATTTGCTTATTTGCCAAATATGTTAGTGCTAAATACATGTTGTTGCGTGCTAAGACCGTATAAGTGTCAAAATGAACAAGACGAATTAAATAAGGTTGTTACTTACAAGTATGTTCAGTCTAATTACTCGTAGTAAATTTGTTTCACTTTTATTTTGATGAATCTAATTGCTGCTGGCGATGTCTCATGAAATACGAAACCAGAAGCATTTCTACATCTTAAAGCGCCGAATTTGTAGCAGACGCATTTTTTTTTTTCATAGGAAATAAGTCTTGACCTTCATGTAAATCGTCTGCCTTAAATGTGGTTGTTTGATTGATTTTTTTTCTCAATTCTGCAAATCTGATATGTCGAGGTACGGACATCTCGATATATTTCAGAGAGTCCCTTGGACTTCGAGATAACTGGAGTCGACTGTATTTAAAGTGTCGTCTGCTGCAGTTGTGAATGGCGCTTTAGGGGTTGAAACGATTGTGACAAAGAGGGAAGTAAAGTTATATGCCATAAATGGGTTAAAACCATGCATGCAGTTTGCCGCAGAATAATCATGTTATAACCTGTCTGTATCTTTCTGTAGTTTGGCCAACATTTTTTCTGTATTTATAGACTGTCGGCATAAAATTCATTTCGGACAGACCTTCTTAAAGAAGTGTTTTCAAACCAATGTTATATTTGGACAATAATGCAGAATGATGGCGATAACTCTTAGAAAAAATATGTAACGATACCCTTGATGAAAAGTTTAGTAGTTAATATTTTATTTCAGTTAATAAAGACTGATATCGCTGCGGTATTAAAAATCAAAGCACTCAGAGTGCTGATGGGGCGGTTGCTGGTATCTCTTAAACTGATTGGGATTTACGTTGAAATAAAACAACAACAACAAAAAATACCTAAACAGTATTCAATAATGGCAACCCGTTTAGGGTTTTACCCATTTAATGCAGATATCTGCATTTCAAATACAGATATCTCTTTAATAAATATGGGGTGTGGGAGGCGAATGTGTCCTTTAGTTTTAGTCACTGGGGCGTCCAACTGATATTGGCTTACGGTTAGGCAAGACCTGCTGTCCTTGCAGCAGATAAGGGTAGAGGGGGAATGATGTCATTTCTTCTGTTCCTTCACTTTCTTTCATTTCCTTCTTTCTTCCCTATCCCTCTCTTTCATCTCATCTACCACCTCTTCTATCTCGTTTCTCCCTTTCTCTGGGAGACGACACAAAATGACCCACAAAGGTTGACATGTCGTTAAACCCCAACACAATCAATCAATTTAATAAATACAGATATCTGTAATTTTGGGAATTACAGGTATCTTTAATTGAACTGCAGATATCTGTAATTAAAATAGAGCTATATCTAACTGAAATGAGGATATTGGTATTTGAAATACATACATCTCTATTTTCGATCATAATATAGATACATGTATCTGTATTTCGATATGAAATATCTACATGTCAAGTACAGATATCAGCATTGCAGTTAGAGATATCTCTAAGTTAGCTGAATTCTGCATATCTGCATTTAAAATACAGGTTCTCTAATTGAAATGTGTATATCTGTATTTGAAAAGAGATATCTGAATTTCTAAATTAAATACATATATCTGTATTTCAGTTAGAGATATCTGCATTTCATTAAGAGATATCTGTATTTATGATTGAATAAGAGATATCCATATTCACTCCACTTATAGAAAACTGATACCTCCCTCGCAGATTTTACATGCAAACCGTTCACAGGTTACATATACCAATGTGACGGACAGCGCAGTTCGCCCGCTTACAGACGACATAAAGAAACTAATTAAAGATGCTCAAGATTTCACATCATCTTCTCTTAACAGTCAAACCCGTCGCTATAAACATTCCCATATGTTTCGTTAATCGTAGAAAGTAAGTATTTTAAGAACTTTTTTGTTATTGTTTGCATTTTCAGAAGCAGAACTTAGGCTAACTGTTATAACGGTACGAACTGATTTGCTACGAAATGTCCCGCCTTTATTACCGAAAAATGTAGTATTGGTCAATTCGAGCAATACCTCTCGCTCAGCTTTTACTAGGGAACTAGATAAGTAGAAAGAAAAGAAGACACGCAGAATATTTAACAGGTGAGTTAATGCCTCGCACGTTGTGGAGTTTGATCCTTCTCATCCCTACTCTGTGTCTCATCGGGGGAGATCCCCCTCTATTACAAATTCCTAAAATAAAAGTCAAAAAAGGATTGCCTTTGGAAACAAAGACCACACAAAATCACGAAAATCGGAGACTCGGTTTGATTGTATCTCTTCATATGCAACACCACCCCCTCCCCACACCCCCCCCCCCCCCCCCCCCACACACACACACACCAGCGCTAGCTCAAGCGGTATTCGATTTTCAAAATAACAAGGATTGGCTCAATGATCCCAAAGGAAATATATAATATAACCTGCACGATGATGTACGGGAAGACTTTTAACGGCCGCCACGGCACGACACCAGCTACAGTAGAGTAAAATTAAAAGTAAAAAAGGATTGCCTTTGGAAACAAAGAACACACAAAATCACGAAAATCAGAGAAATCCCCTCTGTTTGTTAGACAAGGCTGTAGATTTAGTTTTCTTTACTGGAATACTGGAGTATTCATATTCGTTGCCGATAGTGTACACAATATGATCAAAATCATATTTCTTCAAAAGTTTGACGTTTCCTGTGCGTTTGTTCATTATATCGCTATTTATAAGCATAGGAGTGTATAAACCTAATATGTTTAAATGCAGAATTTAGCGTTATCAGCAGGGAACTATTTTGGGGGCGATTTTAGGTAGTTATTAGGTAAGTATTTTTCAACTGAACGGATAGTTGAAATGCGGTATAGTAAATCTGGTGGCGGTAAACCGCCCCCAACAAGTAATCCATAAAACAAAAAGCGTTAAATCACTCATTTAGTGCCCCACTAATCCCTACTCAAGGAGGAAAACAGCATTTTCCCACCAATAAAATCAATAAAATGCAAAAAAAAAAAAAAAAAAAAAAAAAAAAAAAATGTCTCATTGCTACAAACTACAAGACGAAAGACAATTTTCCGTCCTTGCTGACTTATGTCTTTGGTATTTCTTCAAAATAAGTTTCACATATAAGATGAGATACATTTTTCATTAATAAGAAATTGAAGAGATGCAATTTGATTATGCTTAACAACAATGAATCGGAAGCGGAAAATGTTACAAAGTTGGGAAAGGTCGCCCGCCTACCTAATGAGCTATCTTAGGAACTATTATTATGCTTCAAATTAGAGTCCGGTTTCAACCTGTCATCTTTATTTTGTCTCCAATTTTGTGTCAGTGAGTTCTCTCAGCTGCACGATAACAATCTTTGATAAATTAACTTCCGTTACCTATGGTAACTGTAATCATTCTGTAGTTGTTATAGTCTAAGTTATTCTGTCACGAAAATTGGGTAATTTCAGATACTTCAGCGTCAAATATCAATCTTTTCAATTTTGAAATTTTGAAATGAAAATTGTCAAACAAAGTTCAAATTGGCATAAATTTGATATACTGTCGGAATGCCCTATATGACATTTGGGCTGGACCACGAGAAAAGGTATCATTAAGCCATATGCGAACTGCGAATGCCCAGATCAGCCCGCGCCAATGCGCAGGCTGATCAGGGCTTTCGCAGTCCGCTTACAAAATTATTTGCTATGTAGAATATATCAATGAACAGCAACGAACCGCATATGACAGCGGCTCCACTAGATGATCTTAATCTACGTACTGTCCATACGCTGGGAGATTTTAAACTGAAGTACATCAAAGTGATAGTAAAAGCAATATGACCTGATTCCTAAGGGGCAAATTGAATTTTGAAGATAATTAATGACTACGATGTTATTATTTGGGGTCATTGTCACCTAGGTCAATTTCTTCCGGTCAGTTTTGTCGCTGATATATTTAATTCAACCTAGTTAAAAGTGAAAACCATAACAAATTGATTTTGGTATCCTCAAGCCCTTACAATGTACAGAATGTGTTGTAACTTGTTACGAGTATGTGTCAAAACAAGGTGGCCTTCGGAGCACAGCGAAACTGCAGCTTCTGCATTCACGCAGTCTGTACGTCATTTCTGTACACTTGTCGATGTATTGTCCATATCCGTGATTCTCTTTGAGATCCTTTTCAGACTGTATGTATGTATGTGTGTCTGTGTAAAGATACAAAGATAAAGGTATCCCACTGACTTACGGCTGTGAGAGTTAAAGGCCGCCGTGTATTAGGCTATACTGCATATGAAACAATCCCCTCCTTTTTGCTATCTTTAACCTTTCCACATGGCGCCTGTGGTATCCTGTGATTCTCTAAAATATTTAAGAAAATGAAATAAATAATTCAATGGCTTGCGTTCGGGTCGTCTCTTACAAATTTACATAAAAAAAAAAAAAAAACATGTTGTATTTTTTTTTTCAAATGAATAATTATTTGTTTAAACTATTATATATGATATACGGCGCTACTCTGTCTGAGTTTCAAACTGTTCTTCTGAAAATAGATAAGATTCTGTACAATCAGAAGCTATACGCACGCATGAAATTTCCTAACATTCTGGGCCCAGTTGTTCAAAACTAACGATGTCGTTAGTTAACGATTCATTAAAATTTACATCTAGTGATACGCAAATATGCTGAAATTTTTTGCTGAAAAAATGTGAGTAGCTTTTGCAGTGCAAAAGCTACTCACATTTTTTTCAGCAAAAAATATCAGAATATTGTATATTGAATCCGCTAAAACAGTTAACGAAAAGACCCTTAATACGAGCTCGTTAAGCTAACGACGCTTTGAACAACTGGGCCCTGGTGCGTTAAATAGTTTACTTCTTGTACCTTTGCTTTCGTCTGTATGTCCATGGCGTCTGTACGTCCAATCTCAAAATGACAAGTCGATACAATTTAAATCAGTATCAACAGCATATGATTTCTATAAATAAAAGAAATAAAATCACATAAGCATCACATCATTAACTATACAACTCATGAAGTCCTCCGGTGCTCTTTCTTTAAAGTACCCCATTTTTAGGTTAATATTTTACTACAACTTTTTCCAGTACCTTTCAAAACCCTACGCATACAGTGCGGTAATTAGGTCGAATACGGCATATATATTTTCCTTAAACACATGGGAAGAAAACTGAATGTAACAGAATGATTAAATTCAAAGTAAGCTGTAACATAATAATTTAGGTTTGTCTATGTATGGCAGGAGCTATTAGTTTACATTTATGTCAGCTTTTTCTATGTGACTTAAGACTGATATGATTTAGCACTGGCCGCATTTTGAAACACAATATCGTCCATCTTTTGTTTTAATGCACCTGCAGACGTAACAAATATAAGTACTAAAGATTCACAGCTCTCGCTATGCTCGACGATTACACTGTATAGTATGAACTATGGCTATACATGTTTCCTTATATGTACAACACGAAGACCCAGACCAGCCAGTGCAGGTCATTTCCCTAAATATGTCTCCATGCAAGTACAAGGGAGAACGACACATTGTACTCAGAACTCGCGTGTTTGCAGTAGTCAAAAGTTTCTAACCTTGGCAAACATTTCCTTTAAAGAGGACCTTGACCTTGACCAACTTATTGCAGTGCTAACACGTGTATGGTAAATGTTTTGCTCTGAAACGCCGGCGACAGGTCGAGCAGGATGAAGCTGCAGAAACAAACGAAAATATTAGACTGGCTGAAACTATGAATAGCAATCTTAAGTGCAATACTGCTCAGCGATATTTTGTTGTTGTTTTTTTAAATATACCCACAATGAGCTCGATGATACTATATGTAAAGACTCTATTTATTTAGATGGTCTGGGTCGGACTTTTTCTGACTCATTACGAAAACACGCCTATTCAAATATATTGAAAATTTCACCGCCAAACTCTGAAAGTTTTCAGATAAAATTTCTGATAGTTTTCATATTTCTCCTCAAAACATACATTGTGGTACTCATTAGAACTGCCTTGCCGAGGGGGTTCTCACGCGTACCCACAATCTATGCTTTTGAGTGTACATACTCTTCTGAAATTGGCACAGTTAAGATGGACAGCCCATGTTACCAGAATACCTGATGAACGTTTGCCAAAGAAAATCCTCTATGGAGAACTACAAGTTGGAAAATGCTCCCATGGTGGTCAGAAGAAGCGATACAAGAACACCTCAAAGCCGCCCTTAAAGACTTCAACATACCTACAGTCGTGGGAACAGATTACACAGGATCGAACAAAGTGGCGAGGCCTCATAAGAAGGGGAGCTGGTGAATACGAAGCAAAAAGAATCAGCGAAGCCGAGCAGAAACGTGCACAGCGGAAAGCCAGAGCTAAGGCATCACCAACAGAGCTTTCTTCCTCAGGCCTCTCTTGTTCTGTCTGCAGCAGGCAGTTTAGAGCTAAGATTGGTCTCATCTTAACACATCACACAGTTGATTAGGATTGGTCATTGTCAGTAATGACAGACGAATGAACGAACGAACGAAGTAAAACTGGGGTTTATAGGGGTATACATTATTTTATTTGTGCTCAAAAACATAGATTGAGGCCACTCGTTAGAACCGCCTCGTCGAGGCGATTCTAGCGAGTACCCACAATCTATGT
Organism: Anodontia alba; assembly: GCA_964016985.1. Lineage (NCBI taxonomy): Eukaryota > Metazoa > Mollusca > Bivalvia > Lucinida > Lucinidae > Anodontia > Anodontia alba. The sequence continues at coordinate 136,875,719 of OZ024823.1, forward strand.
TTTGAGCCGAGAAATATGAAAAATATCAGAATTTTTTTATCGGAAAAATTTCAATTTTTGGTGGTAAACTTTTCAGTATATTTGAATAGGCGTGTTTTTCGTAATGGTTACAACAGAAGTACCGCCTTGGAACGATCTACAGTATAACTGTTTGGGACTTAAACCAGGTTAACGTCCAGCATCGCCCGAAATACTGATACAGTGCCAGCGACATATCTGTAGGTGTTTTTGTTTTTAATTTCGCCGTCGTGTTCAAGTTCTATAAAACTATCAGTAAAACGAAAACGTTGACCTTTGTTTTTCAAAAGATAATAAAAGTTGTTGATAACTAGATTATGATTGATGTTCGATCCTTTGTCATATGACCATCGATATAATAAAAAAATCTGTGGTTAGTTAAAAACAAATGCGTCTTCTTTATTATATTTCAGCCGCATCATGTGGTAATGCAACGTCCGATCAGTGTCTTCGCTGTCCTCTCACAGCATCATTGGTTACTGTAGAATATATTGATGTATCGCAAAGACTCTTACCACATTGTGCTGCTTCAGTTTGATTCAGCCATTTACTACTGAAGTTCGAATATGCCCAGAAGAACCTTTTTTCATGGCCCAGCTCTTTTGTTTGTGAGTCGCGACATATATAAATGTCACTATCGCATGATAATATGAAATGCGTTCAATACTTTCACAACTGCGTTTTACCAGAATGTTTTCTTGGTCAGGTATTGGACTTTGTACTCTCATAGGTGCTTGAGTCGGAGCTTGATTGTGCATATCTATAGTTCAGTATGGACCCAAGCTGCTAGGATATGTAAGGAACATTTTTCCGCGGGTCTCGGCTAGTGAAGTATCTGTTGTGTCAGTAACCTTCCAAACTGTCCAAGCAAGACCCCAAATACAAAAGTATTTGAGCCGCAACGTCAGAAAACGCACCATTACGAAAACACGCCTATTCAAATATACTGAAAATTTTACCACCAAAAAATGAAAAAATTCCGATAAAAAAATCTGATATTCTCCACATTTCTGCTCAAACCATAGATTGTGGTACTCGTTAGAACCTGCGAGGCGGTTCTAACGAGTACCCACAATCTATGTTTTTGAGCAGAAATAAGAAAAATAATTATACCCCTGTAAACCCCAGTTTTACTATATACAAGTGGGGTTAAAGGGTGTCAAAATTATATAGGTATGCTTTCGTGATGTACTGGATATGTGCGCCCAGCAAGGATTCAGACCAGACCGCGCAGTCTGATCATAATCATCACTAGTCACATTTTGATAGCTAAGGATGCAACGTTTCTTCATGCGGACAACGAAGACTAATCAAACTGCGCGGATGAGAAAGCTGATTTGAGTCTTCGTTGGACGCACATGTCCGAAGGTACCTTTTCTCACGTTGCGGCTCATTTGTCAAGTTAACACCGCATAATTTTATTATCAATTATATCTTGTATTTTATTGTTTATTTACTGCCTATTAAAGCTACATTGTTAAGTGTAGGTTTGCGATCTTCTATTATGGAAAAAGGTGTTAATTTTGTGAGAAAATTGTCCTAGCTATGATTTATTAAATAGATATGAAGAGGTGAATTCAAAATCAATGTGTGGCCCAGAATTAAATATTAAATGACTTCAGAGATGCCTGTAGTCAAAGATTTTATCATAAGAACCCCGGAAAATATCACAACTGGTTAGGACACCATAAAAGGAAACTACAGATTTTCATTGACGTTAACGATGACGTCGCCAGTATATTAAGGGTGAATGAATACACCTGGGGATTTCGCTGCCATTTTTAAAGGAACACAACTTTCTTTTTTATTTCCTTCTTGCTTTTCTGCACGAAGTCCCTTCCTTAAAGGGATATATTCTAAAAAGTAAAGAATTTGCTCCCATTGCAAAGTTGTATTCCCTGAAACTGTATCTATTCCTTTAAAATTTATCAGCGTGCAAAAAGCAGAACGAGTTTCATAGATACCAATAACTCTACACATGAAACACCAAATTTTTAGCGGATGCGCATCCTGGTCAGGGCAGTTGATACACACATATGGCGAACGGACCATTTTTCTTCAGTCTCACCTTATGTGATCTTGTTCGTACAGATTTGGATCTGTTCTGTGCAGATCTCTTAAGGTGTCCAAACATTACGAAAACACGCCTATTCAAATATATAGAAATTTTTACCTCCAAAAACTTAAAAATTTCTGATAAAAATCTTTGATATTTTTTAAATTTCTGCACAAAACATAGATTGTGGGCACTCGTTAGAACCGCCTCGCCGAGGCGGTTCTAACGAGTACCCACAATCTATAGTTTTGAGCAAAAATAAGAAAAAAATGTATACACCGGTAAACCCCAGTTTTACTATATAAAAGTGGGGTTTAAGGGGGTCAAAATTATATAGGCATGCTTTCGTGATGACACGTCAAAGAGGGTTTGGTTTATCCGAGCTGAGACAAGCTATATTTAACCTAGTTGAAGGACTTTGAGGAGGTAACTAAAATCTGCAATTATAGCTGCAGCACATGACCATAATACTCCTTAGTATTGGAATTGACAGACTAGACAAAAACAGTATAGACCCAGATAACAAACCGCAGATCGCTGCGTCTGATCAGGGTCTACATTGTTTGTATATCCGTCCAGCAACGTTTAGATAAATCAACTGCAAGGTGTACTTGTTCAAATTTAGGACAAACAAGGAAGCTGTTCAGGCGTGCTAATGTGAGCCATGAAAATATCTATTTTCGGGACGTACAAAACAATAAAGATGCAACTCAGCCAGCTAAGCCGCGCAAACTGATAAGAGCAACTATCAGATCTCATCCAAGGACTGGTGGGCAACTCTTAAAACCTTTATAATTCCTAACTTCAAATCAACTATACCACCCTTGGAATATAATGGACGTATATACACCTACGAAACTGACAAATCAAACATTTTCAATCAATATTTTCAAAGACAAACAGTTTTAAACGATGCAAATGCATATCTTCCCGACCTGCCTTCACCTTCCTACACGACACAATTAAATAGTATAATCTTAACACCCTTTGAGGTAGAATCAGTTCTCCAAACACTCAAAATTGGTAAAGCTTCAGGCCCTGATGGTATAGGCAATCGAATTCTGAAAGAACTGTCACACGAGTTATCCTCTCCTTACTGTTCCTTGTTCAATCAATCTTTACGCTCTGGAATCTTTCCTTCACTTTACAAAGACGCTAACGTTTCTCCTGTTCCTAAAAAAGGTGACTTATCTGTTGTTTCCAACTATCGTCCAATTTCTCTACTTAACTCTGACGCGAAGCTATTTGAAAGACTAGTCTTTAAACACTTGTTTAATCATCTCCGAGGTAACAACATGCTGTCCTCTCTTCAGTCTGGATTTATTCCTGGCGACTCCACTGTCAATCAATTAACGTATTTATACCATACTTTTTGTGAGGCACTCGATGCTGGCAAAGAAGTAAGAGCTGTTTTCTGTGACATCAGCAAAGCATTTGATCGTGTCTGGCACGCAGGACTTGTTCACAAACTTAGAGCTGCTGGTGTCACAGGAACATTACTTGACTGGTTCAGAAACTACCTTTCAGATAGAAGACAGCGTGTAGTACTACCAGGTGGATCTTCTGAATGGACATATATTAGAGCTGGTGTGCCTCAAGGCTCAATTTTAGGCCCTTTGCTGTTTCTAGTGTACATTAATGATATAGTCACCGACATCGGTTCCAATATCCGTCTATTTGCAGACGATACTAGTCTTTTTTATCATCGTTAGTGACCCAGCATCAGCCGCAACTTGTCTTAATTCGGATCCCGAGAAAATCTCAAGATGGGCTACTACTTGGTTAGTTACCTTTAACCCGTCAAAAAGTGTAGCTTTCCTTATTTCACGCAGACTTATAAGACCCGACCACCCGCCCCTATTCATGCAAAATGTGCAGATTGAAGAAGTGGACTCACATAAACACCTAGGTCTTCACCTTTCTCAAGATTGTACCTGGCATAAACAAATCGATTATATCAAGGAAAAGGCTTGGTTCAGAATAAATGTAATGAGAAAACTGAAATTTAAACTTGATCGCAAATCTCTGGAAACTATTTATATTGCTTTTATACGACATATTTTGGAGTACGCTGACGTTATTTGGGACAATTGTTCACAATATGAAAAAGACGAATTGGAGAAAATCCAAACAGAAGCAGCAAGAATTGCAACAGGCGCGACTAAACTAATATCCTTAAGTAACTTATACAAAGAAATATGTTGGGAAACACTGCAGCAAAGGCGACATAATCATAAACTCATATTATTTTACAAAATGGTCAATAACCTAGCGCCTACTTATCTTTCATCTCTTCTTCCCCAGCAGGTTAGCACTGTTTCGCGATACAACTTAAGAAACTCAAATGATCTCCAAACTATCCGAACGAATACAAGCCCTTTATTATAACTCTTTTTTACCGTCAACACTTAGAGAATGGAACAAACTGCCTACAGAAATTAGACAACTACCAACTCTCAACTCTTTAAAATATTCTCTGAGCCAAGACAAGCAAAAAGTACCCAAACATTATTATTATGGAACGCGTAAAGCCCAGATATTGCATATGCGTTTACGCACTGGATGTAGCTCATTAAATTTAGATCTATTTTTGAAAAACATCACTGATTCTCCACTTTGTCGTTGTGGCAGCATATAAAATTCTTAGCATTACTTTTTTCACTGCAGATTTTACGAGGTTCCACGAACGATTCTTTTGAACGCTATTGAAATCCATCAACCCCCTTCACTCAATCTACTTTTGTATGGTGACTCAGCATTATCTTCCAAAGGGAAAAAGCAATTCTGTCAAAATTTTTTTTATTTCTACATAAGAGTGAAATTCTTACTTTTTATAGTAGACCCCTTTCAGATGGGACTTCTTTTCATTGTAAGAAATGGCTGACAATCTACCAAATGTACCAAGTCCCGATAAGCCCCTCCCACTTCACACATATATTGTAGTCTTTCTACTGTCCATTTCAAGATGGATATTCCGTAATGTTTATATATATGTATATATGTAATTAAAGATTTAAACAAACTTCATCAAAGAATTCCGGCCCAGGATCATTGCTGATGCAAGTACTATATACATATAGTAGTATAGTACGATATTTATATGGTTGGTGACTGACGATGCATTTTCTTTTGTGTTTGGATACAGTCGAACCTCGATAACTCGAACGTCTTTGGGACCATGTAAATTTGTTAGTTCGAGCTACTGAGGGTTAATCATAGCGCCAATTCAAAAGGCAAATAAAGTCTTTTCGATCTTATGTATAACAGTGTTATGTTGAGTGTACCCATTAGAATCGCCTCTATGAGGCGATTCTAATTAGTAACCCAACATACATTTCATGATGAAATAAAATATGATGAGTTCGAATTAGCAATGGTAAACGAGTCATCGATGTTCGAGGTATTGAGGTTTTACTGTATCTGCATTTCCTCTTTCCATGCTTTATGAGTGTAGCCTTTCTTGAGTGAGTTATTTCACTTCTGATTTCGTAGTGTCCAATAAAGTTTGTTTGAAAGTGTTGAATATTCCTTTTCTTTTTGGTGAATTAATGCTGTTAATACTGAATACGCCAAATTAACTGTTTAGCATTTCCTTTTAATAAAGATAATGGTAAGATTCTGGTCTGGAGCACTTAGGTCTCATTAAAGTTTGTTCACCATTTAGACAATTAGATAATATTATATTTTACCTAGGAACTGCTGACATCCTCTTCGGAGGATAGGTCTGGATAGGTAGATCCCAAAGTACGAGAAAATATACACTACACTAAAGTGAAGTACGAGACAGAACTGGATAGATAGATTCTTTAAAGAGATATTCATTGTCAAGAAACAGCTATTACCGCACCTAGAGTTCTCCACACTGTACGTCCATAATATGGTAAGGCAAAGTAATGAGTTAGGAAAAGGAAACATGAGCCTTCAGCATCTGAACATGAGGCCAGATGTCCGGGTCTGTACATGTACCAGCCGGCATGCCTCAAATCGGTAAATTCAGTTTTATCAGATGAGATAATGCCTCTGTCAAATTTTAGATTATTATGTTAGTGACAGTTTGTGTCATAAATGATACACTTTTTAATATTTGTCACTCTCTTGGCTAACTCAGTAGACGACGAATTTGATATTTATTTCATTTTTCTTAGAAAATAGGATTTGAGCTTCCACGCAAATTGTGCGCATAATTTATTCATAAGAAGTATTAAAAGAAATCAGTTTTATACTAGCAAATGTACATCCCTCTGTTTTTACCAGCAGTGAATGGTACCGTTCTTGAGGAAGTTTGAAAATAGTTAAATGAGTCCTCAACGCCACTGAGTACCTACAAAGCTATGGGACATTTTTCTCCTTTAGTTGTACGTGTCTGAAATCAAATATGCGGTGAAAAAAAATGAAAAGTCAGACAATATATACAATTAAACAGCAGTGAATGGCTATGATTAAATTATGATTATTATGACATATCGTCTTGCAAGATATTCAGTTGCATAGAAAAAATGCGATCAGTATGTCAGAATCCCATATATAGCATATTAAGGCATGTACAATGCAATATGATCAACAATATAAGATAATAATATTTCGCTCTTTGTAATACAAGTTTGGTGACAGAAATAACTATTCAATGCTCAATGCAAGTAAAGGGGCCTTATTGCTTACGCAGAAAACAAATGTCCAAGTCAGAGTACGTATATGCAGTCTGATCTGGACCATCATTGCCAGTTTACAGCATAAATTAATAACGTTCATTATGTTGAGGAACAGAGAATGTCTCAATCGGACTACGCCTATTCGCTGTTAGCAAATGGGCCGCGTCAAGCGAAAACGTGCCTTCGAACATGCGCAAAATATGCGAATTAACATCCGGCACATGCGCAAAGTCTCATTTGGGCATTTGCTCTCCACTGAAACAATCTGTAGTATCCAATGATTCTATTTGCGGACAGTGAAGGCCCGTATCAGACTGTGCGGATGCGCAGACTGATCTTGGCCTTCGCTGTCCGTATATACCCGAAGACATATTTTTGCATGGCGCCATATAACATAAGCACTTTTTTTTTCTTGTCTTGCTCAGATGGAATTAAACTGCGTGATTGCTTAGGCCAGGATGTGTCTTTGCTACCCGCATTATGATATGGCCCCTTTGTTTAATATTCCAACACGTGTCCTTTTTCATAATTACTGTCCTCTCCCCTGGTTTTCCCTTTTCACTGTAAAAAATTGTAGATTAAGGAAGGGTAGCTAAATTGAGCATTTTTTATGGTCTGTTAGAAAACCTTAGAACTAATCTATTAAACATTTCTGTTTATTAAAACTGTCCATTGAAAAGGGCCGGGGCCTAACTTTGTGCAAGCCCTTAAGAGTGTTCTGAAGATAAGCGATTAAATATTAACCTGCACAGTAAACAATATTTTAAAGTATTTTTTTACAATTAGAAGATAAGACATGATCTTTGAAGGAGACAATGTATCGAATCTCAATATCTCGAACACCGTTGTTTCGTTTACTATGGCTAAATCGAACTCGTTTTTGAGTCCCCACGAAATTCTTCCAATAGCCCAAGAAAACAAAAATGTAGTTTTTTTTATATTTAACATGAAATTGTTTGTTGTGTGTACTCATCGAGGCGATTCAAATGAATACACTCAATATACAATTATTGTGTAGAGATTCGAAAAGATGTCTCTAAATTTATTTTATATTTGCTTCCTGACCTGGTGCCATGATTAACCTTCAGTGGCCCGAACTACCCATATATCGAACAAATTTACATGGTTCCAAAGAAGTTCGAGCTATTGAGGTTTTACTGTATCAAGTTGAATGTGACAAATTAGACAGCTATTCATTTTCAGCTGAAAATTTTAGTCTACGACAAAGCTTAAATGTACATGTGACGCAATATGCAGTCATGTTTCTGTGGTGTAGACCTCCAAAAATACTACCAACGCTAGACCTTTGGGATTTAGTTGTTCAAAAGCATGCACTTTTAATGTAGCTCGGCCTAGAAATCTTTCACAGTGTCAACATATTTTGATTCTATTTTTGCGTAAGACTGACACTGATATGTACATAAATATAAGGCAGGACAAAGTTCAAGTAGCATTGTGCCATATCCGAAGTTCCCATTTGGAAACCTTAGGAGCCACAACGTGAGAAAACGTACCTTCTAACATTTGCGCCTAAGGAAGACGCAAATCGGCCTGCGCATCCTTGTAATCTAATCAGTCTTCGTTGTCCATATGAAGAAACTTTGCAACTTTGCTACCCAAAATACGCCAAGAGAAGATTCTGAGCAGATTGCGCGAATGTGCAGGTTGATCTAGGTTGACCTGAACCTTCGCCGGGCACACATGTCCAAAGGTACGTTTTCTCACGTTACGGTTCATATAATGAATATCGGTGACGAGGTGACATCTGACATATTATCACATGTAATGCTATAACATCTAAAATACAGACGTTATGACCGAGATTCTTGTCAGATGACTTTTGCTGAATAAGTTTTTATCTTAAGGAGAATAGATACCCTTTTTAGCCTTTTCCATCAAACTGACAACTTTTATGAGATTCTGTTTACTATACTACACACGAAGCCATTTCTGAAAACAGGTCTACTTTACAATGAATTTAAATTCACTCCTAATATAATTGAGTAGACCCCTTTTCAGAAAGAGACAAAGTAAAAACAATTTGACAGAGTTGCCTCCCCTGAAAGTTTCTCAATTCCCCTTAACCCATTAATGTCAAATATTCTTCTACCTATACTATTTGGACCGGTCAATTTCCTATATAAAGGGGTATTATTAATATCATGTTTTGTAGAAATTTCTTTATTTAATTTAAACAGTGTAGACCCTGATCAGACGCTGCGTTCTGGGGCGTCTGATCTGGGTCGACACTGCTTGCCAATGCTCCTTTTATGGGACGCTAGGCTTAAATGGGTTAAAGCACAAGAGATCAGCGAAGGGACAGACCAGACTTTCGCTATCCGCTAAAAGAATAACTGAACATTGCAGAATACAATAATGTGATCAAAGACCCTGAATAGTTTACGTTGGTGTGCAGTCTGATTTGGGCTCATGCTTTTGCATGTACACAGACGATCCACGTTTTCGACGACAGTTGAAAGTTTGGCTCAACGGATGCTAGTGATAATAAGGTCATTTTATATCCTTGCACACTTTTCCATCGACTGAAACATGTGCTTCCTCAAGCAGATATTATAGTAACTTTACTGTTGTAATGTTGCAGGCATTCACCTAAAATAAAAACAGTAAGGAAGTCAGTGCTTGTTTGTTTTTGAAGTGTCATTTGCCAGAATGGACGTCTACAAATCCACTTTGCCAGCTAAATTAAAGATAACAATATCCCAGTTTTATTAGCTAGGGGGCGAGGTGTGATGTTGGCATGTGTGTGTGTGTGTGTGTTGGGGGTGGAGGTGGGGGGGGGGGAGGGGGGAGGGGGTTGGAAGGGAGCGAATGCAGTTTCGCAAACTACATTGCTGCATATGAAATGGCTTTATAAAACTGAGTCTCCGATTTTCGTTTTTAGTGTGTTTTCTGTTTCCAAAGGCAACATTTTGGATTTTTATTTGTTTACAAATCTGTTGCCAAAGTAAATAAATATACTCAGTTTGTAGCTATTTTATACAATATATGTTCACAGACGTGCTGTTGACTAAATAAACCCATGTTCCGTTTTGCTTATGAATATTAGATGAAATTGCTTTCCATACCATTAAAACTCTTAACCCAGCTAGCACTCTTTATAAATCTAAAGAGGGTCGTTATCGGCCCATCAGCTACTCTGACGGGCCGATAACGGCCCGCTATAGATTTATAAAGAATACTTACTGGGAGCCATGTAACTTACTATGTACCCCGATAAAATACAGTGATCGGTGTAAGGATAAATATTATTGCTGTTCTTTCGTCAGCACTTGGAAAGACGGTTTTAATTTGGCATTTTAATCTAAATGCAATGCTTTACTTGTAATTCTACTGACTAATGTGTGTGTAGTTCCTGTTTATGTCTTAGTTTACAGATATTTTCTCTCTGGCATGGTTTACACTTTGCTGCTGGCTGTCGTGTGTATAGCCTGCCTGTCTTGGATTACAAAGAATGTTGTTATGTATACATTCTCCTTGGCGTGATAAACAAACTTCCCAGCGGGCACATGGTGTTAATACAACGTCGCCTCAACGTCGATGCAACGTCATGACGTTGCATCGACTTTGAGCCAACGTTTTATAAACGTCATGTGCCCGCTGGGTTGCTGCTGACTTACAGATACTATTACCTTTTGTTTTACAAAGTTACTTCATTGCGTATATAGTCTCTATATGGTGTTTCCACTTATATTTGAGCCAGCGCAAGGCAAACTCTACAAAATGGCATGTGCGCCCAGCGAAGACAAATCAGCCTGGGCATCCGCCCAGTCTGATCAACACATCAAAAACAATTGGGTCCTTAGCTACCCATAGAGCGCACAGCGAAGACTCAGATCAGCCTGGGCATCCGCCCAGTCTGATCTGAGTCTTCGCTATGCGCACATGCCATTTTGTAGGTTTGTCATGCGCGGGCTCATTTTCTCTATGTACTGTATTTACTCTAAATATTCAGCTACATAATGTATTAATTCTCCTACACTTTGCATTAATCTATTTAGCTACCTGGTGACGTATCTCTAAACTGGTGACTGAATGCCTTACAGTGTAGACTCAAATCAAATCAGACAACGCTTTCTTTAAAGTCTCATCTGGATCTATATTTGCTCAGATCTGTCTGCCAGACATGTTAGGGTAAATACCGTATCTTGTGGTACACAAATGTGAATTCTCTGTTTGCATTTTGATTTAAAAAGCTTAAAACCAAATTCTAGTTAAATTTCAAATTTACTGTAGATTAGATAGGCTCAATGTGTATATCGTATATTACAAATAAATGCTGAATTGATAGGTTCCGAACAAATTATCATTACCAAAACGTGCCTATTCAAATATATATATAGAAAATTTCACCTCCAAAAACTGAAAATTTTCAGAAAAAATGCTGATATTTTTCATATTTCTGCTCAAAACATACATTATGGGTACTCGGTAGAACCGCCTCGGTGAGGCGGTTCTAACGAGTACACACAATCTATGTTTTTAAGCAGAAATAAGAAAAATAATGTATACCCCCGTAAACCCCAGTTTTACTATATAAAAGTGGGGTTGAAGGGGGTCAAAACAATATAGGCGTGTTTTCGTGATGGGTTCTCTGTATTAATGTGTTGCCTGGCAACGGTTTTCTTTCTTTTTTTTTTTATTTATCCTCTTTGTTGCCTTGCTTTACTTAGTTTTTACTATGCCCTATCTAGCTTTATGTTCGCCCCTTTTGGAGACAGATCGTGGTTTGATTGACTTAGACCTTAGTAGTATGCTCTAGGTGTGGGTGTTCCTGTGCCTTTGGTCTTCGTCTCTGTGACTGTGGTAGATAGCGATGTGTGATTTATTTACGTCTTCAGTTTCATTATTTCCCCTGCTGTTTTGATAGTCTAATAAGTATTTTATAAAAGAAATTACTCTGATACTACTGTCCAGATAGTCTTAGCACTCTATTGAGGACTCAAACGTATGTTCTGGTTTACAGACGAGTGCACTCATACGCAACCTACATTCACATGCAAACTACATTAATATAGTCAGATAGGATCTGGGGAAACTAAATTTAAAATTAACACTTTGATTACATACAAACAGAACTCCCCATATCAAGTAACATTTTAATAAAGAATGACGGCGTTACTATTAATGCATAATGGTAGTAGATAGCTTGAAATCGCGATTTGTAACCAGAGTAATGAAAAAATTTGGTTAAATACATATTTTAACACATGCCGAGCCATAAATTAAATCTTTTATTGAAACCAGCTCGACCATACAAGAAGGTAGATACATTCATTAATTTTAAATGTCGAGATGTTGTGGTGGATTTATACATGAGATATGTCACTCTTTAAGGATCCTGATATATACGAGTATACAGGGACAGTAAAACCACATCTCAGACTAAGCATTCTTGCTAATATGTATTACAACATACAGGCTTTCTTCAAGAATACCATATTTACACTAAATATCCGGACAACTACCAAGTAAGCATTCTACATAAATCTATAGCGGGCCGTTATCGGCCCGTCAGGGTAGCTGACGGGCCGACAACAGCCCGCTATAGATTTATAAAGAATGCTAGCTGGTTTACGCCTTATCATACTGAAAATCCATGTTTTGACGTGTCAAAACTGCGTTATGGGTGGCAAACAGTGTAGACCCTGATCAGACGCCGCATATTGCGCCGTCTGATCTGGGGTTACACTGTTTGCGCAGATATAGCCGAATTTGCCATTAATATTTTGACACCTTAGTTGGCAATTAATACTTTCACACCTTAATTCCTTAGACTACTTGTCCGAAATATTGAACAAGTTCGTTTGACTACCTATTGATGTGTCTAATATTGCCGGATAACGGCAAACAGTGCAGATCCTGGTCAGACGTCGTTTTCTGTAGTGTATAACCAGGGTCTATACTGTAGAACATATGCCCACTTAAATGCGCCAGATAATGCGATTGGAACGCTGATCTAATTCGCTATTTGCACTTGCGCTAAGGTTGCGTTTAGCATAACATTGTCAAAACCTATTTTCATAAACAAGGGCTTGAAGGGAACATCTCATTTTGACAACATAGTAAAAGTCTGCACAAAACATAAAAATAATCGGCTCAGTAGCAAACTTCAAAATAACAAATATTACAGAAAGTTCCTGGACACAGTTCCTTTGTAATCTTACTACATATAAGTATTACGGTTTATATTCTGTGAAATGCCAAAATCGGTAGCGAACCCGATTTTATTTTAAACGATTGATCGTATGTATAGTATATGACACATATTTCTTAGATCATTCACTCCTTTTTCGTCTATGTGTGGCTTTTATTAGACATTTTACTCGAATGTGGGTGAACGCATATCTTATTTACCCTAAATACTAGGACACGTTTACTCCTTACCAGCCTGCCCTGAAATTTGAACGTCCATACTGCCTGTTGATGTCTCTGAAAATTGCTGGATTAGTGGCAAACAGTGTAGACCTTGACTGGATGCAGTATTGTGCGTTTAGAATGCTGCGGCTGATCTGGGACTACAATGTTTCTTAGGGGTCAATTAGAAAGGTGATCAATTCAGGAAAGACCATTTGCAAGGAAGAAAATACAATAATCCGGATCAAATTATCTTTTTTGTTGCGGAGATATAGTGATTTGACATTTCATGTACATGGCCAAAAGGCAGCAGCTACCTGTCTCGTTAATATTCACGAGGTCTTTGATGATGTCATAGCTGAAGCCTTGAAATTTTAAACTTTTTAAATATTGAAATATCTGCTATTTCATAAAAGATATTATTCAAATTGTTAACTTTCTAAAAGAGTTGTGCTAAGGTGAAATGATATGTGCAAACTATTTGTTCTTATCACCTATAAAAGCGTGAAATTTTAAATTTAAATAATTTTAATATTCATTCCAGTTTGAGTTTTAGCAAATGTTAAATTGTAAAACATGACGCAAAAAGTGTGTCAGTTTAAATAGATTTTTTTAGTCACATTTTGCAATCCTAGAATATCCAAATGAAAAAAAAATTATTGCAGTTTTAGATATTTCAAAATTTTGTTTTAAATTAAAATATGGCATTTAATTTTGCAGTTATATGTCTAAATTATGTAGAATTATGTTAATTTATTAATGTTAACCAGTGTTGATAATCAAACTTTTATGTATTCAGAAACATGGTCGGTTACAGCATTTTAAAATTCATTTACAAACTTTTAATCTTTGATAACATCACAGAATGAAATAAGAGAAAATCAAGGGAGAGTACTGAAAGAGTAAAATAGGTATACCTCATTTTTAAACTGCTGTAACTTTAGAACGAATTGGAACTTTTTGATGCGGGTTTCAACAAAATGACCACCTTGATGTCTTCTTTCATCATAATTAACATTCATAATAGTTTTAATTTCCTTTGAAAATGATATTTAAGGCCTGTCTGTAAAAATACTTATGATTCATACGGAAATGTTGTTTTACCTGAGGTAAATGTTTGCTATGGGGAAACGAAAGAAAATGTTCCTATGTGGGAGCAGCGACCCTCTGGTCAAATATTACTCGCAGTTACCGCACTTACCTAATGAACTACTTCATTGTACTGCTTGGCTTTGTGCCTAAAATGTGTTGCTGAATGATTAACCTTGTATACCCTAATCAAACTGCTAGGGACCCTCATCAAACCACTCCTATCCAGCAGTTTGATCTGAGCCGACACTATTTCATTACGAAAACATGCCTATTCAAATATATAAAAAATTTCACCTCCAAAAACTGAAAATTTTCAGCTAAAAAACTCTGATATTTTTCATATTTCTGCTCAAAACATAGATTGTGGGTACTCGTTAGAACCGCCTCGGCGAGGCGGTTCTAACGGGTACCCACAATCTATGCTTTTGAGCAGAAATAAGAAAAATAATGTATACCCCTGTAAACCCCAGTTTTACTATAAAAAAGTGGGGTTTAAGGGGGACAAAATTATATAGGCATATTTACGTGATGTTCTCAGACACAATTAACCTTAGGAGGCTTCGCTCAGGTACATGTATGTCAAAGATGATACTCATATACTGTCAGTATAGCTTCCAATTATAAAAGAATGTCGTCTATATATTACGTCGTAAAAGTGTCACCTTTGTGACAAATTCAAGATTAAAAATACAAGGCGAAAGAATATATTTATTCACTTAAGTTGAATGTATAGACTTCGTAGATTTTTGCCATTTTATACAAGGGAGACAACGTATGTGACTTCGTATTTGCTTTCCTGTACACCAACCTCCTTCTGAAAAGGGATATATTGTGAAAGAGAGCTGGGGAGCAAATTCTTTCCTTTAAGGAAATGCCTATTTTCAGAGGTGATAATTGTAAGCGAAAGCAAGTTAACTTATGTTCCGGTGCTTTCCACTCTAAAAGACTGCAAGCAAAGAAATGTTGAAAGTTATCCCCAACAAACACGTTATATTGATTTATACATTTGGTATTAGATTATAAAAGCAAGTTGTAGGTATTCCGATGGGGAGTTATTATCGCCTCTTGTTGCTGATTTATTTCTGTTTTGTTACAAGAGAGACATGAAGTCTCCTTCAGGAGTAAATCAAGCAGAAATTATCAAAGAAACTAAGGCGGTTTTCATATATTTAGGCGAGTTTCTAAATCTTGTAAATATATAGTTTTGAACAAACAATTGATAAATGTATCCTAGAGAACTTCAAGTAATTAAACCAAATTCATCTGAAAGCGAAGCTCTATTTCTGGAATTCAATTATCGGTACTTAATGTAATGCTTATTTTGACACTGAAAGGTTTGTTTTAGACGAAGATGTCCCGCGCGCTACATCATATAGGATATATGTTCTATGCTGTCTTATGATCTTGTGCAACCAAGCATTTTCAAGATAATTTGTAAAAAGATAAAATCTACCTACAAATACAACGTATATCTAACTGTTTACAACAATATCTTGTGCCTAATATTACACTGACAATAGGAAAAAACATATGCAAACGCTTCTGAGATTTCTACAAAAAAAGAATCACTCATTATCATGTTTCTCCAAAAGGTCAATGGTCTTATAATCTTGCGCACTTTATACAGGTGACGTCACTGCTGAGCCCAGTTAGACAGTAAACGTAAATATTTATTTCCTTATTTGCAATTAAGTTCAAGGGAATACACAAAGATTTTAATCGAGCAAGTTTCTTGTTTGGAAATGTGGGTTGCCCTTATAAATACGAGTAATTAAGTATGATGATGTAATACACTACAACCTCTTTATAATACGGTTCGTTATATCACGGTTTTGGATATAACACGATTCAAAATGGATCCCAAAAATGTATAGACTATATTGAAAAATGACCATAAATGGTCATTTTTCAATATAATCTATACATTTTTGTTTGGATATAGCACGGTTGTTTAACTAATGCGGTTTATGATATGGACCCCAACAATAGTGTTATAAAGAGGTTGTGGTGTATGTCAAAAAACATTATGCAGGTACGTTTAACTTACACTTTCTTAGTGAAACTATGTTCAAAGACTTTCCGGCAGTCTGGATGTATTCTCGGCAAGTTTGTTGTCGATTTTCCCCATTACAAATGACTGTCAACCAGCGAAGGGGCATGTGAGTATACATATGTCAGACATACGAATACGTAACGTATTGTTACATCTGTACGCGTATGTAACACGTGAAAATAATAATGTATTAATGTGTTATGTTTGCGTACAATTGGCGTACAAATTGTACGCATATGTAATATGTGGAAAAATTAGTGTGAAACTTCCGTTTGATATGTACGAACCATACACATATGTAACAACTGATCATTACATGAAGTACAGGAACGATTACTATTCCCGGTTTGTTTCTTAGTATGCACGTTTGTATTTGACACACGACTCTATACAAAACCAATCTTGTGACATCTATATATGTATATAGGACAAACTTTTATGTCTTATGTAACAAGTATACCTTTGTTTGATATATATTAAGCATTTTAGATATATATGTCACCGGATGGGGATTCTATCAGGACAACAGTCACACACACACAAGACATAACTAGATGAAATGATGAGTTTTAATGATGATGTTGATGATGATCACTAGTACATATGTAAATATATACAGAATACATTTACTATCACAGCAACATAGCAAAGTACCAACTTTACTGGTGTATGTCTACATGGCGAATGTTCTGATCCATGCATTAAAACATGCATAAAAGATGATCAGGTTAGTACATAACGGTACATGCTGTATTAGTATTATGACCATTTGTGAGGGCGGGAGATGATATCTGCAAAGGGAAAGAGTTGAGTCTGGGGAAACATCGGTACTTCACCTAATAAAATGAAACGAAGACATTAACGCATTTCTTATATTTTACTTTATTGTGCAAAACCCGACCTATGACATATATTAAACATTGTTAGGTATATATATTGAACATTGTTAATATAAAAAAAAAGAATGCATACAAAGATATTGCTGTAGCGTGTCCAGGGGTCACATATAATTATGCAATGTACAATGTAAATGTATATGTATATATCAATTTTCCTTTGGGCTACCTTGCCGTTTGATTGTAAATAAAAGATTCAGACAATGATTGCAAACATGAAATGATCAACCTTAAATCACAGCATACAACTTGTTTTTCTACTGCTTTTTCTTAAAGCACTTTATCCTGAGACTTCTGTCGGAACTTGTACTCGTATATGACAGACCTGTCTACCGAAGACACAACCCGGTTTCTCATATACAAGCTACTTGACCAATGTCCAAGTTACTCGATTTTGTCACCAGCTCCTTCGACAATGTCCAATATCGGGCACCCATACTCTTATGTCAGTAACTCCTGAAATAGTCCCAGCAATCCAGGCAACAGTCGCTATGCTGCAGGAACCTGTCTATGACGTTTTCCGTCTTATAGACAACTCGGAAACTGAGCTTTTCCGCTTTTCACTGCCTAAAATATTGCTAAATACTAATTTTAGTTACCGCTATATATATATATTAACCTGCGAAGTTAACACTTCAACAGACAAACACATTCTGCCTCCTCCCAGTTCAGTACAGTTTTCAGATTTTTAACGCTGCCAGGCAACTGAGTCACATAGAGGCAGCACCAGATAAATCTGGATTAGTTTTACTGGACTACTGGGTTGGCTTGAAACGGTACCTTGTTATAATTCATAACTAGGTCACCTCGCCCAGACACAGACACCGTGCATATAAATCCAGAAACAGGTGCTTTTATAGTGCTGATGACGTATGCAACTGGACTGATACATTATAAAGGTAGAGTCCATTATTGGCTACTAACGGAAATGAACGAGTTCCGACGGGAGTCTCCGATTGAACTTGTTTATGTGATATTCTTTCGAAAATGAAAGTGACTTCTTATTGAGCGAAATATGCGATATTCGGAGACATAGAGGCTTTTTGTGTTTGAACTTCAACCTACCAGGGTTTAACACAAAGAACTAATATTTTGCGTGAAGACGCTCGTCTGATACTTTTTAGGGAAAGTTTCACTGGGAAAAAGAGTAAAGCAGTCTTTCTAAAACTTTAAACTTGAGGCGACCGGCACACACCTGTGCTACATCGCTACCATTTAGTATGCATGGTTTCCCAGGTAAATAAAGTCTACGTTGCTAATATACTATAACTGAAACTCCATCTTTGAAAAGTGATAATGGTTTTTTTTACCTAATGTAAGGATATATTAAGATCTACATTTGAATTGCAACTGAAGCTTCTGTGGATCAGTATTCGTGCTTGGTGTAAATGTTGTCACTGGAACATTTTTACCAACATTATGGATACATGAATCTCTTGTGTTCTGACATGTGTATATGAGCCGTGTCATGAAAAAACAAAACAGCATTATTGACCTGAGGGCAGTGTAGATCTAGATAAGCCATCCTAAGTAACCATGACATCTGATCAGTATTAATACGCTATTTATTTGGAGTGATATGGAACAAAATGAGAGGCAAACAATGTAGATCCTAATCAGTCGCCACGTCTGGTCTACACAATCCAACTGCATCGATTTTCAAAATACTCAGATGCAGATGTCATAAAGATGCTAGAATATCTAATCGACAATATTTTTGTGGAGTTCGGCGGACGGATATTTCAGCAAACAATCGGCATACCAATGGGTACTAACTGTGCACCGTTACTTGCCGACTTGTTTTTATACTCGTATGAGGCGGAGTTTGTACAAAGTCTCCTCCAAGCAGGCAAGAAACGCCTCGCACAACTATTCAATTTCACCTACAGATATATAGATGATGTATTGTCTCTGAAAAACACAAAACTTGCAGAGTATTTAGAATTCATCTATCCACGTGAACTTGAAAAAAAGGAAACAACGGAGACTGCAGCCTCCTCCTCATACTTGGATTGTTATCTCTACATTGACAATGGAAAGCTTACTACTAGGCTTTCTGACAAACGAGATGACTTCAATTTTCCCATTGTTAACTTTCCATTCCTGAGCAGTAATATCCCTTCTGCACCAGCATGCGGCATTTACGTTTCCCAGTTAATCCCTTATGCCAGAGCCTGCTCAAATTATCAGGATTTCATGGAGCGTGGGAAAGTGCTCACTACAATGTTGTTGAGCCAGGGATATCAAAAAAACTAAACTAGTAGCAACGCTTAAGAAGTTCTATGGGAAACATCATGATCTGGTCAATCCCTACAATGTGGCAGTTTCCAGAATTGTTTCTGATGTTTTTGCCAATGACGCGCCATAAGTAGATTTCCCAAATCCCGGATATACGCTGCTAACGATATTTCATTCGTTCAGGCTAATGGGCATGGTGGGCGAAGCTTGCTTACCAAGTAATGCTTACTATCCGCGGACAACTGATTACACCCTTTATTCTGGGGTCGATGTCTGTTAGTCTGAACATTCTGATTCGTCATTCGTTTATGGATTTATGAGTTTGGATTACGGCTTAGGTACCATGACCACAACTACTTGCAATTTTGTCAAATGTAACATTTCGTACTATTTGCACATGTGTAAAATTCGACATATGATACATATAGATAACTTTTACTTATGCGTACAACTGTACACACATGTAACACATTTGTTACGTATTCGTATGTATGAAATATGCATACTCACAGGGGTCTCCCAAAATACGGAACTAGGAGTTGCGCAAGATCATAAGATGCACAAAATCATAAGACCCGACAGTATCTCAGCTTCTTGATGCTGCAAGAGCATCTAGTCACTTTTGTAACTACTTATAAACTGCAATTTAATTTTTAATAAGACTGAAGGTTTTATAAACGTCATAAAACATTCCCAAAATTTCATCTTATCTCTGTGAACTCATTTCTAAATATAATTTTAGTTTAAAAGACATCTTCCGGAAGGCCTGTCGGTGACCTTCTGTACAGTCTTTTACGATAGTTTATGTTTAAAAAAGGTAAGAGAAAAGTCCAGGGCGTGCCACAATCACAAAACGCAGCCCTTCCCAGACCCCAAGAGGAAGAGGAAACCGACAAATCCAATCAAGCACAAATCGAACAAACGTACGAAAAGCACTAAGATTAGCTCTCTCTTCCCCAAGCGAGGTAATCGCAATACTTTAAAGGACTGAAAAACACAAGAACAAAATGACACACGGAAAGACATACAACAAATCGCATCGTAGAATAAACCACAAAGCAAGAAAGAGTAAGACTAACACCGGGACCACCGGCTTAGAACGGTCAGCAGAGTAAGTTGGATTTTTTCAGAATGGTTCATAAAGTTTATTAACCGACATGAAAATATATGATATGGTGTATATGTTACGCATGCTAAGTGGTTAAGCCAGTCAAGGTGAACTAGTTTGCTACTCTCCTTTCCTCTTTAATTGCACGAAGGTCAGGCCGCAGATTCTATGACGGCTCAGTCGTAAATCGTTTCGGAGGGCTCGTGTATATATATATATTGTATTAGTCCAGGCCCCGAGGTTATAAAACTTTTTTCATGCTCAACTCAGCTGAGCATGAAGTTTTCTCTGCTTATAAACTAAAATTACTTATAATTGCAAATTCTTCCTTGCTAAACATAGCTGAGGATGAAAATGTCTCTGCTAATAAATATGAAAAAGGTAACTATTGTTGGCATTTTATATTTATTAGCAGAGAAAAATTTCATGCTCAGCTAAGTTGAGCATGAAAAAAGTTTTATAAACTCGGGGCCAGTATTGACGTACGTCAGCGTTAAACAAGAACTCAAAAGTTGTCTGTGCGTTCCCTTTTCGTTTGTTCTGTTTATATTTAACTGTTAAAGAGGCAAACTGCTGGCTGAATTCCCATCCAGCGAAGACCCCTTCTCATATGCTGATGGCTGTTTTGAAGGTTCTATATGACAAAGTGTTGTTTTTACCAGTATGTCCCACTGACAAGTTTGACCGTCGTTTTAAAAAACTGAGTGACGTTTAAAGGTGTCTCGCAAAATTGTAGTTAACATTTAACACCACGCGTTTCTTTTCAACTTCTTCATGTTCAGTTCAGGTGTAGCAAGTGCATTTTAAAACTAAGTACTTTGTTCTAAGGACATAAGGTTTGACAGTTCACCCATGTCAAAGACGGAGATCGTTTGGGTGACATCTCAAGCTCTACTGTCAAGACAAAATATGGAACATACAACTAATTTCTCGTCTGTTGATTTTGCCTTCGGCAGATGTCAAGTTCAAACTTGGGTTTCATTTTAACTCATATTAACAAGTCCCCTTGAAATATATGACCATTTCACCGTATTTTTGACATTAACATTAATAACGAGGGCAATATTTTTTTAAGTAACACTCGCCTGACTCTGCAGTAAAGTGACAAATTCCATGTCCCGATGAAAACCCATAGATTATCCTTGAAAAAAGCACAACTGTCTGATTTTGGAGATAAACGTTTACATGTTTTAGTTGATAATACAGACTGGTTTAGAATTATAACTAAGGCAAAATGGGATCACATGGTTTCGCGTGTTCGCATTTTCTGACATACTAAGCTTTGTGATAACCTCACTGGGAGAGGAGGGTACTGGTCGCTTGACTAGTCGTTTAGCTGTATGTTCTGGCTGTGAATGTTTCAGTTCGTTGCCTCTTCATTACGAAAACACACCTATTCAAATATATAGAAAATTTCACCTCCAAAAACTGAAAATTTTCAGATAAAAATTTGTGATATTTTTCAAATTTCTGCTCAAAACATAGATTGTGGGTACTAGTTAGAACCGCCTCGAGGAGGCGGTTCTAACCAGTACCCATAATCTATGTTTTGGCGCAGAAATAAGAAAAATAATGTATACCCCTGTAAACCCCAGTTTTACTCGGCCTCGGTGGCTCAGTTGGATGCGCCGTCCGACTGGAGACCAGGAGGTCGCGGGTTCAACCCCCGCCGAGGTCGGCAACATCATTTGTGGAGATTGATCATGAAATATTTTCTACGGTCATTCTCTCCCTTCCGCTGATTCAAGAAGGGCAGTTGTCAGTTTCTGGCAGTTTCTGGCGAAAGAATGTGCACAATACTGGTTAACCGCTTAGAGGACTAAGCCTGCCCAGTAAATGTGTGGTTAGGTAAACTGACCGCGCTCGACATGACCCATTGGGTTGACTGGGCCGTAAAACCTCAACACAAACCAAAACCAGTTTTACTATATAAAAGTGGGGTTTAAGGGGGTCAAAATTATATAGGCATGTTTTCGTGATGTTCCTCTTAGTATCAGAGACAATAATCTAAGTATCAGAGACATCTTGATCTCTTATTGTGGTACTTCCTGAATTTCTTCCTTTATTTTTCCCTAGTGTCAGTACTCATAATAAGTATTCGGACATAAAGGCAAACAGGCCTGCGAAAACAGTTTAGATTCAGATGAGATGTCGTAGAATGCTTCGTCCGATTAGATTGTACAATTTTGCCACGTTTCCAGCAGTTGTAGACACATCATCAGGTAGTCAAATGTAGTTATTAAATGTTATGACAACGCAGCACATATTGAACAGTTGCGCGTCACATATTGAACAGTGGCGCATCACATTTTGAACATTAAACTCGTACAATATTGTGGCTATTGACGCAGTATGTAAACAGCTGTACAAGAACATTACTTGATAAACTCACTTGTTTGGTCATAAATTATGATACATTAGGGTTTTGCAATTTACTTGACAGCTTTGCTATAAATACCCGAATGAGTGTTGTTTAATTTTTGTTATAATAAAAACATATTTTCCTCTGAAAATCGATATCTGTATGGTTCAAATATCACACCACGATTCTTTTACAGAAAAACAGCAGGATATCAGATCCCAATCACAGGTGATCATACTTCGCGCGTCATGGTTAAAAGGGACTTAGTTAGTGGGTAGCACAGCGAGAATAGGGATGTTACTTTCTGTCAGCATGTTCTTAAAATCAACATCTGCATTCTTAAGATAAAAGTTCTGATTCGACTATGCGGATAAGCAAGTTGTTCTAGGACTTAGCTGTTAACATAATATGGTGAAAAAGAGAAAATAACATTAAAGCATATATATGACATGCTTTAAGCCCCCTTTTCCTTTTTCACTTGACTCCATTCATCCGTTCGAGGCGCGTCGTGAGCAAACGTATCGTCGGACATGTGCGCCAAGTGATTACTTAGAATGGCTAGCGCTCTTGCACAGTCTGGTCAGAGCCTTCGCTGTCTGCCTGAAGACACACTGGGCCCATGGCTATCCAAGGAGCGCCTTGCACATTACAAAAATACGCCTATTCATATATATTGAAAATTTTACAATCAAAAAAGGAAAATTTTCAGATAAAAAATTCTGATGTTTTTCATATTTCTGCTCAAAACATAGATTGTGGTAACTCGTTAGAACTGCCTCGGCGAGGCGGTTATAACGAGTACCCACATTCTATGTTTTTTGAGCAGAAATAATAAAAATAATGTATACCCATGTAAACCCCAGTTTTACTATATAAAAGTGGGGTTTAAGGGTGTCACAATGTTTTCGTGATCAAAAGTTGATCAGATTTGGGGTGTGCACGCTAATCTGAATCTTCACTTGATGCGCAAGTCTAAAGGCATATTTTATCATTTGGCGACTCATGTTTTGGAACGTAACAAACCATAATGCATGAATAAAATGCATATAGCAGGACCAGCACTATATGCAATATTTATACCCCGTTAATTCTGTATAGCGAATAGTTGCAATACCTAGACTCATTAAAAATCTGAATAGAGAATGGTTGTGGTTGCAATACCTTGACTCCGTAAAATGTATAATGCAAATGCTTACAATACTAGCGCCCTGTGAAATCCGTAGACTGAATAGTTTTAATATCTGGACACCGTGAAATCTGTATACTAAATGGTTACAATATCTGGACCCCATGTAATCTGTTAAGCGAATGGTTACAATATCTGGACCCTGTAAAATCTGTAAAGTGGATGGTTACAATATCTGGACACCGTTAAATCTGAAAAGGGGATGGTTACTATATCTGGACACCGTAAAATCTTTTAAGTGGATGGTTACAATATATGTACCTCGTAAAACCTGCAAAGCGAATCGTTACAATATCTGGTCCTCGAGAAATCTGTAAAGTAAACGGTTACAACACCTGGACCACGTAAAAATGTAATGTAAAAGGTTACAATATTTGGACCCAGTTAAATCTATAAAGTGAATGGTTTCAATATCTGTACCCCGTAAAACTTGTAAAGCCAATGGAGACAATATCTGGACCCAGTAAAATCAGTAAAATGAGTGGTTACAATGCCTCTACCGCTAAATTCTGTATAGCGAATAGTTGCAATACCTCAATTCCGTAGAAGCTGTATGGTGAAGGTTGAAATGCCTGGACCTGATGAATACTGTATACTCTTTGGTTGCAATACCCTGACCCCGTAAAATCTGCACAGCGAATGATGTAGACTTCCGGGGACTGGATACACTTCATAGAATTTATGCCATATTTTACCAGGGAGACCTCTTTTGTGACTTCCTGTACACTATTTTTCACTCATCCAGCAGTTTTAGAATCATCAACAGGTGGTTAAGATATCTGAATACAGCCGTCTCTTGTTATCTCGAAGTCTAAGGGACTCTCCGAAATACTTCGAGATTTCCGTACCCGTACCTTGACATATCAGATATGCAGAATTGAGGAAAAATAAATCGAACAGCCACATTTCACAAATGAATATGTTATTTGACTCTTGAAGTTACAGATATATTGAAAATATTGTGGAAAAGAGGAGAAATTAGCAATTATTCCTCTTTTCCACAAAATTTTGTTACCTGTTGTTAGATTTCCATGTTAAAGCAGGGACCGATTTTCACTGCGAGATAAGCGGTTATTCCTGTTTGCTCTCCAAGATACTAAGTTCATGTGCCTTTTGAAAAGATGTTTACTCTAAAAGAAAAGAATTTGCTTCCAGTTGGAGCAAATTCAAACTCACTAAGTACCTCCTAAAAAGATGTCTACTCTAACAGAAAAAAAATAATTCGCGTGGGATCAAATCATTTCCTTTCAGAATAGACCACTTTATAAGAGGTAGGAAAATTTAGTTTTGATAGACTTAACTAATGAAACCTGTATATGCAGAAGTGATGAAGTGAATCAGTAAATACACTTCGAAAATAGGTCATCCATATTTAGTTGCAATGGCTCATTTCATTAATAATATCACAAAATTAGCAATTTACCTCTCCATTGCATCGGAACATGATATCTCAGATACGGTGCTTGATTTATTTTTTATGCAAGCTGTAAACATTGATATAAGTGTAGATTAAAGCAAAGGTCATGAACGTTATATATATTATAGTGCTTTATAGTAATATCCTGCGCTTTTCTGGTGAAACTAAGAAAATCAAGATCAGCGTCCTCACCTGAACAATCTGATCATAGCATTACGAAAACATGCCTATTCAAATATATTGCAAATTTCACCACAAAAAATTGAAAGTTTTCAGATAAATATTCTGATATTTTTCGTATTTCTACTCAAAACATAGATCGTGGGTACTCGTTAGACCCACAATCTACGTTTTCGAGCAAAAATATAAAAAATAATTAATACCCCTGTAAAACCCAGTTTTACGATAAAAAGTGGGGTTTAAGGGGGTCAAAATTATATAGGTATGTTTTCGTGATGGGCTTTGCTTCCTTTGTGGCATTCTATATTTAAGTGAACTGTGGGTGCCCTGATAAAACTGTGCGATGCACAAGCTGATCTAGGCCTTTGCAGTTGATGTGATTTTGCATATTAAGCAAAACTTCAAATAAAAATCGTACAGGCTGGGCTTGGAATCAAAGAAAACATAACATAATGAAAATTGGAGTTTCAGTTTTTTATTGAGACTCTGCATATGACAGCATTGTAGTTTGTAGGGCTGCACCGGCTTAACTCTTGTCCTGCTGAATAAATTAAGATGCCACACCCACTTCTAATTGTCAGCCAATCAGATTACTTGATTCAAGATGTTGATATAATTTCACGTGTTTGCAAAAGCAGGGTATATCCAGATTCAGCAGGACAAGGATTAAAAAGAATTCGATTTTTTAATGTACCACAATAGGCTCGGTGCTCCCAAGGAAAATAAATTTAAGCCATTTATGCCAAGTGGACTCTTCTACCTTAACTTTTTGAACAGGTCCATTTCCAATATAAGGGGAGTCTGGTTAGTTTTTATTACTATCATGTTTTGCAGAAATTTCTGAACTTAATACAAACAGTGTAGACCTGATCAGACGCCGCGTTCCGCAGAGTCTGATCTGTGTCTTCACTGTTTGCCAGTGTCTCTTTTGTGGGACGCTAGGCATAATGCATTGAAACTGTACTATGGTGAAGTATGAGGATTGTTTAAGGCCGCAAACACTCACAAACTGAATAAAGTCGCCCGAAAGGCTTTATGTTGATTTTATGAGTAACTCATCAGAATCTGCACCTCAATACATGTAGCACTAAAAAATGAAATCATTTCTTGTAATTCCAACTCGGACCAGGGCCCAGTTGTTCAAAACTAACGATGTCGTTAGTTAACGTATCGTTAAAATATGGCAAATAAGCTGGTATTTTTGTGAGTAGCTTTTGCACTTAAATTTTTCAGCTAAAATACCCGTGAATTAGATATTGTACATACTAGAACAATTAATATTTTGACCACAAACGCTAACGATGCTTTGAACAACTGGGCCCTGTTGACTTTGAGAACGTGAGTTTACTTTATAAATATACGAAGCGAAAATAGTGCCAAGTTTCCCTTTTATATACACTTTGTTTTGTGTGCTGTGACATCATTTTCCTGAAACGGTAAAAAACTTTTGACTGGGTGAGTAAAACATTGAAGTATAAATCATTCGATTGAATCTTTTTTAATCTTTTGTTACCAAAAATCGAAGTGCATTCTCTTTAATGTTGTTTGTGTGGCCGCTTTAACCCTTAAACCCTTAATTCCTGCACTGGGCTTTTTCATCTTTAAAGTTGAAAACGTCCATAATTGCAAATAGGGCTGTCAGTGTAGATCCAGTGTAGATCCAGTGTAGACAGTGTAGATCCAGATGAGACGGCTCAAACAAGCCGTCTCATCTGGATCTACACTGTGTGCAAACGTGTCTTTTTAGTTTGTAGTGCTGAAATGGCTAAATAAAGAGGGTTGAAATTGTAAACTGTATGTGTTCTGTCCTCTTACTCAATAATACGTTGATCTGTAATTATCTTTTCAATTTCAAATACTACAGTACATTGTTACTAAAAACTCGAAACCCCTCTCCCATGTCAGTCTACAGTAGTATAGAATGTTTCCTTGCAAAACGTACTTTTGAAAATGTTCATGTACTCTTAAAGGCAAATTCACTCCTAAAGACAATTTCATCAGACTAGAAATCGATGATATTTTTCCTATTTTCACAGAAAATAGGATTGACATTTTATGCAAATTGTCTCCTTGGGAGACAATTTGCATGAAATGTCAAATCCGATTTTCTGAGAAAAAATAAGAAAATATTTCAAAATGCCGTCCGCTTAATGTTTACCCAGCATGCCACACGTTAATATATTCATGCCATCTAGCGCGTCATAATTCTTCCCTATAGAAAATGACAGCTTATAGAAGTGAAATAAATGTAATAATTACTGATATAAGATACTAATGATCAAAAAGGTTTGGGTGATCTGATAAAAGGTTAATAGCCCTCTTGGATACAAGTGTAACCCAAGTCGCCATTCTTATCGCTCGTTGTTGGGGTTAAAGGTACCTTTTCGTGTTTTCGAAAACCATAGTCTGAGTTAAATTTGCACACCGAATGGCTTATCAAGTTCTGCGCAGTTCGTACACACAGTGTGTACCCTGTGCAAACTCCCTTCCTAGGGCGTGTATCGTGTCTAGCCGGAGGATCTTCGTACTGACTATAAATGCATTGACTCATCCCTGTCCTAACTTTTGAAAACATCATTCAATGATGATGTCTGAAAGGTGCTGGGTGAATGACAAATAGTGTAGACCGTGATCAGACCACGTTCTTCAGTGTCTGTTCAGGGTATACACTCTTTGCTCAGGTTTGTCGTACACTGTTACTGCTATCTTTCGAAATATTCTGAAAGTTCACAGCAACGAACCTGATCAGACTGCGCAGATGCACTTGTCAGTCTGTGCCCATTTGTTCAAAGCTAACGACGTCGTTAGTTAACGATTCGTTAAAATTTACATCGAGTGATACGCAAATATGCTGAAATTTTTTGCTGAAAAAATGTGAGTAGCTTTTGCAAAAGCTACTCACATTTTTTCAGCAAAAAATATCATAATATTTTGTATTGAATCTGCTAAAACAGTTAACGAAATGACCCTTAACGAGCTTGTTAAGCTAACGACACTTTGAACAACTGGGCCCTGGACTTTCGTTATCTGCTCATGCCTAGAAGACAACTTTACGCATGGTGTGGATCATTTAGCAAATAAATATCTGGGCCCAGTTGTTCAAAGCATCATTAGCTTAACGGTGACATTAGTGGTCAAAATGTGAACTGTTCTAGTAAGTACAATATCTAATTCACAGGTATTTTTTTTTTTTTTTTTTTTTTTTTTTTTATGAAAAATGTGAGTAGCTTTTGCAAATGCAAAAACCACTCACATTTTTTCAGCAAAAATATAAGTGTATATGCCATATTTAATGATCAAAGTTTTAACGATACGTTAACTAACGACATGGTTAGTTTTGAACAACTGTGCCCTGCGCACCCTAAGAAAGAAGAAACAGCAAGATAATTCCGATTTATACACTGAACTGACTATAATGCATTGACGCTTTCATGCAGAGTGTACTCTTCAACCTTAACGCTTCGACCTGGTCCATTACCAGTAGAAGAGGTGTCTAATTAGTTTTTTTATTATTATTATTAAGGTAACCATGTTTCATAGAAATACCTGTAGTTAATGCAAACAGTGTAGCTTCTGATCAGACGCCGCGTTCTGCGTCTTATCAGGGTCTACACTGTTTGCACGAACAACAGGAATTTCTATGAAACATGGTGATAATAAAAACTAAGCAGACACCCTGCTGTTCGAAACTGGCCGGTTTTAAGGAGCTGTGATACACAATGGGTTAGAATATATGGTTTCAAATCACTTCCAAAACATAATGCTTAAAAGCATCTGAAACATAGTTTTGACTTCTTCCCCGTACTTCACCATAGTGCAGATAATATTTTTCCTTTGAGATCATTGGCCACGTTCTGGTTACTTTGTAAAACGAACATCACGAAAACACGCCTATATAATTTTGACCCCCTTAAACCCCACTTTTATATAGTAAAACTGGGGTTTACAGGGGTATTCATTATTTTTCTTATTTCTGCTCATAAACATAGATTGTGGGTACTCGTTAGAACCGCCTCGTCGAGGCGGTTCTAACGAGTACCCACAATCTATGTTTATGAGCAGAAACATGAAAAACATATGAATTTTTTATCTGGAAATTTTCATTTTTTGGTGGTAAAATTTTCATTATATTTGAATAGGCATGTTTTCGTAATGTGCCGCTTAAGCTGGGGGAGGGGCGTATACAACCTCACAAACTACATTGCTGCATATGAAGAGACTTAGTAAAACCGAGTCTTCGATTTTCGTGATACTGTTTGTTCTTTGTTTCCAAAGGCAACCTTCCAGAGTTTTATTCTTAAATCGTGACTCCGAAATATAATACGATTTTCAGATACCAAGGCTGACATTTTAGTAAACGTCCTAGTCATGTTCCATCGGCGTAAGGGAAATAGTCAGAAAGTCATCCAAGATAAGAAAACATGTGTTGTTATTGTCCCAAGTCAGGCCTGAGTAAACAGTGTACACCAGATCAGATCTTGTTCAAACTCCATAGAGCGTAGCGTCCGAGTAGACTAAACACTATTTTTCACTCATCCAGCAGTTTTTAGACTCATCAACAGGTGGTTAAGATATCTGAATACAGCCGACTCTCGTTATCTCGAAGTCTAAGGGACTCTCTGAAATACTTCGAGATATCCGTATCTCGACATATCGGATTCGCAGAATTGAGGAAAAATAAATCGAACAGCCACATTTCACAAATGAGTATGCAATTTTACTACTGAAGTTACAGATGTATCCAAAATATTGTGGAAAAGAGGAGCAATTTCTCCTCTTTTCCACAAAATTTTGTTACCTGTTGTTAGATTTCCATATTAAAACAGGGACCAGATTTTCACTGCGAGATAAGTGGTTATTCGAGATAATAAGAGTCGACTGTACTTAGATAAATGCCGTATGTCGTTGTTAAAGTCTCTGTTGTCCACAAATGTCCTGTGTTTGCCATATGTTTGTCGGTCAGTTTCAAGCGAGTTCTCATCAGCCCTGTGAACCATAAACAGTACAGTAAAGAAGGCATGTTAAAAGTTTGTTATTTTTTAATTCTATAAAGTTGTAGAGTATAAGTGTTTCGTTTAAGCTATCATTCTATCTGTGTTTTTATTTTCGGAACTACATCAGTGAAACTAAATACAACAAACATGCATGAAAGGGGAGTTTTGAGAATTTAAATACATTTGTTGTTTAATTAAATTTCAATGAAAAAAAAGTATGCGAACATTCTGCGCGACAACTTGTTTTTGCCGAAGGATATCAGAGTAATATGTTCACAAACCCTCACGAGTAATAATGGACTTTGGGTCAATGTCAGACAAATGCCAAGCTAAGATAGTTAGATATCATAGGAATGGATTTCATTCTGTCTTGATCTTTCAAAGTTGAAGTTTAAGTTTAGTCAGCTACATGTAATCTCATGTTTGCATTAGTAAACAACAAGGGAATACACAAATAACATAGACTGGATGGTTATGGCGGAAACAGAGTTCGGCAAAATGTTACAGAATTAAGACACGTATTAAAAATGAAAATAGATACCTCGTGAACTTTAAATGATAATACGTACAAGTCAGCTGAACAATTTGTAAATCAGAAGTACTTAAAGGAAGCAACTCACCTGAGCACAGTGTTATTTAAAAGCCTCATATTCCTCAGAAATATACATTTTATTATCCAAGAAAGGTTTAATAACTTGATAAATGGCATTAATGCAGTCATAAAATGTGGCACCTGGCAGCCTGTAAAATTTCCGATAGTCTCTAATTCTTTAAATGAAATGATTTTTTATCGTATCTCTGAATTAATGCTGTCAACATTAATTCAGGATACGATTAAAATCATTTCATTTTTGATCCAGTTCAAAAACAAGAGACTTACTGAAATTTTACAGGCTGTCAGATGCCATATTTTATGAACGTATTAATACCATATATCAATTTATTAAAACTTTCTTGGATAAGAAATGTCTATTTTTGAGGAATATGGAGCCTTTAATTTACTCGACATATTTGATAAAACATTTTTGATGATAAAAATAATTCCACTGCAAGAAGGCGTTAGACAACGCCACTTTTGAGAATTATAGTACAGTTCCACCGTATTCGGACAAATTTCCTTGTCGCCTAATATTCGCGATCGGTCTTGATCTGCGAAATTAAAATCCGCGAAATATTTTCTAAGCAGCCAACGATAACGCCTTGCAGTATCCCTTAACATAAGGCGAAAAACGTCAAAGGAATACATGCATTTGGCAAACAGTGCATAACCAGGTCAGACGCCACAGAATGCCAATAGGCAAATTTAAATCACATAGCCTGATATACCTAAAATCAAAATTAGAATCTTCCAATATGTAGTGTGCGGGTGTTCATTCAGTCTACAATGGGCTAAGAACCTTCATGTGACAGCATTGTAATTCGCAGGGTTGCATATGCCCCCCCCCCCCCCCTCGCTCCCCCCCCCCCCCCCCCCCGCACCAGTCCCCGCCACCCCCACTCCCAGCACCGGCTTAAGCGTAACTCGATTTTCCAAGATACGAAATTGGAATGAGCGTCTGCTTAGTTTTTATTGACCGCCTCTCTCTTAATATAGCTTTGGATTTTTATGTATTTTATGGAGAAGTGTTCGGTTAACACAGAGCGCAGTTTGGTAAGTTTGAATATGACCTGCAGTCCATCTTTGGTACATTTGACATAACCTAAGTCCAAATATATTCATCTGACGCATGCTAAAATAAGCTTCTAGATAAGATCTGGTAACTTATTTAAGTTTTTTTTTTTTTTTTTTTTTTTTTTAGATAATGTACAAACTAAATCTCGTGGAAATCCCAATATGACTAGGAATCGCATATTGTTTGATCAAGAAAATCCATAAAGCTTAATAAAAAGAATCACATTGTTCTTCTTTTTTACATATTACATTGAAAATTTATTAAACTTTAGTAAACCCGTGTCCCATATTTTTAAGTAAACATGAACAAAATTTGCGCCGGTACCTAGACGTTTACGTCTAAATATTTTGTCTTGTTATTACTATTTTAACGAAATTTCTGTATTCCGTGCAAACAGTGTAGACCCTGATCAGACTCCGCGTTCTGTAGCGTCCGGGCGTACACTGTTTATCGATTTCCTTTTTATACACCGACACACGATAGTGCCGGAGTATTACGGTATCACGTTGGTTGTCCGTGTGTCCGTCCGCCCGTCTGTCGTAAGTCCGTCCATCCGTTTTTACGTTCCTGGACGATAAAATGAGCAAATGTCAGTGGATTTTCACCGAACGGTGTGTGCATTGATATTTTGGAGATCTGGTTTGGGATTGCCAACAGGCACATTTTGTCATTTTTTGCAGTTATCTGCCAACCATACATCTGTATTTTCATTTCCGGATGGCAGGTGCATTGATATTGTGGAGAGCTGCACCCTGCTAGCATTCTCCTTAAATCTATATCGGACCGTTATCGGCCCGACAGGATTCCTGTCGGGCCGATTACGGTCCGATATAGATTTAATAAGAATGCTAGCTTGGTGGTTTGAGATGCTGATTGACATTTTTTTCAAGTTTTGACAGAGTTATCTGCCCGCGACACGTCCGGATTTTCATTTGCGGGTGATAATTTTAGTAATTATCAATGGATTTTCACCAAACTTGGTATGTGCATCGATATTGTGGAGATCTACTTTGGAAGTGCTAATGGGCAAATTTCGTCAATTTTTGACAGAATCATCTGCTCGCAACACATCTGTATTTTAGTTTTAGGACAATAAC
This sequence comes from Anodontia alba, assembly GCA_964016985.1. Lineage (NCBI taxonomy): Eukaryota > Metazoa > Mollusca > Bivalvia > Lucinida > Lucinidae > Anodontia > Anodontia alba. The sequence continues at coordinate 136,909,113 of OZ024823.1, forward strand.
GTGAATAAATCTCAATGGATTTTCACCAAATTTGATATGCGTATTGTATTGTTGAGATCTATCATCTGATAGCCAGTACGACATTTTAGAACACCAGTCAGGTGGTTGAACTGCCAGTATAATGTAAGTAGTCAAACCCCTGGAGGTTGCGCATATATTGGCTCTTTTGTGTTGTCGTAATTAGGTTTTGACAGACATCAGTCGGATAAAGATAAAAAAAAAACTCTCAGTTTTGAATTCTTGGAATGATCTTTTTAATGCAAAGGCGCAGTTGATGATTGGAGAGAAGTATAACAAATGTTTTCACGAATTCTGGTGAGTCTATACAACTGTAAGAATGGGGTTGAATTATTTTCACTGAGGAAAGTCATGAAAAAAAAGATAAAATGAAGACTGTTTATGACAGTTCAAGTTCCAAACCAATCGATCCTTTGTTAGCAAAGCAAAATGAAATTAACAATGGCTTAAATGTGTCAGAACATACCCACGTATATGATGTACTTTCATGTCAGTACCCAATGCCCTGACTTATGTTATAGTTTAGCCTTTGACCTTGAAGCAAGTCAAGGTTAAAACCACTTTCATTTCATGCGAAGTATAACAGAACCAAACATTCAAAAATATATACTGTAATTAAATCCATCCATGTCATTGACAGCTGTAAATTCTTATTATTAACACGACAAACCTCAACATTACTGTGACGTAACGAATGACAACAACGCATATGCTGACTAAAAGATTTAAGTAACATCAGCAGAGAACATGTTAACAGCTTGTAAAAGGCTTCCAGACAGACAATTCACCTCATATAAAAGATATAGGTACTTGAGATTTACAACATGTTTTTGCTTTGAAATGATTAATTATCATAAATCAAGGGGGAGTAATTCATGTTATAGAGGAGCAATTAAAAAAGTAAGCTTTTACGTATCTTAGTAATACATCTAGATATATGACTAGCAATATCAATGATGAAACATCTGTAATAAAGGCATGTTGTGCGTTTTCGTAAAGTCGGCCCTTTGAAATTTTAAGAAAACTCACTGCCAAGATTATTGTTCACTAACTCCTCTAAACTGATTCTTACAGCAAAAATAATAACATGTATTTAATTATATAAGAAGCCACATGTATGTATTCAAAGTTATACAGGGTTATAAAACTATATACTTGCTATAAAGCTGTATATGCATTTGTTTAATACCAGTTGGGTAAGGTGGTAAATTGCCCCACCCACATTATTTGAACATATCTTCCAAACGGTTGCTCCATTTCACAAAATAGTTTGCATACATAAAGCCAATACATAAGGGGCCATTTATAAGGATTAAAAAAAAATCGGCTAAGTCCAAAAACGGGCCTTATTGACACTGCATCTGTCCGCGACATGATAATGGCGGAGTATTATCGTTTCACGTTTTATAATTTTGATGCTGGCATAAATTTTTCGAAATAATAAACGTCTATTTTTTATATCATCATGTTACGGTATATGATTCATGTTTGGCGTGAAAAAATCGTTAAACCCAACACCATGTGGATCACATCTTTCCCAAGACATTTATATTGACACTAGTTTCCAGTCAAAATCAACAAGCTAGGAAACGAGATCGAGTATGAAAGAACATCAATGGACTGCGCCATAAAAGCATGATGTTAGCATATGTGGACAGCAGAGGTTCAGATCACTGGCTAATTCGCAGTCTGATCTTGACCTTCGTAAATCATTGGATACATTACAATGAATTAATATACCGGACAACGAAATCCCTCAAGCGACTGTAACCCAGGGTGAATTGAAAGTGCGTATTTCTCATATATATTCAAACCATATTTTAGTGTAACGCGGGGCCATTACGAAAACACGCCTATTCAAATATATTGAAAATTTCACTACCAAAAAATGAAAATTTTCAGATAAAAAAAATCTGATGTTTTTCATATTTCTGCTCAAAAACATAGATTGTGGGTACTCGTTAGAACCGCCTCGGCGAGGCGGTTCTAACGAGTACCACTCTCTATGCTTTTGAGCAGAAATAAAAAATAATGTATACCCCTGTAAACCCCATTTTTTCTATATAAAAGTGGTGGTTAAGGGGTCAACATTATAAAGGCGTGTTTTCGTGATGCTATACGCGCAAAATAAAATAGTGAAAACCAGACCAACCTACGTCTTAGCGTAGTCCAGTCAGACCTTCTAGTGGATTTCTGATACATCCTACATGTAGCAGCATACTCAAGATGATTGGTAATCTCCAAGGACCCGCAGGTTCGGCCAGAGTTCCGCTGGAAACCTCGGTGGATACGCAGGCTGGTCTAGATCTGTACTAGACACATACGCCGTTAAGGGCGTTTGACTAGAGGCACATATAAAATCGATGGAAAGCGTCATATACAAGTAGCATTAAAGTATATACAAATACTGTTTTATCACGAAAACATGCCTATATACTTTTGACCCCCTTAAACCCCACTTTTATATAGTAAAACTGGGGTTTACAGGGGTATACATTATTTTTCTTATTACTGCATAAAACATAGATTGTGGGTACTCGTTAGAACCGCCTCACCGAGGCGGTTCTAACAAGTACCCGCAATCTATGTTTTGAGCAGAAATATGAAAAATATCAGAGTTTTTTATCTGAAAATTTTCATTTTTTGGTAGTGAAATTTTCAATATATTTGAATAGGCGTGTTTTCGTAATGTATCTGTTTACTCGTATCTTAGCAGTGACACGGCTGTTCTCTGTGCTCGCTGAGCAAGCCTGGATGAGGCAGAATCTGTTTGCGGAAAGCAAAAGTCCTAACAGGACTGCCTTGAAGCACAAGCTGACCATATGAGCCTCATCCATTTATTCCTGTAAGTGGCTGATATTTACGTACACCTTATGGGGAATAGATATACTTCGTACAGTTTCCGCCATTTTTCACAAGGGAGACAAATTATTTGACTTCCTGTCTGCTTTCTTGCACACCAACCCTTTTTTAAAGAATTCAACTCTAAAAGGAAAGAATTTGCTCCGAAAGGGAGCAAATTCTTTCCTTTTATAGTAGACCCTTTTTCAGATGGGAGTTGAAACAATTCTGATAAGTTGCTTCTCATGAATATGTATCCATGACCCTTAAATTACCAGGTAGTAAACTGAAAGAATATGATTCCAAAACCTTGCTAAACCTGATAATTATATCATTCTGAAAAATGAAAATTAGCAAAAAATGAATATTTATGTAGACCGAAAATGACACTTCCAAAATGCGTACGACAGTTTTGTTGCTAAAATTATGCATATATGTCCGAAAAATTAATTACATACGGTTGCGCTTACCTCATAGTTAGAGTTCTGACACGACAACTTTATTAGTTTATGAAACGTATGACAAATGGAAAGATTTAAAAATTGTAACAAATATTACTTTATCTGCTTCGAGAATAAAATACTACAGGAAATGTAGTGGTTAGGAAAAGACTTGTGCTTTGTTTTGTCATGTCCACATTTCATAAACTTTAACGAAATACTCGTAAATAACAGTTAACAACAATAAAAATGTCCAGAAAGTAACATCGAATTGTGTTATTGTACTAATATGACACAAACATTTTGGTTATCGAAACTGATATTCATGTCAGAAGATGTCACAGTTATGTGAAATCTTGACAAAGTATAAAAACCGCATTAATTTTTTTTCCAGTGCCATGAGTGTAGAAATTTTACCATTAAAGTACAAAGCAAAACTATAGCAGACGGCTTTATATTTATTATTATTATTTTTGCAGAGAAAATAAGACTTTGTGTTTCATGTGCAGGCAATTAACATGAAATGTCAAGCCTTATTTTATCTGAAAAATACAAAATAAAATCAAAATGTCGTCTGCTTCAGTTGTGATTAGCGCTTTAACGGTTAAAATACTTTGAGCGGAATTTATGTGATTTCGTTTTACTATTTATTCCCTATTTATAAATATCAATAATTAGAATTATGGATATCCGTAATTCGAATTAGAGCTATCACTGATTGAACCCATTTATCTATATCACTAATTCGATTTATGGATACCCATTGTTCGAATCAGTGATATCACTGAATTATGGATATCCATTAATCAGCCCGATTTATCAATATCATTAATTCAAATCATGGATATTTATAAATAGGGAATAACTAGGAAAAAAGGCATCCCCTATATCACTATTTCGAATTAGTGATGTCCATCATTCGAATAAATGATATAGAGCTATTAATAGACTGATTAAGTGTTTTCCATAATCTGAATTAGTGATATCAATAATTCGAATTAGTGATATCACTAAATCATTTAGATTATTGGATGTCTGTAATGTTAAATAAGGAATAAATAGTCAAACGGCGCCCCATATGAATTAGCAAGTTGTTATTCTTTGCCATGCATGTTTACAGGTGCAATGCAGATAGTTTTGTTAGTAAATTAAATTAGTTTATATATCAATAAAATCTATAAGGTTCCTTCGAAAACAAAAACGAAAAAAAAAAACAAAAAAACAAATATTCGAGTTGCGGTTGAGTGAGACACGTCATATGACAGTTTTATAGTTTACATGACTGCAAACGCTCCCCAGCATTTGCTTAAGCGGAACTCGATTTTCAGTGCTGATTACTGCTATTATGTAAACAGTAAAGACACTGATCGGGCGGTCTGCGTGATATGATACGATATACGAAGGGTTTTTGAAAAGTCGTAAAAATGGTTCATTTTCTGAACGTACATATATATCGTATGTCCTTTGTTGAATGCTGTAAGGATAGCACTAATCAGCACTGACATCACAGAGTAGGACAAGCACAACCATTTCCATAAATGGTCACTATAAGTTCATTCTTTTTACATGTTTTTTTCAATGGCCATCACTGCTACACATGTTTGCTATAGCGGTTTGTTAGTCCTACGTACTATTGTATTTTATTAATCTTTTTATAGCCATTTTATATATATATTGAGAAGAGACTGCACGTGTTGCATATGCCAAGTATAGATATAATTAACGCTCAAAACGGACCTGATCATTTGCAGTGTTCAAACTTAACCAGGGTTTAACTGGTGATTTTCTTTTGCTCCAGTATTCCCGGAGGGGGTGAGGGTGGGAGTAACTTCCTATATATGGCATAGTACGGATGTGCGTGCCGAATGCCCTCTTTACTGCGCTGCAAGGTATACGATTAGCCTTTTTTCCAACAAAGGTATATGACTGACCCGATTTTTCTGGATTGGTATATGAAAGGCCCCACTTTTCAAAGAACAGACTCGTCCAAGTGATAAGGATAGATGTGTCCACTAGGAATAACTAGGTTAGACAGCTGAGTTAGTGTAAATGTGTGCCAGTGTACAAGATGATAGATAAATGGCATTTAATTTGTGAAATACAATTGCATTTTTATATGTAAACATGTATGCAAACAGCGAAAAGTAGATTCTATATGAATGAGTACAAAAATCAAAGGGCAGTATATGAATAGGTCAACATTTCAGACGATCAAGTACATGAAAAGGCTTGTTTTTTTCAAAGGCCATGTATATGAAGGGGGTAGGTTTCGATATACTGCCTCGCACACCCGTACCGAAATTACCTCCTAGTTATCCCCCAACCCCACCCTAGCCAGTATTCCAGTAATATTTTTTGACACCCAAGAATGTTTCAACACGTTGTATCTTTAGAGCCCTAATCTTTGCTTCATTAGGCTTTATCTGTGATTTATGTGTTGCCTGTAAATGGTTCATGGATAAGTTAGAAGACTTCCACGCGGACCGAACAAATATATGTTTTTTACCACAATGGAAGCTAAGGGCGAGGGTTGGGACACCGTACAGCTAGCTTAAGTTCCCCAGTAAATTATTACCGACCATTCTAAGGCGGTACTTTCATTGTCGTACTTTTTGGTAAATGTTCTGAGCCCAGTTGTTCAAAGCTAACGACGTCGTTAGTTAACGATTCGTTAAAATTTACATCGAGTGATACGCAAATATGCTGAAATTTTTTGCTGAAAAAATGTGAGTAGCTTTTGCAGTGCAAAAGCTACTCACATTTTTTCAGCAAAAAATTTCAGAAAATTGTATATTGAATCCGCTAAAATAGTTAACGAAATGGCCCTTAACGAGCTCGTTAAGCTAACGACGCTTTGAACAACTGGGCCCTGTAGTATATTACTTGCAAATGGTTTCTTTTAACAATAACGTAAGTTAAAGATATATTGAGTTAAGTTTGAGTCACAGAGTTGCCATCTTTTTTGGGGGAAAGGGTTGCAATTCTGTTTGCCGTCTGTTCTTTTTGTGGATGTTAACTTGTATTTGTCTGTCTTTCACTTTGATGTTGAGAACCTGATGTGGATCTGATTGCATCAGATCCTGAGTTCACTTATTTACTACAAAACCTGTTCTGTACCAGCTTTTATTTTTTTTTGTAGACGGTGATAGAACAGTGGTGCGGGTTCCTGTACTTGAATGCACCAGTGTTACTGAAATAGTTTACAATGAGAAAGTTCTTGACTTCAGTAACTCCTCACTGCTGTGCGTGGATTACATCTATTATATTCAGTCGTGGTAACTGAATATTTGGAGGAGCATCATGTTAAAGCTCTGCCATATCCTGTCTATAGCCCTCCTTTTCTTCCTGTAACTCTTGGTTAAATTCCATATCAAGGCCTTCTTGCGGGGTCGTCGTTTCGAGTCACGTAGTACAGTGCGTGGAGCAGTATATATAAACATTATACCTAAACATTACGAAAACACGCCTATTCAAATATATAGAAAAGTATCACCACCAAAAATTGAAAAATTTCCGACAAAAGACTCTGATATTTTTCTTATTTCTACACAAAACATAGATTGGCGAGGCGGTTCTAAAGAGTACCCACAATCTATGTTTTTGAGCAGAAATAAGAAAAATAATGTATACCCCTGTAAACCCCAGTTTTACTATATAAAGTATATATATAGTGGGGTTTAAGGGGTTCAAAATCATATAGGTCTGTTTTCGTGATGGACGCATCTGAATGGAATAAGCCTTTTCTAATTGGATAAAACGTCTATAAAACTGTTTGCAAGAGCACAGAGAATACTTTGAGGGTTGAAGCAGACAGCTGTGCCCGGTCACAAAACATCCTGTAACATAAATACTACCCTGGGAAGATCAGCAGCACAACTGTTAGAGGGTTTAAAATCTAGTTTTATGGACCAAAGATAACTTATCAACGCTACGATGAAGCATGACAGACGACAATCTCAAACCGGAAACAGTCTGTACTTTGGTAAGTAATGAAAGCGAATTCCGGTAGTTTCTATATATAAAGGAGGTTTTGGAGGTTTATGTATAATGAGGGGCATTTGAAAAGGAATGACAGCACATCACGAAAACATGCCTATATAATTTTGATCCCGTTAAACCCCACTTTAATACAGTAAAACTGGGATTTACAGGGGTATACACTATTTTTCTTATTTCTGCTCAAAAACATAGATTGTGGGTACTCGTTAGAACCGCCTTGTCGAGGCGGTTCTAACGAGTACCCACAATCTATGTTTTGAGCAGAAATATGAAAACTATCAGAATTTTTTATCTGAAATTTTTCATTTTTTTTGGTGGTAAAATATTCAGTATATTTGAATAGACATGTTTTCGTAATGAGTTGCAGGTTATCAATATAGGGCTCATCTCTAATCCGGTGTCTTGGTAGTACTGTGCTCCTCGAGTCTGGCATTTTCCAGGTATCGCCATACATTACGAAAACACGCCCATTTAAATATATAAAAAAATTTCACCACCAAAAACTGAAAAAAATTCAGACAATAAACCCTGATATTTTTCATATTTCTGCTCAAAACATAGATTGTGGGTACTCGTTAGAACTGCCTCGGCGAGGCGGTTCTAACGAGTACCCACAATCTATGTTTTTGAGCAGAAACAAGAAAAATAATGTATACCCTGTAAACCCCAGTTTTACTATATAAAAGTGGGGTTTGAGTGGGTCAAAATTATATAGGTATGTGTTCGTGATGTATGTTTTTCAGATGAAGTGAAATATGCATGAAATCGGATTTACAGCTTAGACTATATTTTGAAAGAAACTCGTTAACTGGTCCCGACCAGCTTCTGACGCGAATCCTCGTCCGAACAAAACAATATTCATATGGGTACAAGTGTCCAGTTTTCAGTTGAGCAACATAAATGATAGTTAGTGGAGAATGCTGTAGAATGTAGAATTTGAAAGCAAATGATTCTTGCCCTTGTTTTAGAATTCAATTGTGCCCACTTATTCTGTCTTACAAAATATCGCTGGTAATTAAGGTCATGATACCTCCCATAGAACTTCTTAACTGTTGACACAGTTTAGTTCTTTGGTATCCCTGAGTCAACCGTCTCGTAGTGAGTAGTCTTTTTCGTTCAATAAAATCCTGGGCCCAGTTGTTCAAAGCGTCGTTAGCTTAACAAGCTCATTAAGGGTCATTTCGTTAACTGTTTTAGCGGATTCAATATACAATATTCTGATATTTTTGCTGAAAAATCAGCATATTTGCGTATCACTCGATATAAATTTTAATGAATGATGAACAACTGGGCCCTGATACTCAGAGCAGGCTCAAGCATCACGGTTTAACTATGATATCTAATCGCCGTATACTGCTGCAGAAAAAATATTCCTGCTAAGAAACGGAAAATTAAGTACGGGAAATTTGAAGTCATCCCGTTTGTCGTAAAGCCCAGTAGTGAGCTTTCCATTGTAGATATTGAGGTATAAATCCAAGTATGAGGAAAGGGTTAACGTCTCAAATGTTTCTTTCATTTAAAGTTCACGTGGGTTGATGAATTCAGAAGGAAACGTTGTCTCACGTTACTGCTCAACTTGAATAGTTGCCAGCTTGCTTTGAATAGCAGAGGATCTGCAACCAACATGTTCTGTAAGAGATTTGATGTTCTCTATGCTTTCACATCCCCACATTTCTCTTACTCATAGTTGGGAAAAAGGTAACAAACTTAGTCTCGGTGGCTCAGTTGGATGCGCCGTCCGACTGGAGACCAGGAGGTCACGGGTTCAACCCCCGCCGAGGTCGGCAACATTCTTTCGTGGAGATTGATCATGAAATATTTTCTACGGTCATTCTCTCCCTTCCGCTGATTCAAGAAGGGCAGTTGTCAGTTTCTGGCGAAAGAATGTGCATAATACTGGTTAACCGCTTAGAAGACTAAGCCTGCCCAGTAAACGTGTGGTTAGGTAAACTGACCGCGCTCGACATGACCCCATTGGGTTGACTGGGCCGTAAAACCTCAACACAAACAAACAAACAAACTTAGTACTCAGCCTGGATATGCAAGTAAAACATGGACTTTTAGTTCAAATTGGTAAAGCTCTCCTGGTACATTCAGCAGACGTGAAGTTGATATTGTCTTATTTTTCGTAGTGAATAAAGTTTGGCATTTCATGCGAGTTGTCGACTTAGGGGAAATGCTTGTTTTTCTTAGAAATTAAGAAAAACTGTTTTTAAATATCTTATGTTGAAATATTTACCCAGCATGTTCAGCGTTATCATAAGCTGATTATTACGGCAGAAAAATCTTACTCTATTGAGATTATTATTGTCATTAAATTGTCATGCTGCGTGTGAAGATTACTTCGGTTTAACTCACATTTTTATTGCACCCTAATCCGGATTTTTATGGTTTTTATCTGCATTGTATCTCACAAGAAAGCCGGTATAAATGTCCGCATTCCGAAACATCTCCGTGAAAATGCTACATGTTGTTAACCTTTAAAGCGCTTAGCGAAATTGAAGCAGACGACATTCTAGGCACAGTTGTTCAAAGCATCGTGAGCTTTATGAGCTCGTTAATGACAAACATCGAACTGTTGTTGTAGCTAAGGTTTTTTTTCAATACATTGATATTTTTCTGCAAAATGTGAGTAGCTTCTGCAAGCTACTCACATTTTTTCAGCAAAATATATGTATTTGCCATATTTCAAGATAGAAATTTTAACCAGGTTAGCTAACAATTTCGATAAGTTTTGAACAACTAGCCTCTGTTTATCATTAATATTTTCAGAGAAATTAAGATCTGCTATTTCAAGTGAATCACTTCACATGAAATCACAAGTTTTATTTTCTCTAAAAAAATAAAAACAAATGTCGTCTGCGCGTCCATCAATATCAACGGCAGCTATGATTAGGACTTTGACTATCTGTCAAACGAGCCATGTCAGACAAGAGAGGTCCTTAACACATACTTGAACAGTGGCGATCAGCATATCGAGGGTTGAACGCAAGACTGAAGTAAGTCAGATGGTTGTTTTTCCTCAAACTTAATCTCCTCATTATGAAGGCGTTATGAAGATTACAACATTTCTTTCTGTAAACAATGAAAATTTAGGTGCCATTGCTCGTATGAGCAATGGCACCTAAATTTGCATTGTTTACAACGGGGTCAAAGTTGCCCCTAAACAAGAGTTTCAAAAATATGTTTGAGTTATACTACAGTCTTGCGCTCAACCCTCGATATGTGTCCGCAGTGTCTGATCACGACGGAGTCTGTTTGCACAATCGGTAGCGCGTCTGACTTCACATCCAGGGATCGCAAGTTCGATTACCTGCTCAACAACTTAACTGTCGTGGATATTGGTCATGAAATCATTTCTATGGTCATTATTCCACTTCTGCTGATTTGGGAAGGACAGTTGTCAGTTACTGGAGAAAGTATGTGCACAAGTACTGGCTAAGCGATTAGAGGACAAAACTTACCAAGGAAAGAGTGTGAGAAGGTAAACTGACCGCTGGACATGACCGTAACAGTGCTAACTGAGACGTAAAAGTCCAACTCAGACTCAAAATAAGGGTCATCGCTAGTCACATACAGGAAGACTTGGTAAAGTACACTGTAATTGCAAATGGAAAAGACCCTGTTCAAAACGTGCAAATGCACAGGCATACATGTGAATATATATACCTTATTTTTCGATTTTGGATGTATGCGTTTAATTATCAAGGAAACAGATCTCCGGGAGGGCTATAAAGGGTTTTAACTGAAGAAATAATTCACTCCACCTTTGGCGCAAATTATTTCCTTTTAAAGAAGACCTCAGATGAGACTTTGCGCATGTGCAGGACGATGTGAATCCACATATTTTGCGCATGCTCGAAGGCATTTTTCGCTTGATGCGACCCATATGTAATTGCTCTTAGCTGACGGATTCTTTGCACAATCTTCTACCCTGTGTATCGTTGTTTGGATTTACTTCTTACATCCAAAAGACCGTGCTTTGGCCTTACTAATACGGTCATTTAACCCTTGTCCTGTTGAATAAATTAAAATGCCACGCCCCCTTCTAATTTTCAGCCAATCAGACTACTTAATCCGGATTGTTGCTACAATTTTTAATACTTAATGGAAAACAGTGCAGATCCAGATCAGTTGGCTTCTGAAGAAGCCAACTGATCTGGATCTACACTGTTTGCAAAAGCAGGGTATATCCGGGTTCAGCAGGACAAGGGTTAACGTCCTAACAGTTCTTGCTTGTGGGGATAGGATGTTCATTTATTTTGAACTTCCGGGGTGTGCTTACCTTAGTCCGCTCCTGAATGCTTGTGGTGTGCATTACGAAAACACGCCTATTCAAATGTATTGAAAACTTTACATACAAAAAAGGAAAGATTTCAGATAAAAAAAAAAAACCCTGATATTTTTCATATTTTTGCTCAAAACTTAGATTGTGGGTACGCTTCTAACGAATACCCACAATCTATGTTTTTGAGCAGAAATAAGAAAAATAGTGTATACCCATGTAAACCCCAGTTTTACTATATAAAAGTGAGGTTTAAGGGGGTCAAAATTATATAGGTATGTTTTCGCGATGGTGTGTGCACGTGCAGGTATATTAGTGTGCGCGCTCCGTGTATGTTTGTGTGTCATCAAACATCATTCTGCTGTTGTACTGACGTTAAGCGAAAAAAAGATGCATCCGATAACAGTGAAAGGCACATCTAACCATGATTTTCTAATGAAGGCCTGTATAAATTTATGATATTAGAATGTGTCTTTGAAAATTTCGCTAACAGCTAAACTTTATAAGGGTTATTGACAGACGTTGTATCAACTCTACGGCTACCAGATTTACAAAGAGCATAAGAATTTTACACAGAATATTCCATTCCTTAAACCATTATTGTCCGGTATATTCTTAAAATTAGTTTGACCGATACTTTATTCCATAAATAATATTAACATAAGCAATGCCTATAGGCTAGCTCGCAATGCACTACGCTTTGAAAAACCACATTTTGCAAATTACAGTACAACTGAACAGTATTAAAGCCAAAAATCGTTTAAACAATCAAAGCATAAGACCCAAGCTATTCCGTTAAAATTTTGCTACCGGATTCTGGTTTTCAGTTAGTCCCGGCAAATAAAAATAGATCTGTCGCATTAATTGAGAACCCGACAAACTGCAAACAATATGTTTATTTCCGGTTTGGTTTGACGGGTGCTGTACCATAGAGCTTGCTCGCGCAGGCCGTCGGCATGCGCCGCATGAGGCCTGCCTTCGGCCACATGCGGCAGCGAGCTCGTTATTAACAACATTACAAATACAAACATACATTTCGAAAGGATCTGATCGATCGGACTTGAATTCTCTTTCTCATTTCCAGTTAAAATGCAAAATTGAATGCGTTTCATAAGTCATTATAAAAATATGTTTCCCCTCAGACCCAAATTCTCTTTCATATATATTACGTAAAGTGTGTCAGGGAAATGTCTCCAACAAAGAGCATCTTGGGTCTAGTTGAGGGGACATATCTTACAACAACTGTTATGAAACACATTCATGTTTTGCATTTTAACAGGAAATGAGAAAAATAATTCAAGTCAGACATAGCAGACACGCGCACTGCCTGTATTCATTTAACCATAATTTCCAATCAGTGTTGTGTTCTCGTCATTCGGATACAAGCAATATTTCTCAAAGGGAAAGTCCCATCGTTTTGAACATAGTATTGATTTAGGGTTTTTGGGGGTTGAGTAAATAAGACTGAATTATATCCCTGTAATAATATGCCAGAAGCATAAATTTTCCTTTCTCCTATGGCTCAGACATCGGGCTACCGGAATATGCAATAACAACTTGAATATTATAATTTCTGAAATATGGTCTTCAACACCTGAGCCAATTAAGGAAAACCCTCGCCTTACTGCAATGTCTCCTTCTTTCCATTTAGTGTAGATCACTTTTTCAGAATAGAGTCAAAACAATTTGACAGACATTTGACAAAACATTTTGATAACCATTAAAGTGAAGCCACCCAGCAAACATATAACGTCAAAACAACGTCGTTTCAACGTCGCTGCAACGCCACGGCGTTGCAGCGACGTTGAAACGGCGTTGTTACGACGTTGTGTGTTTGCTGGGCATGCCCTTAATGAGATGTGGAAAAGAAACCTAGGCAAAATAACACGTGCCACATGTAGACCAGAAGAATGATCTCATGGTCATAGGTAGGTATGTCAATATATGCAATACTCCTCCACGTCGGGGGAAGACTTATTGAAAAGTTGTGTAATGAATCAAAACGGCATTAAAGCTTCAAACGTCAAATACACAATAAAATGGTCGAAACACTTGACGTAACGTCGCCTGAGGTAATTAAAAATACATTTGTTGGTAGTCAACTGACAAATTAACCGATAGACGGCGTAGCATGCTTTATTGTAGTATATGATATGCGAAAACTCAGGTCAGCTAAACTGCAATATTATGAGGATTTTACTGTTCCGTGTACAAAATGTTTACATACTTCAGAAGTCGGGTCTTGTGAAGTCGAAGCAGTGAGGATCATGAAAAGTTTGCATAGACGCACGCGCTAGTCTGCATCTTCACCTTGTTCTTCTGGTAGGTCAAAATCCATTTTCGCCGCACCATAAGGAAACAAACTTTCTGGCACGAACGAACAGCAGTGGCCCCAGATCAGACTGTGCATTTGACCAGTCTAATGCGTAGTTGTTTTTCTTCATTATGTTTTACAATATTCAGTGATTCAATATGTGCGGTCGTGTAGGCGGAGCGATGCCGTCAATGCCCACGTAGGTCCCGAACGTCTCTTTTCTTTTGGTCCGCTTAATTTAGGTGTTCTTTCACCTCTATACATGTCAAACATACGGATACACATGTTTAATAGATACAATTAATACATTAGAGAATCCACGTATGTAAAAAACAAGGTTTCACTTCACTGTCAAACTCCAGATAAGGCGATTTTTGTAACCAAAATGCATTGGTATTTTTCTTATTTCTCCATAGAATATACGTTGTGAACTCATTAGAAGCGCCTCGAAGAGGCGCTTCTAATGAGAATTCACAACATATATTTCGTGAGTAATGAGAAAAAGAAATTGATACCCCTCTCATCTAGAGCTGCCTGTGTGCAGACCGAGGACAAGTGTGAAGAAAATGTCTGGGTGGCAAGGATGTTGTCAAACATCATGTTTCTGTCATGGACTACAAGTAAAGTGTCATCGCTTGTCAAAACCAAATCTGAGAACCTGTGTGTATCTTATTTACCCTAACTATTCAGACGGACAGGTGTGAGCAAACAGCGTCTGCCATTCATTTACAAGTCGTAGGTTTTAGACACATTATCAGATCTTCAGATGGACATGTCCAAAATTTAGGACACGTATGGTACATGTAGGGATTTAAGGTATCCGAACGGACACAATGGATACAATGGATAATTACGGTAGCTTGTAAAAGTCACATCTGTTTAGCTCTGCTTTCCTGTATCTTATTTTACGTTTCAAGGGCATTGACCTTTGTAACCTATTCAGCAGGTAAGGCCGCCGTTACCTGTGCAGCCGTGATCTTTTCAATGGGTGATGCCGTTGTGGCTTTTTCAGAAGGAGAGGCAGCTGTGACCTGTTCAGCGGGTGATGCCATTGTGACCGGTTTAACGGATGATTTAAATTGACTTGTTTTGAGGTGACGCCTTTGTGACCTGCTCAGCGGATGACGTCATTGTGACCTGCTCCGCAGGTAAGGCCGTGGTGACCTCTTCAGCAGGTGATGCCGCCGTGACCTGTGCAGCAGATGATGCCGTTGTGAACTGCTCAGTGGGTGAGGCAATTGTCACTTGTTTAGCAGGAATGGCAGCTGTAACCTGTTCAGCGGATGAGGTCACTGTGACCTGTTCAGCGGGTGATATCTTTGTGAACTGTTTAGCAGCGATGATATTATGACCTGTTCAGCAGGTGTTGTTGTTGTGACCTGTTCAACAGGTGATTTCACTGACACCTGTTAAGCAGGTGATGCCTTTGTGACCTGTTGAACAGTTGATGCCATTGTGACCTGTTCAGCAGGTGATGCCTTTGTGGCCTGTTCAATAGGTTATGCCTTTGTGACCTGTTCAACAGGTGATGTCATTGTGACCTGTTCAGCAGGTGATGCCTTCGCGACCTGTTCAACAGGTGATGCCTTTGTGACCTGTTGAACAAGTGATGCCATTGTGACCTGTTCAGCAGGTGATGCCATAGTGACCTGTTCAACAGGTTATGCCTTTGTGACCTGTTCAACAGGTGATGTCATTGTGACCTGTTCAGCAGGTGATGCCTTTGTGACCTGTTCATCAGGTGATGACATTGTGACCTGTTCATCAGGTGATATTATTGTGACTTGTTCAGCAGATAATGCTATTGTGACCCGTTCAACAGACGATGTCATTGTGACCTGTTCATATAATCGGGCACCTAGTTTCACATTTAGGTACATATCGTACAAACCTTAACCATATGTTCTATAATTTGAAAAGCCAATATTACTTTTTGATGTTTTATCTAAAAACTCTGGTGCATGAAAGGCAAACAGTTTAGAATCTGATCAGAAACCGCTTTCTGTGTCGTCCTGTCTGAATCTACACTGTTTGCTCAAGTATGTAAGCTAGATCATGTGTTTTATATGAAAATGAAAATCAAACTACGAAGAATATTTATCTATCTGCTGCAGTTTAGAGGGTTAGAGGTACTCGCAAGAAATGTGAAAACCAGCATACAGTTTGCAGTCCTTCTGAAGCACCCGTATTAAATCTCAGCTTGACTTGAATGGCGCAATGGATAGCGCACTGGACTTTGCCTTAATGACTTTTGACAGGAAGGTTTTTGCTTCACATGCAGCAACTTCAGGGGCGGTCTTTTTCTAATCTACCCTACTCGCCCCCCCCCCCTCCCCCCCCCCCCCCCACACACACACCCTGTTTCTGGGATACGATTTAACAAGACTATATTATTGTTGAAAGACCGTTAAACTTCAACTCAAACAAACAAACAAAACCACAGATCTGTACAGAAACCACTGTATGATTATACACAATACTCAAGATTTTCTACGGCTAATTAGGATGTGGAGAGAACATATAAAAACGTCAGAAAGAATCAAACAGTTCGTTTGTTTGTTTGATATGGGCTTAACGTCGCTTTCAACAATCTGTCAGTCATATCGAGACGGTGTCTGGATGTGACAGGGAGCTAAATGCTCACTTTTAGGGTGCTACCTCACTGAAATATCACGCCCCAGACCCGTTGACATGATATTCCACTGACACCGAGCTGACCAGTTCTAGCTCTATTTTCTTAATGCTGAGCGCAAAGCGAAAGAGCAGCTAGTACCATTTTTAAAGTCTTTGGTAAGACCCAGCCGGGGATCGAACCTTCAACCTCCCGGTCACAAAGCGGACGCTCTACCACTGAGCCACCGTGCCTGTGTAAATCAAACAGTAGTACGCATTTACTTTTTACTGAAGTATTTATTAAAACTTTCAATAAGAGTGAATAGCGAAATTATCCTGCTAATCTAACGAACTGAGTTTTCTAATCTAACCAACTGAGTTTTACCGTTTGTCTTTCATGGCAAGCTTTATCAAGACCACACCATACTGTCCACGGTTTCTGTAATGTTACTATATCGTGCATAGTCGACCAGCAAAGGCTCTGGTTGACCTGAAGGAGGAGCTAGATCTTTGACAAGAGCACAGCACGTGTTTGTGATGTGACTTTGTTTGGTTTTGCGATTATGCTTGATATCCGTATAGTACATGTAGAGGACTTGTTAAAAAGGAGTCCTTGGTCTAAAATCTTGTATATTTTTTTATTACTATTATCATTTCTCCATATAAACATACGCTGTTGGTACTCGTTAGAAGCGCCACGGCAAAGCGCTTCTAATGAGTACCGATAGCATAGTTTTATGGCGAATTGGAGACAATTATCCTAGAGATATCCCCAAATACTCATTCTTAACAAGTTCTCTGTCTCATAAATATATGTAAAGATATACAGGAAATGCCACAAGCACGAAGCACAGCCTTCCCGAGGCACCAGAAGAAGGAGATATAGAAATATAGAAAAAAGTCATTCAAAAATGGAATGTAGCGATTTTAAATGCAATCCCTGAGGATGAAATAATAACAGCAGTAAATGTATATACGAGAAGACTTTTTCATGGCCGCCACCCAGAACAAACACAAAACTGCGACATGCAAAAAATTACGAACACAAGCCTATTCAAATATATAGAAAAATTTACCTCAAAAAAACTGAAAGTTTTCAGATAAAAAATTCTGATATTTTTCATATTTCTGCTCAAAACATAGATTGTGGGTACTCGTTAGAACCGCCTCGCCGAGGCGGTTCTAACGAGTACCCACAATCTATGTTTTTGAGCAGATAGAAGAAAAAATAATGTTAATCCCTGTAAACCCCAGTTTTATTATATACTGAAAGGAAAAAGAAACGCAGGGTAGAGTTTTTTCCTTCTTATTTTAACCATTTTTTACGGTGTTTACTATAGCCATACACTTTTACAGATTGTCCTGTGAATGTGAACCGCGGGTATACGAGTCTTTGGTCGATGTGCTATCTACCTAGTGTGTGAAATTATTCAACCGTGCACTACACAGTGCATTGCACGGACAATACGGAAAGCAAACATTTCGTGCAAAACAAGCATGTTTAAACCTTCAGCACAAGATTTCCTCACACCATTTGGTACACTTCAACGATACACAACGCTCTTCGATTCTTTTACCGATTTTTCTTTTCATTTTTACGCTACTTTGAACTTTTTTTTCAATCATGGTACGATTGACTGATGTTCAGAGGGGTAGGGCAATTGCGTTGCTGATGCAGGGTCAGAGGCAACAGCAAGTTGCCAATCATTTTTGGGTTAACGTCTCAACAATTGAACGTCTTGTTAGACGTTTAAGGGAGACAGGGCATTTAGCAGACCGACCGCGGTCTGGGCGTCCACGCGTGACGTCGCGACGTCAAGACAGGACAATCTGTCTTGCACATTTGCGGAATCGTCATCTCATTGCTACCGAAACTGCCCTTAATACAGTAGGTACGCATAATCGACAAATTTTTCCGAAGACTGTTGAAAGTCGATTGCGTGAGATTGGTCTTCGAGCTTCACGTCCATAAGTTGGTCTGCCTCTGACCCAGGCACGTAGGTTGCGTCGTATGGCGTGGTTGACGGCGCATGCGCCCATGCTATTTCCGATGAGGCAGTGGAGACGAGTTCTTTTTACGGACGAGTCTAGGTTCACTCTCTATCGCGCAGATGGTCGACGTCGTGTGTACCGACGTCGCGGAGAACGCTTTGCCGACGCCTGTGTTGTCGAAAGGGCTCGGTTTGGGGCTGGCTCCGTTATGGTCTGGGGAGGCATTGCTCACGGGATAAAATCACAGTTGATTATTGTTGCGGGCAATATGACCGCAGTAAGGTATAGGGATGAGATCTTGCGTCCTGTTGCAGTCCCGCTTGTGCAACAACGTAATCTGATTCTGCAGCAGGACAATGCCCGACCACATGTTGCCCGAGTTTGTCAGGATTTCCTGGCAAACAATAACATCGCACCACTAGCATGGCCACCGTACAGTCCAGATTTGACCCCAATAGAGCACATGTGGGATGAGCTGGACAGAAGGGTTAGGAAGCGCCGAAATCCCCCCGCAACTCTCGCACAACTAAGGAATGCGTTGATCGATGAATGGAATAACATCCCGATGCGAACTATCAATGCTTTGGTTAACTCTATCCAAAGGAGAATTAGGGCAGCAACGGCAGCAAGAGGGGGGCACACCCGATATTGATTTTCAGTTTGATTTTGATTTCAAGATTTAGGGGGTAGCTACCAATGAACTTCAATAACTCGAGACTTGTTGATCACAAATCAATGAAATTTGGAACTTTTGTTCCATACATGTACCGTTTTGTAATCATAGTAAAATATTTAACAATTTTTTTCACACTTGAATGAAATTTAGGAATAAAGTTTACCCTGCGTTTCTTTTTCCTTTCAGTATATAAAAGCGGGGTTTAAGGGGGTCAAAATTATGTAGGTAGTTTTTTATGAACTACATGTCTCCTGGGATGTATTTTACTGTACATGTGTAATATTGTCGTCTTATAGCGACATTGGTGAGTGTAGGATCTTGTGGTGGTAGAGGTTCCCATTTCAAGTGTGTAAGTTATTTTTATTTTTTATTTTATTTTATTTTTATTTTTATTTTTTTTTCCTCAATCAGAACAGCAGTTATATAAAGCAATCTTTTCCGACTAGTTATTTCAATTCTCTTAAATTGATGGACTAACAATAATTAAGAAATCCTTTATAATATTTACGTAACAACTTAATTCATGAAATATTTGGAATAACTTTTTTTGGTGACGAATTAGATATGCAGTTTTAGGAAGAACGCAATAGAATGAAATGTACATCCTTTTATTTACTTCTAAGTACTAACCACAAAAATTCACTCAGTTGAAAAGGATAGGTTAAAACCATGCATATTCAACCTATATCTATTCTATTCATCGCCAGAGATGTTTTCTGTATACGAACTGATGAATGAAATCCTGGTTTATAGAACCGTGTTAAACGTCCCACGCTTGTCAATAAGTATTTTCACCCGTGAAACACACCGTCCAATTCAGAGATTCGTTATTATTTTAACATATCAAGCAGTGATAATTGCCAGAGGGAATGAGGGCGGTCCTAAAATGTTGATGAATGTAGACAAACTAACGTACAATCATAGCCCCGCCTCTTTTTGTCAACCGACAGGTAGTCCCGCAAGTAGCTAATATACATACCTGTTGATATAAATCGTTCTCTATTATATAGTAAGTTTGCATTTTACTTTAAACGCTTAGCATGCTGAGTAAAATCTTTCAGCAGAACTCACTTTGGAATATTTTTCATATTTTTTTCCAACAGAATATGTTTTGGCATTTCATGCAAATTGTCTTCCAAGGAGACAATTTGCATGAAATGCCAAAACCTATTTTCTGGGAAAAGTAAGAAAACAAAATTACCAATTTTTCGTCTGTTGAATTTGCCCATAGAGTGGTAAAGGTTAAATATAAGACGGTATAAATAGGGCTGTTTATAAACTGTGATTATTCTTTGCTTCACTCCAGTGATGATAGAGTGCGCTTCATAATTAAAGGTTTTCAAATAGTTGAGAGTTTACTGGTATAAAGTTCAACGGTGACAGTAAGGGTGAATAAAAAAAAACTGCAGTTAGTACGTCTACTATTCAGCTAACTTCCTTCAGACGTTACTTGTAGACGTTGTAAAAAGTTTTGGGTTTAGTTCAATCTCTAGGAATTTAAACTTGGACAGTATTGAATAACTTGAGATATTGCTTTGGGATAGACTTGTTTGGAAGCTGCAAACAAGTGCGCCCAACTATGTTATCATGGTCATTTGTGTAGCTTTCACGGTTTATCTATGAGAAGAAAAATCATTCATGTCTTGCCAAACTGTGCGAACCAATAATTGTAATCTTATATTCTAATCTGCAAGCTAATACAATGGACAACAAAATGGAAGTTGATGTGCCGAGTCCGGATGGAATTTCCGAAAAGAATGCACTGACAGCATTACCGCTTACGAATGTTCCAATAGATGAGCTGGATAAAGCCGATGTTGAAACTCTGAAAAACGAATATAACCCGGAATATAATTTACGTAAAAAGACGATTGTGAATCGAATAAAAACGGAGAAGAAAAAAGCTTTGCCAAAACAGAAAAAGCCGAAATCAGCACCACCCCCTATGAGTAAATACAGACGGAAAGCTGCTAACGCACGAGAAAGAGGGCGAATGGAGGACATTAACAGTGCATTTGAGGTGCTTAAAAGTGTGCTACCTAACATTGAGGAGGGACGTTCCAAAATGACAAAAATCACAACCCTGCGCCTTGCTATGAACTATATCTCAGCTTTGCGAAATATACTGGGATATGATGAAGACGATTCTTGTTCGGATTTAACAGACCTAAGTTCGGATTTTAATTCTGATGGTGATTCTACGGGTACTCCTAGTGTTTCTTCCGGAGAGGACACATGTTTGAGTCCGGATTCTATGCATGGAGATTTTCTGTCCATGGATTTTCTGCCGGATGTGAACTTAGACTTTGATCCTGATTCTGACAGACTACTGTTAGACTGTACGTGACCTAGATCTTAATGTTTTGAATGCCCTATTCACAACAGCACAATCCTGCCAAAGGAAAGAAGATTCGTCTTTCAATTGTGATAATTGGACGATAATTGGACGGACCAGAGCTACGAGATATGGGTCGTTTAGGACAGTGGCCCGGGTCTAGCTTGCTCTGTGAGAAACTGTTACGTATTGTATAGTTTCGGGAGGTACTATTTCTGTGGGTATGTAGTTGGCTGGAGAAAATCTGCAGTTTATTATTTTGGAAACTAGTATTTTCCTATATATAGACAGCAGAGATCATGGCTGGGCTGTATATTCCGGGTTAAGAGTTTTACCTCTTTATTCATTTATCGGGACCTGGTTATCAAGGCAAGTTTTCCATGTATGCCCAATGCTTTAATCCATTTTAGTCTGGTTGCCCTCAAAAGGGTAATAGGCAAACAGTGTAGACCCTGCCAGACGCCATTCTGCGGAGTCTTATTTTGCTCTACATTATTTGTTTACTCAGGCCTGTCCATCCGAATACTGTTAAACTGGTTGCATACAATACTGGCTGTGTTTTGTTTCAGTTTTAGTACATTTGTTGAATATATACCTCGTTTTGAAATAATCCCACGCCACCTCAAATAACTAGGACCAAATTCATTCTACATCCATCGAATTTGCAGATAAGCGGACAGGATTAACCGGTATTTTTTGCCTGTTTTTAAAAGGGGGACAATCACATGACTTCCTGTTTGCTTTGTTTGCATATTAAGACCCTTCTGACAAGATCTGCTCTGAATAGAAAGCATTTGCTCCAACTCCACTTGTTTCAGATTAGTTCCCCTTTTAGAAGGAAACAAAACAATTTTGATAGAGTTATCTCTGCTGAATATATATATCAGTTTTCCTTAAAGTGGTGCATGGTTATCGGTATTTTTTTTTATTCCATCTGTTCTAGTAATCGTATGTAGGAGTTATACCTCCATCGCAATTGTAACAGAGCCTTGACAACAATCTTATAATGCTGTTTATTGTTTAGTTAAATGAAACTATCTGAACGTTGTCCGTCTCTTCCTTTTTTCAAACGAACACAGGCAGTACTTAAACGTTTAAAATTAGGTTTAAAGTTAGTAATTAAATGTATAGGTTACATGATGATGTTATCCATTTCTCTGCTATTTTATTGAGGCTAGTCAATAATTTGTAACGAAATCTGGGCGTAAAATATACTGGTTAAACTTTTTATTAAACATTTACTCTGCATGATCTTTATCCAAATCCAGTTGTCCTGACATTTCAAAATAAAAGACGAGTATGTTTGCGTTTGTTTGCGAGTTTGTGTAACGGCGTGTCAACCCCTGCAGTACGAAAACACGCCTATTCAAATATATTGAAAATTTAACCAGCAAAAAGTAAACGTTTTCAGATAAAAATCTGATATTTTCCTATTTCTGCTCAAAACATAGATTGTGGGTGCTCGTTAGAGCCGCCTCGCCAAAGCGGTTCTAACGAGTACCCACAATTTATGTTTTGAGCAGAAACAGGAAAAATAATGTATATCCCTGTAAATCCCAGTTTTACTATATAAAAGTGGGGGTTTAAGGGGGTCAAAATTATATAGGTATGTTTTCGTGATGTGTGTTACAATTAGTGTCGTCGTCCAGAGAAAATGAACAGAAGAGATAGTATGAGAGGAAAGAGAGAAATAAGGGAGGGCGAGGGAAATTGTGAATCATAGTGCAGAAAAAGAAGCAAACTGATATGCCTCCTTCTCCCATCTGCTGCAAGTACGACAGGCTCTTATCTTCAGCACATAGTCGGACCTTTAACCACACGGCTACTGCGCCTCTCTGTAACACTTTTAAAACAAACACCTTTAATGAAAACCCAGACATAATCAGTTCTTTATGATTTTTTCCACACTATGTGATGCTATAACCATAAAGATCAACATCTTACAATATGTTTGATAAAAAATAAGTAAACTATACAACTATGAATATGGTCATAAATATGCGTCATGTCTTGCAAAAATGGCCTTTACAGTACATACAAATAACCGTAGCGTAGCTCGACCTACGCACTCGCGCAATCTAATCGGCGCCTTCTCTATATGTCCGGATTATGTCTGAATCATGAAGAACCTACCGGAGAAAATCGAGGACCTGATCAGACTGCGCGCATGTGTAGTCTGATCTGGCCCAAAGGATTTATCTCATATACGCTAGGACTCTTTTTATAAGTGGCGGGGTTCAAATAAGATATTTGTTTTCTTTTTTTTTTTTTTTTTTTTTTTATGAAAGCATATTTACCTGCAGGGGAATGCTGCGATACCATACCATTACACTAAGATTAACACACTAAAAGCCCTTAAAAGCGGAAACCTTAAGTAACACATCATTAAAATCAGTTATGCAAATTTACCCTGAAGGTGTCATGCTTATATTGCATTTTAAAGAGACGGGCTTTTGTCTTCTTAAACAATCAAATGAAGAGTTCAACTTTGAAAAGCTGGTAGGTAATTCACTGAAGTTTAAAGCAGGGAGGGTTGGTGAAGGGAGCTACTCAGCATGGGTGTTTGTTTCTCATACTTTACTTCTCCTGGTATCATACCGTTTTCTATGTTGCCTTGAAAAAGCGTCGATTTAATACATTTTATTCACAAGAGCGTACTGCCTGCTACAACTGACAAACTACTAACAGAATGAAAGCGAATATTATATATTCATAGGTGTGTAGATTTTCTAAAACCTGAAATGAATCTCTCTCTCTCTCTCTCTCTCTCTCTCTCTCTCTCTCTCTCTCTCTCTCTCTCTCCCTCTCTCTCTCTGTGTGAAATTCGCCAAGTGGGTAGGAGTTTCCCTGTTATATCCGACTCTATTGGCGAATGCCAGAAAACAGAGTTTGATAGTGCCTGCAAAATGTGCATGAAACATCAATATTTCAAGAATCGTAGAAAAATATTTCCAAATGTCGTCTGCCGAAACTATTATCCAGCATGATAAGCGATAAGAACCGGTAAACAGACAGCGTTGCTCGTTTGGCCGGTGTTACCTGTCTGTATAATTACAAGGATCTGTCACAGGTACCGTTCGTATGGTCAGGTGATGTATTTTATTCCAACGACTATCAACACGATACCTGTATACTTGGATGAGTTTAATGAAAGGGGTGTGCTCAGCGGTTTTAATAGCGTACTATTAAAGATGGGTGAAACGGTTTATAGAGAGGGTTTATGTCTCCTATTGTTGGAGTGTCTTTTGTGAAGAAGAACGGGTGTAAAGTAGATTATTGTTTGCAATGCGATATCCTATTGTGTGCCGGTATATCCTGTGAAGTGATTTAAGGGTACTGGAGACACTTGGTAGTTTTTCTGCCATGTTTACAAGGGAGATAACTTTTGTCTCTTCCTGTTTACACCTCACACTGCCCCTTCTGAATAAGGGTCTACTCTAAAAGCAAAAAAAAATGCTCCCAGGGGAGCAATTTTTTTCCTTTTAGGGTAGACCCCTTTTCAGAAGGGAGGCAAAATTAATTTGAAGGAGTTGCCTCCCTCCCCTGAAAGTGTATCCATTCCTCTTAAGCATATAGCAAGGTGCTGTTTCAATAGGCTTGTTTTTCCATGTTTACAATTGATACTACAGTTGGGCTGAGATCATCAAAAACACCTGAGGGCATATGCGAAAATTGTGATTCAGACTATAAAGTGCATATTTCTAGATCAGACTGCTCATAAGCGCAACTGTTCTTCCATGCACGCTATATACCGTTTTTATACTTATTATTCCGACAAAACAATGTAGATTGAGATAAGAACACTGCATCGGATCAGGTCTATCTTTTGTTTGCTATTCATCCAGTTCATCACGAAAACATGTCTATAAAATTCTGATCCCCTTAAACCCCACTTTTATATAGTAAAACTGGGGTTTACACTTTTCTTATTCCGCTCAAAAACATAGTTGGTACCCGTTAGAACCGCCTCGCTGAGGTGCTTCTGACGAGTACCTACAATCTATGTTTTGAGCAGAAATGCGAAAAATATCAGAATTTTTTATCTGAAAATTTTCATTTTTTTTTTTTTTTTTTTTTTTTTTTTTGGTGGTAAAATTTTCAATATATTTGAATAGGCGTGTTTTCGTAATGTGCTTTTTGACACACCAACAAGTACTAAAATGAAGTTGTTCAAATTTGAGGACAAGTATGGTATGAAGTTTTACAAGTTGTCAAATACTGTAATGACGTCGAAGAGCACGCAAGTGTTGTTTTTGGTCTGCGAGTGCGGGTTACATGTATGTGTCTGTTTTATTCAATTGTATGGAGATAAGTGTACAATAAGATGTGTACGTGTTATTTCGTGCTCAATAGAAACATACGTTTTTAACTAATTACTTATTTTGTTAGTTTACCTATACTTGTTTGTATTTTTATGCAAATTAAAGTAAGCAAAGGGACCATAACCCTTAAAAAGCTAAACAAAATAGTAGCATACAATCTTTTATTACGTTATTATTTTTTCAGAGAAAATAAGACCTAGCATTTCATGTGAATCGTCTACCTAGCAGACGATTCACATGAAATGCCAAACCTAATTTGTCTCTGAGAAAGTACAGAACAAAAAATCGAAATGTCGTCTGCTGCAGTTCTGATTAGCGCTTTAAGGGTTAATTCATACATTACGAAAACACGCCTATACAAATATACTGAAAATTTCACCACCAAAAAATGAAAATGTTTAGATAAAACATTCTGATATTTTTCATATTTCTGCTCAAACCAACTCGAACCGGCGGTTCTAACGAGTACCCACAATCTATGTTTTTAGCAGCATAAGAAAATCCTGTAAACCCCAGTTTTACTATATAAAAGTGGGGTTTAAAGGGGTCAAAATTCTATAGGCATGTTTTCGTGATGTCTTGCAAAAAAGGCCCAGCAGCTTTTGTTGTCATCTCACAGAGTTAATGGATTTTGTAGAATACGTGTACGAACATAGAAAGTCTGCTTAGACGGCGCTGATGCGCAGGCTGTTTTATGTTCTCGTTGTTCGCATATAACATAACAATCCTGCATGATGAATGACATCAGCCATATTTGATCAAGCTTCCTGCGATGTAGATTCTCTGGTAATATTATATGAAAGGTGTTCTTTGAAATAACAAGATAACGACGAATGCTTGGACCACAAACTGTAAAGACCGGCAAATCTGTATTTTGCTTCGCATCTTAAATTGATATTAAATCACAACTGCAGCAGAGGACATTTTGATCTTTGTTTGGCATTTTTCGCCTACCAGAATGGGCTCAATGATTCCAATGAAGATAAAAATAAAAACTGAGCTACTCGTATGACGAAGTCTGGATCTTATTTTTTTCTGAACAATGATATTGTTACCAGCTACTTTTGATTTGCGCTTTAAGGGTTAAATACATATGCATCAAGTATCATCTTAGCAAAACGTTCCATGTCACTCGCAAAATACAGTTGACTCTCGTTATCTCGAACTCGCTTATCTCGAATGACCGCTTATCTCGAAGTGAAAATCTGGTCCCTGCCGAAACATGAACATCTAACAAGAGGCAAAAAAATTCCACAATATTTTTTTAATATATCTCTTAACTTCAAGAGCCCAATCACATATATATTTGTTAAATGTGGTTGTTAGAATAATTTTTTCTCAATTCTACAAATCTTAAATGTCGAGGCACGGATATCTCGAAGTATTTAATAGTCCCTTGGAATTCGAGATAACGAGAATCGACTGTATAGTAAAAGCCTGAAAAATTATGTCCTTCTAGTAAAGGTTCAGAAGTCTGCGCATTCATGAGAGCTTTTAAGTAACTCGCTGTTATATATATATAAATGTCGCGGATATATATTAATTAAAATATGCCGAAACCGACCAGTTCACACGATCACATGTTGATATTCGCTAACAGGGTCCATTCTATCGTATTGCATGCGAAAATGTCATGGAAACACCAATGGTTTATTAAGACATGACAAATATTTCACGCTGATCAGAAGACATTTGGATATTTTAGTTAATAGTACATTTTTCTTAACCCTGAACCGGACTACCCCGATATGCCTTGCCTTTGCTAACAGTATAGACCCAGATCAGTTGGTATCTGAACTGATCTAGATCTGCCGTGTTCGTCATTAATTGTGTAAATTTGTATCAACAAGCTAGACCAACTAATCTGATTGGCTTGAAATTAGAGGTGGGCGAGGCATCTTTATTCATTCATCATTGCAAGAGTTAATTAATGTTGGCATGGTCATACATTGGCACTGTCAGATCGCTGTAGAATTTCAATAAAGGGGAATAGTTACTCTTACAGGCGAGGCAACGCTATCAGCAGTGTTTTACATCCCTTTTGAAAAGGGTTCCACACTAAAAGGAAACCATCACGAAAACGTACCTATATAATTTTGATCCCTTAAACCCAACTTTTATATAGTAAAACTGGGGTTTACAGGGGTATAAAATATTTTTCATATTTCTGCTCAGAAACATAGATTGTGGGTACTCGTTAGAACCGCCTCGGCAAGGTGGTTCTAACGAGTACCCACAATCTATTTTTTAAGCAGAAATATGAAAATATCAGAATTTTTTGTATGAAAACGTTCAGTTTTTGGGCGTGAAATTTTCATTATATTTGAATAGGAGTGTTGCTCATCAAGTCAGAGTAGACCGCTATTCGGAGAGGCTTGGCGTGTGAAAAAAGCAAACTGGAAGTCATGAAAAATTGTCTCCTTTGTAAAATTGCAGAAGATTTACCAGCTGCATGTATGCAGTCCCTTTAACCCATTTATGCCTGAATATTTTAAATAAACTCTCCCATCATGAACTTTGGAAGGGTCTGCTGTATAGTCAGAGGGGTGTTATATAGAAATCGTCATAGTTGCTTTTATTATTGAAACTTTCTAATGTTATTGCAAACAGTGTAGACCCTGATCAGACGCCGCGTTCTGATAGGGTTCTTCACTGTTTGCCAAATTCCGTTTTATGGCACATAAATAGATTGAGGCAAAGAAACTAGCTGGTCAATGACTTCAAGCCTTCCAGACAGTTGTCATTCTGAGTTAGACAGTGTCGTTGGACCGACATTTCTAATGTTGTCAGTTTTACCGTTTTGTAATTTCGATATAAAGTAAATATCACTTCTTAACCATGTTAACAAACCGGTATGTCCATGATTTTGAGCACATAAAACCACCGTTCAACAAGAGAAAAGCACGTAAATTGAGCTATCATTTTCGTGCACTTTAATCTATTACTATTATTTTCGGTAATCAGAGTACTTTGAGAGGACCAGATTACAATGCAAACGTGACCTTGTGGTCTAGAGATGGATCGGATCACACGAAAACTTACATTATGTCAGAGCTATATGGAAAGCGCGAAAACTGGTTACATCTCGTGCAGTCACTCAGACTGGTCAGTGTCTCCATTGTCACTGCAACACAATTTATGTTGTTGACAGTTCTGACGCGAATACTGCATCACTTGATCAGATTGAGTATGGATGCGCAGGCTTGTGTAGGGTATCTGCTTTTTTGCGTACTTATGTGGCAGAACAAACTTTTTTTCTGGATTCTTTTACTGTTACATAGCTCGAGATAAGCGGGGGTATCCACATAATATTTTTCTTTTTTCTCCATGAAAACATATGTTGTGGGTACTCATTAGAAGCGCTTCGGTGAGGCGCTTCTAATGAGTACCAAAACATATGTTTTTTATGGCAGAATAAGAAACTATCAGTACTTTTTGGTTGGAAACAGTGCCTTATCTGAAGTTATGCAGTGTTAGTAAATTCAGGTGGATTGAAGATGGTATGGATGTCACAAAGAGATCAAAGAGATTTTATAGGGTAGTCTTTGTTCATAATAAGTGTATTAGTTGAACAATCATTGTGTAGAGCTTCCCTTTCAATACTGCAATCAGAAAACGTACCTACGAACACGTACGCCCTGCGAAGATTCAGATCAGCCTGCGCGTTCGCGCAGTCTGATCAGAATCTTCACTGGGCGCATTTTGGCTAGCCGAGGGTGCACTGCGAAATGCGAAGACTAATCAGACTGTGCGTATGCGCAGGCTTATTTGAGTTTGCGTTGGACGCATATATCAGAAGGTACGTTTTCTGACGTTGCTGGTCATAAAATGAATACCGGTTCCCTCCCACATTTTCAACTTTTAGTATTTTCATAATTTAAATTCGAAAATCCTTAACGTGCTTAGCTGATATTAAATTCAAATGAAACTTTAAAAGTACATTTTCAAAAGGTCACGAAGTGTTTTTTTTTTTTTTTTTTTTTTTTAGATATGATTTCATTAAGAATATATAGAGACTACCGATGATTTTACCTATATAATACATAAATTTCTGCAAATGTTCTGGCGCCCGTAGATTTTATTTATTTATTTTTTTTGTTTGTTTTAAGTTCAAAGGATTAATACTAGGTACTTGCCTAACAGCAGTCCATCTGTAAAGTCCAAAACTAGAAATGATGTACTACATGTAAAACACTTCCTGTAGTTAAGTCAAATAAGATCTAAAAATCATATGATCTCGGCCTGTACTGGTTGCATTTGTTTGTTTCTGAGAAATCTTAATGTTCGGAATTTTTAGGCAGTTATCATGAAATAAGGAAGGTAGAAAATCAATGAAACGTGATGGTAAGTGGCTGTACATACTTGCAGCAGGTAGAGGAGGGGGTGGTGAATGTTAGTATATCTTCTGTGTGTGAACTAGCTTTCCAATTTTCAAATTTTCCCTCGCTTTCCTCTGTTGATCTCTTTCCTCTTCTTCTCTGTTAGCTCGGTGTGCTTCTTTTCTCATTGTCTCTGGGAGACGACACATTACGAACCATAAGGGTGGTTTTGACATATAATAGTCCTTATGCAGTTTGCGGCAGCGCAGGCCCTGATCAGCCTGCACATTCGCGCAGGCTGATCTGGGCCTTCGTTGTCCGCTTACACAATCAATGGATACTATAGTATATGTCGACGAACAGAGAAAGTCCAGATCAGACTGCACGGATGTGCGCGATCATCTCGACCTTTGCTGTTCGCATATGGCACAAGGGCCTTTTTACCACGTTGAGCGTCATATACCCATACAAACATGGTAGTAACACAATTACAACGGTAGCATACAATGGGATTCAAAAGATGGTCTTGCGACTTATATAAATCTTTATCCCATTTTGCAAACATCATCTTAACTCATTTCTAACTGTGATTCGGAATAAACATTTTAGGGTTGCACTAATACTTCAAACAAATCAATGAAACATTTTCAATGGTCCAATGAATTCCTTGTTTCCTTATAAAATAATTAATGTGGGAAACAAAAGTTAAACCTTTAAATTTGTATTTTTGATATATTTTCATTGCGAGAAGGCTTGTTCAAATATAGATGGTGTAGACAATAATGTGTAAATTTGAAATAAATTGTCTCAGAATCATTTATCATTTCAACATATATAGTCACTTGTTCATGTCACAGTTCGTCTCATGTTCAACAGAATACTTCACATTTTAATCATACAAATGTCATTCATTTTTTCAAACATAATCATTCGGGCCGCAACTTGAGAAAGCGCACCTTCTGACATAGGCGCCGAAGGAAGACTCAAATCAGCCTGCGGAGTCTGATCAGAGTCTTCGTTGTCCGCACGAAGAAACTTTGCATCCTTGGCTATCCAAAAAGCGCAAAATGAAGGTTCTTTTCAGATTGCGCGATTGCGCATGCTGATCTGAAACTTCGCTGGGCGAGCATACCCATAAGTACGTTTTCTGATGTTGCTGCCCAATTTTATATAGTTCATTCACATTGTTATTAAGACTTTAATCCTTACCACTCTCTGGGC
Source organism: Anodontia alba (assembly GCA_964016985.1). Classification (NCBI taxonomy): domain Eukaryota; kingdom Metazoa; phylum Mollusca; class Bivalvia; order Lucinida; family Lucinidae; genus Anodontia; species Anodontia alba. The sequence goes on from OZ024823.1 coordinate 136,940,488, forward strand.
GAATTCAGCAGACGACAAATTGATATTTTTCTTATTTCCGCAGACAATCGGCTTTGACCGTTCACGCTCATTGCCTCCGAAAGGAGAAAATTTGCTTGAAAAGTCAAAGTCTGTTTTCAGGTAAAACTAAGTAAAATATGTCGAAAAGTCGTCTGATGATTTTTTTTTCCGCAGCTAGCTTAGCGTTAAAGTGCAACAAGAGAAATCTGCCTACTGATGCTTTGAAAAATACTGCTTACAGAAGTATGAACACAGAATGTTGCATACATACGGGTAGAAAGATAAAGGCCAGTTGTGGATGATTTTTTTTTTCTAATTATGTCCGATTTGTAAAGTTTATCAATTACGGTCATTTTAAGACGGATGGTACATAGCAGGCACATGACGTTTATACAACGTCGCATAAAGGTCGATGCAACGCCGTTGGTGCAAACCATTTATATAACGTCGCATTAAATGTCGATGCAAAGTCATGACTTCACATCGACATTAAAGCGACGTTGTGTAAATGTCATGTGTCCGCAATAGGAGTAGCAGTGTTTTGAGAGTTCCCTAAACGATTACAGTACCTTTGTCTTCGGAGATTACAGAAATTGTACTATCAAGCACTCCCTGGGCTCATTTAGCAGACAAAAAATTGTGTTATGTTTTATGCCCCCTCCCCTCCGCCGTGTTATGTTTTTACCCCCCCTCCCCCAACACCCCCCCCCCCCAACACACACACACCTTTGAAGAGGGAGACATTATGTTTTTGGTGCGGATTCCGTTGGCGTCGGCGTTGGCGTCGGCATCACACTTTCTTGTCTGCACAATAATTTATGAACCAGTGGTTGGATTCTTACCAAAATTTTACGGCTATATAATTGGGACATAACAATTTTTGGTGACCTTGACACGATTTTTTAAGGTCCCATCAGTTCAAAAACTGAAAAGTCACGGTGAGGGACATCTGTTTTCTCTGAAAACACTGTTACCTCTTTTTTTATTATTTTCCAAGAAATTTCTTTATAGTGCTGAGAAGTTGATTTATGTCCTTATTTCCAAGTTGATCTACAAATGAGTGGAAACACCTTTGCGGACTGAACAAAGCTATATAAGAATTAACCCACTTTAATCTGGAAACCCCAAAAGGATAATTTGCAAACAGTACAGACCCGATCAGACGTCACAGAATGTGGCGTCTGATCAGGGTCTCCACTGTTTAGCAACTAGTTTAGCCATTTTCTCTAGGAATATCTAAAGCACATGGCCTACTTACCTAAAATTGAAGTTCAACTCTTCCGATATATAGTATGGGGACGTTTATTCAGTCTAAAATGCATTAAAGGCGAATGCTTGCTATCCATTACGAAAACATGCCTATTCGAATATACAGAAAATTTTACCACCAAAAATGGAAATTTTCAAATAAAAAATTCTGATATTTTTCATACTTCTGCTCAAAACATACATTGTTGGTACTCGTTAGAACCGCCTCGACGAGGCGGTTCTAACGAGTACCCACAATATATTTTAAGAAGAAATCAGCAAAATAATGTATACCCATGTTAACCCACTTTTTACTATATAAAGGTGGGGTTTAAGGGGGTCAGTTTTATATAGGCATGTTTTCGTGATGTGCGTAAAACCAGGTTTAAGCCAAATGGACAATACATTTTACGACTTTATGACTTTCTGATGACTTTCCCGGGTACCCCTAGCCCCTTCTGAAACGTTATCTACTCTAAATGGAAAGAATTTGCTCTAATAAGGAAAAATATAGTCCCTTTCAGATCACCCTTCCGCTGATTCAAGAAGGGCAGTTGTCAGTTTCTGGCGAAAGAATGTGCACAATACTGGTTAACCGCTTAGAGGACTAAACCTGCCCAGTAAACGTGTGGTTAGGTAAACTGACCGCGCTCGACATGACCCCATTGAGACCCCTCTTCAAAAGGTCGACGAATAGTTTGTCAGAGTTACCTCTTTTGAAAGTTTATCCTTTACCCTTAACCCATTTAATCCTAGCGTCCCATTAAAGGGGCACTGGTAATCAGTGTAGACCCAGATCAGACGCCACAGAACGCGGCGTCTGATCAGAGTCTACACTGTTTGCATAAAATACTGGACTTTCTGTAAAACATGGTATAATAAAAACTAACCAGACACCCCTTATATTGAAAGTTGGCTGGTTCGAAGAGTGCAGGTAGAAGAGGTCATTCGGATGGGTTAAATGTTAAAAATGGCTTGGATGAACGGCCAGAACCACGGCCCTCAATCCTGTACATGCGCGACTGTGATCAAAGGTTCAGAGATTTCATCCGCAGCCTGAGAAAATGTATTTTTGATATGTGCACCGAGTGAAGATTCAGAACAACCTGCACAGGCTGATCAGTCTTTCCTATAGGCTTAGTTAACCATTGTCATGCTGAATAAACTAAGATGCCACGCCCATTTCTAATACTCAGCCAATCAGATTAATTGATCTAGGTTGTTTATACAAATTCACATACTTGATGACAAACAGTGCAGATCCAGATCAGTTGGCTTCTTCAGAAGCCAACTGATCTGGATCTACACTGTTTCCAAAGGCAAGGTTTATCCGGGTTCAGCAGGACCAGAGTTAATAGCTAAGAGTCCAAATTATCTTCACCTGAATAGCGAAAACTGACCATACTGCACGGATGCACAGGTTGATGCGAGCCTTTATTGAACACACATAAAGTAAAGGCACATTTCTTAAAATGTTGCTACTATTTTACCATGAAACGGTTCATAGATCACATGTATTGTATTTGCCCTAAATATTCGGACAGATATGCTTGAGTAAACCGTGTGGCTAGATGAAACGCATCCTTGGAACGGCTGATCAGGTTCTGCAAGAAGTCAAGTAGACTTGTTCAAATTGTAAATCAAAATCGATTATAGAAGTAATGTGGTGTCCGATTATTTAGGGCAATCACGGAAGTTTTATTAACCTTTACCACCGTTTGGACAAATTCAGCAGACGACAAATTGATTATATTTACCTTATTCTTCCCAGACATCACGAAAACATGCCTATATAATTTTGACCCCCTTAAACCCCACTTTTATATAGTAAAACTGGGGTTTGCAGGGGAACATATTATTTTTCTTATTTCTGCTCGAAAACACAGATTGTGATACTCGTTAGAACCGCCTCGCCGAGGCGGTTCTAACGAGTACCTACAGTCTATGTTTTGAGCAGAAATATGAAAAATATTAAAGTTTTCATCTGAAAATTTTCATTTTTTTGGAGGTGAAATTTACAATATATTAGAATAGCTGTGTTTTCGTAATGAAAGAGGCCTTTATATTTCGTGTAAATTGTAAGAAGACAATTTGCATGAAAAGTCAAAGCCTATTTTCCGGGAAAAATAAGAAAAAAATATTTCAAAATTCCGTCTGCTGATTTTTGTTTCTCAGCATGCTATGCTTATTTGACATTAGTTGACTTACAGTACGCGTGGGCCTATAGTGCTGAGAAAAACACATATTTGAAACATATTTGAATCATTATATATTTATTTTCACATAACTTACATGATCATTAGCATATTGAAGAATTTATATTTTTACGTGACAAAATATTGAATAAATGAAACAGATAACTTTTATGTTCTGTGTTTGATATCTTTCTTTCCAATGTGTATCTAAGATTTCTGGCTCCTCATGATATACATTATGAAAACACGCCTATTCAAATATACTGAAAATTTTACCTCCAAAAAAATGAAAAATTTCAGTTAAAATTCTGATATTTTTCATATTTCTGCTCGAAACATAGATTGTGGGTACTCGTTAGAACCGCCTAACGAGTACCCACAATCTATGTTTTTGAGCAGAAATAAGAAAAATAATATACACCCTGTAAACCCCAGTTTTACTATATAAAAGTGGGGTTTAAGGGGGTCAACATTATATAGGGGGTCAACATTATATAGGCATGTTTTCGTGATGTTTATATTGAAAGCAGTAGCTAAAATATAATTGAAGATACCCAGGAAATGCCATAATCACGAATCACAGCCTTCCCGAGGCAGCAGGTAAGGAGAAAGGAGGGACAAGTACTGATAAAACAAATGCCACGTATGTAACCAGTGACGCACGAACAAGGAAGAACTGCAATAGCGCAACCGTCTTTGAACGGTCAGTAGAATAACTACTGGCCTCAAGTATCAACCACGTCAGTACTTCCATGATGTCTCATTAGGGTTCTGAACTTTACTAGTTCCTCCTTTCGATATGAAATCAAAGCACTGACAGCACTGGTGGGTCGATTGTCTCTGAGTGCTGGCTGGGAAAATGGTAAGACTGTTTCATTTAATCCTTAGCTTCCTGTAATTTAAGAAAACAATGCAGACCCTGATCAGGCATTCTGCGGCGTCTAATCTTGGTCTACACTGTTTGCCAATGTCCGAGCCCAGGTTTTACAGGTAATCCTCTTTAAACTGCACTCTGACGTCACAGTGACAAGAAAAGCGGGCTATAAATAACCTTTACCAGGATAAACGTTTCGTCTATTTATACGCGCGGTTTGATTACTTTGGTGAATGATAATCACGTGAACAACTTTTAAAGAAATTTTAACGTTTTTATACTATGGCGCGATTTTAGACAATCGACCCAAAATAATATTCAACGTCACACTGTATAAATGTTTTGGTAGTAATCTGCCGTTCCAACTTAAATGAGACGTAACATGAGAAAACATACATTCTGAATTAGAGCCTTCGTTGTCCACATGATTCTTTGCCAATCTAAAATGCACCCAGTGAAGATTCTGATGGTTTTCTGACGTTGCCTCTCAAACATGGATATAGCTCGGAGAGGTCAGAATCATGGAACACAGTCCTACCAAGGCAACGGATATGATTCCAACACCTACACAGTTACTCAGTAAAAATAAGGCAATATTCGAGTAAGATCATCAAACATCGTGTTGGTCAAACGTTCCCCGACGAATCGGGCATGCTAAGACAGATTTAAGGGTAGGGATATACTGTTAGGAAAGAAACATTTTTAAAATTACTTTTCCGTTTCTTCTGAAATGGAGTCTACTCTAAAAGGGAAAAGCTTGCTCACATGGGGGAGAGAAGACCCCTTGCAGGAAGGGTCTTTGTGTGCAGGAAAGCAAACAAGACCTCAAAAATGTTTGTCCATCAATTTAGACATGGACTTATTCACATTTTAGGAGGAATATATTGTAGACTTAAGATGTATGAATATATGGGGTAAAATATGGTATCCAAAACTGATCAGGCCCCGAGGTTATAAAACTTTTTTCATGCTCAAATCAACTGAGCATGAAATGCACTTGGTCATAAAAATAAAAATACCAAATATTTAAAAAAAATGCTCAACTCAGCTGAGCTTGCTAGGCTGAGTTGAGCATGAAAAAGTTTCAAAATTTTGTCAGTATTTTAAGATTTAAAAACAAAACAAATTTCATGCTCAGCTGAGTTGAGCATGAAAAAAGTTTTATAACCTCAGGGCCAGATTATCAAAAACTTTCCATGAAAAAAAATAAGTCACGTGAGTAGAGAAATTCGACTAAACCGCCCGAATGCCCTCTGGGTCTACCCCTATAACTAGTGGCAATCATTTAGAATTGTTCAGAAAAAAAAATAAGTCAGTATTACCCACAATCTTTATGAATCTATAGACTAAAATATCATTAAATTTAGGTTTCGATAGACCGTCATACAACAGTTTTAACTATTAAAATGCTATTAATTTTCTTTTATGAGTTGATTAAATTAGTAACCGTAAAAAAAGTCAACGATAATACAGCTGTGCTCTTAATGCACTGACGCATCTTTGACATTGGTGAACTACCAGTGTGATCGTTACAATATGTACGGAGACCTCAAAATTCATTAACCAAAGCACGCTCTTGTTATGATAACCTGCATTGTAAGTACAGTAGACTCTCGTTATCTCGAATTCCAAAGGACTCTTTGAAACACTTCGAGATATCCGTACCTCGAAATATCAGAGTTGCAGAAGTGAAGAAAAAAATAAATCGAACAACCACATTTAACAAATGATTATGTAATTTGACTCCTTAAGTTAGAGTCAGATTGAAAATATTGTGGAAAAGAGGAGAAATTGCTCCTAATCTTTTCCACAATATTTTGTTACCTGTTCTTAGAATTCCATGTTAAAACAGGGACCAGAATTTCACTTCGAGATAAGCGGTTATTCGAGATAAGCGAGGTCGAGATAACGAGAGTCGACTGTATGTCCAGTTTTTAAAATGATTTTTTGAACACGACTTGCTCTTTCAAGTTTAAAGTAACTTGTTCAAGTGGTGGCCGTTTAACTGATATACGAAGTCTGATGGCGGAATTTGCTGTCGGCTTTGAGGATTTCCGAATGTTGTAATATATCGGCGGAAAGTGATGACTCAGATCAGTCTGCGTGAATATGTTGTATAATTTGACATTAATGCATCAACTACTTTGGTTGGACTTCTGTAGAGAGGGACAACTTGTAGTCTCTCTCGTAACAAACAGAAACAAATAGCAAAAACGCGTGGACCAATTTATTTCCCCGTTTGTTTGCTGCTGTTATTTTGTGTGTGTGTGTGTGTGTGTGTGTCTGTGTGTGTCTGTGCGTGCGTGCGTGCGTGTGTGCGTGCCTGCGTGTGTTCTATAAGATCAAGCAAATAACACGTAATATTGGGATTCTGTTGGAAAGATTAAACCTGGCTTTACGATAGCTTAGTCCTCTAGCTCAATCCTCGTCCTTAATCCCGATACAGTTCCTGCCATACATAATTCTCGGTCTGACCGAGAGGACTCCCTATCTCGTCAGTGGATCAACCCAGAAAACCTTGCAAATTTAACTTCTGAACAACTAAGATAAAACATAAACGAGAGCTCGATTACAAACTGAAAGAGAACCACTGTAAACCCGACCATAGACGAGTATGGTCAGGCATAAGGCATCCGTAAAAATCTCAGGATTGAGCCGTCTTTGCAACTGCGGTCCGAACTACGTTGTGTAACTAAGGCGGAGAACAAAGTACATTTTCAGCATTTATAACAAAATTTTAAGATTGTGATTCAACCCTTGTCATGCTGATAACTTAAGATGCCACGCCCACTTCTAACTGTCAGATAGATTTTTATATAAATTCACATACTGAATGGCAAACCGTGCAGATCCTGATCAGATGGCTTCTACAGAAGTCAACTGATCTGGATCTACACTGCTTGCAAAGGTAGGGCATACCCGGGTTCAGCAGGCCTAGGGTTAAAAGTCGTGTGCATGTTGGCCGAAACTGTTATATTTCCAGACTGGTTATTGATGAAAATGGTAGGCACTGACAATCATCTTTGGTGCCCATTGGCACCAGTTGCAGGGAGAATTCAGAAGGCACGGTCCGGTCTATGTTCTGTGAATTCTCTAAAGTGGATGTCATCAGAGTCGCACGATTATAAACATGGCTAAAATGACATTTTTTCTTGCGTTGTCTGATTATTTATTTGAATTTTATTCATTTTTGTATTTGGTCCGATGCTACATAAGATAATAAAATCATTTTCTTTTATTCATCTACTGTAGTCACACGCTAATAACTCCTTTGTTGACGTTATTTTATCAAATAAACCGCCCGATGTGACAACTTGTCTTCGGGGCATATGCGGGCAACAAAGGCCCAGATCAGCCTGCGCGTCCGCTCAGTCTGATCAGGGCCTATATTGCCCGCTCAGAGATCCATTTAATATATATATATATATATATATATATATATATATATATATATATATATATATATATACATACATATATATATATATATATATATATATATATATATATATATATATATATATATATATATATATATATATATATATATATATATATATATATATATATATATATATATATATATATATATATATCCCGAAGACACACTTTTACATAGCGCAACTCAAATATGTCAAACAAAAATGATCTAGACATAAAGGCAAACGTTGAAACCAGACTTAAGTTTGCGCATCTTCTCAGAGTCTTCAGGTTTGGCCTGTATTTTCCATGGTATCCAAGTTCCGTCAGCAATGGTTTTCATCAAACTGCATCGATGCACAAGCTGTTCTGAAGCTATTCTTGTAGTCTTTGCGATAAGGGACCTTTATGTGTAGCACGACTGCTACAATATTTAACTACCTACTTCAAGTTAATTGATATTTGACCTGATATATTTTTTCATTATCATTTGATTACGTATCCAATTAGGGCAATGACTTGTAAAAACCATGTTACAAATGTAGATGTGCCGCCAACGTTAACCAACTTATGCCTACCGTCTGATAAAAGGGACTTGGCAAACAGTGTAGACCCAGATCAGACGCCGCAGAACGCGGCGTCTGATCTAGGTCTACACTGTTTGCATTACATACAGAAATTTCTATAAAACATGGTAATAATAAAAATTAATCACACATCCTTGTTATTGGAAATGGACCGGTCCAAAGAGTTTAGAAGAGTCAACTCGGCACAAATGGGTTAAGGAAAAAGAATACCTTTTCAGAGGAGGCAATTCTCTCAAACTTGTTTCGCCTCCTCTCCCAAACGAGTTTTATCTAAAAGGAAAAAGAAATACCCCTTTTTCTGTGCCGGAAACTTGAGAAGAAGGCACATACACTTTCGCCCTTGTACAAATGGCAGAAAGTCTACAGGGTGTGTCCAATGCCTGTAACTGATTGCTAGATTTCGCTTCACTCCTACTAAGACAATAGTAGCTTCAGCAAGTGTCTGTTGTACTAGCGGTCTTGGCTTAGACACTGTTGAAGCGGAATTGGTCGTTGTATTACTGGATAGACAACAAACAGTGGAATCTTAGCTAACTGTTATCTCTCAGCAACAGCCGTCTTCCTGTTACAGCTACTTGGCTGATATCCCTAAATGCAGGTTTCCATTTAATGTCGTTACAGAAATCACTTCCCTAGAAATGACATTTATATTCGTTCCCGGGATGTATGAGGGTGGGGGGGGGGGGGTGGGGGGTGAGCTGCTGTCGAAAGATTACTATTCATATTGATGTTAGTTTGTCTACAAAATTTATGACTCGCCAAGGACAAAATGTCTTTCTTAAACTTTGGCATTTTTGTCAAACTTAAGCCGTTTTACCAAGATAACAATATTTCTTTTATCAGTTAGGGTATTTTTAACTCTTATTTTAATTGCGAATATTATCGACACCGCTCATTTGCATAAAAATGCAGGATCAAAATTCGAAATAATTTATTTTCAAAATGAATACAATATTTTACGTTTTACACTTCTGTCAGAATGTGTTGAATGCTCTCCATACAGGAAGATGAATAACGTGGTATTTGCTTTTTAAAGTGTGGAGTGGATACATTTTAAAGGGAGAAAACCCTGTCAAAATTGTTTTGCCTCCCGTCTGAAAGGGGAGCGAATTCTGTACTTTAGAGTAGACTCTTTTCAGAAGGGGTCTGCCGTATACAAGTCCATGTAATGAGCACTTTCATGTTCTTCTGTACACAGTGAAAACTGGAGTATATGGTAGGGGATTTCTACAATACCTAATTACAATTTCATCGGGTGTCTGTTTTGACAAAATTTTCTTCACACTTACACATTACGAAAAACGCCTATTCAAATTTTCTGAAAATTTTACCACCAAAAAATGAAAATTTCAGATAAAAATTCTAATATTTTTTTCATATTTCTGCTCAAAACATAGATTGTGGGTACTCGTTAGAACCGCCTCGCCGAGGCGGTTCTAACGAGTACCCACAATCTATGTTTTTGAGCAGAAATAAGAAAAATAATGTATAACCCTATAAACCCCAGTTTCACTATATAAAAGTGGGGTCTGAGGGGGTCAAAATTATATAGGTATGTTTTCGTGATGAGATGGGAAAAAAATCATTGATTGGAACAGTACGTTTGCATGTGGGTGTTGAAGTAATGCTAATGCTAGAAACCATGCAGTTATACACAAACGACAATAAAAATAAAACAATATTTGATTGTTGTTCAAAGTTTCCAGGCACTCATAGTCTGTGGTAGCATGTGTAATTTAATTTTATATATATAATTTAAAGACTGTCGAACATTATCTAAGCATATCTTTCAAAATTTGTGTTTTATATAATTTTAACTCTGTTTTACAAATGTTTCTATATGTGATTTTCGTTTGGTGTCCAATATTCCAATGTGACCTAAGATAACCTCTCAAATGCTATCAAAATGTTTACTTTTATATTTTAGTTTCCTTATGTGTTTATATGTACTTTAAAGATTGTTCAGAGTTTGTTTCTTTTTTCAAATCTGTTTCTTTTTCTTATGAAAGTGCTTTACTTAAACAGATAGTAAAACCCAAATTTAAAGCTTTGGGCCTGTTCAATAGTAAAACCTCGACGGAATTATACAAATCAAATTCAATAAGATATATGGTTTTTATTAAACAAACGTTTTAAGATTAAACGGGCTGAATTCACTTGCTAGATTGGCCACCCTTTCTACAAGGGGTCAACATGTATGTAATTTGGGTCAGAATCTATGTCTATATGCTTTCTCGCATACTAAACCCTCTACCTCATCCCTGTGATAAGCAGTCTACTATAAAAGGCAATAATGTACCCCAAGAGCAGCCAATTCATTCCTTTAGAAGAAGAAACTTTTAAGAAAAGAGGCAAAACTAATTTGGACAGATTCGACTCCCTTTAAAATAAATTAATTCCACTTAAGCTAGGTCTGAAATATACGAGCTACAACATTCGAAAATGTACTTTGTGAAAGTTGCCCCAGCCAAGACTCATATCAGTGTTCATACACTGCTACGTCTGATCAGTACCTTTTTCTGGTTATCAATGCATTCTACTGTAAATCCAATATTATGAAACGGACAACAGATGCACTGCCCTGTCCACATGTTACGGCTCATACACGTGTAACTTAGTTATTCTATTCATAAAATTCAAGGGGACTAGATACACGTGGTAGAGTTTCCACGATTTCCATCAAATGAGACAGCTTCTGTGACTTCAAGGTGGGGCATCTGTTGCAGTTCTTCTTTGTTTGAGCCTCGGTTTCAAATGTGGCGTTCCAGAAGCACCAAAAGAAGGAGAGATGAGGAATAAATAATGACAAAACAAGCGCCACATCTCATATGATCGACGCACAAAGAAAGAAGAATTAAAACCTGCAAAGCTGCAATTAGACAAGGTTGCGGTTTTAATACCAGTCTGGAAAAAAAAGGTAAGAGAAAAGTCCAGGGAGTGCCACAATCACAAACCGCAGCCCTTCCCAGACACCAAGAGGAAGAGTAAACCGACAAAACCAAACAAGCACAAATCAAACAAACGAACGGAAAGTACTAAGATTAGCTCTCTCTTCCACAAGCGAGGTAATCGCAATGCTTTAAGGACTGAAAACACAAGAACAAAATAACACAAGATAAGACATAAAATAAATAGCCTCGTGGAGTAAACCACATACCATTCATGCTTTAACCTATGATTTGGTAACGACTGACAATCTTTTTTAATTGTTCCGACAAATCAATATTATTAACAATCCTTCTGATTTAATAGACTAAGTCGCCACAAGATTCTGGTTCCGATAGGCATTCAGAATGGTGGCGATAAAGTCCAGAAAATGTTTTATATATTTTAAGATACCGATACCCCTGTGTTCGATATGCTGCAGTTAAAAGTCAGGGCCCAGTTGTTCAACCTAAAAGTTAAACTTGCTCGATATAATATAATACCTAACAATTGTGTGAAAATATATGGAAATCCATTGATACATGCAGGGGATAGAGAGATGATATTTTGTTTTCTACAAATAGCTAGTTACCATTAATTTGAGCCCAGCAACCTGAAAGTTAAACTGGCTCGGGGTATTGTCATACCCAACATTTATATGAAGTTATATTAAAATCCATTGATAAATGTGGGCACTAGAGCGATAACAAATTTTCTTCTTTTTTTTTCTAAAATAGCCATAGTTACCTTGACAATGAGCCTAGCAACCTGAAAATTGAACATGCTTGAGATATTATGATATCCCACAATTGTGTGAAGATATATAAAAGAAATCCATTGATAAATGCAGGGGCTAGAGCGATAACAATGTGTTTTCTAAAAATAGCCTCACTTACCTTGACCCTGAGCCCTGCAACCAGAAAAATGAGCTTGCTCGATATGTTATCATATCCAGCATTTATGTGAAGTTATATTAAAATCCATTGATAAATGTAGGTACTTGAGCGATGACAAAGTTTGTTGTTGTTTTTCTTTTCTTCTAAAAATAGCTACAAGGCCTTTACCTTGATCCCAGCACTTCGAAAGTCGAACCCTTGAGATATTACCACACCGAACATTTGTGTGAAAGTATATTAAAATCAATCAATAAATATAGACTCTAGAGCCATAACAAAGTTTTTTCTAAACATGGCCACAGTGACATTGACCTTAAGCCCAGGAACCTGACAGTCGAACATGCTCGAGATATTATTACACCAAACATTTGTGCGAAGTAACATAAAAATCCATCAATAAATGTAGGCCCTAGAGCGATGACATTTTTTTTCTAAGAATAGCCAAAGTGAGGGACCTTGACATTAAGCCCACGACCCTAAAGTCAAATTTGCTAAAGACATTATAATTCCCAACAATTGTGTGGTTATAATAAAATCCATTAATAAATGAAGGCACTAGAGCGATGACAAAAAGCGAACTTGCGTACGTACGTTACGTTCCTACGTACGGGACAAACCATTTATTCCCTCGTCACTTCATTGTGCGAGGGGATAACGAAGTAAATACGTGAATTCAGGAACTGATACAATTAGATCTACATCAAGTTCTAAGCATCAATGGAAAAGACAAACAAATACTAATAGGCAGCCACAAACAGAATATATCGAGGGTTGAGCGCAAAACTGGCGTAAGTCAGATGGTTGGTTTTCCCCAAACCTAATCTCCTCACCATGAAGGCGTTATGAAGATTACAACATTTCTTTCTGTAAACAATGAAAATTTAGGTGCCATTGCTCATATGAGCAATGGCACCTAAATTTGCATTGTTTACAAAGGGGTCCAAGTTGCCCCTAAACAAGGGTTTCAAAAATATGTTTGAGTTACAATAGTCTTGCGCTCAACCCTCGAGATGGCAAGCCGAGTTGGCATCCCTTTCCCCTTTCCTAAACGGTGGTAACTATGTTACCCAAACTTAATTAAATATATTTTAAACTTACCTAATTGTTGAAAAAAAAAACACTTGTAAGTAAAACACCCATAACATTTAACAAAAAGTATCACAACGAAAGTATCACCCTGGACAATTTAGTAATATATTACTGGAGGCGAGGGGAGTGGGGGGGGGGGGGGGAGGGGGCTTAAGCAAGCTTTACGGGATCCCAACCCTCGCACTCAGCTTCTAATGTGATAAAAGCATATATTTGTTCGGCCCGCGTTGAGGTTTTCTAACTCATCCATGAATCATTATGGACAACAAATAAATCACAGATAAAGCTTATAAAGAAGCAAAGATGTCGACTCAACAGAAACAACAAATTAAGAGACTTGGAGATCCCTGGGGTGTCAAATAACACAATTGGACTACAAGAGCAAAGAAAAACCACCAGTTGATATCCGGTGGGCCCAGAAGCAGACATAAAAAGTTCCGACCCAGACCATCTAAATAAATAGTTTTTAAGTCGGGCCATCATTGAGTCTGAACCCTAACCCATCAGTGTGCAATTAAAGAGGTAAGCAAAGTGATCAACCGTGATTGGGTTAAACGCTAAGAAAACAGATTGCTTTATGACATCATGATAATACCCTTTCATTTATAACATATGGCAATTTTATTTAATAGATCAGAAAATTTAGGTTTACCTTCAATGTTTCTAAACTCTGTGCCATACCTATTCTAAGTCACCATAAAATTTAGTTTACGAGAGCCCTTGTAGCAGAATTGTTTGAGTTCGGTACCATATTTACAATTCAATTCGCAGTGTCGACAAGAAATCTAAGAGAAAGCTGTCCGAAGTTTATTATGCACAATACCCCTGTTTTAGAAGTTTAGCAGTCAAAGTTTTGTAACGAGCATTGAAATTAGCTAAATGACTAGACACTCTTGCAAACCGAATAGATTCAGAAATATAAACACCATAAGAAGGGGCACGAAGAACATCGCCATTAAGAAACGGGAAATTAACAATGCCAAAATCAAATAGAAAGGAAGGCAATGATCAGAAATCGATAAAATTACCTTACACCTTCCGTTCAAGACACCAATGGGAAAGAATGGCGTACGTAAAACAACGACACCACAATCAAAACACTACAAGCAGAAAGCCAAAAAGAACAGTTTCTCTCTCAAAACATGGCCAAACGGATATCCAAGATAAAAATAAAATTTATCAGGACATACGTTCAATGTTAATGGCCATGAGTACTCGTCTTTGTTTACTCGTATATAGTGATTAATTTAATTTTTATGTTTTCGCTTTGATGCATTGACTGAGTTGAAAGCCTTTATGCGAACCGAAGTTTTATATTTCTGTATTAAGAGTTGCATCGGGACCCAAGAGGCCGCCTGTAAAAGTACTTTAAACCCCCGGTGGTCTAGCATTTTTGTCACATTCAACAGCTGCCCATTTGGCTTTCTTTTTTTTTTCTAGTTGTGATTAAAAGTGGCATCGGGACCCAGGGTGAAGTTGGCTAGCCATAAAAGTGCTTTAAACCCCACGGTGGTTTATTCTACTGACTGTTTTAAGGAGGTGGTCCCGGTGTTGGTCTTACTCTTTGTTGCTCTGTGATTTAGTCTACCAGGCGATTTGTTTTATGTCTTACCTTTTGTCATTTTGTTCTTGTGTTTTTCAGTCCTTTTAGCATTGCGATAACCTCGCTTGGGGAAGAGAGAGCTAATCTTACTGCTTTTCGTATGTTTGTTCGATTTGTGCTTGTTTGGATTTGTCGGTTTCCTCTTCCTATTGGTGCCTGGGAAGGGCTGCGGGCTGCAACAAGGTATATCGGAACCCGAATTTTACGGTGACTCAGTGTACAGATTTAGAAAAATTGTAGGTAAATCTAACTTTTCGGAGCTATTCAGAAAACTTATTAACCGTTATAAAAGAATTGGCTATAACCTGGATATTATGTGGCAGACTGCATGTCTAGTTGTCAACCCAATCATTGTTGATGGCTATGCTTCACTCTTTAATTGCACGACGGCGGTTCGGGCCTCAGACTAAATGACGACCTCTTCGTAAAACTTTAACCAGTGGGTTGGGGCTTGACGATATGCCTTTGGCTTGGCCCGCCGTGGTTCAACTATTGGTTTTCATTTGCTCTGGCATACAGTAGAATTAGCCATGAGTACTCGTCTTTGTTTATTATTGTGATTAATTTGATTTTTATGTTTTCGCTTTGATGCATTGACTGAGTTGGGAGCCTTTATGCGAACCGAATCTTTATGTATTTATGTATTAAGAGTAGCATCGGTAGCCAGGGTGAAGTTAGCTAGCTGTAAAAGTGCTTTAAACCCTCCCCACCCCGGTGGTTTGCTCTACCGACCGTTCTAAGGCGGTGGTCCCGGTGTTAGTCTTACTCCTTGTTGCTTTGTGGTTTATTCTACGAGGCGATTTGTTGTATGTCTTTCCGTGTGTCATTTTGTTCTTGTGTTTTTCAGTCCTTTTAGTATTGCGATTACCTCGCTTGGGGAAGAGAGAGCTAATCTTAGTGCCTTTCGTACGTTTGTTCGGTTTGTGCTTGTTTAGATTTGTCGGTTTCCTCTTCCTTTTGGGGTCTGGGAAGGGCTGCGGTTTGTGATTGTGGCACTCCCTGGACTTTTCTCTTACCTTTTTTGTTATAAGTCTTGCCTTGTGTTTACTCTACTGACTGTTCTAAGGCGGTGGTCCCGGTGTTGGTCTTACTATTTGTTGCTCTGTAATTTATTCTACGAGGCGATTTGTTTGATGTCTTACCTTTTGTTATTTTGTATTTGCATTTTTCAGTCCTTTTAGCATTGCGATTACCTCACTTGGGAAGAGAAATTTTCGTATGTTTGTTCGATTTACGCTTGTTTGGTTTAGTCTGTTTCCTCTTCCATTTCGTGCCTGGGAAGGGCTGCGGCTTGTGATTGTGGCACTCCCTGGACAATTCATAACCTTTTTTATACAATGACCAAATTGTAAACTACAGCAGAAGCACCGCCTTGGAACGGTCAGTATTGACCTTACTGGGCCGGGGGGGGGTGGTGGGGGGCGTCGGGGGCTTAAATCAAATTCACGTGGCCACAACCCTCGCCCTTAGTTCTGCCGGGGATATATACGACATTTGTTTAGTCCGCGTGAAGGGTTTCTAACTCATCAGTGCAACAGCTCCGAGAACATAAAAATCATACGAATACAGAGATGAAATTACGACGACGAATCGACAGCAAGAAATAACTGAAATGCTGAAGCCAAAGAAAACCAACAGTTGTACTCCGATGGGCCCGACCGGAGTTAGAGCATCAGGCACCAGCCGACTTTCTTAAAACTCTTTAGGCCGCGGCTGTCATAGAGTCTGAGGCCCGACCCGCCGGAGTGCAACCAAAAAGGGAAGCAAAGTTATTAACCGTGATTGGGTTAACTACCATGCATGCAGTCTGTCGTATTACATTAGTGTTATACCCAATCTTTATATAGCGAAGAATGATTTTACGAAATTGAGTGCTAAAATCAAAGTCATTCGTTTATCATAATTTTGGATGAAACAAAACCATTTTAAATTGATAAATGCAAATCAAAACTGGGGCTTCGGTATCAGCAGACTTAGCTATGTTTAAAGTTAAGAGTGTCGATGTTCAAAAGATCGTCCAAATATCTTGAAGTTGAGATAAAAATTTCAATAATATCAGCTTGTGTATCATCAGAAAGAGACATTCTCCTTCATAACAAAGCAAAAACAAATATACCGCAAGAGGAGCACAATTAGTACCCATCGATATTCCCAAAATTTGTCTGTGTAACGTAGTGCCAAATCTAATTAAATATTTTCTAAAAGGTATGATAACGCTCACGTACGTTTTGATAAGGCCAAAGTTTAAACTGTTTTTGGTCGTCAGAAGTAAAACATTCATTCCTATAATTACAAACAAGATAAGGAGAGCCTTCTTTTTGAAAAGTACTCTCAATTTATTTTTGATTGAATTATGGGGCTAAGTTGAAAAATGCGTGCGAAAATTATATGCTGACAAACTGGACGAGCGAAATCCTTTTGACTTCAGTTTATTAAGTACCTCACAAGAAGGTTTAATTGACCAAAACAGATTCCTGTCTGATCTTTCGCAAACGTTTCACAATATCTTATTGCACGTGTTTTAATAGCAGTGAAACTAGAAGTTAGTATAATTTAGAAAGTTTAGTAGAGGTACAGGAGTTGAATTGGCGATAAACCCTGCTTTATATGATTTTTATTATGTAGGTAACCAATGCATCATAGGAAGCTTGTCTTGCTTTTCCTTAACATTAACAGAACAAACCTCAGGGCTAAATGGTGACTGACTTTTCTTCCGAAGTCTCTTTATAGGCCTTGATGCAGTTCCGTGTATGAATATAATGTAACCAGCAACAAGTGGACTCGTCGGTATAACTACTATTTTTGTACAATACCAGATCCAATAAAAATATTAAAGTTCAACGATAATTGATCCTTGCGGAACATTTTCAGATGAGAAAGTCCAATTTGACATGGTACCTGGTGGGATAGCACTTTATCTTCTGTCCCTTAGGTAGGTAATCAATGAATCAGGTTAGCACAGAATCTCTAAAACAAGCCGAACTTTGTTTAAAAAGAAAACCTTGATATTAACATTTCTCGAATGCCTCTCGTGTATCAAAGAAGAGGGGTGGTACTTACCTTCGTCCAGCTCGGTAAGAATATGTTATAACTTATACTGTACACAACACAAATGATAATTAACAGTTGAATTAAAACTAAATTACAGTGTTGTGAGAACTGCATTATCTCAGAAGGAATTTTTATCAAAATAGAAAAGCTAATGCTAATCATTATTATTTATTGTAAACGTGACTGATGTTTTTCACACAATAAGATGTAATAATTTTGGTTCTTGTTTTTGTTGAACATATGAATAAAATTTATCTTTCTTTACAAACTAGGATTTCTTTGATTTCAAGTGTACTTGGTGCTTAATGCATAATGTAAAGTAAGTTTAACATGAATGATCTAGTTTGTCAGCTGGTCTATATTTAGAATGGAATACGTGTTGAAAACATCGAACCGTTAAAAAAAGGAGTGCCGAAAACAGTCCCCCCGTACATCATCATAGTGCAGGTTATATTTTGTTCCCTTTGGGATCATTGAGACCATTCTGGTTATTTTGAAAATCGAATACCGCTTAAGCCGACGCTAGGGGGCGTATGCAGCCTCGCAAACTACAGTGTTGCATATGAAGAGACTCAATTAAACAGAGTTTCCGATTTTCTTGATTTTGCGTGTTCTTTGTTTTCAAAGGTAATCATTTTTGACTTTTATTTGCCCATGCTTCGACTGATTTGCTTTGAGTTTTGGAAGGTGCAAATGTGTAATATGATAATGTCTCCGGATTATTTCTTTTTTTTTTTTTTTTTTTTTTTTTTTTTTGTGGTGGTTTTTTGTGCATACTAGCAATTTTCTATCTAAAACCTATCCGAAACTTCTTATGCCGTATAAATGTGAACCTTAACTCCTTATTATACTTGCCCCAAAATTTAAACATTTCCATTGCACTGTCTGATGACATTATGCTACACGCCTATTCAAATATATTGAACATTTCACCACCAAAAAAAAACTGAAAGTTTTCAGATAAAAATTCTGATATTTTTCATGTTTCTGCTCCAGACACAGTTTGTAGGTACTCGACGAGGCGGTTCTAACGAATACCACAATCTATGTTTTTGTGCAAAAATAAGAAAAAATAATGTATTTACCCCTGTAAACCCTAGTTTTACTATATAAAAATGGGGTTTAAGGGGATCAAAGTTATATAAGCGTGAATGAGTGGCAAATAATGTAGACTCCTATCAGACGCCGTCTGGGTCTACAATGTTTGCACAGACATGCCTTTCCCAATAATAAGGGTATATACAGAAAACATCTGATTATAATTTGTGCGACCAACGGACTCTTCATTGTCGATCAATTTAGACTAGCTAGACACTCCTTTCGGATAGCCGCAGATAACCTTCTTTATTCTAAAAAGCATTATTCTTTAGATTTTACAGTGTGGTCTCAGAAATTGTTAAATGGACTGATAAAATAATTATGTTATTTTTAAAGCACTTTTCGTTTGGAAGAGTATTTAAGACATAAAAGAAAACGGTTTAGATATAGGCTAGGCAAACAACGGGAGGTCAACTAAACCCTCTGATAAATATATAAATAAATAGGGTGTAAAATGCTTCAATGATTGAATGCTCACAATAAGGTAAGAGTGTTTGTATACTTTGCTATATTCAATTATTAAGTGTGATAATGATTTCCCTTTCATTTATAGAAAACTGAAACAGAACGCAAAGGAAACCAGAACATCGTAGTACAGAATAAAACAATAATATAAGTGATAACCGCAGTGTCTTTCAAAGTTACATTTTATTTTTCTTTATTAGCTTATCAAAATAAATACCAGACTTCTCAATGCACTACACGCGCAGTGCTTCCCAAATTGGTTCAGCCTTGATCAGCATGAGAACATTATCTCTACAGACGTTTTACTTTCAAAAGCATTTGAAGGACCCTTTACTGATGCGCATGAGTAGAAAATAGCAAACTGGTGTGTGACGAATTGGCTTACGGAAAATTATTGAAACGTTTTCCCAGATCACTTTAAATATATTCAGTGCTGTAAACAAATGTCCAGAACGAGTCTCAGTCACAGAACATAGCCTACCGATGACTTCAAGAGGAAGGGTAAACAAATAAAGACCGCTAGCTTATACCTCACATAGCAAAGAAAAGCATATATAGCAACCAGACCCAACTTTCCAAATTAGATGATCACAATGCCACTCCCGACTAAATAACACAAAACACATCCTATAGCGAGCAGCCAGAAGGCTGCACAAGGCACAAACACATTACGAAAACACGCCTATTCAAATATATAGAAGATTTCACCTCCAAAAACAAAACAAAAATCAGATAAAAACCCCGATATTTTTCATATTACTGCTCTAAACATAGATTGTGGGTACTCGTTAGAACAGCATCGGCGAGGCGGTTCTAACGTGTACCCACAATCTATGTTTTCGAGCAAAACTAAAAAAAATAATGTATACCCCTGTAAACCCCAGTTTTACTATATAAAAGTGTGGTTTAAGGAGGTCAACATTATATAGACATGTTTTCGTGATGAACACCAGAATCACCGCCTAAGAACAGACACTATTAAACACTACTGGGGATTTAAGTTCATTTTACTGACGACCTATGTTCAAATACTATTCGTGAAGGACCAAAAAGCCTTGCAAAGAACGCACATTTAAAGATCTACAGCTACCGTTTTAGTCAGTCAGTTATGAAAACCAACGTTGGTTGGATACTGCGGACTATCATATATTATTGCTTTTTTTTTTTTTTTTTTTTTTTTTTTTTTTTTTTTTTTTTAATTTTTTCTAAAGTCCAACAAAAACACTATAAATAAATGTAGATAGAAATGCCACACTCACAAAGCACAGCATTCCCGATGCACCAAAACGGAAAGAAAAGCAAGAATAACAAATGCCACATACGAAGCCACCGTCGCATGAAGAATTAAGAACTGCCATAAGGAAACCGCCTCGGAACGGTCGGTAGAAAACTACTGAGAGGCTTAAATCAGAGGAAAAAATCACGTGACTGTCATGGCGGAATGTTATGTTTTTGATCAGACGCGGACTGAAAATAAATAAAATGGAGTGATTTTTGGACTTTTGTTGGGAAATTTAGATCAAACATGGATATACAGAATATTAGGACATTGCTTTTCCTGTAAGCTGACATTTTACATTATCTATCAATGGCATACTAAAAGCTATTTTTCTTGTGCTATCCCTGAGCTAAAAATAGATCTTATTACGTTTCAATGAACCGTGAGTACATCTCAAAGGGGACTCCTCGTCGAAAATTTTAAAAGTATACTGTTCAAAAAAGTTAATGAATACTGCAGTATGAGCCATACAAGTACGCCGATTAGTTCTTCAAGTTCCACCTCAAAGAAACGATTCTTATCGTCACCGGAAGACGCTAGCGAACTGAAGAAGAACAAGCTGTTAGCTGGCACTGAGCTTACTGAAGAAGATACTTCAGATATCTCGGACTTGTCTGATACAACGGAAATTATGGATACAGCTACAGGCGGCGCTTCCGCGACTACCCATATCACCCTGGCTGATAATGATTTGAAGAAAATCGCTGAGATCCTTCATGATACTTTTGAGACCAAAATCAAAACAATGATAACTGCAATTGTCGATGGGGTTCTGGAAGGGTTAACATCAACAGTCACAAAATGTTACTGTTAAACAACTCAGAATAGAAAGAAAAGAACAGAACATGAAGCGATATTCGATGAAACACAGCCCATGACGATCCTGAAACCTCAAAAGATGCTAAAATTATATGTATGTGAACCTGTTTCCCTCGAAATATACCATATATTAACAAATGAGAACAGTTTAATAATAGTAGCAATTATAAGTAGTCAGCAAGTAATAACACATTATCCATTTTTATAATCAATAGTCTAGGGATCTTTAATGTATATAGATTTTCATTATTATAACTGTTTTAATCGCAACCATAATACTATTTATTTATTTGTTTATTTATTTATTTATTTATTTATTTATTTATTTTTAGAACTTATACTTTTAACTTTAAATTGTCAATAAACAGCACTCCCACAACAAACTCGCGTATTTTGTTTTAATTGTTACATGTATATGTACCATTATTAAATGCCATTCAATTTCATAAAGTTATTATTTTATAATTTTTAAAATCTTTTACTCTTTTCAATAAACTTTTGTACACTACTAAATATCACAATATTTGATGCTTGATTCAGAGAATCGTCCCCATACAATAACTTTGCCAAACTTATATTAGGTATGAACGATAAGTCATTCATTAACTCCCGTCTAATAATACTGAAGCGCTCACAAACAAAAAAGAAGTGAAAAGTGTTTTCAACTACACCACATGTACATAAAGGAGAATCAGTAATATTTTTCAAATAAAGATCGTTATTTAAAGCACTACATCCTGTTCTTAACCTTGTATGCAATATCTGATATTTTCTTCTGCCATTTATTATAATATACAACTATTCATATTTTTCTATACTATATTGTTCAGTTGAAACTTAGAAATTGAAAGTATCTTTTTGTATCTGTCTTTCGAGCATTCTTAACTAAATTAATAGTGTTTCCCTTTTCTGTCATTACTATTTCTTAACTAAATTAATAGTGTTTCCCTTTTCTGTCATTACTATTTCTTATTTGTCTAATTATGTCCACATATGATCGTTCAATCTGTTTATGTGATCTCCACTAAGTTTGTAAATCATGTGTTGAGGGAGATGAACACTATAAGCTCTTAGCTTTCGTTCAAATCCTATGTATTATTTATGTAATTTGTGGATTATGTATTTGACTTGAAACTTGAATAAAATATGTTTAAACCAACAGTCACAAAACTAGAAACGCAGGTCAGTGATATCCAAAAGGAGAACGCAGAGCTGCACACGAGAGTCAAGGCTTTGGAGACAAAGGCAGATGCAGCAGAACAATACAGCAGGCGCAACTGCCTGCGGATTTCCGGGGTGGCAGAGGATTCCTCTGAAAATACCGATGTCATCGTGATTGATATGGCACGGGCCATCGATGTGGAGCTGTCGTTAGATGAGATTGAGCGAAGCCATCGTGTTGGTCCAGTCAAACCTGGAAGAAACCGAGACATTATAGTAAAATTCGCCTCGTATCGGGTTCGTAGGAAGGTTTATGCCGAAAGAGTGAAAACCAAGGACAGAGGATACACGGGCGTATTTATTAATGAAGACTTAACTAAGCCTAGAAACCAGTTATTCCTGAAGGCTCGCAAGATGGTGAAGTCAGGTCTGTTAAAGAGTGCCTGGTCAAGTGATGGCACGATCCTGGTGCGTGATTTGCTCGACTCCAAACATCGAATTCTCGCCGAAGCTGACTTAGCCGTGTTCGGGCCAGTTCCGGATTTGAAAAAGCCTGCAGCGGCCACTGTTACGACAACAGCGGGACCACCACCGGCAACGAGACCCCACCAGCACTGAATGGTGTCCAACTTTGATGTCTGGGGCTCCCCTCCAACTTGATCTAGCTAATGTTGCATAATATTTATATATAGAAGACACGACTTAAACTTATTATCGTGATTATAAATACTTTATCAAGTGTGTGAACTTAACAAACCTTTGTAGTATACTATTAGCTTGCCGCGTAACCAGGTCACCCGCTTATTGTCGATAGTGACTTTCTATGATATTGTGCGCTAACGGACTACTCTAACTGTACTTTGCTGTAGCCTTTTCACGCGGGACTGCGATAATGACATAACGCAAATTTCTTCAGTGTTGGACCATCTTATAGCGATACAGAGACTTCATCTCAACTATTGCCCGTTGTGTGAAAAAAAAAAAAAAAATAAATAAATAAAACGTTTTATGTTGAAATGTGTCAGAACCAAACCCTGTGCATTATCCATTGTCGTCACGCGTTACGATGCATCATGCCGTTTACCAATCATTGTTCAGTTTATGTTCTATTCAAGGAAAATTAATTGGAAAACGGAATGATGTTTTGTGCCGGGTGACGACTGGAAAAAGAAATCTGTTGCTATAAATGTTGCTTAAATTTTCGTAATGTTACAATGTCGGTGGGGACAGATTTTGGATCGCATTGTCGCGGACTGCTCCGTGGGATTGTCTCTGTCGCTAATCAATGTAATGAATAATCTGTCACAATTTAGCGGAAGTTTGGTTGCCGACAGATATTTCTTCGCGGTGGTGTGCGATAGTGTGATTTGAAACTGTGCTTTCCAACACTGTCGTACAGTATAGTGTTGCAAGACTGTCATCACACAATACATTTAGTTGTTCGGTTCTGTAAGTTTAACGCTCCTACTGGCATGTCTAAGTATTGAATGTAGTTAAACGTTTCGTTACGTATATATTCATGATGTGTGTTGCTGCGTGAAAGCATGTATGCATTTGTGCCTATATACATTGTATTATATCGAGTGCAAATAAATTAAATGTGTTTACCTTACTGTAATTGATAATCAAGTGGCATTGCTTTTGTCGAATTCTGTATTATACATACATACATACGTGCGTACGTACGTGCGTGCGGGCATGCGTACGTACGTTCTGACATGCACATGTGCGTGCATGCGTACGTACCTGCGTACGTGCGTGCGTACATACATGTATGCATACACATGCCGCGACGTGGGGAAGCCGGGAGTGTACTGAATGTAGCCTTTGCGCCCCGTCCGGTCGGGGCCTTCGATGTGCGCTGAATGGGTATTTAAAGTTCCTGGCTTTCTTCGGATGGACCCTGATCAGACTGGGTGAATGCACGGGGTGATCTAGGTATTTGCTGTCCTCGCGGACCGCATTGTTGGCTTTGTCAAGTGGCGGCGTATCTGTTGTGTTTTCAGTGTTTTCCGTATGGTTGACTTTTTTTTTAACACACACACACACACACTGATTTTATATGTAAATGTATGCTTCATGTTGTGTCTTGTTTATGTACGATTTATTGTAAGGTGGGACAATGTTTATATCATACACTCATTGAGGAAACTAAAGAATTGCATTTTACACCGATTTGGCGAAGAATTAAAAAGTCACATTCAGTCAGTGCTAAAACATTTATGCCCATCATGGATGAGTATGTAAATGTATGCTGATATGTATGTTGTATTTTGTTGTTTTAAAAGATACAAGATATAAGTTTTTGTTTGCTATGATGTATGTGGAACATTATCAGTGTCATATGCTCATTGATGAGACATCGTAATCTTTACTGTCTTGATGAATAGGACCGATGCTGTATGCTCAGAAATCAATTTTATATTGCCCGTATTTCAAACAACTCTACCAAACATGAATTGAAAATTTTACATGTTGAGGTTTCACGTCGGACGTCCGTGTGTCTGTTAGTCCATCCGTCAGTCGTACATCCGTCTGTCCGTCCGTATTTCGTTTCCGGATGAAAACGAGTGGGCATCGATGGATTTTCACCAGGCTTGATGTATGCATAGGTGTTGTTTGGGTCTGGTTTGGGGTTGTTGGTGGGCGGTTTTCGTCGATGTTTTGGCGGAGTTGTCTGCCCGAGACACGATGGTGGCGGGATGTTGTAGTTTGTTTGTTTGTGTTGAGGTTTTACGGCCCGGTCAACCCAATGGGGTCATGTCGAGCGCGGTCAGTTTGCCTGACCGCGCGTTTACTGGACGGGCTTGGTCCTCTGGGCGGTTGACCAGTAGTGTGCACGTTCTTTCGCCAGGGGCTGGCAGCTGCCCTTCTTGGGTCGGCGGAAGGGAGAGAATGACCGTAGACAATATTTCATGATCGGTCTGCCGACCTCGGCGGGGGTTGAACCCGCGACCTCCTGGTCTCCAGTCGGCTGAGCCACCGAGGCCGGCCTGTTGTAGTTTGACGTTTTTATTAAGTTGTAAATTGCATTGTGAAAAAGAATGCGTATTTGTAATGTTGTATGTCAAAAGCCCCTTACACAAGTACAAAATTAGAATAAAACGTGAGGTGACCTGCCTAGGAATATATGCGGTTTCCTATATACTGTAAATTACACTCCGCATTTTTTTGTCTTTATTTTTTCAAGTATTTGATCCTAAATTTTCCACTGTTTTGGAGCTATGTTTATTCAATCTATTTTCTATATTTACCTATTTATTGCTTTTACCTTCTTCTCTGGAGATGGGGATGGG
This sequence comes from Anodontia alba, assembly GCA_964016985.1. Taxonomy (NCBI): domain Eukaryota; kingdom Metazoa; phylum Mollusca; class Bivalvia; order Lucinida; family Lucinidae; genus Anodontia; species Anodontia alba. The sequence goes on from OZ024823.1 coordinate 136,966,494, forward strand.
GCGGGAGATTTACATGTTTTACCAAACATATCGTATGTTCAGTATGCATGTAATGTGAGGCTGTTGGCGGTGTTGCACTACTTATTCATGCTATCAAAGATTTCATAAAAGCAAACAGCTGTGCAACTGCCAGTAACCTCACATGCACTTTTAGACAAAAACGAATACCTACTTTATTCCAGTTTTTAATAATTGTATTTGCATGGTTCAAGACAGACGCCTCCTTCTGTTTAAATGTGAATCTGATTGAAAACAGTTCCCTGGGACAAAACATAGTTTTTCAAACTTACACGCGACGAAACAATTTGACTAGGAGATATGAGGCTAACATTAAATATTTTATAATTATATTAATAGTCTTCATATACGTTACTACATCCGTATGGACATGCAATATGCTTTTACTATCGGGAGACATTCACCCAAATCCTGGTCCTATCTCTACACCATCGTTAGGTAGCTTTCAAGAATCTTTGGTTAGCCTTACTTCAGAACCATTTAATTTTTCTAATCTTTCAAATCATTTGTCCTTTGTGCATTACAATGTACAGAGCTTTCTTCCTAAAACTGATTTGTTAGTTGCTGAATTATGCGAATTTGACATACTTGCATTCTCAGAAACATGGCTAAACCCGTCTGTCCCGACTGCTGACCTTTTAATACAGTCCTACAGAGAACCTGAGCGGAAGGACAGGATAGGCGATAGCCATGGGGGTGTCATGATTTATGTTAAAGAGTCAATATATTATAAGCGCAGGAATGACCTGGAACTACGAGGCATAGAGTGTATTTGGATTGAGTTAACACTTAAACGCAAACGTATACTTTTTGGCCTATTTTATCGACCACCTAACTCCGATTCTGAATACTATACTGCCATAGCAGATTCTATACATCTTGCAGCTGACTCGGGTATTCAAGACATAGTCATAACAGGTGATTTTAATTTCAACATGTTAAATGTGCAATCATCTCGTAAAGTAAATAGTATTTGTGAAGAACTTTCGCTCTTTCAAATGATTCAAGACCCCACACACTTTACCGAAAATTCCTCTTCTTTAATAGACCTTATTATTGTCAGTAATAAAAATAAGGTGATTAATTGCGGCGTAGGTGATCCATTTTTACACCAAGATATACGTTACCACTGTCCTATTTACGGAATACTTAACTTTTGCAAGCCAAAACTAAAAGCTTTCTCACGTCGGATATGGCAATACGATCATGGCAATTATGACCTACTTAGGCAAAAAGCTGTAGATACAGACTGGAACTTACTTCGACATGATAATATAGATACTTATGCACAGACTATTACTGATCAAATACTAACACTGGCTGAATCATGTATACCTAACAAGACTGTAACTATTCGACCGTCTGATCCACCATGGATTACTACTTTTATTAAAAGATATATAAGGAAACGTAAAAGAGCATATCGCACAGCAAGATTAACAAACGAAGATAGACACTGGACTACATTTAGACAGTTACGTAACAAGGTTACAGCTATGATAAGAGATTCGAAAAAATCGTACAAACAATCACTTTCCGATAAATTGAAATCGGGCACTCTATCTTCCAAGCAATGGTGGAGTGTCCTGAAAGCTTTCCTTTCTCAAAACAACTCTTCTAGTATACCGCCTCTGGAAAAAGATGGCATAGTGTACAGTGACGAAACTGAAAAAGCCAACTTGTTAAACGACTTTTTTAGAGACCAGACATTGATTAATGACAAAGATGCTGTGCTACCTGATATTTTGCCATATACTGTACATACACCTCTTCAATCTATAGTTCTTTCGCCGGATGAGGTCAAAGAAGTTCTAAAATCGCTCCCGGTTGGTAAAGCTTCTGGTCCAGACGGTATCAGCAACCGTGTTATTAAAGAACTTTCTACCGAACTATCTCTTCCACTCTCCTCTTTCTTCAACTACTCTCTCAACATTGGTGAAGTTCCAGATATCTTCAAAGTGGCTCATGTGACGCCGGTTCCTAAAGGTGGTGACTTATCTGTCGTCTCAAACAATAGACCCATTTCATTATTAAGTAATTTGGATAAAACTCTAGAAAGGCTTGTATTCAAGCACCTTTACAACCACTTTCGTGAAAACAATATTATAACTTCATTTCAATCAGGTTTCACTCCCGGAGATTCAACAGTGAATCAGCTAACTTATCTGTATAATACGTTCTGTCAAGCTCTAGACTCAGGAAAAGAAGTTCGCGTTGTATTCTGTGACATTAAAAAGGCATTTGACCGTGTATGGCATGCTGGATTAATACACAAATTGAAAGCAGCCGGAATATCTGGGAGTCTTCTGAAATGGTTCGTAAGCTACCTCGCTGATAGGAGAAGAAAAGTTGTTCTTCATGGTGCACAGTCTGACTGGAACTCTATTCACGCAGGTGTGCCTCAAGGATCCATTCTTGGACCTTTGTTATTTCTTCTCTACATTAATGACATAGTATCAGACATAGGCTCGAATATACGTTTATTTGCTGACGACACAAGTCTTTATATCATAGTTGATAATCCGACTACAGCTGCAGACTTAATGAATACTGATCTTCGGAAAATCTCAAATTGGGCACGTATTTGGCTTGTGGATTTCAACGCAACGAAAAATGAAGTGCTTTTGCTTTCTCGTAGAATTAATCGTCCTATTCACCCTCCATTATATATGTTAAACCAAGAAATTAAAGAAGTTCAATTTCATAAACACTTAGGAGTTTATTTTAGTGAAGACTGTTCCTGGCATAAACACATAGATTATATTAAAGACAGGGCATGGACTAGAATTAATTTAATGAGGAAATTTAAATATGACCTTGACAGGAGAGCTTTAGAAACTATTTATATTTCTTTCATTCGACCAGTACTGGAATATGCAGATGTCATATGGGATAACTGTACACAACAGGAAAAACAAGATCTTGAGAAAATACAAATTGAAGCAGCACGTATTGCAACGGGAACAACCAAACTGGTTTCTCTTCAAAAACTGTATGAAGAAATAGAGTGGGAAACATTAGAAGCCAGAAGGAAAAAACATAAACTCGTGCTTTTTTATAAAATGTTTTACAATTTGTCTCCTCTTTATCTATCTTACTTAGTACCACCTCAAGTGCAAAATGTTTCTCGTTACAATTTGAGAAATGCAAATAACGTTCAAACTTTAGTATCACATACAAGTCAGTATTTTCACTCCTTTCTCCCTTCAGTAATTAGGGACTGGAATAACCTAGCCGATGATACTAGGAATGCTGATACAGTTGAATCTTTCAAAAGAAAAATACACGAAAACACAGTTGTTATACCCAAACATTATTATACTGGATCACGTCAACTCCAGATCTTGCATACTAGGATAAGGACAGGTTGTAGCGCTTTAAATAACGATCTTTTTCTAAAGAACATAGTAGAAAGTCCATTGTGTGCTTGCAGAAGCCGAGATATAGAAAACGCGGACCATTTCTTTCTTAAGTGTATGCTTTACAATGAACATCGACTGGAACTATTTCGGAAAGTATCACAGTTTTGTGATATAACATTAGATGTACTCTTAAAGGGGAACTTAACTCTATCTTTTGAAACCAACATGGAAATATTCAAATCCGTGCAAAGATACATACAGTCAACTAAACGATTTTGAGTTACTTGCATTCTCTGTACCCCTCCATCTCCAGAGCAATTATTCTCTTATTTTGTTTTTCTCTTTTCTTTTTTTTTCTACTTTCCCTTCTATCCCCTACTTACTTCTACCCTTTGAGTATTATTCTCACTTTTTTTGTACCTAGTATTGTACCAACATAATAATAATGATTAATGATAATACTAATGGTAATAATAATAATAATAATAATAATAATAATATTATTATTATTATTATTATTATTATTATTATTATTAGCTACTAAATACTCCTTACATGTTAGTTTATTTTCTTAGTATATATATTGCGAATTTAAAGTGTATTAACATGCATGTAATGCATAAGATGTAACCGCTTGTAAATATTAGTGTTGTATTAGTTGCTTTTTTTTCCTGCCAGTATATATACAGTTATGCATGTTTTGGGAAAAGAACAAAATAAGCTTTAAGCTTCCGTTCTAATCCTGGTTGTGTTATGACATTGTATGTTTTGTACATGCACTAAATTGGAAATAAAATATGTTTAAACTAAATCTTTCTGAGTTTTACTCGCGCGAGACCTCGCTCTTTTCCCTTGATGAAGCTCCAACATTATCTGTCAAGATACCCAGGAAATACCTCAATCACGAAGCATAATCCTCCCGGGGTATCGAAAGAAGAAGAGGAATAAACAATGACAAAAAACGAACGCCACATATATAACTACCGACGCACGATCACAGATGAACTGCAAATGAGAAATCGCCTTAGAAAAGTCAGTAGGAAAAACTATAGGGATACAATAAAAAGATATTTTTACAAACTGGAAATTATGGGCCCTGCGGCTGGTACAGAGCTACACGAGACACACAAGTTGATTCATTAGTAACCGTAACATCAGGAAACGTATATTCGGACATGTGTGCGCCCAGCGAAAATTCAACTCAGCCTGTGGATTCGAGCGATTTGATCAGAATCTTAATTGAGTGAATTTCGGATAACCAAGAATGCAAAGTTTATTCGAGCGGACAATGAAGACTCTGATCAGACTGCGCGGATGCGCAGGCTGATCTGAGTCTTCGTTGGGCGCTCATGTCAGAAGGTACGTTTTCTCATGTTGGGGCTCATGTTTTTAACAAGTACATTTCACTCTTATTTAGAGTGATCTATGGCTATTTAAAAGCTCAATTAAGTCCAGATGATAAAAATTATCTATGTATATTTTTATTTTCTCTGTTGCTTACAGCTTTTGATTTTTGGACATTTATTGATATAGTTGTAATTATCGCAATGATGTATGATAATAATTCGTTACTTATGTCTTTGATCCGATAATCTGTTTATTGATCATCATATATTCGGTATTTAATGTATGATTTATACTCTTCAAATATAGGCCGCACGTGTTACGCAAGAATGGTTCTTGGCATATATGTGAGCAACCAAGGCACTAATTTTTCTGTGTACCCCAGACATCTGATCAGATTCTATTCTGGTCGCACAATGGATTCTGTATCTTTCTGACCAACTAAAATAATTAAAACCTCTGGCAAGAGTGCAGCGATGCATATACTATTATGGACTGTTTCTGTACGTAGTATTAGTGCATAATGCTTCTCATTTCGAAAACATGCCTATTCAAATATACTGAAAATTTTACCAACAAAAATGAAAATTTTCAGATAAAAAATTCTGATAGTTTTCATATTTCTGCTCAAAACATAGATTGTTGGTACTCGTTAGACCCGCCTCGCCGAGGCGGTTCTAACGAGTACACACAATCATGTTTTTGAGCAGAAATAAGAAAAATAATGTATACCCCTGTAAACCCTAGTTTTCCTGTATAAAAGTGAGGTTGAAGGGGGTCAAAATTATATAGGTATGTTTTCGTGATATGAGATAACGAGTTTGATTGATACAAGTATTAACAGTTTTGGTTAATCTGGTAATTAATCTCATAGCAGGATATTGCTATATTGTTATTCTGTTTACTATTTGCGTGTTTCTGTGGTTAGCTGAATCTGACAGCGAGAACAGGTATGAGCATATATCATTAATAACATTATAACTTCGGCAAATGTCCTACAATTTTAAACACTTTTGCCTAAACTGTGTTTCTTACCTTGACACGTCCAAGTAACTTTATACCCCCATTCCCTTATATGCAGATCGGTGGAATGCCGGGGTTTAACTAATTTGGAGACTTTGCAGGATATCTTTGATTTTGTTCTTCACGCTTAGTTCAATTTGTCTTTTTATTCAGCATTTGGCAATGCATAAATCTTTATGTGTAGTCCTAAGTACGAAGTTTTCCTTATACCCCCGTTTTTATAATGAAAAGAGCACTGAATAAATCTAATTTTAAAAAGGTGTGTTAAAGTCATGCGTTTGTTTCACAAAATACTTGTGGAATCTGCACTGTTTGTATTGCAATTTTGTCCGACCCATTCGTTCATTAACATTTTAGGCAACAATTTTATTCTTCTTTACTATTCTTTTCCTTTTTATTCGCCGTCATCATCATCTTCGTCTTCTTCTTCTTCTTTTTCTTCTTCTTCTTCTTATTATTATTATTTTATTTCTACTACTATTATTATCTCGAAATGAAAATCTGTACTCTGCATAAACATGAAAATCTAACAACATGTAAAAAAATATCATGGAAAAGAGGAGAAATTGCTCCTAAGGAGCAATTTCTCCTCTTTTCCATAATATTTTCAGTATATCTCTAACTTCAAGAGTCCAGTTACACATATATTTGTTAAATATGGTTAATCGAATTAGTTTTTCCTCAATTCTGCAAATCTGATATGTCGAAGTACGGATATCTCGAAGTATTTCAGAGAGTCCCTTGGAATTCGAGATAACGAGAGTCGACTGTATATCGTAAGCGAAGGCCCTGATGAGCTTTATGTGCAGGATGTTTGTAGTCCACACCATAAAAGTACAGTCGACTCTCGTTATCTCGAATTCCAAGGGACTCTCTGAAATACTTCGAGATATCCGTAGTTCGACATATCAGGTTTGCAGAATTGAGGAAAAAATAGTTTGATTAACCACATTTAACAAACTGATAGGTAATTGGACTTTTAAAGTTAGAGATATATTGAAAATATTGTGGAAAAGATGAGAAATTGCTCCTTAGGAGCAATTTCTCCTCTTTTCTACAATATTTTCCATCTGTTGTTAGGTTTTCATGTATAGGCAGGGACAAGATTTTCACTTCGAGATAAGCGGTTATTCGAGATAAGCGAGGTCGAGATATCGAGAGTCAACTGTATTTACTGAAGATATCCAGGAAATGACACGAAACAAAGCCTTTCTGAGACACAAGCAAATAAAACAGAACTGAAACCACCGACGCATTAACAGAGAAGAACTACAACAGAGTAGCTGCCTCTGGGATGGTGACTTTTATTAAACAAGTCAGGGCCCAGTTGTTCTAAACTTAACGAAGTTGTTAGCTAACATGACGTTAAGCTTTCTATCTTGAAATATGGCAAATATATAGATGTTTTGCTGAAAAAATGTGAGTAGCTTTTGCAGTGCAAAAGCTACTCACATTTTTGCAGCAAAAATATCAATGTATATGAAAATACCTTAGCTACAACAGTTAACGAGTTTGTCATTAACGAGTTCGTTAAGCTAAGAATCTTTTAAAAAACTGGTCCCAGCTGTATTGCTGACCCTTTTCGCATGACTCGACTAAGCCTTCCAGTTATGCACTTTGAAAAGTCGGCGTGGTGTCTCCTATGTGAGAAATAGACCCACAATTTATCTGCGGTTAGAGAAGACCCCGAGCAGCTTGCCCATCTGCGCAATAAGAGCAGGGCATTCTCTGTCGAGAAATTCTAAAGTATGATTTGATTCTGTAAGTGGGAAATGAAGGCCCTCAGCCGAGTGTACCAATCGATCTGGAACTTCGTTGTCTGTATGTAAGGTAATGGTCCTAGTCTTACGCTGCACATTTGTTTGTTTTTTTGTTGTTGTTGTTTTTGTTGTTGTTGTTGTTGTTGTTGTTGTTGTTGTTGTTGTTGTTTTTTGTTTTTTTTTTTGTTGTTTTTTTTTGTTTGTGTTTTTTTTACCAAATATAATTTTTCGGATATGACATTTATGTTTATATAATGCAAAATGACATTTATTTATTTATTTATTTATTTATTTATTATTATTTTTTTTTTTTTTTTTTTTTCAACTTGCTGAAATCATCTATCATAATATATATTTAGAATTTGGACACCATAACTAGCTACCGCGTTTCTCCTAAAATTTTAAGAAGTTTATTTTACAACCCGTTGATGCGTTCAAAATTGCTGGATGGGTGAAAACAGCGTAGACACTGATCAGACGCCGTGTTCTTTGGCGTCTGAATTCGGTCTACACTGTTTTTTTCTGCCTTGTCTGTACGAATACTTAGGATTAACACGGTAAGCATTAAATATATTGCAGTGTGGAATATGTCTCAGATGTAAATATTATTGTGCTGAATTTAGATTTACTTTCATGACTGTTCACGAACATAACATATAAACATTAAAATAAAAAGAACCTAGGATATTCTATCCTTTGCTTAAAAAATTGATGGAACTAGAAATATTCCTGATTTATTGTCATTTGCGTCCAGTACCTCATTAATATGCCAATACAGAATGAATCCGTGTAATGTAAGTGTTCTGTTCTGGAAACTATAATTACTGTTTCATCATATCATTTGTAATGAAATACATTTTCTGTTATGGCAGATTAAAATCCAGTCAGAAGAAATTTGTGGTATAAGAGAAGATATTGATATATCACAAACGCTAAAAGTATCCTTCTGTCATGATGCATCTTTTCCAAACAAAACTTTTTCCACCTTCTGCTGGAATGATATATCAATACTGGGTACCTTTGGCTGGAAAGGAAAAGACCGAAAACCTATAAATATTTGTCAAAGGTTATATTTGGGTATAACAGTTCTATTTGGCTAATGGTAGGTAAGTGAATTTTTACTAAGTAACCTGTACTGTGTTAGCAGACTTTTGCAATTGCATACAGCTTCTAACATATTCTGCATCAAATGTCATTTAAAAAAATGCAAACGAACCGACCTAGCCTATTTAAACCTCAACAGCAAAATACTTTAAATACACGAAGTCTCTTCTGAACTAGGATCTATCCTTAAAGGAGAGAATGTGCTCCCAAATGCAGCAAATTCTTTCTAGTCAGAGTAGATCCGATTTTAGAAGAAGGGAGCAAATTCTTTCTAGTTAGAGTAGATCCGTTTTTAGAGGGGAAGCAAAACGAACTTGACAGAGTCGCTTCTTCATGAATTTGCAACAATTTGCTTTAAGTGAACGCACTAGTTATTGCTAAAGGCACAATTGAAAGGCTCTAACTACATATCCGAGCAAACAATGCTCAGAGATCCTGCGTAGTTTTTGCAAAATAATAACAACGGGTTGAGAAGAATATATTGACGACCAGAGAAAATACTGCTCAGACCGCGAAGGCTTGATACATCGGGATCTAGGGTGAAGTTGGCCGGCCATAAAAGTGCTTTAACCCCGCCTCCAAAAGTCGCCCCCGCCTCCAAAAGTCGCCACCGCCCCCCCCCCCCGCCCCCCCCCACCCCCGACCCCGGTGGTCTGTTCTGCTGGTTGTTGTAGGGCGGTGGTCCAGGTGTTAGTCTTGCTCTTTGTTGCTTTGTGGTTTATTCTGCGAGGCGATTTGTTTTATGCTGTCGAGTCCTCATCGTTGTTTCATTTGATGCCTCTGATGGGAGGTGTGGGATAATTGTATCGATTCCTGATCATTGCCTTCCTTTCTATTTTGCCTTGTGTTATTTTGTTGTTGTGATTTTCAGTCCTTTTAGTATTGCGATTACCTTGCTCGGGGAAGAGAGAGCTAGTCTTGGTGCTTTTCGTACGTTTGTTCGATTTGTGCTTGTTTGGTTTTGTCTGATTCCTCTTCCTCTTGGTGTCTGGGAAGGGCTGCGGTTTGTGACTCTGGCATTCCCTGGACTTTTCTCTTACCCTTTTTGCATGGGCTTTTGCTTAGAACTTATGGAGTAAGAAACATATAAACAAACTTACCCAAGAAAGTTCATAATTATGAAGTACAGCCTTTCGTCTGTAATAAGTTGACACAGGGAACAAAAATAACAAAACAAACCAAACTATTTGCGTGTACTGTTCGACATACGAACAAAACGAGAATGAAACAGAAGAACCACTTTGGAGCGGTCAGCCGGGAAACACCAATGGAGTGGGTATGGAGCTTAAACTAGCTTAACTCGCACAAGACCCCGAAGATCTTTTCTTATGCTTCCGAGCTGTTCAAACACTTTACTTACGCTTTACACTACACTCCCTCATAATCTTATAAAAGAAAAACTAAATGATTTAATTGAATGGACATTTCATAGAGAAGATTCCCTCTACCTTGCAATGTAAGAAATGCTTTTTTCACTTCTAAAGTGCATAAAAATACACATTATGGACATGTCAGAAAGTGTGTGAAGCCCCCACCTTTCTACTTGACAATATTTATATAAGATTTGGTACTAAGTTATTTAGACAAATTGTGGGTATTCCGATGGGTACGAATTGCGCACCCCTTGAGGCTGATTTGATCCCTCCCCCCCCCCCCCCCACCCCCTTCCAGAACTTCAGTTAAATACTTTTCACTGACCGTTTCAAGGCGGTTCTTCTGTCATGGTTTATTTTTGTTATAGTTCATCTTAGAATGTGTGTGTCGCTTACATATTTTTGTTTTGGATAGCCATTTGGCCATTTTGTGGGAAAGCAACTGTCCGTTTGGCTTTCCGCTAGTGATGTTTCCATTAGGGTCTAGCTATTTCGTGTTTGTGTTAAATAAAGCTAATTCTTCTGATACCGTGTTTGTGTTTCTTTCCCTTTGATGTCTCTGATGGAAGGCGTGAGATAATTGTATCGGTTTCTGATCATTGCCTTCCCTTCTATTTTACATATATAGCCTTATGAAGAAACGCACATTTTTATCTAGTTCATAGATGTTATATACAGTATATTCAATCTGCCTATCAGTTACACAGCTGGTTGAGAAACTTTAGAAATAACACGTGTACGAGTTATGTTTTTTTTTTTTTTTTCTTTTTTTTGTTGTTGTTTTTTTTTTTTTTTTTTTTTTTTTTGTTTTTTTGTTTTTTTTGTTTTTTTTGTTTGTTTGTTTTAATACTATTAAGTTGATATCGCTTTTCTGTTAAATAAATGAAAATGCATGTGAGAGTGCATGTCTTGTGGTTATCCCAGTTTATATTAATAGCAGGCCCTCTTTAAGAGCACGACAGTGAGCTGGTTGATATCTTTGCTTTCATCTTTAATTGTATGGCCGTGTGTCTCGCTTCAGACATAGACTAACGGCTCCCAGCTCTGTTTGTTTCAGAAGGTGAGTGTCTGACTATTGTTTTCTGTGGCCCAGCTGGTGGTTTACTTTTGTTCTGTTTTCGGATTGCCACTGAGTCTCTATGCTGTTTCATTGTAGTTTGTTTCTACGATGACGTTGCACTGATGAGGTGGAGGACTCTACATGAACCGAACACATATTTGTAATTTGAAGCTACATCAGAATTAAGATCCCCTTGTGGTTGTTCTGTTGATCGTTCCAAGGTGGCTCTTCTTTATGTGTCTGTTATTGCAACTGCCCGTTGTGTCATGTCAATGTGTGTTCCTAATCTGTTCTACTTTCAGTAACTCGGGAACATTGTGCTTCGAGATTGTGGCCTTTCCTGGATAACTTTATTTAAGCAAGCGCAGAGTAAATCCTACATTATGACCTGTGTAAGCAGCCAATACTCAGATCAGCCTTTACATCCACACAATATGGCAAGGGTTTTCGTTTATCCCTCTTTGGATAACCCGGAGGCTGTAGAAGGCACATGCGATCAGCTAAGACTCTGATCAGACTGCGCGGATGCGCATGCTGATCTGAGTCTTCGCTGGTCGCACAAGTCTTATTGTAGGTTTTGTCGTGCGCTGACTCATTTAAATTATTGCCCATTTGTATTCAAACTACTGAACTTTCCAAATTATTAAAGTCTTGCCTTGCCGCTATTGTAACATGAAATGAAATACTATGAAAACAAATTATGAATAAGACAGTAAAATATATTTCGGTCAGGTAAAAGCTCTGGTGAGGTTCTGGACAGAATATGATCGAGGTATTTGCGAGCGACCATTTACCAATATATGAGTACATAAGCTGATTAAAGATAATCTTCTTGGTCTTATTCTTATTGAAGGAATTCCTTTACTCGGTTTGACATGAGAATTTATTCATTTTTCTCTTTAGAGGACTAAACCCCATTATATTTTATGGTCTTATGAAACGTTTATGACGGACGGTCTTTCCTTTCTTGTTGGTAGTATAAGATAATTTACTAAATTATATAGATTTTTTGGGAGTATAACGATGGAAATTACGGTTTCTAAATGTAACGTTCTCGTTGCTGATTTCCTGCTGCTTTAATACAAGAAAATCTTCCTTTTCAGTGTCTCTCAAAAAACCAAACCAATGTTAATGAGGCACTTAGTCACTTTCTAGGTATACAGATGAACTGATAATGAGAATAAGTAGCTTGAACAAATGCTTGATAAAATGTATCCTGTAGAGCTTTAGCTTAATAAAGCCAACTGTTTTGATACGGAAGCTTCCTTTCTGGATTTCAGTTTGACAATTTCTATTTGCATAATTACGTCTAACCTTATAAGAAAAGTGATTAGTGTTGACATTTTAAGTTTCTTTTTTAAAACGACAATGCACCCCAGCTTACACGTTTTGCGAGAGCATTTAGCAGTAAAATTGCATTTAGTATCGTTTGTGCCTTTATCGACCGTTACTAATAAACTTTCAAACTTCTAAAACACTTTGTAAAACATCTGCTAAATTTTGATAATCAACCCTGTAAATTAGTTTCTAAATAGGAACCGGGACACAGCAGCTCCTACAAGCTTGCATCTGTGCAGGCTGTGTTTTCGATGTCCGTCTTAGGACTTTCTTTATCATTTGCTACCTAAAGGTTGTTTTGTGAAGACTGATCAGAGCTTGACGCCCATGCAGTCCTGTAGGAAATGTGGCCCGGCTCATATAACGATGGATATGAAAAACTGTACAAGAAGCACAGTTTCATGGTGGCTTACTCTGCTAATTCAGAAGAGTGTTTGGTACATTCAGATTATTAATACTCGTTGTACAAATTACGATAGGCGTTATGCGACTTACTGCAGGCTTATTACTGATAGCAATTTTACTGCCCAATTTAAATGCATGACGATGGATCGGGACGTGGACTCAATGACGGTTTTTCTAGATGCCTTGCCTTGCGTTCTGTCCTTGTGTTTTTAGTCCTTTTAGCAGTGCAATTACCTCGCTTTGGGAAGAGAGAGCTGGTCTGTGTGATTGTCGTGCCGTTGTTTATTTTGCGCGTGTTGGTTTGTGTCTCTTTCCTCTTCCTCTTGGTGTCAGGGATTAGCTGCGACTTGTGACTGTGGCACTCCCTGGAATTTTCTTGCTACCTTTGTGCTTGAGCCCACTTGCCTGTGGGTTTATTATGTCTTATTTTCTTTTTTTATGTTTGTTTTGTTTGTATGTTTTTTTTTTTTTTTTTGGGGGGGGGGGGGGATGGGGGGTGGGGGGGGGGGGGGAGGCGTGGGGGAGTTCGTCCCGACTTTGTAGTCGAGACTTTGTTTTAGCTTTAAAGTTAGTGTTGAGAAGTTATATGTTTTTGTCATTCTTTCTAGAATCTATTTGTCTTCGCTACAACCGGAGTTTGTGCCGTGTGGAGGCCGTAAAACGTCTGCCTGTATTTCACTATAGTATAGTTTAAACTTTATTGTTTTTGTGATCATGAGCTTATCCTGGGAATCGAGAAAACTTATATGGAGGTCACTGATGAGGCCTTGTTCACCTAAAATAGCTTATCTGATCCAGAAAATTTCAGCTGTTTTCATTTTTATGACTGTGTTCATTACTTTCAAGGGTCATTCCTGTTAGAATCCATTTGTGTTAATCCACTGAAGAGTAAGAAAAATCCTGAACAACTACGTATAGATGTAATTGTTGTAGGCTGAACGACGAGTTTTTGGCGCACATCAAACTAGGTTTGTGTTTCAAATGTTTTTTATCATTATTTTGTTTTTCGATATCCGTTCCAAGACGGCTTTTTTTTTTTTTTTTTTTTTTTTTTTTTTTTTTTTTTGAAGCTTCAGATAAATAGATTCTAAAAGGAATGACCCTTGAGAACAATGAACAAACTCACAAAATTAAAAATTAAAAACAGCCAAAGTATCACATATCACATTTTCTGGGCAAGACAAGCTTGTTTCGTTTATTCGTTGTGTTGTGATGAAATGTTGTTTTGTGTTATCATAAAATAGGCAAAATTGTTTTCTTTTCATCCAATTAGAATTTCCCGATCTGTCGTCCAAGTTGAAGGATAGGATGGAAACATGAATTTCCTAAGTTTTCTCCTATGATAATCGCATTATTAGGCAGATACATCATATTACTTTATATTATATACCTAGGGTCCGCAATAAAAACAGGATATGGGCTACGAGCAGTTTTAATATAAAGAAGAATTTCATTATGTAGGGCTTAATCTTTAACGCTCTAAGCAAATTTGTACTAGACGACATTCTAAAATAGTTATTTTTCCAGTGTTACAACGACAGCATTTGTTTCAAAAAAATGTTGCCATTAAAATGAATTTACTGTTGTAAAGAATCCTTAATGGACAGAATGATATGTAAGAAAGACCTTTTTCTTCTAATTTCCTCACAGAACATATGTTTTGGATTTTTGTTAGATTCGCCTCAGAGAGGCGATTCTAACAAATATCCAAAACATTTGTTGCTTGAATGCAATATTCTTGCATAATTTCTCATTAACTGTCGCCTCCTTGAGATAAGGTTTCGTGATACTCAAATTGTCATTATAACGAATTTTGTCGTTGTATCGAGTGTCGGTATAAAGAGGGTTGACTGTAAAAAAATATTTAAAAAAAAGAAGTGTCGTCTTGCTGTAGTTGTGATAATCGCTTAAAGGGTTCGACGCGTTCATTTGTTTTACATGTCATTTTTAGAACTAGATTCTCAGGTCTATAATAGACTACTGTCACTTAAAATAGAATATCTAACTTTTACAATATTGCACATCGTACAGATTTTATCTCTGAAAATGTGAGAATTTATTTTACTGTGCCTAATCCATAAAACCCAGATCTCAATATTGATATTGTACTTACTTTTCTTTAAATAATATGACCTCGTACTTTCATACTGACATAATTCCTCGCAGATTTCTTTTTATACTTTAAATACCTATTTAAAAAACAGAAAGGTTTCTCACAGATCATATACAAGATAAATCCGATCAATTCATTGAATGAACTATCAATGAAAACCAAGACCTACACATCCTTCTAAATATGGATTGCGTCACGCAAAAATGTGTCTTAGTTCATATGCCAACACTGGATGCTCAGATCAGCCTGTATATCTTTACAATTTGCTCTGGACGATCCTGTCTGTGTCAACAATTTCTTCTCAACAGTTATGACAGTACAAATAAGTATGTGTAATGATGCAAGTTTATCTGGGCCTACGTTGTTAGGAGATGCGTTGAGATCCTTTCCTATGTGACACAGGTTTGATTCTGTTATCGTATCAGGACAACTTGGGCCAGTACCTAAATAATAATAATCATAAGCCAACTCATGACAAAACCAACAAAATTGCACACGCGCCCATCGAAGACTCAGATCAGCCTGGGCATCTGCCCAGTCTGATCAGAGTCTTCGCTGTGCGCTCAATGAGTAGCTAAGGACCAACGCTTTCTTCATGCGGACAGCAAAGACTCTGATCAGACTGGGCGGATGCCCAGACTGATCCGAGTCTTCGCTGGGCGCACATGCCATTTACATATGTAGTTGGTTTTGTCATGAGGTGACTCATTAGAACTCATGTATTACTATTTTACCGACTGATCTTGTTTAAAGGGAATAGATACACTTTAGGGAGGCAATTCAGTGCAAAAATGGTTTGTCTCCCTTCTGAAAAGGGGTCTGCTCTACATTACAAAAGCACGCCTATTCAAATATATAGAAAATTTCACCTCCAAAAACTGAAATTTTTCAGATAAAAAAAACTGATATTTTTCATATTTCTGCTCAGAACATAGAAGATGGGTACTCGTTCGAACCGCCTCGGTAAGGCGGTTCTACCGAGTACCCAAAATCTATGTTTTTGAGCAGAAATAAGTAAAATAATGCATACCATGTTTTACTAAACCCCAGTTTTACTAAATTAAAGTGTCTTCGCTGTGCGCTCAATGAGTAGCTAAGGACCAAAGCTTTCTTCATGCGGACAGCAAAGACTCTGATCAGACTGGGCGGATGCCCAGACTGATCCGAGTCTTCGCTGGGCGCACATGCCATTTACATATGTAGTTGGTTTTGTCATGAGGTGACTCATTAGAACTCATTTATTACTATTTTACCGACTGATCTTGTTTAAAGGGAATAGATACACTTTAGGGAGGCAATTCAGTGCAAAAATGGTTTGTCTCCCTTCTGAAAAAGGGTCTGCTCTACATTACAAAAGCACGCCTATTTAAATATATAGAAAATTTCACCTCCAAAAACTGAACTTTTTCAGATAAAAAAACTGATATTTTTCATATTTCTGCTCAGAACATAGAAGATGGGTACTCGTTCGAACCGCCTCACCGTTCGAACCGCCTCGGTAAGGCGATTCTACCGAGTACCCAAAATCTATGTTTTTGAGCAGAAATAAGTAAAATAATGCATACCATGTAAACCCCAGTTTTACTAAATTAAAGTGGGGTTTAAAGGGGTCAAAATTATATAGGCATGTTTTCGTGATGATGCGGAAAAAGTTTGCTCCAAAGTTTTATGTTCAGGAAAACAGAACTGGAAGTCACATAAGTTGTTATTCTTGTGAAAAATTGTGGAAGAAAATCTACAACGGGTATTCATTTACCATGCGTTTTGAAGAATATTTAAACTTATTATGTGAAGTTGCTAGATTTTAAGATTAGGGTGAAATAAAGACCAAAAGTCATAAATTTGGAATTTGTAACGAAATATGGTTAGGGGGAGAGGAAGACGCAAATGACTTTTAACTGACTTCTCAATGAATAATGAATTTGATAGAGGTATTTATTGTCAGTTAATAAAATTCACTATAAACTGTTAACTATCACCGCCATACTCGATACGTTTGGACTGGATTAGCTGCTGATTGCTTACCAATCTAGCAACGCTTTCTGACTTCTGCAACGGAATAGCCATATTTGCTTGACTAGTCTCTTTCTTTATGCCTTCAAATTCAACATTATAAGATGATATATTATACAGCTAAGGCTCAGTGAGCTAATGAGTCACTTTTACATATTCAGGGGAGGGAACTCTACCAAAACGATTTTGCATCCCTTCCAAACAAGGTCTACTTTACAAGGAAACAATTTACTTTCTGAGGGAGCAAATTCTTGCCGTACAAGGAAACATTTGCTCCCGGTGGGAAAAAAAATCTTACTCTGTTGAGGAGACCATTTTTTTTCAGAAGCGGCTGTGTGTCACAAAAATTCTCCATTGGCAAAACAAAAATGCCTTCTTGCCAATAGAACAGGCTCATTTTCCGGCTTTGAAATATATGTATAAACATGTTTGATCTTATGTTCTGGCTTGTTTGACAGTTTGCTATTTTGCAATTCCTAAAACAAAGGTAAGAGAAAAGTCCAAGGAGTGCCACAATCACAAAGTCAGCCCTTCCCAGACACGAAGAGGAAGAGGAAACCGGCAAAACCAAACAAGCGCAAATCGAACAAACGTACGAAAAGCACTAAGATTAGCTCTCTCTTCCCCAAACGAGGTAATCGCAATGCTAAAAGGACTGAAAAACAAGAACAAAATAACACAAGGTAAGACAATAAACAAATCGCCTCGTAGAATAAACCACAAAGCAACAAAGAGTAAGACTAACACCGGGACCACCGGCTTAGAACGGTCAGTAAAATAAACCACCGGGGGCGGGGGAGGTGGGGGTGAGCGGTTGAAAGCACTTTTACAGCTAGCTAACCACCCTGGCTCCAGAGGCAATAGAGAAATACATAAAATTTCGGTTCGCATAAGGCTCCCAACTCAGTCAATGCATCAAAGCGAAAACACAAAAATCAAAACCAAACCACTCATCCTCGATACTGAGCGCCACATTAAACTCGAACAAAATCCATGATGTCATTTACGTTATCGATCGGAAAAACAGTAGGGACAGGCACACGGAGGAACGAACAATCGCCAAATTATATAAAATGTTACTCCATCATTAGGATGTGATGATGTGTACGTCATAAATCAAAACATAAATAGTAACGAAGACCGTAGATATTTAGTGACCTCTGTTTACCGTATTAAACTCAAGGTGAATGGGTATACTTTCAAGGAAGGTAACTGTGTCAAAAGTGATATTACCCCCTTCTGGAGGCCGTGGGAGCGATTTTTTAATGTATTTATTTTCAGATTAGACCCCTTGTTAGAAGTGGCGTGATGTTCAGAAAGCCAAACAAGAAGTCATGAAATTGTCCTCCTTGTTATAATGGTGGAAAGCTATCAAGTGAATTCAGTTCTAAGTGTTCGGAGAGACAGGCCTGAGTAAACGGTAAAAACTCCAGATGAGAAGACACATAACGCGGCGTCTGATGAGGCCCTATACTGTTTGACACTCATGCAGTACTTTTAAATAGATCAAAATGTAGTAAATGATTATTTACTGACAAATATGTAAAGTGATAAAGGGTCCGAGTATTTATGATAAACGAGCCAGCACATAAGAAAATGTTACTTATCACATTAGACACCAGCAAAGGCTCAGGCGAGTCTGCTTTTAAGCGCAGACCCGTCAGAGCCTTTGTTGTTCGTAAACACCTTGTAGAAGCTAGTAGACACTTTGAGGAAGCTTCAGACAAAACAAAATGAAAAAAACAAAAACAAAAAAAAAAAAAAAACGCTTGTCTGTAGCCCTGTAGGGACTGGGTATTTCAATAACCACAAACCGGAAATCCGTGGGATCCCTGTTTTCGTGTGACGGCTCATAAAAAGGTATTTACTCAGGTAATGAAATGACACGGTAGCTTACTCTGTTTCAGATATCATGGTCAACCAAATAAGAGAAAGTGTAACAGAAACGTCGTTTTAGAACGATAAATTGTTAAATTATTCAAGGAGAGATTTTTAATTTTGGTTTTATGGCATATTCTAAAGCAGCTCCAAACATATACACAGAATACAAAACAAATATCCCAAGCAAAGACTGGAATAAAAACAGGCAGGAAACTGAGCGGCTATTGAAGGCGGTGTACATAATGTTACCTTTGGTAAGACGAACATTCTATCCAAACTGGTAAGCAAAGTGGGCAGCCTTACAGAGATGATAACACAGCTAGAGCTACAAGAAAATGAAGTCTTAATAAGAATTTAATAGGTGCTACCTATATCCGTGCGTCCAAATTATCATCACATGCTTCATAGGTGGGTTTACCAGATCTAACTGAATTTGATTTCAGACTACGCTTGACTTCTAATCCACTGCATGAATTGCGATATAACGTCCAAGTCAACAGTATGTCAGTAGTTCAGAGACATTGCCCTCATATTTGTGGGACTTTTACCCGACCCGATCTTAAGAATTCGGGTCCAGCTTAGTTACTAGCAGCTCTGCCATGGAGGCTTTAGGCAGCCCATCTATTTCGCGGACCCCGATGGGCGGGGGCCATGCTTTCCAAATACCGAAAACTAGTGTATGCCGATGACAGGTACAACGACAATATACTATCGTAAGCACACATGTCGAAGTGTTTTAAGATTATCACGTGAAAAGAGCGTAAAGTGTATGTGTTATCCAAAATCTACGACAAAGTGTACCTTGTGCACAAAACGAATCATGCTTAGCTTGTAAATAGACGGAGAATGGATAGAAATAAAATTCGAAGTGGACACAAAATTCAAAATGGCCGCGATCGCAAATCCTGTAGGCAGACATCATAAGTCTCATGATTCAACCCCTTGCAACTGGAATACTTGGAGTTATTGGTTGTTTTGTTGCTTTTATCGGCACGACCGCCTTGTCAATAGTCTCTGCCAGATCACGGAACGCTTATTGTTTTTCAGGATAAGCACCGAACCACCCAAGCGTTTGTTGGGCCATCACATTTTTGGTCACATACATCACTGGTCACATCGGTAGTTTATAGTAGTGCGTCTGCTTTGCAGTTCCCATTGGACGCACTTATTAAATATCAAAACTAGCGATCAATACATGTGTTCAATCTTTGTAATTATCTTATCATTCGTCGGATTGTGATGAAATTGTCCATCAAAATGTACGGTTTGTCAAATTTCTGCATTGAGATGTTCTCTTCATCAATGTTGTCTTTCCTTTAAGAGAGTCTTTGTGGGTCACGTGAACAATGTACAGAATGTCGTGAATTCAGACAAAAACACAAGAGGTTGGCCTGATGTCTGGATGTTCTCTGAGACCTAGTTATTCGAACAGTGATAGCCAGCAGTGACGAATCTACTGAATCCAAGAAAAAGTTTTGTTTCCGGGTGTCTCACACATGTGGAGCCCTGACGTCAGATTTTTGAATCAAATTCAAATGCTTCTTAATATAAGAAAATGTACCTCTGGAAATATGCCTGCGTATTCTAATCATAGTCTCGGGTGTCCGCCTCTAGAAGACTTGGGCCATGGGTTACAAATGACTCAGATCTGACTGGATACACAATCTGATCTGAGACTGCTGATCGCACATGGCTGAAGGTGTGCTTTCTCATGGCAGTTCATATGGTCAATGAGTTGCATGATCGAAAACGCATTCATATGTCAAATAATGAAAATCAGGAAACCACTGCCTGTTCGGTTACGCCGACTAATATCATAATGTTTCACGATGTTCTTGCGAGCTAACAGCATTTCGATGGACCCATACATTTGCACCGTTTACCCTTCTTAACGCTTAGCACTCAGGGTATTTTTTTTTCAGGAGACGGGAAATTGAACTATTTTTTCTTATTTTCCCCAGAAAACAGGTTTTGACATTTCATGCAAACTGTCTCCAAAGGAGGCAATTTGTCATCTGCTGAATTAGCCCAGAGAGTGGTAACGGTTAATAAAAGTACCAAGCTTTAAACAGCTGAAAATGATTTTATACTTCATTACATTTTATTTTGCATGTTCACAATCATCAAAGTTGTCGCAAGTGGGTTACGATTATCAAAATATCGTTTTAAGTCATTACATGCTTGAATATAAAATAAACTGCTGCACATAAAGCCTTTCAACGCTGCACAGGTCCCCAGAAGCTATACCTAACTCATTACGAAAACACGCCTATTCAAATATATAGAAAATTTCACCACCAAAAAACTAAAAATTTTCAGATAAAAAACTCTGATATTTTTCATATTTCTACTCAAAACATAAATTGTTGGTACTCGTTAGAACCGCCCCCTCCGTGAGGCGGTTCTAACGAGTACCCACAATCTATGTTTTTGAGCAGAAATAAGAAAAAATAATGTATACCCATGTAAACCCCAGTTTTACTATATAAAAGTGGGTTTAAGGGGGTCAATATTATATAGGTATGTTTTTGTGATGTTTACTGAAGGATGCCATTCAAACAGTGATAGAGTGTTCTGTTACTGATTTGTTTTCTTTGATAAGTTTGTATAACCAGTCTGATCCAGACATGGTTATTAATAGCCTTAGGGTAGAACGGTACAAAATGTGATAATGCATTTACCCTAAATATTCGGACACCTAAACACCTTACAGTAATTGTCCTAACATTTGAACAAGTACTGTTTCCGAACTGTTTACATGTTTACAAACTGTTTCATGAGTGATGAACAGTGTAAACCCTGAGCGGACGTCTTGCAACGTCTGATCCTGTTTTACACGGTTTGCTTAGGAATACCGTTTTTACATTTAATATTCGGGCATTTTAACGTCTTACTATAGATGTCATAAAACTTGAACAAGTACCTTGACTACCTGTCTAAAACTCTACAATTCTTTTTGAATACAGTAAAACAGTGATAGAAAACATAAAAAGCAATGTGAACAAGCTGCATGCAGAAAAAGCAAATGTAGGGTAATATGCATTTACACAAAATTGAAAAGTCATCCTGCTTACCAGTTACAACCACTTTATATTTGTTTGGTATGCATAGGGCCCTTTACCTCATCAGTGAAATATCAGAGTAAACCATAAATGCTCACAAAATTGCAATTTAAGAAAGTAGATGGTCAATGACACAATGACACTCTCAAAACCAGAGAAAACGAAAACCAGAGGTTGGAGTAAAGACAGCAGTGGTCAAGAGCCAAACTTCTGACATAGACTGAGAAAGAAGCCGGCATTTAGTCTGAGGCCCGACGCACCGCCGTGCAATTAAAGAAGAAGTGCAAAGCAAATAAATGAACTCAGGAACTGACACAATCAGATCCACATCAAGCTCCCAACATGAAAGGGAAAGACAGACAAATACAATTAAACAGCCACAAAAAGAACTGATGACAAGCAGAGTTGGCAGTCCTTTCCCGAAAAGGTGGCAAACCTGTTACTCAAACTTAATTCAATATATCTGTAACTTACATAATTGTTCATAAAACATTTGTCAGTGAAACACTTCAGAATATTTAACAAAACGTACCACAATGAAAGTACCGTCTTGGAACGTTCAGTAACAAATTACTAGATGTGTGTGTGTGTGTGTGTGTGTGGGGGGGGGGGGGGGAGGGGGGAAGGGCGGGGGTGGGATGGAGCTAAAATTAGCTTCACGGGATCCCAACCACCGCCCTAAGCTTGATTTGAATCTCCGTAATACTGTATTCACGTTAAATATTAGGATACCTTAACTTCTTATCATACTTGTTCTTAAATTTCAACAGTCCATATTATTTTAAAATTGCTAGAGGAGAGGCAAACAGTGTAGATCCTTTTGACGTCTGATATGTGTTTATACTGTTTGCTGAGGCCTGTCTGTCTGCCTGTCAATATACGTATATTTTATATGCTTAATTTCTATTTAGAATGCTTCATAATACGATGTATACCATATTTACCCTAAGTTTCAGGACGGACAAGCCTGGGCAACCAGATGAAAACCAAGATCAGACGCCGCAGGCTGTGGCGTCGTGTCAGGGTCTACACTGTTTACCACCCATCCAGCAGTTAAGCGCTTCTAACAAGTACCCACAACATACAGTTTGTGGAGAAAAAAAATGTATACTTTTCGTATCATGGGTTAGTTAAGTCACTGCATTTTCATCATATAATATGAAAAAGATGAAGATTTGGTAATTAATTACAATAAGACAGATTTATGTAATAAAAGCATTGCTAGAAATAGCAAATTGATAAGCCTTTTAAGATAAGCTGAGCAATAGTATAGAAGACGTCCAGGAAGAGACACAGTCATGGAAAAGGCTACAAATTACACCAGGAGCAAACCTGCCTAATACTATATACGTCTGCATACCCCTGTTTCTATTATATATCATGTGAGAACATGGGGGTATCCATTACTTAGACTACTCCACAAATCGGAAAATAGCCTTTGCAAACAATGTAGATCCAGATGAGACGGCTCATAACGAGCCGTCTCATCAGGATCTATAATGTTTGCCTCAAATTTCTGTATTGTTTTCTATATTAATCTATGCACCATTCCTTTTTGAAATAAAAGACTCGTCCAAATTTAAAGTCAGAAGAGTCCACTTCAGAAAATCAGGGGGGAAAGGGTTAATAAAATATATTGCATTTGCAGGAAGTGTGTTCTGTCGGTGCGCAATTATCATTAACAGCTGGTTCTTTGCAAACTTACTTGTTGTCATGTTTGTTGCAATGAATTATTCATTTTGAACTCCTTTGATCTGTAAATCACCATGAAAAGCATAAAGCATTATTAGACAATCGTCATGTGTCATCCGTATGAAGTATCGAAGACAACCACAAAAAGGGCACAGTATTAAAATGATTATGAACTATCCTTGGGATAAAAAGATGTTGTTTATGTCTTTTCTAGACTGTCCGAATAAAATGACATAAAACGTTCATAAAAATGTTGAAGGAAAATATTTTAAGCCGTCAAAAATTGTTTCTGATTAAGAAAGACGAAAACTGAAAAGTGTCATCAATTTCCATCTTTCACCACAGTAATGTTATAAAGCTTTGAAGTTTTCCCTTCACACTAATTAGGTGAAATATTGGTTATTACATCAATATTCATAAACACACCAATAGAGGAACTTTTTAAACAGTCGGTACATTTTTGTATTCTCGTACAATGATAAATGATGTTATGGAACATTATTAATATTTTCCTTTGTAATTTCGGTTTTTTTTTTCATATTATTTTGTTTATGAAGTTAATCATGAAACGAATATATTGTCAAGTTGACGATACTACACAAGAGATAAAGAATAATGTTTATTGGTGTTTACGTCATTCATATTGTATAGGTTTGAAAATGTTTGCACTGTTGTCGTTATCTCAAGTTAAACTTAATGACTCTTTTCTAGTGATGAACTACAGAACGTCTTGCCATGAATATTTCTAAAGTCGAACGTAATTGAAGTAGACTCTATATTATTTTATAAATAAATATATAAATAAAGTTATGCAAGAAAGGTTACAATCACAGTTGTAATAACCGAAGAAGACATGGTATACATACATTCGCGTGATCTAATAGGAACCATCTGACAGGGCAGAAGCAATATGGATCTCCTCTCGTAAGAATAGTTTGAAATTGAGTATTACTTTTGTTTTAAGCTTTCTGATGAACAACGAAATTCTAAGACCTCTTATATTCATCCCTGTCTTTCAATGCTACTAATGCATTCAGTTAACCCTTTCACCCCTTCGTTTCTGAAGTGGACACTTCCGTCCTTGAATCTGGTCATGTCCATTGATGAAAATAGGGATTCCAGTCTAATATAAGAAAGCAGAATTGCAAACATGGCAGAGCCCGATGAGACGGCTCATAACTAGCTGTCTCATCTGAATCTGTTTGCACAGGAATTTGTTTTGGTTTGCAGGGCTGGTATTGACTTTACATCATTTCAGCAGAAACAACTACTGGCTGGGGAGGGGGCGGGGTTATTAGATTACTCAATCGAAACCTCGTCCTTAACTCTGATGCAGCTCAAACTCAAAAAATTATAACTGCTTCTCTCTTTAATTGCACGACAGTGAGTCGGGCCTAAGAGTGAATGAGGGCTCCTTCCACAGTCTGTTTCAGAAGGCTGGTGCCTGGTTTTTGCTGTCTATGGTCATGCCCATCGTGTTCTTATTTGTGGATGTCTTTGGTTCTGGCTTCAGACTGCCATTACGCCCGTAAGTGTGTTTCATTGTAGTTTTGTGATTATTATTGTTTACGGTCATGTTTCACTGAAGAGACAGAGAACCCTTCGTGGATCAAATATACATTTGTAATTTTGAGCTGCATCAGAATTAAGGGTAATGTTGCGTGTCAGGACATGTTCTGTTAAAACAAGTGATGCAAACCTTTATTTTTTATTTTATCTTTTTTTTAATCATAGGTATCAATGTAGGCAAAAGTGGAGGCAAAATAATTGGTCATTCTGTAATGTAGTACCCAAAACACACTGGCTTGAGTCCCGAGCATTAAATTGTTTGCCGGCTCCCCTGGTTGGTACATCTTGGGCTTTAATAATTATGTTTAAGTGTTTTTGATTTTGATGAATTATCGAAACATGCGTGCATCCAAAATATGTAGATTAGTATGGAAGTTATTGCTTAATTCACGAGCACTGGGTCTATTGCGCTACTAGTGGTCTTTTCCGCATGGATAATTCCTGATTTGCCGCTGATAACAGTGCTTTGGGATCAGCACTCCGTTATAAGAGTTGTACATTATTATTAAAAATAAGATGATCTATTATTTAGGGAATATACTCTTGGTGAATTTTGGCTTTCCATGTTTTCTTTCTGATGTCCGCGTCTGTCTTCCTTCGTGTTATAGCAGTTGAGGTGGCTCGGGTGCGGGGCTGAAGGCTTGGCGGCGTTCATCCGGGAAAACGTCGCTTTCCTGATACCTGCGGCTGTGTTTGGCGAATCATGACAATTATGTGTGCACAGTGAGGAATGTTTGCAGTATTTGTTATATTGTCGATATTTTTCCTTCCTCAGTTTGCCTTCAAACATTTGGGATTTAGTGCAGCAGATGTAGCAGCCAGAGAAATATGCGAGCTTCCATTCTAGCACATGAAATATTTGGTACGGTTGTTTTAATAGTTTCTGTGTATACAGTTGCAGTTTCGATTAGTTTCAAATTAGATTATCTTTTTCTCTTACCCCCTTTTCCTCCATGAACTTCACAGTATACCATGTTAGCAGCGATACAATGAACAGAGTAGCAGCGCGCGTCTATTTAAAATTGAACTTAAGTTACTTGCGCCATGTCAACCACATATCCCGATGGAGCCATGCCACTATGCCGATGGAGCCATTGCTGTCTAATTTCGCACCAAAATTGCATTGAGGAGTTAAACAAATGCAGATGATACATCAGCTATTATTGCTTTATGACTTATAATGGATTATATGGCAATGCTACGGTTATAAAGTGGCCTAGTTGAACAAATTAAGAACGAATCTGTATGGAGACGTACCTTTATACGAGTATTTAGTAGACATGATTTTCTTTATGGTTTGGTTTCGTCTTTTTTTTTTTTTTGTTATAGTTAAAACGCTAAATATTCGATTCCCTTCGGATCGACCAGCCATAATATATTCGCAATGCTTTTAGCAGTTCATATTGTCTGCGTTAGTCATTTACTGTTGCACACGCATTTGCTCATATTTAAATGTAAAAATAATATTATGGTACATCTTAAATCGCATTTCGTGTAGTATTCATTTATTTCTTAAAAAAACAAAGCTATTTATTCCAAGTCACTGTTTACAAATGCGTTAAGATGTTTGCAAAATCGGACACACACACACACACACACACACACACACACACACACACAAGTCGCTGATGTTGTAATTGCGGTATTATCATATTTTTGTTAGGTCAGTAATACGAATGAAATGTGTTTAAACCAAAGTGGCTTAGAGGAGAGATTCCATGCAGATTGCAGCCCCTTACTACAAGAAAAATTACTTAACTTTAAGGTAAATTAATACACTTTCAAGGGAGGCAATTATGTCAAAATTGTTTACCCTCCCGGCCTCCCACCGCACCCCCCTACCCCCCTTGAAAAGAAGTCTAGAGGGAGCAAATATTTTCCTTATAGAATAGACCACTTTCCAGACGATGATTTGTCTGGACTAAGCAAACAGAAAGTGACCAAAGTTGACCTCCCTGAGCAAAAATGATGGACATTTTACCTACTATATTCTGTCCCTTTAAGCAAAATAATGTCTACGGATATATAAGCGATAGTGTACATTATATTTTCTGGTCCCTCACCGAGCCTGTTTGATGCAATTTTGTAAAGAGTGTTATGCTCAGAAATATAAAAGCAATTACCCAGGGTAGTCAACAATTACAAAGCATGGAAAGAAAAATATGAGATGCACAAGCAATGATAAAACAAAACAGCACAATTGTAGCAACAACATGCGAACAAAACAGAAATGCAATAGAGGAACCCTCTTGGTACAGCCAGTAGAAAAATACGGTAGTTTGGGGAAGTTTTGGGAAGAGCTTAAACTCATTACGAAAACATGCCTATTCAAATATACTGAAATTTTTCCCACCAAAAAATGAAAATTTTCAGATAAAAAATTCTGATATTTTTCATATTTCTGTTCAAAACATAGATTGTGGGTACTCGTTAGAACCGCCTCGCCGAGGCGGTTCTAACGAGTACCCACAATCTATGTTTTGAGCAGAAATAAGAAAAATAATGTATACCCCTGTAAACCCCAGTTTTACTATATAAAAGTGGGATTTAAGGGGGTCAAAATTATATAGGCATGTTTTCGTGATGTACTCGACCGAAACCTCGTCCATAGTTCAGATGCTTCTCCAAAATACAAATATATAATTATGTACCTTTATATAATCAATGAAAATGACAGTAAAAAACATGTTTTCACAAACACTATATTGGCCCAATGGTAATCTGAAGTAAACAAAACAAGAGAAATCCACAAATTAGACTACGATTGTCCCCTTCTGACATCTCTAGTGGGCACCACTTAAATGATTTAGCATGCTTGCTGGAATGTACGAGTATAAGCGGTGTTCATAAAGAAACACAACAAAACATTGTCTGTATTTTGTATGAATCACGAATGCGTTTTTTGTGTTCCCTCCTTCTAAAAGATCTATTTTGCAAACCATATCTATAAATGTGCGTAATCTTATTTAAATACAATAACGCCCAAGCCCGTACGTAGGTGTTAATTACCAGTTCGCAGGAGTTTGACTTCAGTTTTGTAATTTCAGTCTATTACATTGCAGTGTAAAATAAAGACAATCTTTAATTATGACTCTAATATTTGACTTTAAATGGTTTTTAATTGTTTCATCAAACAGCTTAAACTTATCAATCATAATGACTATAACACATCGTACGCCTAAAAACATTCCTGTGTTTTACATTAGTAAATCAAAATAATCATATTATACTTTGAGTTTGCTATGCAGTTTCGTTTATATAATCATAATGCGTAGCCTGCTTGGTAAAATTTTCAGCAGAAGATATATTGTTTTTTTTTTGTTTTTTTGTCTGTTATTTTCCAAAGAAAACAGACTTCAACATTTCATGCAAAGTTTCTTCTGTGGATGTAGAGACAATTTGCATCCAAAGTCAAACAAGACGAAATATCTAGACGTAAACGTCTAAGTACCGGCGCAAATTGTGTTCATGTTTACTTAGAGATATGGGACAAGGGTATACTAAGGTTTAATAAATTTTCAATGTAACAGGTAAAAAAGAACAACAATGTGATTCTTTAATGTATGCTTTATTAAGGTTTATTAATATTTTTGAATGAAATGAGAATAAATTAGACATTAATCTGAGAAGTAAATAAAGCCAAACCATTTCACGTGGAAACACTAAAAAGCTCAAGCGTGCAAAAGAAAAAACCTGTGTGGGCTGTACAGTATTTTTATCAGGTATATAATATACCGAGAAATTTCTCGTGAAAAAAAACAAAACAAAAAAAAACAAAAAAAAAAAAAACATTACAAAACACGTGGTAAGAGAAAAGTCCAGGGAGTGCCACAATCACCCCCCCCCCCCCCCCCCCCCGCAGTCCTTCCCAGACACCAAGAGGAAGAGGAAACCGACAAATCCAAACAAGCACAAATCGAACAAACGTACGAAAAGCACTAAGATTAGCGCTCTCTTCCTCAAGCGAGGTAATCGCAATGCTAAAAAGACTTAAAACACAAAAACAAAATGACACAAGGTAAGACATAAAACAAATCGCATCGTAGAATAAACCACAAAGCAACAAAGAGTAAGACTAACACCAGGACCGCCGCCTTAGAACGGTCAGTAGAGTAAACCACCGGGGGGTGCAAACCACATGAGCGTGCAAAATAAAGAACACACGGGGACTGTACTGTATTTGTTTTAATCTAGAGATGATTTATGTTGTTTGAAATGTATTATGATATGCTCAATGTATGATTCTTGCAATTAATGCCTGCAACGTGTCAAACTCAAACTGATAGAAAAACCAACTGGTCAATGAAAATAGCTATGCAAATGTGAACTCGACTGGGCATAGCACTATGTAAAATTATCATGGCAACAACAAAGGTGGACCTTGCACCTGAAGAACCCTTTTAGTTTATTTATAAAACATAGGTGGCCATGCACCACCTGAATGAAGATGGCATGTACATACACATGTTCTAAATATGAGTGCTTTTTTTGACGACTGACTATCGAGATATAAGCATTTAAAAAGTTAACAGCTTTACAGAAGTGTCCCAGATTTTGACCTCTAGCCCCATCCCGAGGCTTGAACTCAGGGTCCATTCTTATAGAATCGCAGAAGATCCTCCTATGCACACATGCTCCGGACATGAATGCTCTCTGTTACGTGACTGCCAAGATATGGAAAAAAAACAACAACACTTTATCGCAGTGTGAACAGAAATACCAAATTGATAAATGCAACTAATAAAGCCAGTTTTACTTTATAAAATTGGGTTTTGATGGAATCATCATTGCATAGGCTTGTTAACCTGATGAAAGGTGATTATTATGCCTATTTTGAGAAAATTAAATATAATATGAGTAGGATAGACATTTTTATCACATTTGTAACTTTGCACTCCATATATCCCATTTGTAGCTTTGCATGCCATTTTACACATAATACAGGTAAAGTGTGCAATAATCATGCACATCTAAAGAAATGAAAAATCCTGGTTGTAGACCAATCTAAAAAATGTCACCATGAAGAGACATACTGAATTTGAAAAAAAAACACACAAAAATATCGGTCAGTGCGTGATTCGAACTCACGCCCGTCCGCGTAACAGCCGAAGAGGCTAACCATTACGCCATAAATCCGATGTAACCTTATATTGCAAAATTAAGGTACTTATCAATATTTACGATGCGGTTTTAAAAATCCTTTAAGAGCTAATCGAACACGCTCCCATATGTAAAAATCAAAAGCTATATTAAGAGACCGACGCGATTCGGCGGTCAATAAACGTCAAAAAGATTGCCTTTGGAAACAAAGCACACTCTACAGAATAGAAAATGGGAGTATCGGTTTTATTAAGACTCTTCATAAGCAGTAATGAAGTTTGCAACGCTGCTTATGCCCTCTAGTGTATACATTAGCAGAATCTATTTTCTCGAACAAAATAAGAAAAATATCGCCAAATTGTCGTCTGCTGAATTAGCTCAGAGTGGTTAAGTTTGAAATTCACTTGAAAAAAAAATAAAGAACAAGAAATTAAACAAATAGAGTCACACATGCATACGATTAAAAGCATGTTGGTTTATAACCTACTACTATTATATTGATAAGAAACTTTCTGATATAATAGAAACACTAAAAGTGTTTTTGTTTTTTTTAATATTTTGTTCTTAACTTATCTAAACATCCTATTGTCAACCGCATATTAAGTGTAAATTTTACTAAAGGGTTGCAATCAACCTCTCTTGTCAGTATTTGCACTTTTATCGTTTAAATAATGCCTGTCCGCTACATTTTTCAACAAAAATAGTAAAGAAGAAAGGCACAATTACAGAACATATATTACCAATGAGCAAAGCAACCAGCTCATTCTTCCCCAAATAAGGTGATCACATTGTCAGACAGCAAATCTAGCAACAAAACAAGAAAACAGAGCACATGAAAACTAAACATTACACAACATTACGAAAACACGCCTATTCAAATATATAGAACATTTCACCTAAAAAAAATTGAAAATTTTCAGACAAAAACTCAGATTTTTTTAATATTTCTGCTCAAAACATAGATTGTGGGTACTCGTTAGAACCGCCTCGGCGAGGCGGTTCTAACGAATACCCACAATCTATGTTTTTGAGCAGAAATAAGAAAAATAATGTATACCCCTGTAAACCCCAGTTTTACTATATAAAAGTGGGGTTTAAGGGGGTTAAAATTATATAGGCATGTTTTCGTGATAAATAAGTTGGCCGTACATCGGGCGACCAAAATGTTAGAGGAGCCAGCGCATGACAAAACCTACAATAAGACTGTGTGACCAGCAAAGACTTAGATCAGCCTGTATATCCATCCAGTATGGCAAGAGTTCTCGTTTATCACTCTTAGGATAGCGCGGACACTGTAGAAGGCACATGCGATCAGCGAAGACTGATCAGACTTCGCGGATGCGCAGGCTGATCTGAGTCTTCGCTGGTCGCATGTCTTATTATAGGTTTTGTCGTGCGCAGGCTCAGATGTCAAAGTCCACTGTTGCCGAATTATGGTTGTTACACAATAATTCACTATAAAACGTTTTTGGCGAATTATGAATTTTATACAATCATTTAAATGACATATTGTAAAATATATATGTGTGTTTTAACCGTTAACCCATTGTAGTCTGGAGAATCCTAAAAAGTTAGTAGTTGGTAAACAGTGCAGACCCAGATCAGACACCACAGAACGCGGCGTCTGATCAGGGTCTCCATTGTTTGCAAATTGTTCAACCATCTTACTCTCAGAATATCTATATCACATAGTCTGACATACCTACATTTGAAATTCGAAGATTGGCGGGAAAAAGTATAATACATATTGACAGACAGAGAAAACCATAATTCAACGATACGTAGCATAAACTGGGCCTACTCGTTTGACATAAGGATCATTTTCTCGCGTTGATGCTCCTTTAGTAACGGTTTTATTTTGTCTCTGTAGATAGGTTTTTATTGTTCATGAGAAACATACGTATAAGAGAAGCATTAAAAGTAATCTTAACGGGGACATCCTTTGGACATAGCGAATAAACCGAAGATAGAGAGAAGATAAAATAAAAGTCGAAAAGATTAAATTTTGGAAACAAAGAACATATTACAGATAGAAAATGGGAGCCTCGGTTTTATTACAAAAGGGTAAGACAAAAGTCCAGGGAATGCCAAAATCACAAACCGCAACCCTTCCCAGACACAGGAGGAAGAGGAAACCGACAAACCGAAACAAGCACAAACCGAACAAACGTACGAAAAGCACTAAGATTAGCTCTCTCTTCCCCAAGCCAGGTAATCGCAATGCTAAAAGGACTGAAAAACACAAGACACAAAACAAATCGTCCCGTAGAACAAACCACAAAGCAACAAAGAGTAAGACCAAACACCGGGACCACCGCCCTAGAACGGCCAGCAGAGTAAACCACCGGGGGCAGGGGGGGGGGGGGGGGCGGTTAAGCACTTTTACAGCTAGCCAACTTCACCCTGGGTTCCGATACAACTCTTAATACAGAAATACATAAAAATTTGGTTCGCATAAAAGCTCCCAACTCAGTCAATGCATCAAAGCGAAAACATAAAAATCAAATTAATCACTATAATAAACAAAGACGAGTACTCATGGCTAATTCTACTGTATGCCAGAGTAAATGAAAACCAATAGTTGAACCACGTCGGGCCAAGCCAAAGACATATCGTCAAGCCCGATCCCACTGGTTAAAGTTTTACGAAGAGGCCGTCATTGAGTCTGAGGCACTTTATAAGCAGTAATGAAGTTTGCAACACTGCTTACGCCCTCTAGCGCATACATGAGCAGAACTCTAACTTCAAAGATACGTATAACGGTCGCCACAGGGCACCAACACCAGCTGCGGTGTGGTAAAATAAGAGTAAAAACGATTGCCTTTGGAAACAAAGAAAATATTACAGACAGAAAATGGGAGCCTCGGATATATTGAGACTCTTCATAAGCAGTAATGAAGTTTGCAACACTGCTTACGCCCTCTAGCGTATACACGAGCAGAAACTCTATTTTCAAAGATACCTCAATTCGCCCAGTGATCCAAAAGGAAATTAAAATATAATCTGTACTATGGTGAAGTACGGGGAGATGTTTTACGGCCGTGACTCGGTTAGACCGAGTCTCTTGATGACATATTATGAAACAATGTAATAATTCTCACGTACTCTAGCATCGTTTTAATCAGTATTCTATTTTCACTTAAAATGTATAGGCTAAATATTCCTAAAGAACATGTAAACTTAATGATAATAGCACTGTATCGAAATAAATGTCATTGCTGTGTTCCCTGCTTCCAAAATGACTTATGCTTTCCGCCTATAGCATTATGAGAATTTAATCATACTTCGTTTTCGGAGATCACGTTCTTAAACATATCACGCTTCAGGTTCGTTAAAGTTTCTTTATCAACGAAATATATCTGTTTCGTATCATTAAATTCAAAGGCAACACTGTAACATTAAAACAAAAACTATAACACTTTGTTACTAATCGACTTCAAGGAAAGGCCCTAAGACATTTAGGCTGTCCTGTTTTAAGGGACACTTTAAAACTCTTGATCTGCTGAATCTAAACATACCGCAGTCATATTTAGCTTCCGTATTAGTGTACTATAAGAGGTCGAAGCCTGGTAGTTTTCAATTTACCTGAATATAAGGTAGGTCTAGAGGTGTGTGGTGGGGTTGTGAATTACGTATTGGCCATGAACAATCTTTTACTCTATTATACAGATGTTTATAAATAAACTGAATAAAACCGAGCCTCTTACACTTTTGTTTTTGTTAACTGATCCTTGTTTAAAGGGAAAAAGACAAAAGTTCATGGGAGACAACTCAGTCAAAATGTTTTTCTCCCTTCTGAAAAGCTGTCTTCCCTTAAAGGAAAGAATTTTCTCCCCATATTAATTCATTCCTTCTAGAGCATTTTTTTTTCAGAATTCTTTTTTCCTTTTCATTGCAAAATACATATATGGTAGCTAGTGAGAAGACTGTATATATAAGATTAACGGGCCAAAAGAAACCTAATCTGCATATAAAGACGTAGCCGTTTTATGACATTTAGGTTTAAATATGCATAATCGAATTCAGGGCCTCTGTAATCAGATAAAATCACTCAAGAGGTTAAATATGTCGTTTTCATTTCGGCACGAATACAAAATAAATAGTACAGATGTCCAGGAAGAGCTACAATCACAGAACCTAGCTTACCAATGACACCACGAGAAAGAGCAAAAAACCCAAGACATTACACAAGCCACAAACCAAAAACAAAAAGCAATTAGCCGCCTCTTTCCAATAGAGTATTTACTGTGCTAGACAGGATCCACTATATACAACAATAAGACAACAAAATGGACAACGAATAGCCAAAAGGCAACATGACGAAAACCAAAAACACAAGAAACACCGCTTTAGAACGGTCAGTTGCTAAAACTACCACCAGGTTAAATCTTCATTCTATGTTAAAAAAAAAAAAAAAAAAAAAAAAACGGAAAAAAATAACCCCAGACACAGAGAGCCAGAGCTACAGAAAACCACCAGACGGCCCACGGAGCACCCGAACAAAAACACAACATCAGGCATTAACCTTTTGATGAAAGG
Organism: Anodontia alba; assembly: GCA_964016985.1. NCBI lineage: Eukaryota > Metazoa > Mollusca > Bivalvia > Lucinida > Lucinidae > Anodontia > Anodontia alba. Next base: position 137,001,250 of record OZ024823.1, read on the forward strand.
TAACCTTGATGGTATCACAACGGCCCACAACAATAAAAAAAAAACAAAGAGTGGAACTGATACATATTCATGTAAGGCAACACTTTCAAAGGTGTTTAGCCTTACTTCTGAAAATGGGTCTACTCTTAAGCAAAAGAATCCCTCCCATTGTTGGCAAACTATTTCGTTTTAGAGTAGACCTCTTTTTCAGGTGTAGGGAGGGGCGAGACTTGGTGTGCATGAGGAGAACAGTAAGTCACAAAAGTTGACTCCCTTGTTAAAAATGACTGCAATCTACCAGTTGTATTCAGTCACCTGAAGAGCCAAAAAGAATTTGGGTGCAATAATATCACCAATAGTTCAACCAGTTCCTTGCTGCAGTCCGAATAAATGCTGTTAACCCTGTTAACCATTGGCATGCTGAATAAATTAAGATGCCACACCTTTCTAATTTTCAGTCAATCGTATTACTTGATTCACGTTTTTGATACAAATTCACATACTTAATGTCAAACAGTGTAGATCCATATCAGATGTCTACTGAAGAAGCCAATTGATCTGGATATACGCTGTTTGCAAAGGCCGGGTATATTCGGGTTAAGCAGGAGTAGGGACCGAATACAGAAATAAAGTGAAAATAAAATTGGAAACTCTAAACACTAATAAATGTATGCTATCTAATCAACTATGGTCCGTCACGCATGTACAAACGTCGTCGTAGCTGAGTCCTTGAAACTACCTGACTCCAATTTCAGTTTGTCTTCTGCAACTAGTATATTATCATACTGACAATCAAATATATACCGAATTAGAAGATGCTCGGGGCACAGCTTCGACGAGAAAAAAAAAAAAAAAAACCACTAAAATCATGTACAAGACTTCCACTAACCAAACTGTTGGATACTATGAAATACATCAACCAATAGAAAATAATTAAATAGTAGTGCGCGGATGCACGTTATTGCTGTGAGGCTTCGCTGTCACAATTTATCATGATGGCACATTTCCTCCAAAGAAAAATCAGCCAGTTATATTCATTTCTCTTGGAGGACAATAACGAATCTGAGGAATAATATAAGTGAAGATACCTAGGGAATGCCACAATCACGAAGAACAATCTTCCAGAGGTAGTAAAAGAATAAGAAACCAGAAACAAACATTGACACAAGAAACTTCACATTTGGTTCCACAAACGCACGAACAAAGAAGAGTGGCAATAGAGGAACCGCCTTTGAACGGCCAGCAGAAAAAAAAAACTACTAGGGAGCTTAAATCAGTTTTATTCGCACGAAATCTCGCCCTTAATTCTGATGCAACTCGAAATTACAAACCTATATTCGGTCCGCACAGGGCTCCTCTACCTCACCAGTGAAACACACAAAATCACAAACATTATGATGAAACAAAGCAAATGGCTCAATAGCGATCTGAAGCCAATACACAAGAAAACCACAACTGTACCACGACGGACTCGATGACAGACATTAATAGTCATCGCCAACTTTCTGAAACATATTGAGGAGTCTCAAACACGCATAATCTCTATAAGGACGCGTTCTCATGTTCTGGTATATATCACGAAAACATGTCTATATACATTTGACGTTCTTAAACCCCACTTTTATATAGTAAAACTGGGGTTTACAGGGGTATACATTATTTTTCTTATTTTTGTTCAAAAACATAGATTGTGGGTACTCGTTAGAACCGCCTTACCGAGGCGGTTCTAACGAGTACTTTTAGAATCGCCTCACCGATGCGGTTCTAACGAATACCCACAATCTTTGTTTTGAGCAGAAATATGAAAATTATCAGAGATTTTTTTTTAAAGAAAACTGTTTGTTTTTTTGGCGGTGAAATTTTCTATATGTTTGAAAAGGCATGTTTCCGTAATGATATCATGTTTGAAAACGTCACATTGACGATCGATCATGTGCAGCAGTAACAGGTGTGTTATTTCTGAAGTACAAGCGACATAACGTGAAACTCGGTCTCAGCATATTTACCCTAAAATATCTGGATACCTTGACTTCTTAACCTTCTTACAGTATTGCATATATTAACTGTAATGCACAGAATTCCTAACAACTGAACGAATCCATTTTACTGCCTTTTGTTGTATCTTCAAACTGCTGACTGAGTAGCAAACAGCGTAGATCTAGTTTGGCGCCGCGTTCTGTCGCGTCTGGTCCGTGTCTACACGTCTGCTCAGGTCTGTTTGATATTGTAGTGTGACACAAAAAGGGTCCCATGTCGACTTTGCGTAGTATAATCAGGGCCTCTGCTGCTGTTTATATACTTACTTTCTACAATACTCATTAATTCCGGACGGTTCTGATAAAACTGAACATATGCGCAGATAGATTTGTTCTGGGCTATCCGCATATATTTTTGTATTCATGGTACGTCTGAAATTAGTTCAAAAGCAACCGGCGATATGTTTTCTTATCTTATCTAAGACCTCACACAGTCACAAGGGAAGGAACAAAATGGATAAAAACAAACTGTTCAATTTAACATTGATGAATTATTTGGACCACCATAAAGTGACAAATGTAGTCAGTCTTATATCTGAGATATAAATTAAAGTGAAGTTTTTCGTTTGCTGTAAAAAGTATAAACACAGAAGCAGGAAACATTCTGTCCTATTTGAAATCACCTGAATCTGGAAATAGACAAAATAAAAAAAAACAACAAATAAACAAATAAATCAGATAAACAAACAAAACAAAACCTGATCATGATTTGACCCGTGATACGCATTGTACTGCTTCTATTACATGTTTACTCTTTACATGGTAAAATGATAGTGTTCCAATCTGTATGGTTTTGAAACTGTTTAAACACATTTGCGCTTCACGCCATCATATGTGATTGTTTCTGTACTATTCTTTTTTCGGCCTGTTATCTGTGTTTGTCAGTCGCTTTCCTTTACACGAACATCTGGACTCACATTTGGTTATTGAAACCTCCTGATTCCAATGATTTGCCTTGCAGGTTTCAGTGGCGCAGTCGAAACGAGTTTATTGTTTCAAACACACAGGAACAATCTTGAAAGCATTCTCGGAAGTATAGTTTCCAAAATAGGGGCTACCCTTAACGGAAAGTGCTCCCAGAGGGAAAGCGATAAATCCTTCCTTTAAGAGCAGCCCCAATGGTAAAGAAGCAAACTATTTTATGTTAATTAATAATATTTTTCTTACGCATGTTACGCACATGCGTAATGTGCGTAATGAGTGCTGTGCCTGTGGGCTTTGCCAGACCAGTGACTGAAATGGATAAGTACCTTTACTAGACATTCTCGTAATTTCTGTACAGCACAGCAAATAGAATTCCAAAAAGAAACAACTGATGATATCAATATTGCTTACCGTTGTCTTTTCTTTTTGTTTTCTTCTTCTTCATTATTATTATTATTATAAACTGCAAGGTGTGAATTCTTCAAATATATGCGAAATATGCAGATACAAATCTACTATCCTCCACATTATCTCTTCAGGGCCTTTGTTATCGACTGATGCGTTCAGTAGTGTCCACTAGTTCTGTTAAAGGGCAAAAGAATATCCTGATCAAACTGTCGGATGCGCAGGTTGACTATGGTTTCTATCTCTTTCATTTGTTAACAATGACATGTATGATTGTAACATTTCGTTCGATATTATTATGATGCACTAACATTTTAACCAATTAATGCCCAACGTTCAAGCACGAATGGACCTTGGCCGACAGTATAGACCCAGTAGGACGCCATCTACACTGTGCAATAAGATTAGAAAGTTTCAAACAGGTAAGAGAAAGTCCAGGGAGTGCCACAATCACAAGCCGCAGCCCATCCCAGACACGAAAAGGAAGTGGAAACAGACAAAACCAAACAAGCGCAAATCAAACAAATGCACGAAAAGCGCTAAGATTAGCTCTCTCTTCCCCAAGCGAGGTAATCGCAATGCTAAAAGAACTGAAAATACAAGAACAAAATAACACAAGGTAAGACATAAACAAATCGCCTCGTAGAATAAACCACAAAACAACAAAGAGTTAGACTAACACTGGGATAACTGCCTTAGAACTATCAGTAGAATAAACCACGGGGTGGGAGGGGGGCGGTTAAAGCACTTTTACGGCCAGCCAACACCCTGGGTCCCGATACTACTCTTAATACAGAAATACATAAAAATTCGGTTCGCATAAAGGCTCCCGACTCAGTTAATGCATCAAAGCGAAAATATAAACATCAAATTAATCACTACGAGTACTCATGGTAGTTCTACTGTGTGCCAGAGTAAATGAAAGCCAATAGTTCAACCACGGTGGGCCAAGCCGCATATCATCAAGCCGCAACCCACTGGTTAAAGTTTTACGAACAGGAAATAATAGAAGCAATTTCGTCGATTTCTATATAACACCCTCAGAGTATATAGCGAAAACTTCTTATGTCCCTGATGAAAGATTTCACTGAAGATATCAGACATAAATGAGTTAAAATCTTTGAACAAATCGAGAACGCAGACCAGTCTACACAGCAGTGATCTGAGTCTTTTCTCTTCACACAAATCTCCACATTTTTGGAAGTCTGTTACATTAAAACGATCGGAAAATATGATTGCGAAGTCTGAAAGGACATCTATGGAAAAATGAAAATCTGGGAAATACTTAACTAAAAACGTATTATGAGTCATGCCGTCAAACCTGTACTTAAACTGCCTCTATACATGTATCCATTTCAAAACTAGTCCCGAACACTAAGATGCTCACAAAAAATATTAGATTAAACGGTGGTCGAACCCATGGCATTCGGCTTTCAAATCAAGAGTTTAAACCATCAGACCACCCAGGCCACACACAGTTTTAGGGACACAGCAGGATTTAATCTAGTGTACTGTACAATACTATTTAAAGTACAGCGTTAGGAAAGGTCCCTTATGCCTAAGGCGAACAACGAAAGCCTAGATCAGCCTATGCATCCCTAAAACCTGATCGGGACTTCTCTGTTCGTCTATATAAATTTCAGTATTCAATGACTTCGTAAGCAACTATGAGGAACCCTGATCAGATTGCGCGCATACGCAGGCGAACTGTACCTTTGCTGTCTATATGTGACTTAAGGTCTTTTGTGTTGTATTTAGCCTTATTTAATGTTATTGTGATATAGAGTTTGAAAAGAATTAGCCATTGTTGAAACCACCTCTCAAATTGCACAGTCTGTAATCTACAAAATCACAGCTATGACATGAAATTACAATTGAAATTTAATTGTTGTCATATATTTGAGGGACAAGATACACATGATAGAATTTCCGCCATTTGTAGAAGGGAGGTAACTTTAGTAACTTCCTGTTTGCATTTCTGCCCACAAATCCCCTTCTGAAAAGGGGTGTACTCTAAAAGGAAAGACTTTCCTTCTCTATCGGAGCATTCTTAATCCTTTATGAGTAGATTGGGCTAAAACCATTTTTGACAGAGTCGCCTCCTGAAATTTATCCGTTATCCTTTTGTTATGCAAAGTTCGGAAAATCTTCATATGGGAACGCCAACAGTAAGATATTCGCATTAATGTGCTCGAACATTTCATATTTATGATGGCTGAACATCAACGGCTTAGCCTTTTCATCTTTATCAAATTGACTAACATTTGTATTTTACATTACGAAAACACGCCTATTCAAATATATTGAAAACTTCTCCATCAAAAACTGAAAGTTTTCAAATAAAAATTCTAATATTTTTCCACATTTCTGCTAAAAAAATAGATTGTGGGTACTCGTTAGAACCGCCTCGACGAGGCGGTTCTAACGATTACCACAATCTATGTTTTTGAGCAGAAAGAAAAATAATGTATACCCCTGTTAACCCCAGTTTTACTATATAAAAGTGGGGTTTAAGGGGGTGAAAATTATATAGGTATGTTTTCGTGATGATTTATCAATCTTTGACGTTTAGCATCGACATAAACAGTCTTTAAGCCAGAACCTAAGTACATGAAAATTTTGTTGTAACCTCTATCGTCTACAATAAAATACATTTAAATCAATATTTTGCTTTTAAGAGTTCAAAAGATTGTCAATTTTGATGTCTAGTAAAAACTTCAATGTCATACAATCATTGACAGTTAGTGTCTATCAGTTTTCTTTAGATTTCTTTAAATTATTGTAAAGAGCTTTGTTACCCACAATTCCCTTTCTATGTTATCTTTTCTTATCATCGTATCTAGCGCCGAAGATCAGCTAAACGTACCATAGGCAACCAGTCAAGACCTATAGCCGCCCGTGCAACCACATTATCTGGTCAGAACCTACTTTAACCTTTCCGGATTGTTTATAAATATTCAGCATTTTTAGCTGGGATTGAGCCTGTACATCCAATTAGAAGAATAGTATTTTGATGTCATCATGATTTTAACAAAATTGAAAATACTCGTAGTTGTACTGCATTTATCGTGCCAACTAAGGACAGGTAGTGTATCTTATTACCCAACCTACTATATGAGAAGTAATAAAGCATTTTTTGACTATCTAACGCATTTTCACCTGTGACAACAGCCAGCCAAGTTGAACCGGTTCTCAGAGAACTATCACCCGGTCTCATATTTTGGACTATCTACCAGTCACCTGACTTACCTAGCAACTTCACCTGTGACAAAAGGCAGTCAGATTGAACCAGTTCTAATAGAACTATCACCCGGGCTCATATTTTGGACTATCTCCCGCTCACGTAATCAAATAACTGCCAGTAACTATTAATAATAGCGATCAAAAGAAAACAATTCCTTTAAAATATGAGCTGGGTAATAAAACATCTACATCATTCCTTTCTGGGCGACAATCAAAACTATCAGCCCCTCGGAGCTGCGGATCACCTGAAGAACTATCACCCGCGGCCTTCGGCCTCGAGCGATTGTTCATAAGGTTGTCTACAGCACCTCGGAGCTGATAGGTTTGACTGTCGCCCAGAAAGGTATGAACTAGCTGTATATTATTTATCCTAAGTATTCGGACAGAGACGTCTGATCAAACAGTGTAGAATCAGATCAGACGCCACAGAACACGGGTTATTCAGCAGTTTGTAGACACATCAACAGGAACAATGAACGTGTTCAAAATTTAGGACAAGTTTTGTAAGTAGTTAAACCCTAAAGCACAATGAACGTGTTCAAAATTTAGGACAAGTTTTGTAAGTAGTTAAACCCTGAAGCGCTGAGCAAAATAGTGGTAAACGACATTCTGTTTTCCTCTTCTTCTTCTTCTTCTTCTTCTCCTTCTTCTTCTTCTTCTACTTCAGAGAAAATAAGATTTGCCGGTTCATGTGAATCATCTGCTAGAAGGCGATCCTCGTGACATGCCAAGTCTTTTTTCTCTGAAAAAGTACAAAAATATCAAAATGTCGTCTGCTGCAGTTGTGATAAGCACTTTAAGGGTTAAGGTTACCGAATGCTTATGTCAAATACGGAAAAGGTTGAACGTCTGCTCAGCACAGCCATTCGAATAAATGTTCGCATTTTAATTACACTGTACAATACCCATTCATTATGCCAGTGTTAAGTTTATGATCGTTAATCGTACAGACTAATCTGGACCTCCCCTGTTTAGTAAAAGATCCCATGCCACTTGATACGGACCGATTTTACCTATCTTCCCAGCTAGCATTCTTTATAAATCTATAGCGGGCCGTTATCGGCCCGTCAGCTACCCTGACGGGCCGATAACGGCCCGCTATAGATTTATAAAGAATGCTTACTGGGTTCTTACCTGTATGGTGACAGGCAAAAAGAGATCTTTGCGCTATTTTGCAAAACGTGACAGCTCAGATTTACATGCTCATCCACAGTCTGATCAGATTCTTCACTTTTGCCTGATAAGTTATGGAACTTAAATTAATCTGCACTAGAATTTCGAATGCCCTAATCAGACCATGCATATATTCAGACTGACCCAGGTATTCGCCATTTGCAACACGTAGGCGCTTCGTATTAATGACACAGCTGAAAATTTCTCTCAGGGTGTCTTCACAGCTCAATAAAATGCATTACTATAAAAAAGAGCATTTGGGTTTAAATTTTAATTCATACTTGTTCAGTGAATGGGTCTGGTTTTGCTCCATAAGCTCCTTTAAAATGTATTTAAAATGTATTTAACGCTTGAAAAAGAAATTGCTACAAAAAGTAAAATTATGTCAGCGAGAGATACAAGGTCACACCAACCAAATACGAGTTACTGAAATACCTCCACTGAACACAGCATAAGATAAGATTTTTTTTAACAAAACAGTTTTGATATATTTTTTTTTCTTATTTCTCCATAGAAATAAATGTTGTGGATACTCATTAGAAGCGCATCCTTCAGGCGCTTCTAATGAGTAAACACAAGACATGTTTTCGTGGAGAGGTAAAACATATCTGGACACATGTCTTATCTGGCACCATGATTGAACCAGCCTAAAATTAGGTTATATTCAAGTGCTCATCTGAATATGCTACCTGGTTGTACGTCAATTTGCTATATATATATATATATATATATATATATATATATATATATATATATATATATATATATATATATATATATATATATATATATTTGGACAGACAAGAATAAATAAAAGAGTTCAGCGTTCCGTTGTTCATTAGAGAGATTACCACAAAAGTAATACTCAATTTCCAAATATTGCTATGAAAGGAGCTTCATATTTTGTCGTTCCTGTTAGATTATGCGTTCTCATGGGTACGACGAAAGAGTACTTGGGATATAGATCTCATTTTATGATTGAGTTCTAAAACTTATTAAAACACTGTTATCTTATTAGTTTAACCCATTTATAAACAGTGTAGAGCCAGATCAGACGCCGAAGAATGCGGTGTTTGATCAGGGTCTCCACTGCTTCCAAATTGTTTGCCATTTTTCTCTTGAAATATCTAAATCACATAGCCTGAAATACATAAACTCGAAATTCGACTCGTCCAATATATATGGTTGGGGAATTTATTTAGTCTAAAATGGTTTAACAGAGAGAGAGACTGAAAATCCATTATTCGGTCTGCGTTTCGACTATCAATACATCATTTATTTACCATAAGTACAAAAAGGACACAGTTACTTCTGAATGTAGAGTTGGATAAACATTTTATAGAATGCACTATAACTTTAACGTATAAATAGCGCCACCATTATACATATTATAATCTTATGAGAAGTTGCCTCTTCGTGGGGGGTATTTTAAATCTCACACATTGCACATGCAGAACATCCTCTAAGTACTGAAAAAATATGTCAAAACGCCCGTGATTAACCCAAGGAATCACACTCATATTTGACTTATTTGGCTTAAAAATCAATCAGTGGAAGGTTGAACGTTGTCGTTGTTGTTGATAATGATGGTTTTGTTGTTTAATGAATGCGGACAACGAAGATTCTGATCAGATTGCGCGGATGTGCAGGCTGACTTTGAGTCTTAGTTGGGCGCTCATGACAGAAGGTACGTTTTCTCACGTTGCGACTCATATCTGTCACATACGTCGAGAGATTACGTTATTCGAGATGACGCATCGGGTATAAAAGTTTTACAGTTGCTAGTGCTGTGCTTCGTATGCGGCTGGGCTCTGGTGTTCGACTATTTACTACTAACACTTACCCAGTAAGCATTCTTTATAAATCTATAGCGGGCCGTTATCGGCGCGTCAGGGTAGCTGACGGGCCGATAACGGCCCGCTATAAATTTATAAAGAATGCTAGCAGGGAATAGCTTGCTGGGTAAAAACATTTTTCAGACACTATGGTGTGAATTCATGAAAAGCCAAGCCTAAAGACGCAGTTTACATGAAATAGAAAACCATATTTTCTTCAGATAAAATGAATATCATTTTGTCTTCTGCTGCATGTGCCTAGAATTTGCTAAATATGAAACTGAATTTTATATTTATATGTCATTAAGCCAAGCAGAAAATGAGATTTTTTTTTACTTTCGCGTGCGTTTGATCCGATCTATATCTCCAACTGATAGGTATCAATTAGCGCTTTGTATGCTTTGTATGCACTTTAGCAGACGACAATTTGAAATACTTTCTCATTTTTTCTCGGAAAATAAGCTTTGGCATTTTATGCAAACTGTCTCCTGAGGAGACATTTGCATGACATGTCAAAATCTATTTGCTGGGAAAAATAAGAAAATGCATCATAAATTTGTCGTCTGCTGAATTTTCCCAAGTAGTGATAATGAATAAAGAAGGAATATAAAGCGACTGCAGTACAAAAATACCAAACAATTTCTAGATAGCTTTGCATTTGAATTAGTCGAAATTCAAATCATTATTGGCAAATAGTTTGAGTCACGTTTAAAGGGGGATTTTATGCATATGTTAACAGTTATTACTTACTCTGACCAGCAGGTCCACACAGCTTGTTCGGCGCCTTCATTAGATTACGGTAGAAGTTAATGAGGAAAATTAAAGGACCTGTAAGCAAGGATGTATAGTTTGATCAACGTCTTCAATGTTCGATCGATACTCGTAGTTTAGCTTTTTTTCACGCAGCCCAAATTAGATGCACATCCTACGCAGGCATAGTTATCGAATTTCAATATAATTGTGTCGGGCCATTAGAATATGTGTCATAGACTCCTTGAGTCGAAGGTCAAAGTCACAGCCTGAATGACTGCTCAGTGTATTCATGGCACCGCTGTTCATTCGGAATTACAGTATTCAGTGATCCTGTGAGTGGCTAATAATACGCGCAGTCTGATCGGGAGTTACGCTGTGTTAAGTGCAGACCAGATTTTGAATGCTCGACTGACATTACAACCTGTCATCTATTCTGAGTAAACCTATTTATGCCGAATGGACTCTTCTGCCTTGACATATTGGACTGGTCTATTTCCAGTAGGAAGAGTGTCTGGTTAGTATTTAGGTTTACCATGTTTTATTGAAATTTCTGTATTTAATGCAAGCAGTGTAGACCCTGATCAGAAGCCGCGTGATTTTGTCTCAAATTAAAGGTAAGCCTTCGACTGACAAAATACATTACAAATAATTAACCTGTTTGGCACTTTTTTGTCCTTGAACATATGTGCCCTCAGTCTGGTGGAAAATGATAAAACAAGAAGTTTACCGTCTGCTTCTCTCACCTTGTGGCAATTAAGTAAAGTATTTTGTTTTGTTTTTTTTTGTTTTAGGTTTTACGGCTCTTTCAAGAATATTTCACTTATCGAGCCAATCGTTCATCAAAGGTGGGCGAAAACCGGAGAACCCCGGAATAAACACCTGACCACCCGTAAGCAGATCTTGGCTTTCCCACATGTGACACGAGCGTGGCTCGAAGCACAGCGGTGAGAAACCTAATAGATTAAGAGTCAACTCTCCTATCCACTAGGCTACGGGAGCCCGCTTAAGTAAAGTTAGCTAGGAAGAAAAAAACAACAACAGTATTTTACATATTTTCAGCTTCATAATATCCATTGAGCTTTCAACAAAGTCTACAGAGGTGGCTTTCATTCCGTCCAGTTGTATTCAAAAGTTTTTCATATCTTTGTTTCCAGATGGATAGATGGATGGATGGATGGGAGAGTGGGTGGATGGGTGGTGGGATGGGTAGGAAATATGCCATATAATCGCGAAGCACAGTCTTTCAGAGGGATCAAAAGAACATTACGAAAACATGTTTTTTCAGATGTAATGAAAAGTTTACCACCAAAAAATGAAAATTTTCAGATAAAAAAAAGTCTGATATTTTTCATATTTCTGCTCAAAACATAGAACGAGGCTGTTCTAGCGAGTACCCACAATCTATGTTTTTGAGCAGAAATAAGAAAAATAATGTATACCCCTGTCAACCCCAGTTTTACTATATGATAGTGAGGTTTAAGTGGGTCAAAATGATGTAGGCATGTTTTCATGATGAGCAGAGATGAATCCTAGTTTTCACCTGCAATGCACTTACAAATACTCAACACTTTTTTATGCATGCACATACAGCTCGACAAGGAACTTTTTTTTATAAATTAGTAAAACAAATTGGCTTTTTGTGGCATTTCTTGGGTAACTGTCTCGATAGTTTTCTATTTTCTTCGTCTCCTACACTGCGAGTAACAGACGACGAAAACACATAGTAAATTATCAAAACAGTTACCCAAGAAATACCATAATCAATAAGTACAGACTTCTCGAGGCACCGAAAGGTGCTGAGATAAGGCACGAACAATTACCAAAGAAAAGACACCTGTACAATAACCGACGTACGAACAAAGAAGAATTGCAAGATTATAACGCGTCGGAACGGTCGGCAGAAAAATCAGCTTTGAGTGGGTGGTGGTGGTGGACAGGGACTGAAACTATTTTTACCTGTTTGCTGAATTGCGTTTGTGCCTTGTAGAAACCCTTGACCTAATGAGTGAGTATCACAATAAAATACTGATAATCACAAACACTGTGATGAAACACAGCAGAGGGCTAAATGGCAATTGGCAACCAGGGTCCAGTTGTTCAAAGCGCCATTAGCTTAACGAGCTCGTTAGTGGTCAAAATGTTAACTGTTCTAATAAGTACAATATCTAATTCACAGGTATTTTTGCTGACAAAATGTGAGTAGCTTTTGTAAATCACATTTTTTCAGCAAAAATGTTACCGTATATGCCATATTTAATGATCAAAGATTTAACGATACGATAACTAACGACATCGTCAGCTTTGAACAACTGGGCCCAGAGCAGAAGAAAACCATCTTTTGGACAACAATGAGCTCGACCACAGCCAAATGCAAACATACTGAAACAGGTTGAGGAAGGACCGCCTTTCAGTCTGAGACCCAGACTATAAAGAACGTTACCCAAGACGTCCACAATCACGAAGTACATCCTTCCAGATGCACCGTCGTGCAATTGAAGAGGGAAGTAAAGTTATCAGCCTCTCCTCCGTCGGACGAAACCTATTGATACGAACTTGCAAATTGACGAAACCTCCAGCACCTTCCCGGTATCTTCTATCCAATTTTTTTGCAAAACGCTAAGTCCTACTTTAATAAATATATTAAGAATCTTTCGCTATTTCTGTCGTTCGTTAATACCTCTCTGTAGCAGAGTTAATGTAATATGTATTACGTTTCTGTTTCTGTGCTATTTTTGGAAATGTTAAAATCAAAATATAGAATATAAGATATTAAATGTGATCTCGTCTACGTGAAAAGCATACGAATGTCTGCGATATATCGCGATGAAAAAAATCATCGAAGCAAATACCGTTTCGACAACCAATTTAGATAATGTGATTACACATTTAGAATTTCCCTGGTTGATTGTATCTTTTAAACACCTCATTGCGGAAAGAAAATGGATGGCTAAATTTGTATAAAATAAAAAAAAGAAAAAAACGAGCATGCTCTCACCCGTTGTGTCAATGCCACAATTCTGAGGGTAATAATTATACAATCATATCCTACAAGATTACATGCGCACCCAGTGAAGTCTCAAATCAGCTGCACATCCACGCAGGCTAATCATCTTTGATGTCAACTTGAAGATATTTTGGATACTTGCCTATCCAAAGATTGTTCTGCGAACACTGTGATCAGACTGCGCGAATGCAACGTACGATATGCCATATGATAGGTTTGTAACTGTCTAATATCTGTTTCAGTCGTAGAATAGTCCAAATAGCATATCATTAATCTCTGTTTTGCATTGCGTCCCATTAAAAGGACATTGGCAAACAGTGCAGACCCCCAGGTAAGACACCGCAGAGCGCGGTGTTTGATCTGGCTCTACACTATTTGCATTAAATTCAAGAATTTCTATATATTAGAATAAAAATAATTTAACCAGACACCCCCTTGAGGTAGAAGAATCCATTCGGCGTAATTTGGCAAAGCACACAAAATGTTTCTTTATTCGTGCCGATATAATGCACTTTCTTGTCTGCTCTAGCTTCTGAACCGTTTTCCGTTCCAAGGTGGTATTTCTACGGCAGGTTGTCTTTATTCTTTCTGATTTTGACAAAATGCTGCTTTCTGTAATACTTTATGTAGTTGAACCACATGTTCTACTTTGGGAAGACAATGTTCCATGATTGCCCTTCCTGGATTTCTAAATACTTATTTTTTACTGTTCATGAACTGAGTGCATAAACCGGGTCTTATATGATTTTTCTTGATGCGATCCGGACTTACAAGCATCACGAAAACACGCCTATATAATTTTGACCCCCTTAAACCCCACTTTTATATAGTAAAACTGATGTTTACAGGGGTATACATTATTTTTCTTATTTCTGCTCAAAAACATAGATTGTGGGTACTCGTTAGAACCGCCTCGGCGAGGCGGTTCTAACGAGTACCCACAATCTATGTTTTGAGAACCGACTCGGCGAGGCGGCTCTAACGAGTACCCACAATCTATGTTTTGAGAGAAATATGGAAAAATATCACAGTTTTTATCTGAAAATTTTCAGTTTTTGGAGGTGAAATTTTCTATATATTTGTATAGGCGTGTTTTCGTAATGGATCCCTCTCTACAGAACATATGCATATGATTAAATTTTTGTTCTGATCATCTGTCTTTAAATACTTGCTTTAATACCCATTTATGCTCTATCCCTCTGTGAACAGATTTTTTTCAATATAAGGGTGTCCAGTTTAATTTTAATATTAAAATTTATTGAAAAAAAGTCCTCATTACGAAAACATGACTATTCAAAACTATTGATAATTTGCCCACCAAAAGAGGAAAATTTCCAGATAAAAAATTCTGATATTTTTTCACAATTCTTCTCAAAACATAGATTGTGGGTACTAGTTAGAACCGCCTCGATGAGGCGGTTCTAACGAGTACCCACAATTTATGTTTTGAGCAGAAATAAGAAAAAAATAATGTATACCCCTGTAAACCCCAGTTTTACTATATAACAGTGGTGTTGAAGGGGGTCAAAAGTATATAGGCGTGTTTTCGTGATGTAATGCAAACATTGTACACCCTAATCAGACACAGCATTCTGAAAAGTGGTCGTAATAGGAAATGGTCCATTGTAATCCATTTTTAACATACCGACATTTCTGTAGTCTGCCTGCTAGTTGCCCGTCGTATATGGTAAACATAAAATGTAATAAATTCGTTTCCAGTTACTCAAATTAACCGAAACAGTTATTTTATATCTTTATTACATTTTGTATTTCTAAAGGATATTTTAGATAGTTATATGAACGCATTAGAGGCCGTTGTGTGTTTTTGTAGAGGTCATGAAATGTTGGCCCAAACTGCGATTAAGTGCTGATGTTATCAACTGTTTTTGTCTTCTGGAACTACTGCGCTCAATCATTACAAGTAAACATGGTGATCCTCTCAAGGCACAATCAGCGGAGTCTTCTCATTTGTACTTTTTTTTCTGTTTCTCAAAAGGATTCTAGTTCAGATTACAAACATGTAAGGAACAAACAGCGGCAAAGTACAATAGCAAGAAACATATCTGATCTGCTTCTTACTAGCTTTCACTTTGTTCTGTACAACAGAGCTATTATTCACCTTTTGTTGTGTTTTGAAGGACCATCTTTCAGATTATTTCGGTACTTTCGGTCGGTTATGTTGTTTATATGCAAAAATTGTTAAAACAGCTGGACACCAAACTTACCTTAAACACTTTTCATTTGAATTGTCTGAGGCGACACATAATTTTATGATACAGCGAATAGACTTCAAGAAGTTTTTAATTCAATGGGAAACTAAATTCAACAAACAATATAAACACGGGTATACCCAGGAAACGCCACAATCACGAAAAACAGACCTTCCAAGGTTTCGATCAGGGTTAGAACGATACTAACAGCACTGGTACCTAGTGGATTTAATTATAATATTGTAGTGGTGCAATCATGTTTGTTGGGTCTCAACAGCAAGAGAAGTCCATGTTGGCTAATTTGGCGACTTTGCACTTTGCGATAACTTCGAGCGCCATAATCGCGAGATTGGTTTGTGGTGAACAACACTTTCATTGAACTTATTCCAAGATAAGACTACAAAATGGACAGCCGTACTAGAGAAAGCTCTCCAGAGAATTCACCACTAGAAAATACAGTAAATGGAATCACTCTAATGCAAAACTACTTGTTCATCAGCTCTGGGAGAAATTTAGAAACCCAAGATTGTCTGATTTCGCATTTTGTTGTCAAGTGCTTCAGAAACATTGAGAGATAAAACATAGTCTAAGCTGTTAAAATATAGAACAAGATACAGTAAGTCTATGTTACCATACCCAGTCCAAACACTTCACTGAACAATTTTTCAAGAGAGATCAAAATAAAGTTATATCAACAAACTAGGAAGCCAAGAGAGATCAAACGAAAGTTAAATACACAAACAAGAAAGCTTAATGCACAAAGAAAGCATGAATATGAAAGATATTACGCTTTGCAAGAACAACTACAACTTCTATATGAAATATAAATCGCGAGTGGATTAACTCAATGTGTAAACAGATCTTTAAACACAATAGCTGGGATGTTTACATATACATTCAGGTACGTGGTCTTCTATTGAATTGTCTTTCTGAGTGTCGTGCTTCTGTGGCTAAGCTTCTTGAATATGCAGTTGTACTTATGATTCTCTTTGCAGGGAATGTACTTTATGGTTCCTCTGTTCTAGTTCTTCTGTGTTTGTACGTCGATGGTTTTATATGTGACGTTTGTTTAGTCATTATTTGTTTTCCATCTCTCCTTCCTTCAGTGCATCGGGAAAGCTGTGCTTCGTGATTGTAGCATTTTCTTATATCCCTTACATTTTATCGTATCGGCAAAAAGCAAATATTCAAAAGAGAAATATGGAAATACCTAGGAAAAGCCAATATCGCAAAAATCAGCCATTCCGTTACGAAAACACGCCTATTCAAATATATTGAAAATTTCACAACCAAAAACTGAAAGTTCTCGAAAAAAAAAACAAAAAAAACAAAACATTCTGATATTTTCTTCATATTTCTGCTCAAAACATAGATTGTGGGTACTCGGTAGAACCGCCTCGGCGAGGTGGTTCTAACGAGTACCCACAATCTGTTTTGAGCAGAAATAAGAAAAATAATGTATACCCCATGTAAACCCCAGTTTTACTACATGAAAGTGGGGTTTAAGGAGGTCAAAATCATATAGGCATGTTTTCGTGATGCCTGTCACCGGATATGGGTTGAATAACATAAATGACAATACTAAACAGTACTTCACTGGAAACAGAACAAATGACCACAAACTGCAAATCAAATACCGCTTTGGAAACAGTCCACAGCAAAACTGTTTGGGGCTAAAATCAGGTTTTATGGACCTTCATCCATCACCTTCAGTCTTCATTAATTAATTGTTGATGAACACAGAAAAAAAATCTCAACAGTATAATGAGACAATGATTAGGGCTCGACTACATATTGAAAGCCCGAGCAAAGAAGAACCCCTAGTAGAAACACGATGAACACGATCACAGGTACTTGCATCCTAGAAAGGATTAAGGATTGAGCAGCCCTTGGTTCTGCATGTATGTCGTCCATGCCATGTCATCACTTTTCACTGCAACAACCACTTATGGAATTAGCTATAAGAAAATTTTGCAACCGTTCCCACACTGAAAGCCCGAATGTACAATTAAAGAGAGTAGTAAAGACTACTGTTGACTTTGACCGGGTTAATAACTTAGCATGCACTCTGTCGCAAAACATCTACATTTTGTTCTTTTTTTTTTTTTTTTTTCATACTAACTCTATATAAATTATTCTAGATAATCAGGCCTATCAACAATAATAAGTTTGTAATGATAAAATAAAGTAAAGTAAAGTAAGACCCGCGAAGGAATGCTCGCAGGAAAAATACATAATTGGAAATGGCTACACTTCCAGATCAGACAACTGTTTAAAAATTGGTTTGTGTACCTACTGAAATGGGGGTTTCTCTTAAAAGAATATATTTGTGCCAGTTAGGAAGAAACTTCTTACCCTTTAGACTTAATAGTTTTTTTTGTTTGTTTTTTTTTTTTTTTTTTTTTTTTTCAGAAAGGTAATACTGTGTAGGAAAGCAAACAGGAAGTCACAAAAGGTTACTCCCCTTGCAAACAAGGGCAGAAAATATACCATAGGTATCCAGTCATAGTAAGCCTTTCTGATAATCTACAATACCCGACTGGTCTGATGTGTTTTTCGCATAATTCTAGTAATATCTTATACATTTGCAGGGTTTCATCACCTGTTCTAATTTGTATAACCAGTGTGTACATAAAACATTTAGTTCATGACATGCTTTAGAATAGCACTTGACATAAGTATATATACTTGACGCTGACATTCAAACTGGTCCATTCACAGTAAAGTGTCTCTGTCAAACATTAGCTATCAAAACGAGTGGGTTGTTACCCGCATGTATTTACCTATATAATATCTGACGTCCTCAACTATATATTTTCATCAATGAGGCTAATTAGCGGACTATGCGAAGGTAGACCTGCAACAGAATGGTTTGTACAGGAGGTTTATTTTTTGCGCGTCCCACAATAAAAGGTAGATATGTGTTCACATCTGCGCAGTCTTACCAGGACATTCGCTGACATATGCTAGATACCATAGAATCAAATGGAGAAAACAGAAATCTGCAGTCAGTCTATGCGAATGGTAGCACACACGCATCAAGGTCCCCGTTTGCCTGACATGATCCAGTTTATCACGAAAACATTTTAATGAGTACACTCAACGTAGCATCATTTTACAGAAGATCTAAAAGACTTCCCGAAATTATCCCCATGTCATCATGAAAACATGCTATATAATTTTGACCCCACTTTTATATAGTAAAACTAGGATTTACGGGGGTATACATTTTTTTCTTTTTTCTGCCCAAAAACATAGATAGTTGGTACTCGTTAGAACCGCCTTGGCGAGGCGGTTCTAACGATTACCCATAATCTATGTTTTGAGCAGAAATTTGAAAACCTTCAGAGTTTTTATCTGAAAATTTTCGGTTTTTGAAGGTGAAATTGTTTTTTATATATTTGGAAAGGCGTATTTTCGTAATGAATAAGATCGAGCTTTTAGGATGGGTATCATATTTGTCGCATGCTGCGGAAATCCGCACAAATGGAACATCATGCATATTAGGGCAGGGAAAGTGAGCTTCTAGTTGGTGGCCTTCACAAAGCCCTTAAAATTAACCGCAGCATGGGAAAAGAGCCTTTATAGCATATGCGAACGGCAAGGATTCAAGCGCATCCGCTGTCTCGCCAGAACCTATTTTGTGCGCTCACGTAACATTACGAAAACACGTCTATTCAAATATATTGAAAATTTCAACTCGAAAAATGAATTTTTTCAGATTGGAAAAAAATCATATTTTCATACTTCCGCTCAAAACATAGATTGTGGATACTCGTTAGAACCGCATCAGTGAGGCGGTTCTAACAAGTACCCACAATCTATGTTTTTAGCAAAATAAGAAAAATAATGTATCCCCTGTAAACCCCATTTTTACTATATAAAATGGGGTTTAAGAGGGTCAAAATTATATAGGCGTGTTTTCGTGATGGTGGTAGAAGGGGAAACTTCAACCATGAAAGAACTAGACATATGGCCTTGCTAATGGGACTGACATGCGCAATGAAGGATTAATTCGACGCAAAGTCCAAAGTGCTTTTTCCACGCGGTGCAGCTTAAATGATACCCCTCGCTAACAGTGATACTATGATCGACTATCACTAATGTACTGGTACATCCGTGTGGATCCACGGGTTTCGTTTTTGAATGGAACACTGACTGGGTTATAAGGGGCTGTATGCGAACTGGACATTTTTTTACAATTACATGTATTTATACCTAGCGTGACGCTTTGGCGCCAGTGAAATCAATTTAACTTCCCATCCCCGACCCTCGGCAGTTTTTACTTCTGACAGTTATCAGGTGTTTCACTGACCATTCTTGTGTGTTCCTCATCTCTCTTTCTTTTAGTACCTCTGGAAGGCTGTGCTGCGCGAGTGTTGCATTTTCTGAGTATTTTACTTATAATTGTGCCTATTTGTCTTTGCTGCTCGCTGCGTGATAGTTTCGCATTTTATCCTTTGTACTGTTTTATTGATTTGTTTGATGTGTCCTGTCTGAAATTGTAACCATTTCGTTGATGTTCAGGTGGCTTTGCTGTAGTTAGTTTGTAACCTGTGTGCTGTCCTTCGTATTTCGTTTTCTGGTCTTGGTAGGCCATATTCTGTGATTCTGTCACTTCCCGGACATTTCGGTAGGGTTGGTTTTCTCCACTCTAGGTTTTTTTTTGTTTTTGTTTTTTGGACCACGCCTTCAGAGGCGGAGAAGCTTTAGTGGGAATGTCAAGTGCTCTTAGTGGAATTTGGACTATTGAAATATGCTTTTAATGATCTACCAGATCATAGAAGCCGTATCAAGATAAATGAGGCCTTTAAGCTTATATAAATAGTGCACGTCCTATATCGGCCCTTCTACGCTGCAGTCCAGTAAAGGCAACGAACAATTACTTATGTATAATCCGTACGGTCAAAACAATCTGTACTAAACACACAGTGGCCAGGGTTCACAGTAGAGCACGCTAATCTGAGTCTACATTTCGTGTATGATCTAAGACCTAAGACAAAGTTTCGTCTAAGTGCGGATACTTTAATTTGCCACGTCACATGACAAAAACTCTTTCGTAATATGCAAACTCCAATGCTTTTAGATAAGTCCATTTCAGAACACAACAGAAGAAACGAGTCCTTGTCATATATGCGGATAAGGAAGACGCAGAATAGATTGAAAATTCGTGCAGATTAACCAGGCCTCCGTTTATTGCTTACAGTCCAAATGCACATCACGAAAACACGCCTGTAAAGTTTTGGCCCCAATAAACCCCACTTTTATACAGTAAAACTGAGGTTTACAGGGGTATACATTAATTTTCTCATTTCTGCTCAAAAACATAGAGCATGGGTACTTGTTAGAACCGCCTCGCTAAGGCGGTTCTAACGAGTACCCACAATCTATGCTTTGAGCAGAAATATGAAAAATATCAAAATTTTTATCTGAAAATTTACTTTTTTTGGTGGTAAAATTTTCAGTTTATTTTGAAATAGGCTTGTTTTCGTAATGCTAATACAGTAGGATATATTGATATACAGAGAATGCCTTAGTTATACGCAAAGAATGTAAACACCCTTTTCCTTGGAGGTACCGGTTTTAACGCTTAGTGTGCTGGGTAAAATTGTCAGCAGACGACATACTGAAATGTTGTTCTATTTTTTCCCAGACAACAGAATTTGAGATTTCATGCAGATTGTCTACAGACAGTTGGCATAAAATATTAAAACTTTCTTTTTTTTAGAGAAAAATAAGATAAATATGATCAATTTATTGTCTGCTAAGTTAACCGAGAGAATGGTAAAGGTTAGGTATGTTCGCACATGGTAAGTGGGTACTTGAATGTTTAAATGATACCATGCAAATGCAAATAAAGCTGCAACTTATTTGGTTAATTATTTTCTCACAGAATACCAATGCTCCCATTTTAACCTGACATTTATCAAAATTGAATGTTTGTGATCTACTTTTGATATTTGCTTATTGGATATTAACCCTTAAACCGCCAATCACAAGAGCTGCAGACAACATTCTGAAAAAAATTGTTTTGGTTCCCAGACAAAGTAAACCTCTATGCGAGCCGGACAACCATTTTGTATTTTACAGCATTTGCATCTAGGTGAAGATTTGGTACCATTAAAGTCAATCTACTCAAAGTTTATTTTACTTGCATGAAATGCCAAATCTATTTTCTGGGGAAAATTAGAAAATAGTTTTAAAATATAGCCAGCTGAAAGTTTTACCCAATCTGCTAATTAATAAGTGTTAAGAAACTGTTTTTTTTTATGAACATAGTGAGTAATGTAACTGTATATGTGTGTTCAAATGATATCTTACTTTTGGTGTACCCGTGCAGATTTAGAATAAAATTCTCTTACTTTAGCTTACCAGGTGGCATTTTATCAAACAATTTAATGCGAAGATGCTCAGAAAATACCACAGCTACGGAACACAATCCTCCCAACACACCGGATTAGGGTCAAATACATCACGAAATATGCCTATATAATTTTGACCCCCTTAAACCCCACTGTTATATAGTAAAACTGGGGTTTAAAGGGGTATACATTATTTTTCTTATTTCTGCTCAAAACATAGATTGTGAGTACTTGTTAGAACCGCCTCGCCGAGGCGGTTCTAAAGAGTACCCACAGTCTATGTTTTGAGCAGAAATATAAAAATTATCAGAATTTTTATCTGGAATTTTTCAATTTTTTTTTGGTGGTAAAATTTTCAGTATATTGGAATAGGCTTGTTTTCGTAATGATATGCGACAACACAAAACAGTACTTCATCGGACAAAAACAGAACTAGAATTGTGTGTATGTATTTCTCTATACGCATATCCCTACAAATTTACACAGTTAAAAACGTACATCACAAAATTAATCCAACTTCTTTTTCCAGAAGTTAATGCGGTAATCAACTCTTCAGCCTCAGTGAGCTCACCAAATTTCAAGGGCCTACCTCAAACAGTTATCAAGCTATCTTGACATGACGGGCAGACAGGCCTACGAACGAACGACCCAAAAGCAATGTACCCCTTCAACTGCTTCGAAGTTGGGAACATAGCGAAAACAATGAGGAACTGCAGCAGAAATACCGCCTTGGAACGGTCAACAGATAAAACTGTTGAAGGGAATGTTAACCTTTACCAATATCTGGCTTACAAATTGATGATATTTGTTTCTTATTTTCCCCAGAAAATAGGATTTGGCATTTCATGCAAATTGTCTCCTAAGGAGACTTTTGATTGATTGTGTTGGGGTTTAACGACACGTCAACCCTTGTGGGTCATTTTGTGTCGTCTCCCAGAGAAAGGGAGAAAAGTGATAGAAGAGATAGTAGAAGAGATTCTAGAGAGGGACAGAGAAGAAAGGAACAGGAATGAAAGTGAAGAAACAGAAGAAATAAAAATATTCCCCATCTACCCTTACCTGCTACAAGGATAGCAGGCCTTGCCCAACTGTAAGCCAATATCAGTTGGACGCCCCGGTGACGTAAGATACACGACACCTTCGCACCACCCAACCACCCCATCCTAAGGAGACAATTTGCATGAACTGTCAAAACCTATTGTCAGGAAAAATATTTCAAAATGACAACTGCGGACATTTTACTTCGCATGCTAAGCATTAAACCTGGTTTTTACAGACGACGGTTAATATTACCAGTGCCAGTCGATAGAATAGTTGTTGCGGATCAACTGCTTCTTCAATTTTCTATAGTCTGATTCTTAATTTACACGAACACGGTACTGTAAAAATAAAAAATCCATAATTGTTTTTTGTATTGTTATAACAATTCACTATTTCAAGTAACTAAATTACGTCACTGTCCACTTATGACGCCAATCAGCGCCATCAACAAAACGGCATCCAATAAGATAACAACGTTAAAAACGACTCCCGAAAATAGTTTTGCGATTTTTTTTCTGAAGTTTACCAGGAAACTATTCAGAATTAAAGCTAAATTTGAAATAATTTATGTCTCTTTTTCTATTGTTAATAAGATGCCCATTTGTTATCGAGAATCACATCAATGTATGTTTACAAAAACGGTATATAAGACTAACACTGATCGATATTATACGGTTTCAGAATCTGTTGAGATTGAAACAGCAATACTTCCACCACAAGTGTCAATCAATGATAAGATTTAATCAAACTTTCAGATAATTTGGTTGGTTAAAGTGCAACAGTTATTTTATCGATTCACAATATCCCCACGCTCATCAGCATTGACATTAAAATACTGTATTAGGGGAAGTTAAAATTTAATCGGGGTGCAACCTTGATACTTAACGCGGTACAAAGTTCTGTATGCGCGCCAAAACGGGACGGTCAGAGCAAAGAGTCCATGCCGCTGCAATGTGACAATCTTAAAAGCCTGATAAAATTGGTTACGTTACTAGACAGACCAATTTTCAAGGACCAGTGCAGTAACATACTCTCATGTATTTGAATCTTCTGTAGAGTTATATTTTGATTGACATGTGATATTCTATTCCCAGTTTTGTAACATATAGAGTCTGTACCTATATTTTGATTATTGGGTTCCTTTAGTATATCAATTTCACACTATAACAGATGATTATATTAAGAGGACATGATATACTTGGTGGATTTGCCATCATTTCCACAAAGGAAACAGCCTATTTTTACTTTCGGTTTGCTTTCTTACGCATCTAGCCCTTTCTGTAAAGAGGTCTACTCTAACAGGTAAGAATTTTCTCTTTTCCTTTGGGAGCACATAATTTCTAATCTGAGGAGTCCCCTTTCCAGAAGGAACGCAATACAATTTTGACATGGTTTGTGTTGTTTATGTTGAGGTTTTACGGCCCAGTCAACCCAATGGGGTCATGTCGAGCGCGGTCAGTTTACCTACCACACTTTTACTGGACAGGCTTAGTCCTCTAAGCGGTTAACCAATGTTGTGCACATTCTTTCGCCAGAAACTGACAACTGCCCTTCTTGAATCAGCAGAAGGGAGAGAATGACCGTAGAAAATATTTCATGATCAATCTCCACGAAAGAATATTGCCGACCTCAGCGGGGGTTGAACCCGTGACCTCCTGGTCTCCAGTCGGACGGCGCTCTGAAATGTCTATCAGTTTCCCATAATTCTACTAATACTAGAGTCTTCTAAGTACTCAATTCTACTTACAGGCAAAAGTGAAATGACCTACATTTACTGTAATTTACTTTTTATGACAGGATGTCAATTTACAACAACCTTAACTCTTAAAGCACCAAGCAAACTTTGTAGAAGACGACATTCTATTTATATATATATATTTCATACAGAAATAAGTCTTGGCATGTCATGTTAATTGTCTGCCAAGCAGACAGTTCACATGAAATGTCGACTTATTTTCTATGAAAAAAAAATAAAAATCTGTCGTCTGCTGCACTTGTGACTGTCACTTTAAGGGTTAGATCGTTAATATTTAAAGTCTTGCGTTTGATTTGCAGCCAGGGAGAGCAATAATGGCTGCGTCGTTCATGATTGATGGGATATTATAAATTATGACACAAAAATTATCCTCGATTGTACAGGTGTTTCCAACCACAAATTGTTTTGTTGTAAACCTGACCTCAATTTCATGAATGTGATGCGAGCCGTACACATTGACATCAAAGACTGCTAATTAGTTAAGGCACGAATTTAAGTATGCATTGCGGCTTTAAATTACCACTCGTTTATATATATAATTTGATATAGACAGCTATATTTTTCCACATACACCTTAAGTCTTTTTTATAATATAATTTTTATGAACACTGAGAGACTAGTTTTATTAAAGGCGTATCATTTCTAGGTACGAACTACAGAGAGAACCCATGCACCAACGCATTCCCTGTGGATTTTGCATATGCATATCTGTTATTATTACCGTGCCGCTGTGTCTTGTCCCTGTATATTCCTCATCTCATTTTCCTCATCTCGTTTGCTTCGTGACTGTGGCCTTTCCTGGTATTTTTATTATATTTTTGTAATAGCAGATGCTGACTTGGACATTTAGGCATTTAGTTAAGGCAAAGTTCGCTAATACATACATATAACGGCCTTTTTTCTGTTTTCTCACAGCAACTACAGTTGTAGGTACCATTTAGATCGTCTCCAATACTAATTATTTCGAAGAAAAATATTTACTTTTCTTGTTAAGTGTAGCCCCCTTGAGAAGATATTTTAAATGTGTGGTCTCATTTTGAAATGATAGACAGAGCCTGTCTGCTTGCTTTCTCATGATGTGCGTAATTCACCTCGATGGGAATAGATACAATCTCAGGGGATGCAAGTCTGTTAATGTTGTTTTTGTCTTCTTTCTGACAAAGAATCTACTCCAAAAGTAAAGAATTTACTCCTCTCGGGAATAAAGTTGTTGTTTTTTTTTTTTTTTTTTTTTTTTTTTTTTTGTTGTTTTTGTTTTTTTTTTTTTTTGTTTTTTTTTTTTGTTTTTTTTTTTGTTTGTTTTTTTTTTTTTTTTTTTTTTTTGTTTTTTTTTTTTTTTTTTTTATTTTTTTTTTTTTTTTGTTCTGTTTTGTTACTTTTTAGAGAGTTATCATTTTAGAATGTGCTTGTTGTACAGGAAAGCAATCTGGGTCCAGTTGTTCTAAACTAACGATGTCGTTAGTTAACGTATCGTTAAAATTTTGATCATTAAATATGGCATATAGGCTAATACTTTTGCTGAAAAAATGTGAGTAGCTTTTGCAAAAGCTACTCACATTTTTCAATATAATACCTGTGAATTAGATATTGTACTTATTAGAAAAAAATAATATTTTGACCGCTAACGAGCTCGTTCAGCTAACGACGCTTTGAACAACTGGGCCCTGTAAGTCAGAAACGTTGTCTTCCATATACAGACGGTGGAAAAGCAGCCACGTATATCAAGGCACTGCAGATGAAATAAGCAAATGCGACGCGTTCTACGGCGTCTGATCTGGGTCTACACTGTGTTTGTTCTA
This sequence comes from Anodontia alba, assembly GCA_964016985.1. Taxonomy (NCBI): domain Eukaryota; kingdom Metazoa; phylum Mollusca; class Bivalvia; order Lucinida; family Lucinidae; genus Anodontia; species Anodontia alba. The sequence continues at coordinate 137,027,770 of OZ024823.1, forward strand.
TAACGGATTTGGTTTATATATCACTTCTACAGCCTTGCTGTGGAAGCCGACTTTTATGGCGACACTGGTAGTGTGATTGGCTTTTTTACGAAGTTAAGCAACGGAGATCGCGGTTAGTACCTGGAGTGGTGACCGCGGTGCTTGGCTTCGTAGAGGACCCGGTTTCACGCTACATTGGTGGCAGCGGTGGGATGGAAGACGGTGTCCTTTGTGTGTTGCATAGGCTCCGCCCTCGGTTTCGCCTAGTGAGGCGTGTGTGACGTCGGGACGAAGTCAAAAGAGAGGGGGAGAAATGTAACGGATTTGGTTTATATATCACTTCTACAGCCTTGCCGACTTTTATGGCGACACTGGTAGAGTGATTGGCTTTTTTACGAAGTTGAGCAACGGAGATCGCGGTTAGTACCTGTAGTAGTGACCGCGGTGCTTGGCTTCGTAGAGGACCCGGTTTCACGGTACAGTTCCATTTATGGGATGCTAAATGGTTTAAGCTACTCAGTAGATATTTCTGCCGACCGTTCCAAGGTGGTTCTTAGTTGCTTTTCTTCTTTGTTTGTATGTCGGTTATTGCAAAAACTGTGCCGCGTATCCTGTCATTGTTTGTCTTCAAGTATTTATCCAAATCGTATCCCTTTCATTGCCATCGGGACGATCTTTTCGGGGAAGATCTTATGTAAGGCAATAATTGGCGGTGTATTTCGTTTCATGAGATCCAACTCGCGTAAACAAAACCGCTTTCTGTTTTCGACTAAAAGGCAGATGTAGTAGAAATATTAAAACACTAATGCAGCAAGTTCTGGCAACTATTTCTATTTTTGCCGAATCGTTTCAAAAATCGTTTGATGCAGAGTTTATACAGGGTCTCATGTAAGCAGGCAAAAACCGCCTTGCCCAACAATTCAATTTCACCTACAGACACATAGATGATGTATCATCTCTGTATATGTCTACGTTTTCAGTGTACCTCGAATTCATGTACCACGAAATTAAAGAAACATCTAAGACGATAACCTCTTCCACATACTTGGATTCATATCTTTATATTGACAATGGAAAGCTCACTAATAGCCTTTACGATAAACAATATGTTTTCAACTTGCCCTTGTTTATTTGTTTGTTCCTGAGCAGCAATATTCCTTCTGCACCAGCATACGGTGTTTACGTTTCACAGTTAAACCGTTATGCTAGACCCTGCTCTTCCGAGTAACATGACTTTATCGAATGAGAAAGACTGCTTACTACGAGAATGTTGACTCAGGGATACCAAAGAACTAAACTGGTGTCAACAGTTAAGAGGTTCTATGGGAGGCATCATAACCTTGTCAATCGCTACAATGTGGCTGTTTCCATACTAACATCTGACGTTTTTGCCACAGCCAAGCCATAAACAGATTTTCTAAACCACGAATATTAACTCCCGTGTTTTTCTAAACCTCTGTTCAGGTAGTTCCGGTCATGGTACCAAAGCCGTAATCCAAACTCATAAATCCATAAACGAATGACGAATCAGAATGTTCAGACCAAGAGACATGGACCCCAGAACAAAGGGTGTAATCAGGTATCCGCGGATAGTAAGCATTACTTGGTAAGCAAGCTTCGCCCACCATGCCCATAGGCCTGAACGAAGGAAATGTCGGTAGAAGCGTATGTCCGGGATTTGGGAAGAATACTTATGGCGCGTCACTGGCAAACACATCAGAAACAATTCTGGATACTGCCACATTGTAGGGATTGACTAGATCATGATGTCTCCCATAGAACTTCTTAAATGTTGCTACCAGTTTGGTTTTTTTGATACCCCTGGCTCAACAACTTTGTAGTAAGCACTTTCCCACGCTCCATGAAGTCCTGATAATTTGAACAGGTTCTGGCATAACGGATTAACTGTGAAACGTAAACGCCGTATGCTGGTGCAGAAGGGATATTACTGCTCAGGAATGGAAAGTTAACAATGGGAAAATTGAAGTCATCCCGTTTGTCGTAAAGCCTAGTAGTAAGCGTTCCATTGTCAATGTAGACATAACAATCCAAGTATGAGGAGGAGGCTGCAGTCTCCGTTGTTTCCTTTATTTCAAGTTCACGCAGATAGATGAATTCTAAATACTCTGCAAATTTTGTGTTTTTCAGAGACAATACATCATCTATATATCTTTAGGTGAAATTGAATTGTTGTGCGAGGTATTTCTTGCCTGCTTGGAGGAGACTTTGTACAAACTCCGCCTCATACGAGTATAAAAACAAGTCGGCAAGTAACGGTGCACAGTTAGTACCCATCGGTATGCTGATAGTTTGCTGAAATATCCGACCGCCGAACTGATAGGCTGATAGGTATGATGGGCGAAGCATGCTTACCAAGTAATATTTACTTTCTATGGACGCCTAATTACATCAATTATTTTAGTCCATGTCTGTCTATCTGAACACTCGTACGTTTGCCTTAGTGTATATCGACTATAATTTTCCGAAATACGACAGTGTCCTTTTGGGTATCTGCATATAGCGTTTTGATTGTGGTGCCGTTGCTTCAAGTGTGTCCTTCTCTTCCTTTGTTGTCTTGGACTGAAGATGTTAGGTAATTGTATCGATTCCTGATCATTGCTTTCCTTTCTATTGGATCTCACACAATTCAACCTACATGCTTTATAAGCTACCAAGAGAAAACAAGTAGTGGTTATCTCGTTTACCGAGTCACTCATTCCGGTTTGCGTACAGTTGGTTCGCATACTGTGATAGTTGGAGAAAAGGTTCCTTTAGGAACAATGAACATACCAAAGAAATGAAAATAACAAACTCGGGTTTGCAATATCTAGGGAAAAAAGGTAAGAGAAAAGTCCAGAGAGTGCCACAATCACAAACCGCAGCCCTTCCCAGACCCCAAGAGGAAGAGAAAACCGACAAATCTAAACAAGCACAAACCGAACAAACGTACGAAAAGCACTAAGATTAGCTCTGTCTTCCCCAAGCGAGGTAATCGCAATACTAAAAGGACTGAAAAACACAAGAACAAAATGACACACGGAAAGACATACAACAAATTGCCTCGTAGAATAAACCACAAAGCAACAAAAAGTAAGACTAACACCGGGACCACCGCCTTAGAACGGTCGGTAGAGCAAACCACCGAGGGGTTTAAAGCACTTTTACAGCTAGCTAACTTCACCCTGGGTCCCGATGCTACTCTTAATACAGAAATACATAAAATTCGGTTCGCATAAAGGCTCCCAACTCAGTCAATGCATCAAAGCAAAAACATAAAAATCAAATTAATCACTATAATAAACAAAGACGAGTACTCATGGCTAATTCTACTGTATGCCAGAGTAAATGAAAACCAATAGTTGAACCACGGCGGGCCAAGCCAAAAGGCTGCTTTGTTTCCAAGGTAACTACGTATATATTTTTTTCTTACAGTTAACGGTTTAACTCTCTCTGATGCTGATCTCGGTCATTACTAAAGTATTTGTTGTGGAATGTGGGCAAATCAGCGAACATTGAAGTTCCAGATCAGCATGCACAGTCTAATCAGGACCTCGTTTGCCTGTTTACAGACATCGAATCAATGACTACTGTAGTTTATGTAGCCCCCCAACAGACTGCGTGGCTACTGCGCATACGGCATCAGGTCCCTTTTCCACCCATGCGTATGACCTATTAACACATGCTCAGGCATCTATCTTTGTGAAATCATCCTTTTTTTTATCTGTCTTTAACGCTTAGCATGCTTGGTAAATAATTCAGCAGATAATATTTTGAAATGTTTGTCTTATTTGTTCGAGCAAATAGGATTTGACAATTGATGCAAATTGTATAAAATGTCAAATTCTATCTTCTGGGAAAAATCTGAGGAAACAATGTCAGTTTGTCGTCTGCTTCATTTTCCCAGAGAGTGGTAGAAGTTTACACGAACAAACTACTGGTAAACATAGAATTACTTGGCGTATAATAAATACAGAGGCTGTCAAACTACTAGTCTGACTTGAATTACTTTGTTTATGAATAACAGGTGAATAACTGTACCAGTTTTTGAGATTACATTATAAGAAAAGTACACCGTATACATTTGATATAATTCACAAACAAATTCTAGTGGCATGTAGGGGCACTTTGACATAGTAGGATGATCTATGTATATATTTAGTAAAATAATGACTCATGATATAAATCATAAACTGACACATTTGACTACATGTCTAAATTTAATATCTTATTGAAGTCATTCATAAAAGTATTTATGTAAACACAGTATCATCCAATAAGGTTACATGTGGGTAAAAACGAACCTTACGAAGTCATCTTAATCTGCTTGAAAAAAAAAACATAAATGTAATTCTGGTTTTACCTGTAATAAGGTGGCGAGTAAATGTTAATAAGTGTTGATTCAGTTATTGTTTATATTTAAGCTGCATCTGAACTGAGGGCGAGGTTCACCTCATGTTAACAGTCGAATAAATTTAAAGGGAATTGATTCACATTTAGCGGGCGGAAAGGGAAGCTCTGTAAATTTGTTCTCACTTCTGAATTTGCTCCTTTTGGAGTTTTTTTTTTTCTTAGAGTAGATACTTTTTCAGACGGGACGCGAAGTGCAGGGCGGCAAACAGCGGTTTCCAAAAGTTGTTCCTGTGAACAAAATGGCGGTAAATCTACCAAGTGGTACCACTTCCATTAAGGACTTCAGTAAAAAATGGATAAATATTATGAACTTTGGACCATGCTCTGTTCTTATTTTGCAGTGCACACATTTGAAAATGGCTTTAATACTACCATACTACACATGATTTGTTGTTAGGAATGGAACATTTTATTTGCTGTAAACATAAATGGAAAAAGCAACCTAAAACAGTGATGTAATCAAAACTTTGTGTCCAGAGGAAGACATCTTATCGCTTTGTCATTAGCATTACACAAGGTGTAATTTATATGCATATAAAGACTTGAACACTGTCATTATACACCTGTGAAACAGAGTTTAATTTTGTCTAACATATTCTGATTCAGTCTAACGCTAACTGATTTTGGTTTTACTGCATATTACCCAAAGACATCATTTTCCATGGCTCGATCAAAAATAAAGTTCAATTCTTCCTGTTTCAGATTATTTAAGGTACTTTGAAATAATATCTTTATGACACATTTAAAAGTATAGCTTAATGGTGCACGGGACCGCCACATCCAAAATCACGCCAAACTACCACCACTACCGCCCAACTGCTTTATATGCAGTCCAGTGTTTACGGAAATTGAAAATTAAATAGGTGGAAAGGAACCTATGCAGAATTACACCAAGTCCTCAACTTCAAAGGGAAAGATAGACCCTTAAACTTGTACAGTAACAAACGCACAGACGGTACGCAGAGTCAGCAGTCTTTTCCCTAAAAAGTAGCAACTCTGTCACCTGAACTTGCTTCAAGAGATATTGTAACGTTCATAATCATTAAAAGAAAAACGTTTATAAGTGGTAAACGACAGAACTTATAATAAAAAAATACAGGCGACTTTTAAAAGTTAATGAAATTCTGGGTGAAGTCTACGAGCTTCTGGCATAACCTGCTGTATTGTGTATGTTGGCCTTTCTCGCGAAAGAAAAAAACACGTTTATATTAGTGTCTGTGGGTATTAAACCTTTTCCACCCTGACTTTATGAAAAGAACCTTTCCATCATTGAAGGTTGTCATGCCCATTGTTGCAAATAGGGTTATCAGTGAAATATTTAAATAGAATGACAAACGGTGTAGATCCTTATGAGATGGCACATAATGAGCTATGAGATTGCACATAATGAGCTATGAGAGGGCACATAATGAGTTATGAGATGGCACATAATGAGCTATGAGATGGCACATAATGAGCTATGAGAAGGCACATAATGAGCTATGAGATGGCACATAATGAGCTATGAGATGGCACATAATGAGCTATGAGAAGGCACATAATGAGCTATGAGATGGCACATAATGAGCTATGAAATGGCACATAATGAGCTATGAGAAGGCACATAATGAGCTATGAGATGGCACATAATGAGCTATGAGATGGCACATAATGAGCTATGAGAAGGCACATAATGAGATATGAGATGGCACATAATGAGCTATGAGAGGGCACATAATGAGCTATGAGATGGCACATAATGCGCCATCTCATAAGGATGGATACTATTTGCATTGGTATCTGGTTTAGTAGGCGGGACTGCAAGGGTTAAACTACATGTAATTTTGTCAACACATTGATTAGGTCTATACATGTATGACGTCATTTCTAAAAACCTTACTATGTCTGTTTTTCGCCCACCGAAGATCAACTGGTAGTTTTCTTTTGCTCAAGTATATCAGTGGTGTTGTTTGACACCCCAGGGATCTCCAAGTGTCTCAACACGTTGTTTGTGTTGAGTCCTCACATTGTTTCTGTTGAGTCCTCATCGTTGCATCATTATAGCTTTCAGATTATATTTTATCTAAGATTTATTTGTTGCCTGTAATGATTCAAGGATGAGTTAGAAGACCTCCGCGTGGACTGAACAAATGCAACTACGGTAGCTGAGAGCGAGGGTTGGGATCCCGTAAACCATTACTACTATTACTGACGGTTCCAAGGCGGTACCCACTAATGAAACTGAAGCGTATAGCTAGCTTACGCCCCACAGTAATTTATATCTGACCTTTCCAAGGCATTACTTTCATTGTGGAACGTTTAGTTAAATGCTCCGTAGTGTTTCACTTACAAATGTTTTTCTTTTAGCACTTATGTAAGTAGTTATGTTTGGGTTACAGTATTGCCAACGGTTTGGGAAAGGATGCTTCTTGTCATCTGTTGTTTTGTGGCTGTTTAATTGTATTTGTCTGTCTTTCCCTTTGATGTTGAAAACTTGATGTGGGTCTGATTGTTACATTTCCTGAGTTCACTTATTTACGTTGAAGCTACGGGCTGTATATAGGCAACTGGCTGACTTTCTTTTAAATATCTGAAAATAACATTGTTGTCCATTATAGAAGAATACACGTACATGCTTATGGTGTCTGCTTTGCAGCTGTGCTAAATGGTATAGAAGATTTCCATAGGTGGCACAATCACAAAATAAAGCTTACCAATGACATCATACAGTTAAGCAAACAAATTATGATAGACAGTATAAAAGCCAAAAACTAAGGAAAATGCAAAGCAGCCAGCTCCGTCTTCCAAAACAAGGTGATCAGAATGCTAGATAGGATCCTACAAACACAACAATAAGACATCGAATAGAACAAAACAGGAAAGGCAAGCCCCGTAGCGAGCAAACAACAGGCACACAAAGAACAAACTAGAATGTGCAGTCGATGGCGCATCATCGCAAATCCCCACGCTCGTTTCTAATAGCATAGCCGACGGACGGACAGACGGACGGACGGACTTGCTCTTGCACACCCTTCCATAAGGAGAGGTCATGTAGCAAGTTTGGTTAAATTCCGCTCTGTTGTTTAGGAGGAGATAGCGTGACAGACATGTTGATGGACGGTGGACGCACGGAAAAATAATGTTGCACACTCTTATCATGAGGGGAAAGTGATGTAGCAAGTTTTGGTGAATTCCGCCCGGTAGTTTAGGAGGAGATAGAATAACGGACAGACGAACAGACGCACGGAAAACAAATGGTGCTCACGCACACCCTTACCATGAGGGGAAGTGATGTAGCAAGTTTGGTTGAATTCCGCCAAGTGGTTTAGGAGAAGATAGCTTGATGGATATACGGACCGGCGACGGACGCACGGGCGGACAGACGCACAGAAAAATAATGTTATTCTCACAAATTCTTACCATGAATGTAAGAGATATAGCAAAAAAGGTAAGAGAAAAGTCCAGGGAGTGCCACAATCACAAACCGCAGCCCTTCCCAGACCCCAAGAGGAAGAGGAAACCGACAAATCTAAATAAGCACAAACCGAACAAACGTACGAAAAGCACTAAGATTAGCTCTCTCTCCCCAAAGCGAGGTAATCGCAATACTAAAGGGACTGAAAAACACAAGAACAAAATGACACACGGAAAGACATACAACAAATTGCCACATAGAATAAACCACAAAGCAACAAAGAGTACACCGGGACCACCGCCTTAGAACGGTCAGTAGAGCAAACCACCCGGGGGTGGGGGTGGTGTTAAAGCACTTTTACAGCTAACTAACTTCACCCTGGGTCCCGATGCTACTCTTAATACAAAAATACATAAAATTCGGTTCGCATAAAGGCTCCCAACTCAGTCAATGCATCAAAGCGAAAACATAAAAATCAAATTAATCACTATAATAAACAAAGACGAGTACTCATGGCTAATTCTACTGTATGCCAGAGTAAATGAAAACCAACCGTTGAACCACGGCGGGCCAAGCCGAAGATATATCGTCAAACCCCAACCCACTGGTTAAAGTTTTACGAAGAGGCTGTCATTGAGTCTGAGGCCCGAACCGCCGTCGTGCAATGAAAGAGTGAAGCATAGCCATCAACAAAGATTGGGTTGACAACTAGACATGCAGTCTGCCACATAATATCCAGGCTATAGCCAATTCTTTTATAACGGTTAATAAGTTTTCTGAATTGCTCCGAAAAGTTAGATTTACCTATAATTTTTCTAAATCTGTACACTAAGTCACCGTAAAATTCGGGTTCCGATATACCTTGTTGCAGAACTGTTTTCAAGGTGACGCTATATTTTTCTGACAAGGCACTGTGTCTGCGATAAAATTTTGAAAACGCCTGACGAAGTTTAAAATAACGATAGCCCTGCCTAAGAAGTTTGGCATCAAGGGCTTTAATACGGTAGTTAAAGTCATTAAGATTTGAAGAAGCTCTGGCGAATCTTATAAGTTGAGATATGTATACCCAATATGAGGTACGCCGGGAGACATCGCCATCTAGAAAAGGGAAATCGACTATATCAAAATCAAAATCGTCCCGTTTATCATTAATTTTGGTGGAAACTGTACCATTAGATATACATAGATTCAAATCCAAAAAAGGTGCCTCGGTATAGGAAGAATTTGCTCTATTTAATTGGAGTTCTGTAGGGTATATCCGGTCCACCATTTGGTCAAAGTAAATATTGTCAATATTTAATAAATCATCAAGGTATCTTGAAGTTGAATTGAAAGCCTCAATAATGTCAGCCTGATTTTCACGTGGGAGAGACTTCATGAAATCTCTCTCATAACAAAAAAGAAACAAATCTGCAATAAGAGGAGCACAATTAGTTCCCATCGGAATACCAATAGTTTGTCTATAAAGTTTAGTTCCAAATCTAATAAAAATATTATCAAAAAGATAAACAAGGGCATCACAGACTTTTTGACACGACCATAAATTGTGATTATTATATACATCAGAAGTGAAAAAAACACATTCTTCGTTGCAAGCCAAATATTGGGTATTCTCCCACAAACGTTCGGTTAATTAAATCAATAAGTTTATCTTTTATAAGATGATGAGGTAACGTAGTACACGGTGTAGAAAAATCATATGTAGACAATTTAGAAGCCTGAAAGTTTTTAGATTTAAATTTATTGAGAATATCCTTAGAATTTTTAATTGACCAAAAATAGGTAGTTCCGTCCCTTTCGTAAACAGTATCATAGTATCTAATCCAATGTTTTTTAACAGCAATAAGGCATGAAGTTAGCAGTTTGGACAAACTAATAGTCGTACAAGAACTAGAATTAGCAATGAAACGTGCTTTATAAGGTCGTTTATGAAGTTCCGGTAACCAATATAACGTAGGAAGTCTGTCATGCTTTGCTTTGATACTCACTGCAAACTTAGTAGTAATATCGATAGAATGGGTATTGACAATAGATCTCTCGTCAGTAGAAATCCGTTCATATGTTTTGGTACTACCAAGTTCTTGTTTTAGAGTATTGATATAATAAAGTCGTCACACAACAACAACATTATTAGCAGCTTTATCAGCTGGAGCCAAAACATACTTCCTATGAAATTCTTGGAGACCTTGTTTCAAAAATCGAAAAGATAATTTAGGCTTAGGAGGGAGAAGATCAAGGTTATTAGTAAAAAAGCAAGTTTGGTTGAATTCCACCCAGTAGTTTAGGAGGAGATAGCGTGGCGGACAGATGGATGGCCGACGGATGTACGGAAGGACGGCCGCATAGAAAAAATAGTTTTGCTCTAACACACCACTACCATGAGGAGAAGTGATGTAGCAAGTTTGGTTGAATTCCACCCAATGGCTTAGGAGGACTGACAAATAGTTTTGCTCTAGCACGCCATTACCATGAGGGGAAGTGATGTAGCAAGTTTGGTAGAACTCCTCCACGTAGTTTAGGAGGCGATAGCGTAACGGACGGACGGATGGCATTCACAATATCCCAATCGCTTTTTAAAACAAAAATCGTGGGGATAACAATAGCAGAACCACCACATTAGAACGGTGAGTAGAAGAAATTAACATGGGTTTTAAATGGATTTTAGTGGCACCTAATTTTCGCTCTAAGAAATGCTTGTATTCAGTTCAGCATTGAGCAGTTTCGTTCTACTTATTTTTCCTGTACTAGTTCTCTGTCACTTACACAACGTGAGGCGTAATGCAAGAAAATAACCTCTGTTGCCATATTAGGGCACCGAAGGTCCTGAGCTGTCTGTATTCTCGCAGCCTGCTCAGGTCAATTGTGCCCACTGTACAAATTGGTCATATATTGACGAACCAAATCAAAATGCACATGCTGGTATGGGCATTTCTTGATCGAATATATCATAAATACCTTTATTTCTATGTAAGTATTGTGTGGTACTGAATTCGACGTGCATGATGTTCGACAATTACAATTGGGCCGCGCCTAGCGAAAAAGGTCCTTCGAGCATGCGCAAAATATGCGGATTCAGATCATCCTGCGCTTGCCAAAAGTCTTACCTGGGCCTTTATTCTCCATTGATACATTCTATAGTATCCAATGATTCTGTTAGCGGACAGCGAAGGCCCTGATCAGACTGTGCAGATGTGCAGGCTGATCTGGGTCTTCGCTGTCCACATATGCCCGAAGACACGTTCTCGCGTAGCACGGCCCAAATGATGGTTATTTGAATGTATATAGGAAAAGCAAAGAAAGATATTTATTTTTGTATGCATTTTACCAAAAAAGAAGAATCTAAATAGTTTATTCAAGTATAGATCCGCTATAAAGAAACTAAAAGCCCAGTCAGTGAAGCAGTAAAATATATCATTGCAGGCAAACAAACCAGCCGCAACGCGAGAAAGTCTACCTTCGAACCTGTGCGCCCAGCAAAGACTCAGTCTGATCAGATCTAGTTAAGTGCTCTGTGCATAGCCAAAGATCCAATGTCTTTACGTGCGGTTAACGAAGACTCTCATCAGGACGCGCAGCCTTATCTCAGTCTTCGCTGGGCACATATTTCATAAGGTAGATCTTACGTTGCGATTTAATTCTAAAGACATCGAGGGTTGAGCGCAAGACTATAGTAACTCAAACATATTTTTGAAACCCTTGTTTAGGGGCAACTTGGACCCCTTTGTAAACAATGCAAATTTAGGTGCCATTGCTCATACGAGCAATGGCACCTAAATTTTCATTGTTTACAGAAAGAAATGTTGTAATGTTCATAACGCCTTCATGGTGAGGAGATTAGGTTTGGGGAAAAACAACATCTGACTTACGCCAGTCTTGCGCTCAACCCTCGACATGATGTTTCTTTTCAATATTTGATCTTTCAAGCATATACATGTATCATCTAAGTATTTTGGTACATCGAAGTTGTCAATTTTACGGCTTCATACTTATCATAATGAACACAAGTTTATATTGCTTTTATATATGTTCATTTTAATGCTACAATAAATCTGCCATTTTCTGGTTGTTTGAAGATTTATAAAGCTTCGAAAAAATACATTTGCGTGTGAAAAGAAGGTCATGATGACACATTTAGTATGTCGTGCCAGCAAATGGCAAACCTGAGATTAAAGCTTTTTTAGGCCGGCAAGGTTGCTCTCAATACAGGGTATTTTCATTTTTTATTTTTTTTTTTTTTTTTTTCGTTTTTAACCCATTGACGTCGAGTGGACTTTTCTACTACAACACTTTGGACCGGTCTATTTCCAGTACCAGTGTGCTTGGTTAGTTTTTTTGTTGTTACTACGTTTTATAGAAATTCCTGTATTTAATGCAAACAGTGGAGACTCTGTCAGATGTCGCGTTCTGTGGCATCTGAGCTGGTTCTGCGCTGTTATCCTATTACCCTGTTTGGGGTCTCCCGACTAAAATGGATTAAAATTATCCAGCTATGCTTCATTCCTTCGTTGAGACTTTCATGTCGTAATATGGGGGCTCGTCCGGAATCGGACTTTACTTCGCCGAAAATGGATTCGCGTCATCATAAATGATGACTTCTTTGGGGAGAGGGAGTGTTACGGCCTATCCTTTCTACATTCGATTATCTGCCCTGTCATATTAAGCATCGCTAATAAATAGGTCTTACAACTGCGTCAGAGAGTTGACTCTTTGGTTCAGTGGTTAGAGCATTAGGTTTTTATCCTAGCAGACCGGGTTCGAATCCCACGATAGGCGGGAAAATTTTTCAACAATACTTCGTTCCTTTGTTACGACTTTCATGTCGTAAGAACTGATACAATTTTTATGACATGAAATTACAACTCTAAACAACACATTCTTGAACACAGAACAAAATAAAAATCTAAGCTGCAGCAGAAATAGCACTAACCTGTTATTTCATACGTTTTACTGTGATGACTCACCGAAGAGTTAGGAAGCCTTATTACTTGTAACTTGTATCAGAATCAAGGATGCTGTTGTTTACATGTAAAGGAACTCACCAATAGTTACACAGCTGACCGTTCCATGGTGGTTCGTGTATTGCGGTATCTCTATGCCAGTTTCGTTGGCGACTGTCGATGCATTCTTTTATTTTTGCGTTTTCATGTGTCACGGTCCTCGCATCTGTTTTCAGTGCATTGGAAAATAATATGTAGAGCCTAAGAAAGGCCATAATCACAGAACATCCCAGTAAGCATTCTTTATAAATCAATAGCGGGCCCGCTATAGATTTATAAAGATTGCTAGCTCGGATAACCCTTTCAAGATACCATACGAGGGCTTAATCACGGGACATCCCAGTAAGCATTCTTTATAAATCTATGGCGGGCCGTTATCGGCCCGTCACGGTAGCTGACGGACCGATAACGGCCCGCTATAGATTTATAAAGAATGCTACCAGGGATAACCCTTTCAAGATACCATACGAGGGCTTAATCACGGAACATCCCAGTGAGCTTTCTTTATAAATCTATGACGGGCCGTTATCGGCCCGTCAGGGTAGCTGACGGGCCGATAACGGCCCGCTATAGATTTATAAAGAATGCTAGCTGGGATAACCCTTTTAAGATACCATACGAGGGCTTAATCACACGAAACTAGTACACAAAGCAGTTCCGTAAAGAAAATAATAAAGAAACGTAAACGGAACAAGCGTCCGTTGAAAAATCGCAACAGAAGTACCGTCCGGAATGGTCAACAGTTTAATTGATAGTGGGAAACGGCTGGTCTGGGAAGACTGTGTCCTGTCATTGAGGCCTTTCCTGGGTATCAGCACCTTTATCTGTGTTTGATCCCCGCTAGAATCGGAAATCTTCAGGACTTTAGTCGTTAAGTGCTTCTGTAGAGACCGTAAAACGTCACCCTGTACTTCAAGACAGTGCTGATACGTGTAAAGTTATTTTGGCTAGTACATCATTTTTGAAATAGAATACCGCTCAAAGCTGCCAGGGAATGTAAGGGATGTTAAAGGTTTTTCATTATTTCGCATCAAAAGACTCTTGGTGGCATTGCTAGGCTATATTCTATCAATTTCTTGATATTTTATAATAAGATCCAGCCTTCTATTTTCTGTGTATGATTTGTTCTTTGGGGCAATTGATCCCATTTCAGTTGTACGCAAAACAGTGCTCTGCTCTTATACTAAGTCGCAATACCCATTACTGCAAATAAAAATACCCAGTAACACGGAACGTGCTATTTTCATATCTCAGCCGCAACGTGAGCAAAAGTATCATAACGAAAACACGCCTACATAATTTTGACCCTCCCCCCCCCCCCCCCCCCTTAAACCCCACTTTTATGTAGTAAAAACTGGGGTTTACATGGGTATACATTATTTGTCTTATTTTGCTAAACAAAAAACAAAACAAAAACATAGATTGTGGGTACTCATTAGAACCGCCTCGCCGAGGCGGTTCTAACGGGTACCCACAATCGATGTTTTGAGCAGAAATAGGCAAAATATCAGATTTTTAGATTTTGTATCCGTAAATTTTCCTTTTTTGATGGTAAAATGTTCAATATATTTGAATAGGCGTGTTTTTGTAATGCTTCTGACACGTACAACCAGCGAAGACTCTAATCTGCCTGCGTATCAATCCGATCAGAGTCTTTGTTGTCCGCATGAGGAAACTTTGCATCCTTGGCTATCCCAAAAGCACCCAGTAAAGATCATGATCAGTCTTACTACAAGAATGCACAGGCTGGTCTGAATCTTCACTGGGCGCACATATCCGGAAGTACATTTTCTTATGTTGTGGCCCATCTTTGTTGTGTTTTTTGTTACAAAAGGAGCCCTTTTAATGGATCTTGTTTGACTTCTTGAACCTGGCAGTGCAAAAAATATATATATATAAAAAAAATTAAAAATACAATAGAAGAAAAAAAGAGTGAATATGTACTTGGTTCTGAAATTATACCTCAGCGCTATTGTAGATAGGAAGGAAAAGAACAGCATCTTAGGGCAAACTGTGCACCCACGCCGTCTGATCAGTTAGTCATTTGAAATGGTGATCAATATAAACGCACTTAATATAATCGCACAGCGAATGCCATGAGCGCAGTGTGTGGATGTGCAAAGTTATCATGGCCTATTCGCTCACACATGCTTCGAAAATGTTTTTGTCACAAACTCAGCGGTTTGTTTCATTGTTACGTGCATTTTAGAATGAACTTCATGGAAACATGATCCCACCCAGCAACTTGACTTTTCGACATAAAGCGAATCACTTGACGCATATTTCAACTCTTCCCTTTGTTGCCTGATAAAAAATGTAACATTAGTGCAAATGTCATTTAATTTAATACTATTACCACGCAATGAGAAAAGGTACCTTTGGTGCCTACATGTGTGCGAACAGTAGAGCTCAAGATCAGCAAGTAAAGCCGCAAAATCTTATGAGAACATTTTCTGTATATCGATATATAATATAGCATTCAATGATTTTATAAGCGGGCAGTGGAGGCCCAGATCAATGTGCGCATTTGCGCACATTGATCTGGGCCTTCACTGTCCCCATTTGCAGCTGAAGACATATTTTCATGACGCGGCTGATTTGAGTATAAGCAAACATGCAGTTAGTATTGTCCTCAGGTGTAACGATTAACCCGTTAACACAAGAATCTGGAATGGTTGTTACAAATATATCACGTTTGTTGTTGTTGTTGTTTTTTATTTATTTATTTATTTTTGTTTTGTATCACATTAGGTCAACTACCTATTGCGTTGCTTCAGGCTTGTCCATTGCTTTATGTACAAGTTTTAAACCTTGGCATTGACATGCTTTATTTGTGTCTCAATTCCTATCGTTATGAAGGGTAACTCTTTAAGGGGAACGAAGGGAGGTATTCTAAATTGATTTATGTCCTCTTTTGATAAAACTGGATTCTACACTAAAAGATAAGAATTTGCTCCCGATATTTTTGGTGCGAAAGGGGTAAAAGAGGAAGTAACAAAAATCACCCTTGCACAATATTGCAGAAAATCTACCAGGTGTATACTGTCCAATTAAAACGAGGTGAATGGAAGATACCAAAGGAAATCTACAGTCAATGAATACTGTCATCCCGGCTAACAAAATAAAGCACGTACATACGAACTATAACACACTTCATATGTACCACAGCGAACTTCATGTAGCCACCAAACAAATATGTATTAGAAATGCAGTAGGTGAACTGCCCTGGAACGGTCAGTAGCAGATATATGGGGCTTAAAGTTTGGAAATTTCTCTATTTCCTTAATGTTTCAATATTGTATTTTAGTTTCAAGAACTACAGTCGAATCTCGTTATCTCGAACTCACTTATTTCGAATTATCGCTTATCTCGAAGTGAAAATCTGGTCCTTGTTTTAACATGAAATTAAGAAAACAGGTAACAACATAATGTGGAAAAGAGGAGAAATTGCTCCTAAGGAGCAATTTCTCCTCTTTTCCACATTATTTTATATATATATTTCTAACTTCAGTAGTCAAATTACATATTCATTTGTTAAATGTGATTGTTCAATTTATTGTTTTCCTCACTCTCTCAACTCTGATATGTCGAGGTACGGATATCTCGAAGTATTTCAGTAAGTCCCTTGGAATTCGAGATAACGAGAGTCGACTGTATTTGTATTAATAAATACCGACACGAAAACAAGGGGACGACCCTATAGTGTTGATAAAAACAACATACATGGCTAATTCGGAGCATGGTCTATGGTAATATATACGTGTACAATGTCAACAAAGAGCCCAAGGTCCCTTTGAGTGGTTGTGGCTGTTACCGACTGGATCTTATTTCTTACCAACTATGTTACTCAGACTCCGCCCACTTTTTGTCCACTTATTCCTGGCAAGAAGGCCGGCAAGGTCCGCATTTAAAACAATACCTATGCCAGCATACAGAAGCGGAATTTGACACACGCTCACAGCCATGAAATCATAAAACGGCATCACCACAAAACAAATATTGCCCAGACAAACATAAAGAATCCGCTAGGGGTAAGGGGGGAGGGGGGTTGTGTTAAAAGAAATTAATATGTTTTCAAGGGCGATAGTTCTGTCAAAAGTGTTTTGGTGTGCAGTACAGCAGGCAACAGGAAGTCACAAAAGTTTTCTCCCTTGTGTAAATAATGGTAAGTGTACCAAATGTACACAGTACCCTTTAATGAAAGATATTACTTCCACGATAAAGCAATTTTCCCATTAGTATATATCCTGTATGCACCCAGCGTGCACGCAACGTTGAATTAATGTCAAATCAACGTCGATGCAACGTCACGACGTTGCATCGACGTTGATGCGACGTTGTACATTGTATAAACGTCATGTATCCGCTGGGCAGAATCCAGGCAAAAAATTTGACAAAGGTGCCTCCCCTTAAATGCATACTTGCATTATTATCGTATTAAGTTGCATTATTGCACGCTTTTGTATAGGAACGCTAAATTCATTAGTGTATGAGTCAAAACGTCAGAAAACGTACCGTCGGACATGCGCGCCCAGCGACGATTCAGATCAGCACATTTGCGGAGTCTGATGGCAAATTTTAAATACCCAATGATGCAAAGTTTCTTCATGCGAACAATGAAGACTCTGATCAGACTTTACGGAAGCGCATGCAGATCTGAGTCTTCGTTGGACGCACATATCAGAAGGTACGTTTTCTCAAGTTGTGGCGCATATACAGTTCTTCCAGGTGTTTTTTTTTTTTTTTTTTTTTTTTTCTGAAAAGAATGTAGGAAATGTAAAATGACTAGCCAAGCTGTCGACTGCATTGTGATTCCATTTCTAAAGATGTTCTGATTGTGTAATCTTCATTGACAGCTCAATGGCAATCATACATCAGGTCGAAGTGCATCATATTTGACAGTCTAAAGCTGAACGCGTCTCCTAATTAATATTTCTACTATTGCTTTTATTCGTTGAATGTTCATAAATTGATAACTAGGTTAAAGTTTGTAATTTCAATAAAGAAATATGATAAACAGATAGTTTTGTGTCAATCAAAAAGATAGTGTCAGTGGTAACAATACTTATACTAATCAAAGAGACAGTTTACAATTTGTTGCCTTAGCGTAACCGTTTACGAGACATTAATGTATTAAAATTGATTCAGATCAAAGACATGCATTTTTGTCTTGTCGAATTTCTCAAATTCCAGCTGACATTTCATTCTCTTTCATTATTTAAGTGTCTGATTTCCGTGCTGTATCATGCGTTTTTGGCATGTTACCGACATATGAGCCGTGTGAAAAGTGCCTTTAAAGCTGACAGTGATGCCTAGACGTCACTGTCAGTTTTGCAGGCACTTCCACACGGCTGATCTGTCGGTAACCGCGGAGCTGGGCGTCACTGCCAGCTTTGAAAGCACTTTTCACACGGCTGATCTGTCAGTAACATGACATGTAGGGGTCTTCTGTGCAGTGATATCCTGTCTTCGCTGTTCGCCTACAGACCCATATAATACTGTAGAATATATTGATGTTTAGTAAAGATGCTTATTGCGCCGTTTTCTGGTGGATTAACATTGTAACTATTGGCAAATACCCCCAAAACACTCTTTCGCATGACATGGATCACCTGTTGTTGTTTTTTTTGTTGTTGTTGTTGTTTTTTTTGTTTTCGTTTTTTTGTTTGTTTGTTTGTTTTTCTTTTTGTTGTTGTTTTTTTTTTTGTTGTTGTTGTTTTTTTGTTTGTTTGTTGTTGTTGTTTTTTTGTTGTTGTTTTTTTTTTTGTGTTTTTTTTTTTTTTTTTTTTTTGTTTTTTTTTTCTTCTTTTTTTTTCTTTTTTTTTTTTTTTTTTGTGTTTTTTTTTTTTTTGTTTTTTTTTTGATAAACGGGTCTTAGTAAATTTGCTTGTCATTCTGAGGTGGCTCAATTTCAGAATGTTTAAGATGATTGGATACCCTGGAAGATATGCCAGTTTAAGATAGGGAGAATTTTTACGCGCATGATGTTTCCCCCACCCCTAGTCCGTTATTTTTTAATCCTTTCCTAATTGGAAGCATATTTGCTGTACAGTTGTTTTATATACAGACATGCCCAGGCTTTCTTTGTATTTCAAAATAAATCGGTTGTTTTTTTTTTTTTTGTTGTTGTTGTTGTTTTTTTTTTTGTTTTTTTTTGTTTACGTTTTACTTTCAAAGGACTCCACTCCGTTTTTTTTCTCAGAATGTATTGCCCAGTTTCAGACTGCTATCGAATGATTCACTTTGTTTGTTCATAGTGTTTGCAATTAGATATTTTTAAACAAGGATATTTCACTGATGAGCTAGAGGACACCTATGCAGACCGAACATATACTTGTAGATTTAAGCTGCTTCAGACATAAGAGCGAGGTTATCGTTATTTTAAACTTTGCAAGGCGTTTTCGAAATTTTATCGCAGACACAGTGCCTTGGTAGAACAATATAACGTCGGTCTGAAAACACTTCTTCAACAAGATAAATCGGAACCAGAATTTTACGGTAACTTAGTGTACAGATTTAGAAAAAATGTTGGAAAATCTAACTTTTCGGAGCATTTCAGAAAACTAATTAACCGTTATAAAAGAATTAGATATAGACTGGATATTATGCGGCAGACTGCATGCCTAGTTATCAACCCAATCATTGTTGATGGCTATGTTTCACTCTTTAATTGCACGACGGCGGTTCGGGTCTCAGACTCAATGATGGCCTCTGCGTAAAACTTTAACCAGTGGGTTGGGGCTTGACGATATGTCTTTGGCTTGGCGTAGTTCAGCTATTGGTTTTCATTTACTCTAGCACACAGTAGAATTGCCGTGAGTGCTCCTCTTTGTTTATTACAGTGATTAATTGGACTTCTATATTTTCGCTTTGATGTACTGACTGAGTTGGGAGCCTTTATGAGAACCGAATTTTTATGCATATCTGTATTAAAAGTAGCATCGGGACCCATGGTGAGGTTGGCTGGCCGTAAAGGTGCTTTAAACCCCTCGGTAGTTTATTCTACTGACCGTTCTAAGGCGGTGGTCCCGGTGTTGGTCTTATTTTTTGTTGCTTTGTGGTTTATTCTACGAGTCGATTTGGTTTTAGTCTTGCCCTGTGTTATGTTGTTATTGTATTTTTCAGTCCTGCATTGCGATTACATTGCTTGAAGAAGAGAGAGCTAATCTTAGTGCTTTTCGTACGTTTGTTTAATTTGCGCTTGTTTGGTTTTGTCTGTTTCCTCCTCTCTTGGTGTCTGGGATGGGCTTCGACTTGTCTATTAAGAGTATTTAAAGTGCTTTAAGATCCCCGGTGGTTTACTCTACTGGCCGTTCTAAGGCGGTGGTCCCAGTGTTAGTCTTACTCATTGCTGCTTTATGGTTTATTCTACGAGGCGATTTGTTGTATGTCTTACCATGTGTCATTTTGTTCTTGTGTTTTTCAGTCCTTTTAGTATTGCGATTACCTGGCTTGGGGAAGAGAGATCTAATCTTAGTGCTTTTCGTACGTTTGTTCGATTTGTGCTTGTTTGGATTTGTCTGTTTCTCTTCCGCTTGGTGTCTGGGAAGGGCTGCGGTTTGTGATTGTGGCACTCCCTGGACTTTTCTCTTACCTCTTTTTGTGATTGTGGCACTCCCTGAACTTTTCTCTTACCTTGTTTTGATCCTCTTGTGCAGTATTTCATTGTCATGCTGTGATTGACGTCGATCTTTCTTTTCGGTGCCTTGTGAAGCTTGCGCTTCGAGATTGTAGCTTTTCGTGGATAGCTTCATTGTCCATGCTAGTACGAGCGTACATCAGTCAACTTACAATAAGACACTCTTTCTGCAACTTTCTATTATTAGGAATTGCGATTACATCCTGGAATTTTAATCCAATATACACAGTTAATGCTGCAGGAAACAATTGTTTAGTTTCGGAGATGCCATCATGATAGAAACAATTGTTTCTGCAGCATTAATTATGTATATTGGATTAAAATTCCAGGACATGTATTTTGTACATACTTCCAATTAACATAAAATATCGCAAAGAAGATGTCCACGAAGAGTCACAACCACAGAATACAGCCTATGACACAAAAAAGGAAGGCTGTGAAAGCCACGCTCTTGATTCTGAAACAGTTCGAGCTATATGTAATCGGTCCGCGTAGGGGTTTCCTACATGCGCCTCATCAATTAATCAGCACAGAAAAAAAAAAAACGAAACAAGACAAAGTAACTTCTCAATACTGATAATTCTCAGTCATTTCTGACTATAAGCAACTTCATCTTTAAATCTGGTGACTGAAGAGCTATTGCTTTACGTATGTTCTTTGATGACTGATTAGACCAATGTTAGCTCATAACTCATGCTAGCATTTTGGTCACCATCAACAGCTGCCCATTTCGCTTTCTGCTTTACTAGTTGTAATTAAGAGTGGCATCGGGACCCAGGGCGAAGTTTGTTGGCTGTAAAAGTGCTTTAACCCCCGGCGGTTTATTCTACTGACCGTTCTAAGGCGGTGGTCCCGGTGTTAGTCTTACTTTTGTTGCTTTGTGGTTTATTCTACGAGGCGATTTGTTTTATTGCCTTGTGTTATTTTGTTCTTGTGTTTTTCGGTCCTTTTAGCATTGTGAGTACCTCGCCTGGGGAAGAGATTGCTAATCATAGTGCTTTTCGTACGTTTGTTTGGTTTTGTCTGTTTCCTCTTCCTCTTGGTATTTGGGAAGGGCTACGGCTTGTGATTGTGGCACTCCCTGGACGACTTTTCTCTTACCTTTTTTTTTTAATTAGCTGATAACATAACATATTGTATTTTATGCAAGATTCTCCGGATTGTGATGCACTGGCTCAAATTTTCCGTTGTTGGCGCTTTCTCTCAGCTTCGCAGACTCGCTTTGCTTATTGACTCGACTACAAACCGAAAGTCTGAAGAAAACGACAAAATAGAACCATGGTGAGCCCACCACAGTCGTGTAAGATCATACAAAAAACAAATAAAGAGGAATTTCAGCAAGTACCACATTCACAGATCGCCTTTTACGTCCGATAAGCTTTCTGGAAAATGATTAGGACTAGGCAACCGTATACAGTCTGTGGCCTGGCCGCTGTTACTGTGGTCGAAAGGCCTTGTTTGATCAATTCACTATGTCAACTGTTGAATGTGAGCCAGAAAGATTGATTTATAAGTAAAATAATGTTTTTTGCCAATAGTCGGATAGATGCGCCTGAGAAAACAGTTGAACAATTTGATCAGGACTACAGTCATGGCCATTCAGTCTGCGCAACTAGTCTTATCACTAAGCAGTCACTTGGAATGTATTTGCCACTGGGAATGGGCTGGGAATGAATTTGCCACTGTGAATGGGTTTCTTTAAATTTTAGTGTAAGTTCGATAAAAATTAAAGTGTCTGATTACTTATGATTATAGTATGATGCGCTATTTGTAGATGTATGAGCCACAACACGAAATAATGTACCTTATGGCACTTGTTCATCGAAGATTTAGATCAACCTGCGTGTCCGCCAGTCTGATCAGAGTCCTTGCTTGGCGCTCTTTGGATATCCCGTGCAAGAATTCAATGTTTCTGCAGAAAGCTATAATTCTGATCTGACTATGCTTTTGCGCAGGGTGATCCGATATTTGTCTGGCGCACATGTCATAATGTAGATTTTCTCATGTCGCGGCTCGTTTGTCCTTAATGTAACATTTTCACGCATGAACCTTGAAATGTTTAAAGATAATCTGCCACATGTGCGTAACAGTAACTTTCTGAATTATCATCGTGGCGAGAAGTACTCCGCTTTGGGCTCAGCATGGGGACAATACAAACTAGCTTTAGCGAGCAACTCCCGACCTAATCTGCCAGTGCAACATTTGGCTGTATAAAAGTAACCTTAACAAGGAATATTGCTTGAGAACAATGAGTCCTGAAACTCAGACTAGTCTTGGTCTTCACACATGTTTCCGTGTATATCTTCCCTGACAGACCCTATATTTAATGTTGCAAATCTAAACTGATAAGGATGATTTGGTACGCATAGTTTGGTTGACTAATGGCTGGAAAACCATATATTTATATATACTAGATAATGATCAAGTCTACTTAAAATTATACCAAATTTATCACAGACAAGTTTGACAGGTTGAATCTACACCAAATATTCGGACAGGCATGACTGAAACACGCGTGCGAGAAAAAAATCGTGTGACGACCCTCCAGATGTACGCTTCGTTGAACTTACAGTATTCTTCCATAATTGGAAAACATTTGAAGTAGGCTGTTCGAAATGGTCATATTGACAGAGCTGAACTTCGTTTATGCTCACAAATAGATAATAAGGGATATATCCATATAATCACAGCGAAAACTACAGATATATGACAAACCAGTTTATAATAAGAAGAAGGATTCGTTCTCTTCAATAACTTTCATCCGGAGCATATCCTTCATAAATTCATAATTAAAAAGATATCGCAAAAATTCGATTTTAAAAAGATAAAACATCGATTTAAAAAAAAAAAAAAGTAAAAGAAACGTCCAGGGAGTGCCATAATCACAAACCGCAGCCCTTCCTAGACACCAAGAGGAAGAGGAAACCGACAAAACCAAACAAGCACAAATCGAACAATAGTACGAAAAGCACTAAGATTAGCTTTCTCTTCCCCAAGCGAGGTAATTGCAATGCTAAAATGGCTGGAAAAACAAGAACAAAATAACACAAGGTAAGACATAAAACAAATCGCCTTGTAGAATAAACCACAAAGCAACAAATACCGGGACCACCGCCTAAGAACGGTCAGTAGGGTAAACCACCGGGGGTGGGGGTTGGGGGAGTTTTACAGCTAGTCCTGATGCCACTCTTAATACAGATATACATAAAAATTCGGTTCGCATAAAGGCTCCCAATTCAGTCAATGCACCAAAGCGAAAACATAAAAATCAAATTAATCACTATAATAAACAAAGACAAAATTAATCACTATAATAAACTTACGAAGTAAATAAGTGAACTGAGGAATTGAGACAATCAAATTCACAAAAAGTTCTCAACATGAAAGGGAAATACAGACAATACAATCAAATAGCCACAAAAACAATAGACGGCAAGCAAAATTGGCAGCCCTTTCAAAATGTGGCAACTCTGTTACCCAAACTTAACTGAATATGGTTTTACGAGCGCTCAAGAGAAAAAGAATCTTCGGGACACATGCAGAAAAAAAGCACAATTCCAGCTCAGTCTGTGCGTCTCGCAGTAGGATCAGCGCCCTCGTTGTTTGTCCGTTATTTCTACGTACTCTTCATCACAAAAACATATCTATATAATTTTGGACCTCTTAAACCCCTCTTTTATGTAGTAAAACTGGGGTTACAGCGGTATACATTATTTTTTCTAACTTGTGCTCAAAAACAGATTGTGGGTACTCGTTAGAACCGCCTCGCCGAGGCGGTTCTAACGAGTGCCCACAATCTATGTTTTGAGCAGAAATATGAAAAAATTATCAGAATTTTTATCTGAAAACTTTCAGTTTTTGGTGGTGGAATTTTCAATATATTTGAACGTTGCGTCTGTTAGCCGGCAAGCAATACGACTAAGGGAATGCGCAAGCTCATCTGGGCCTTTCAAGATATTTGCACATGTACCGTTTTATCATGGCTCAGTTATAAGGGTCGTATTACAGTCATAAGCCTGTACAAAGAATATGTAAGTTCGGAATACTTCGACCTTCCAATGTAAACATGACCTTACCGTGCGTTATAGAAGGTATGAAATACAATACCGTTGAAAGCAAATATATGTCATTGCCAAGGTTATGACACCAAAAATATTTCGAGTCAGCAAAATCTGCAAGTATTACATAAATTTCAAAGGTCAGTCTTATATATGTCCCCAACTTGCATATTACACTGAACATGTCCGTCTGTCCGTTCGTAATGTTCAAGGTATGTTTTATAACTAAAAATCATATATGCTAGGGTTCTGAAATTCATAGGTGGATTGCCCATGAAAAATGATCTGATCCTTATTTTTCGCCGTCAGACGTCATAGTATTGAGACGTTGAATAATAACGTTTTCTGTTTTGATCCACTGATGAATTAGGAAACCCCTAAGCCCAATAAGCATTCTTTATAAATCTATAGCGGGCCGTTATCGGCCCGTCAGGGTAGCTGACGGGTCGATAACGGCCCGCTATAGTTTTATAAAGAATGCTCTCTGGGAGCATATACAGTAATTAAACGTGTAGCTGGAACTGTATCAGAATTTAGAAAGAGGGCAAAGCGCTCGTAAAACCACTTTTAAGCAATGAAACAATTTTTCTTTTGATCTTTCCAAGGCGGTATTGAATTGGTAGGTCTTCTTTTTTTTGTGCGTTCTGTCTTCGATAGTATGTTGTAATATGATGTCATATTCTGTCATTCTAACTCTTGTTCGGTGCTTTTGGGAATCCTCATCGGAATATCCACAATATGTCTATAAAGTCGAATAAATATATTGTTCAAAAAGATAAATGAGGCTTTCACAAACTCTTTGACATGACCATAAGTTATAATTTCTGTGTTCCTCAGAAGTGACAAAAACAAACTCATTTCTCATTACAAACCAAAATAAAGAGAGCAGTCTCGAGTAAATGTCCATTCAATTATTATAAGTGAATTAGCGTTTCTTTAATCATGTTACCGGGTAAGGTAGTATAAAGTGTGGAAAAATCATATGTGGACAAACTGAAATATTTGTACATTTTTTATGCTCCTCGCCGCTTTGTCCGTCCGTCTGACCGTTCGTCATACTTTTATCCGGAGCATATCTCTAAAAGTATTGAAGGTAATTTAATAAAACTTGATACACTGATAGAGGGCTATAAGGGAAATCGCAGAATGCAAGAACCATAACGCTGTCACAAGTATTTACGGAGTTGCTTCACTTCTTAATTTTTGCAATAAAAAGCTTGTCCGGAACATATCTCTGTTAGTGTAGAAGGGAATTAAATGAAACTTAATACATTGATATACGGCTAATAGAGAAAGTGCAGAGTGCAAGAACCGTAACTCTATCACAAGTAATTACAGAGTTATTTCCCTGTCTAATTTTTGCAATAGTAAGCTTGTCCGGAGCATACCTCTAAAAGTATTGAAGATAGATAAATGAAACTAATTTTTGCAATAGTAAGCTTGTCCGGAGCATACCTCTAAAAGTATTGAAGATAGGTAAATGAAACTTGGTACACTGACAGAGAGCTATAAAGGAAATTGCAGGATGATAAAACCATAACACTCTCACCAGTATTTACGGAGTTACTACTCTTTTTAATTTTTGCAATAAAAAGCTTGTCCGGATCATATCTCTGTTAGTATAGAAGGGAATTAAATAAAACGTGATACATTGATAGATGGCCATCAGAGGAAACGCAGAGTGCAGGCATATGTGCCTGAACGTCCGTCTGTCCGACCATCTGTCCGTCTGGAATTATCTCCCTTACTTATACTCTGGTTGCACGCTTTGTTTCCTGTTTTTTACATTCTTTGTTGAAAATCCCCTACTAGGGAACACAAAACGGAGTTTCTTAGTCTTATGGTTTAAGAGTTACAGGCCTTGCAGGGAAAGGGCCTTACATTTCTCCTTATTTTATTTTGCACAGTTGGGTTTCTTTGTCTCATGGTTTAAGAGCTACTGACCTTGCAGGCAAAGGGCCTTATATTTCTCTTTTATTATTATTATTATTATTATTCTTTGTTAATTAGAAATGTATCCAAAGTACACAAATGCTCCGCATTGATGCAGGCTAATTTGGAAAGGTTTGCACAGTTTTATAGAGGTACCAAAAGCAGGGGCATCCGTGTACTGTTCTAAAAAAAAACTAGATTTTTTTTTTTTTTTTTTTGTACATTTTACAAGCTATCAAATGGATCTCTAGTCATTTGTCATTGGGCCTTCTGATGCCCAGGCCACCAGCGCCTACAGCGCTTTGATTGCAATAATAAACTTGTCCGTAGCATATCTCTTAAAGTATTTTACTCTTTCACTAACATAACCCTCCCACTACTGCGCATCTTCGGGGAGCATTCTTCGGTTTCACCGATTCTCTTGTGTACATAGTTAGTCAAATGTTTTCTGCTGTTTATAAGATACAATGTAACTGATTATAAAGATTTCGATAGCTCCTCGACAATAATTTCACCCCTTATTGTCCAACATGGCTTTATATAGAGACTGTCACAAGTACTTTTGTTGTGGTCAATTGCTCAAATAATAAGCTAAGCTCTGATCTGGATCAGCACTGTTTACAAATTTTCGTTTTGATGACGCTATAGGCATTAATGAATTGTGCCTCAACGTGAAGCAAAACGTACCTACTGACATGTGCGTCTACTAAAGATTCAAATCAGCCTGATCATCCGCGCATTCTGATCAGAGTCTTCGTTGTCCGCATGAAGAGCTTTTGTACCCTTGGCTGTCCAAAATACGCCCAGTGAAGATTCTGATCAGACTACGCGAATGCCAAAAGTTCAAACTTGCAAAAAATGGATGGGGCCTAGCGGTCCTAAATAGTATAAATATATAAATCAATCTGCGACTAATTCACAAAACAGTAAGCATTTAGGCTTGTGGTATTGCGTTATTACCCTATTATTGGGACAAATAGGCTTTTGTAAACAGTACAGACCTAGATCAGACGCCGCAGAACGCGGCGTCTGATCAGGGTCTACACTGTTTGTCATACACCAGCAATATTTTGGACACATCAGCAGGTAATAGAATGGACTATTTCAATTTTTAAGACAAATATGGTAGGTATATAAGGTGTCCCAATACTTAGGTTAAATACGGTACACTTTAAGTAGATATGGTGGCCCCATACTTAGGGTAAATATGGTAATTGGTAAGTAGATAAGTTGTCCCAATACTTTTGGTTATTACGGTTGCTTAAGTAAATTGTCTGGTAAAGTAGATGACAAGACGAGAAACAGGTATTGCAACTTGTAAAACAATTAGATGGTAGATCAGAACATACAAGTGAAGATATCCTAGAAATACCACAATCACATAGTACAGCCTCCCCGGGGAACCATAAGAAAGAATGATATGGAGAACAAAAATGACAAAACAAGCGCCACATATGAAACAATAGACGCACGAACAATGAAGAACTACAACTGAGGAACCGCCTTGAAAACGGACCGTAGAAAAACTACTGGGGGCGCGGTGGGGGGGGGGGGGGGGGGGGCTTAAACCAGTTTTACTCCTGCGAAACCCCACTCTTAATTCTGATGCAGCTCTAAATATATGTTTGGTCCGCATAGAGGTTCTCTACCAGCAGATAGCCATATGGTTCATTTTTCCATACTTGTCACAAAACTGTCAAATATTCTGGTTGTAAATTTCCTGACCGAGTTTGTACTTACATCAAAGTGAATTCGACTAATGAAGCAGGGGTTTTACAGTTGGGGACTGTCATTCGCACTGTATATTTCTTTGAAGAAACTTACAATTCCCATAATAAAAAGTATCATATTGGTCGTAAATGAATATTGTCAAATTGTAGATCATATTAAAACAACAAAACTGTTTATACCTATCATTCATGCTTCCGACTTAAAACATGGAAAGTAATATTCTTTCAAGTAAAGTGCTGTCTGGAAGATATTAACCTTACAAAGTGTGACAAATGCACCTCATATTGACAGATGATGAACGACTCTAGAAAGAATCCCAGTCAGCATTCTACGTAAATCTATATCGGGCCGTCATCGGCCCGTCAGGGTAGCTGACGGGCCGATGACGGCCCGATGTAGATTTATGTAGAATGCTAGCTGGGATGACCATATGCCACATAGCAACCTGCATTCCAGAGTCTGATCATAGCCTTTGTTCGACATATTCCACACAATCCGTTGATTATGTAAACAGACAGTGAAGGCCCTGATCCGACTCTGAAAAAGGCCCTGATCCGACTTTGTACACTGTTCTGGCCATTCGTCGCCCTCATAGCTACACGATCATTTTCTTGTGTTACACTTTATTATATTCCCCGTTTTACTGAAATATTTAGCTTTAAGGGGACTGGAAACACTATGTGGATGTTCTGCCAACTTTGACAAGGAGGCGACTCTTGTTTGCTGTCCTGCACACCAAAACCCTTCTGGCGTTCCTTCTGAAAAAGAGTCTACACTAAATGAAAAGAATTTGCTCTTACTGGAAGCAAATTCTTTCCATTTCAAGTAGACCTCTTTTCATAAGAGATGTAAAATAATTTTGACAGTTGCCTCCCCTGAAAGTATGAATTCTCCTTAAAATGTGTACATCTTTAGTAGAGTTTCAGCTGACGACCGAAAAGAAATTCGAGGATGAACTAAAGTTTGAAAACAGGGTATACCTAGGACATAAATTTGAAAACAGAGAAGTTTTAAACTGAACCTCTCAGAATATATCATTTATATAATACAACTAAACTATGAGATTGAAAGTCAGAGATATTTTATCTTCTAACTGATTTAATAGTTTAGACTATGAATAAATTGATTCACTGCAAAAGACACAGAAAACTACCACACTTCAGAATCCAAAGTCTTAAGTAAACAAACTAAATCTGGCGAATGCGATAACATAACATGAATGTAACCGTTCCAATTTCCAAATTCGCGGTATCTGACGACGATGGCAAATTACGCCTGTCTGCATTTTCCTTAAGTCCTATCTGACCAAGACCATCACAACCGCTTGCAGTACGTGTTCGTCTGTGTAACTGAAGTCGCCAGATCAGCTGTCAATTCCTTGGTAACCTGCGTGACATTTATGTCACGCAGGTTACCAAAGAATTGATAGCTGATCTGGCGATGCTATTGCAGTTCTAGCTTTGCTCGTCACTTGTTTCGTCTGGGCTACACGTATTCCTTGTTCGTCAAAGGCAAATACAACTTTTCTAATGAGGTCATGCCATGTTGAACGTCTCCCAAAAGTCATAAGGTAAATTACATTTATTGAGAGAATTTGCATGGTGTCTATGTAAAGTTTCGTCTGTCTGCCTTGGGAACGCTTTCCATCCCAGCTTTCCCGTAGAAAGTTTTCTTTGGTAGGCGAATTGTAAATAGTCCTTGAAGAGCCACGATCACATAATATAGCCTATCATTGCCACCAAGAGGAAGAGTAAAATAGAGAGCACACTTTCACAAATTAGAGAGCACACTTTTACAAATTAACGAACAGTAAATCAATCAGTTCACCAGTGATTTGATCACAATGACAGACACCAATGCTAACATCAGAACAAGAAATAGCCATCAGAAGAGATGATATAGCCTCCAACGGATGCGTTTTAGTATATACAAAAGGTACACAGAAATTTCACTAGAAATGCAATACACACACATTCTAATCCTCAAGTATAGTCTACAAAATGTCAGCAAGACAGCTGCAAAGAATATATACCTCAAAGGGTGTTGGAGTTATAGCAATCACAAGGTTTATATAACCTAATACTGTCAGGGGAGATAACTAAAAGTTTGTAGCATCCAGAGCTGTAGTTCCTTGTATGCAACACGCCTTCTCAACCTCGTGTACAATATTACTAAGTATCAGCAACATATTACCAAGGGTGCTATAGTTAAAGCGATCACAGGGTTTTTATTGCCAAATACTGCCAGGGGCGATAAGTAAAAAGAACGTGGCAACTAGAGCTGTGGTTACTGTACGCGACACGCCGTCTCTCAAACCCGTGTACAATCCTACCAAGTATCATCAATATATCTGAAATATATCTGAATTACCAAATACTGTTACGAGAGAAAATTTGAAAACAATATGGGACGCTTAGAGTTGTGGTTATTGTACGCAACACACGTTCTCAGCCTCGTGTACATTTCTCCCAAGTATTATCAATGGTGTGTAAATGTGTAAATAACGATGACATCGTTATGTCTATTCGGTTGGGCGAAAAATAAACGAACTAAAATATTAAAGCAAAGTCGGCAGCCCTCCAGCGGGTGACCACACGGTACTCTAGTAACATGACCAGCCCAATATTAATTGTACCTGGCGCGAGTATATTTTAACAGATTCATAAGCGTTGCTTACTGACTTGTAAGTAAGTGCAAGACAAATTCGTCCGTCATTCCTTGTTCTGACAGCTACGTGAAATAGATATTCGTGTCCATCGACAAAACCTGAATAGCGGACATATATGTGTCTGTGACGTCAAATAAAGTAAACGAAATCATAAACCATTACGTAAAATAGAAATGGAAATACACAGCCACAATCAAGGAAAGCTTAGCGATGTAAATTTAACAATCAGAAAACATTTACATTCAGTATGAGGCAGGTGGCCTGGGAAAATAAAATAATGGTTACCAATAAAACCGATGTTTAATTGTCTAAACTACAATTGACATATTTCTACTTCGTCCGTACGCAGAAAAGGTCTCATGTACATTTTATTTCATTCTTGCTAACCTGACATAGAATAATTTTCAAAATATTTCTTTCAGTCATCCACCAAAATTTGTATGTTTTGACAGAGAAAATAAGAACAAAGATGTTGCTAGTACCTTATAATTCTATCTTTATTCAGTTTTTTACTAAATTGTACAGATAATGGTTATACCGATTGGTATACATTGTGCCCCATTAATGCAGATTTGTTTCTGTTTTGTTAAAAAGAGTTTTTTTTGTTGTCTCTGTCTCACGAAAAACCAAGCGGATAATATTAAAGCGTCCAATTCAACTTTTCAATAGATATCTAAATGCTTTACTTAACATTGATACTTATCAATTTTTCACCAAATAGTAGTAAAATTAATCTTAAAGAACTTCAACTAAATAAAGCTAATACAAAGGCCACTTTTCTAGATTTACACTTTATGACATGCGGGGTGAATTTGATTTTGATATTGTTAATTTTCCGTTTCGGATGGTGGTCTTTCGTGTTTCATCCTATATATTTCCCAGTCGATTTGACTTTCTGGAGCATCTAGTCGTCAGTGACTTTAATAAATGAAATACAAAAAAAGGTAAGAGAAATTTTAACAATTATAACAGCTAAACGTCCTAAGATGGGGTGCCGGTGTCATAAACCATGTCAATTATTATTATTTTTTTTTTTTTTTTTTTTTTTTTTTTCAAGTTTTATCGCTATCGTTCTGTATTAATGTCCAAATATAACGATGGTTTAAAAACACCTCTGCACGAAGATCTATTTGAACCCGAATTTTACTTTGACATAGTATACAAATTTTGAAATGTTGTCGGCAAAACTGATTTTTCGGAACAATTTAAAACGACTGTCACTCTTACAAAAAGATAGGTTATAACATAGATATTAAGTGGCAAACTGCATACATGGTTGTTAACACAGTTATGATTTATATCTCTGCTTCCTCTAAAGTGAACATCGGCGAGTCGGGCCTCAGACTAAATGATGGTTCCCGCCTCAGTCTGTTTCAGAAGGTTGGCGCCTGACCATCAGTGTTTGTGGTCGGGCTCATCGTGGTCTTGTTTGCGGTTTTCTTGTATTCTGGCTTACGATCGCTTTTTGATCATAGTGTTTGTGAAAATGTGTGTTTTGCTGTGAAATTTCACTGATGAGGTCGAAGACACCTATGAAGACCAAAGTTATGTTTGTAATTTGGAGCCGCGTCAGAATTAAGGGCAAGATTTCGCGCGGGTAAAACTAGGATTGAAATTAAATAGGTTCAATAAGTTCCACGTCCAAATTTTGGGACACTAGACACTTAGTAAAGAAATGAGAGCTCTTTGGACCACCTTTGTGTTTCCTCGAAGAAAAACGCAAAACTCAAACCTAACAGAGAAATTTATTTATAAGTATAAACATTCCTTACTTGTTTAAGTAAAAGCTGTATATGCGTTGTATATAGACCTCTCCAGAGACAGACAGCGTGACAAAAACGTGATGCAGAATGTGTGCGCGGTCTCATAAACAATGATAAAACAAAAATCTAAAGGCTTAGATGACTTCAGTCGGTATCAATAATAAATTCTTTATGCAATCACGTAGTTACGTAATGCTGTGGTGGTTAAACTTAATGTGCCTTTTAAGATAGTTAGATAAACATTGCGCCTTCTCATCTGACATAAAACATCTTGCACTACAAACCTGTTGATATAAAAAAAACAGCAGATTACAGATACAACTACGTTCTATATGTGCCTGAATAGTTCTTCACACTCCATCTATATCGTCTCTAAAAGAAAATCTGAATAAAAATCAAGCCTCAATTTCAGGGAACAAAATTAATAAAGCTTACTAATTTCTGTTCTGTAATTCTGTTTACAACAATATATATTGAAAATCTAAAACAATGTCAACCTATACGATAATGTAAGATCAGCAAGAAATTGGCCCTTATGCCATATGCATACAGCAAAGGCCCAGGTGAGTGTGCGCATTCGTACGTGCCTATAGGGCTTTCTCTGTTTGTCGGTACAGTCTACAGTATCCATTAAATTAAGGTTGATCTGCGTCTTCGTTACACGTATATTGCATATTATAAGTTTCTTGTCTGGCGTTGTTCCTCATATAATGTGTGTGTGTGTGCGTTGAGGGGACCAGATACATTTGATAGATTTTCCATCCTTTTTAGCTTGCCTGGACGAAGTCCAAGAAGAGCTATTGCACTACCCCCGGCGTCGACGTTGGCGTCTGAGTCGGCATCCACATTTACGTTAAAGTTTTTTTAAGAGCTTGTATTTTCCAGACCATTTGATAGATTTGGTTCATATTTGGTATGATGATAGATATAGTTCCAAAGTTTTATTCAACAATACCCCAATCCATCGTCTCAAGGTCACGGTCAGGTCAAGGTCATGGATTTGGAAATTTTTAATGTTAAAGATGTTTAAGAGCTCATATTTTCCAAACTATATGATGGCTTTTGTTCCGATTTGGTATGATTATACATACATTTATACATTTCCAAAGTTTTATTCAACAATACCCAGCCCATGCCTATGACATCAAGGTCACAGACTTAAAAGTTTTATATAAAAAGTTTTTAAGAGCTCATATTTTCCAAACCATACGATGGATTTTGTTCATATTTGACATGATGACCAGGTCCAAGTTTTATTCAGCAATACTCACTGCCCTTGCCCATGCCCTCAAGGTCAAAGTTAAGAACTTATAAATTTTATATTAAAGTGTTTTAAGAGCTCATATTCTCCAAACCATATGATAGATTTAGTTCATATTTGGAATGATAATAGATACAGGTCCAAAGTTTCATTCATCATCATCCCCACTCATGCCTATGACCTCAAGGTCAAGGTCACAGACTTAGAAGTTTTATAATTGATCCCTGATAATGTCAAATTCATGACAACAAATGACCAAACCATAGCATAAGAAATCCTATCAAGAGCTAAACTGCCACAACTTTTCCTCTTACCATAATGAGTCTAAGTATTGGGACAGATAGGCCTAAGCAAACAGTGCAGACCCAGATCAAACTGGTCTTAAAGAGCACCCTGA
Organism: Anodontia alba; assembly: GCA_964016985.1. Classification (NCBI taxonomy): domain Eukaryota; kingdom Metazoa; phylum Mollusca; class Bivalvia; order Lucinida; family Lucinidae; genus Anodontia; species Anodontia alba. The sequence goes on from OZ024823.1 coordinate 137,061,999, forward strand.
CACTCCAGTATCAACCCAATTCCAGGCGAGCTATGTTGTCTGCTGACAGCTCTTGTCTCAATTTTACGTACAGCATACACGCAGATAAAGCTGCCAACTTTGTGTATTGCTAGAATAAAAGATGAATACAGTTAATTTGAGTCTCTAAGTTTCGTTCAGCGCACGACAAAATCTAGAATAAGATCTGTGTGTCCAGCAAAGACTCAGATCAGCCGTTACTTCCACCCAGTACAACAAGTGTTCTCGTTTATTCCTTTTTAAATAGCCTGCAGGCTGTAGAAGGTACATGCGATCAGCGGACGCACAGGCTGATCTGTCTTCGCTAGTCGCACATGTCTTTTTGTAGGTTTTGTCGTGCGCTGGCTCATATCTAAAAAAAAGGAATGACTCTTGAGACCAGTGAACAACATCCTTAAGTCTGAACAGATTGATTCATTTTTTTAAAAAACGAGTTCTAAGGGATCAGATATTTGGCAAATATTGTAGACCCTGTTAATTGGGTCGGCACTATGTGTAGTACAGTTTTATACCATTTTTCTGATCTGGTATCATCTGAACATGCAGTTTTTGTATCTCAGTAGATTCTATATGAAATGATATACGTGACCATTTAACACACAAAAATGAAAATAGCTGAAATGTTAAGTTTTCTAGGCCAGATCAGCTAGTTTAGACAGATACGCCTCATCACTAACCCTCGTATGAACTTCGAAGTTCTCAGATGGGCTCAATGATCACAACAAATATATAATGTATACTGTAATGAAGTCCATATTACAAACTTAACCTGTGTCGTCTAACAACTGTTGGATGAGTGGCAAACAGTGCAAATCCTATTCTCTGGTGTCTGATCTGGGTCTTCACTATTGTCGCAGGCCCCTCTGTCCGAATGTTTATGTAACCACGATATTTCCCTAAATTTATTTCAGCATTTTTGCTTTTGACTCTTGTGATTATGACTTTTGGACATAAAATACTTTAAACGCTCTTCTAAATCACCGATAATGTCAATCAATATATGATCAAAACGCATCGAAATTCCACACTATAACTATCTATTATGATAATTATTATCATTAAATTTTATATTTGTTGGGGCATAAGTCATAAGTTTTTATTACCCTTATCTATAAGCATTTTATAGCATAGGCTTTTAATGCAATATCCTTAGATGTCATTATAGAATTAGAGTTTGTTAATGTGTAACATCCTTCAGATAGGATATGCATCGAGCAAAAAGGGCTCTTATGCCGTATGCGGACAGCCAAGAAAAAGATCCGCCCGCATTCATTACGAAAACATGCCTATTTAAATATACTGAAAAATTTACCACCAAAAAATAGAATTTTTCATATGAAAAATTCTGATATTTTTCATATTTCTGCTCAAAACATAGATTGTGGGTACTCGTTAGAACCGCCTCAACGAGGCGGTTCTAATGAGTATCCACAATCTATGTTTTGAGCAGAAATAAGAAAAATAATGTATACCCCTGTAAACCCCAGCTTTACTATATAAAAGTGGGGTTTAAGGGGGTCAAAATTATATAGGCGTGTTTTCGTGATGAGCGCCTTTGCTGCCCGCTGACAGAAATACGTGGTACTATGGAATGGATCGATGAACAGAAAAAGTCTAAATCAGAGTGCGCTAGCTGATCTTGATTTTCACCTGTTCACACATGCAAGAAGAGCTATTTTCGCACGTTCTACCTCATATGAAATATCAGTATCATAATTTTGTAAGGCTACAAATGTAATTTCGTAAAGTGGCAAAATCAGTTTGTAAAATAAAAAAGAGAGAGGAAAATTTAATTAATTTGCAAGTCACAGTGCCTAAACATATGATTCATATGTTTTGTGACACAGACAGCAAAATATGCTAGGTAGCTTGCAACAACAAAAAGCTATGTATCGCAGAAATTCTAGCATGTTTTGTGCCTTGTTCTTGTATTTCTTCTGACCTACCTAGCTTTATGCTCACCCTACATCGGGAAGAGGGAGCTATTCGCTTGGCTTGTCGTTTAACTATATGTTCTGACAGGATTTTTCTTTCCGTTCGCTATTTTTCTCGGTATCGGAGATGCACTGCGATCTTTGATTTTGCTCTTTTTAAATTACTTCCTTATCCTTCGTTTATGAATCTTGTTCCTACCTTGTTCCTATCTCGTTCTATAAGTTAATTATTGTACTGCCGCAATCTGTGTTTGTACAGGGTGAACAATGTACACGTTGTCCGTCCGTCTGTCCGTCCATTCGTAACCTTTTGGTTTCTGCGCGGGGGTATCTAATAAGCACTGCTTATTTACATTTCTTTATGGGTGGATTTTAAACTAGGCATAACATTATGTTGTAACCAGATGACGTGTCATATGAAGAAACAGGTGAGTAATGTTCCCTAAGTTTTTTGAAACGCACTCTTCTGTTCATAAATTCGGACACAACGACTTTTGCAGATAAGGTGTCAGTTAAAAATCTTAAACAGGGCCCAGTGGTTCAAAAATAACGATGTCGTTAGTTAACGTATCGTTAATACTTTGATCATTAAATATGGCATATACGCTAATATTTCTGCTGAAAAATGTGGGTAGCTTTTGCGTTTGCAAAAAAAAAAAAAAAAAAAAAAAAGCTACCCATATTTTTTCAGCAAGATACCTGTGAATTAGATATACTTACTAGAATAGTTAACATTTTGACCACTAACGAGCTCGTTAAGCTAACGACGCTTTGAACAAACGGGCCCTGAATGTTAAACAGTATAGATCTATATGTGACGGCTCCTTCTAATCTGGATCGACACTGTTTGCGTAGGTATTTGCTTTTGGTTTGCATGGTTAACCCTTGACCTGCTGAACCTGGATATGCCCTGTCTTTGCAACAAGCGTAGAACCAGATCAGTTGGCTTCTGAAGGTTACTTACCGCTCTGTACGTTTTCCAGTTAGTGTTCCAGGCTTTTACCATTTAAACCAAGTGGATTCTTCGACACATCTCTTTGGACAGACCTATATCCATATCAATGTGACTCTACCTTAGCTTATCTATTATTATTATTATCATAAGTATCATTATCATTGTTATTAATATTATTACTATTATTATTATTGATATCATTATTATTATTATTATTATTATTATTATTATTATTTAACAATATTCCTGTATTTGCTACAAACTGCGTATACCCTAATCAGACACCGCATCTGACTAAGGTCTGCACTAATTGTCAATGTCCATTTTGTGAGACACTATGCATTACTCGGTTTAACTTCGCATAATGTTTTCATTCATAAGCAGACAACGTGTCACATGAAAACACCAAGTATAAATATCAGACAGGATAGGTGGGGATATCCGTGTTATGAAACATCTACTTTTCGACTACAGGTCTGTGCCAAATTACAATGCGGATTTGATATACAGTTTTAAAGTGTTCATCTAAAGCGGTATATATGTTTTAAAATCATAATTTAATTTTCTTTTCCTTCTGACGCGGTATTTGCATAATTGATTTAATTACAAGTGAACTGTCATAATGTGGCCATTAAAATAAGTCGAAATATGAGCCATAACGGCAAGAAACGTACCTTCGGACATGTGCGCTCAGCAAGGATTCAAAAGAGACTGACCAGAATCTTCACTGGGTGCATTTTGGATAACCAAGGGTGCAAAGCTTCTTAATGCAGACCTCGCAGACTATTCAGACCGTGCAGATGCGCAGGCTGATTTGAGTCTTCGTTGAGCGCACATGTCAGAAGGTATATTTTCTTACGTTGTAGGTCAAATATAAAGTTTCGCATGCGCGCACAAAGTAGACACTTGCCAATGACCTATTTGTACAGGTTAATATTATTTTTTATGCACGCAATTCGCAGGTGAAAATGGTTCTTGAGCTAAAAATATGTCCTGTTCAGAGTTTGCAGATATGCCAACTAATTACGCAATTTTGCAACTGATAGAAGAAGTGGCGATGAGATACCTTTTCATTTCACACCATTTATACTTAACCTCCCACACTTTGCCGATTATATGGCCATGCAAAGTAAAAGAAGCTTTTGCACCTCTCCCTCCCCAGTCAGCATTCTACGTAAATCTATATCGGGCCGTCATCGGCCCGTCAGGGTAGCTGACGGGCCGATGACGGCCCGATGTAGATTTACGTAGAATGCTAGCTGGGCCTGGTCAGAGGCGTCACTGAACACTAACACCATCTCAAAACATTCACATGTATCCTGTCTAGTTAGCGTGTGGCCTGTTCTTGGTAAAATACGCATTAATTTAATTTGTTATGTAAAAGCATAAAGTTCGATTTTATCCTTTTAAAAACCATTTTGACTGGAACACCATTAACATACTCATTTGAATCGCATTTTAACGAAAAAGGACCTAGTTAATATACAGCGAGCAAAGGCTTATATCGTCCTGTACAAGAGGCTTATCAAAGGCATTTGCTTTTTTTTCCAAAATCAATACATAGGCCGCTTTCAGATCAATTCAATTAGCATGACATGCCAAGACTTATTTCTGTATGAAATATATATATATATATATATATATATATATATATATATATATATATATATATATATATATATATATATATATATATATATATATATATATATATATATATATATATGTATATACATATATATACTTTTATGTGTGATGCAGCCTGTTGTTGTTGTTTTTTTTTTGTTTGTTTGTTTTTTTTTTTGTTTTTTTTTTGTTTCTTTTGTTTTTTGTTGTTGTTGTTTTTTTTTTATTTCACTAGCTGTAGATAACGAGATGTTTGAAAATAAACAGTTTCTTATTTTCCACGAAAAGATATTAGGTATTCATTAGAATCATATCGCTAAAACACGTCTAATGAATACTACAACGTATTTTGTCGCAAGAAATAAGAATGCATGATAACGCTGTTTTCTTTGAAAATTAAGAAATGTTTTCTCTAGACTTGTGTTGTCTTAAAATAGTTTGAGTGAAGTCTCAAAACAATGCAGTGGTTGATCTTCAAGGTTAAATGCCTAAGGCTTGGATTCATTAATTCATTAAATACGGTGGTAAACAGTATGTCAGTTGTAATTTAAATGCATTATTTTATGCACTGGGGCAAACAAAAAACTTAATTGCTTTTCCAAAGCCTTAACTCGCTAAGTATGATCTATATCCCAATTTATAATAGATTTTAAACGAACATATTGTTTTCACAAAATGATGAAAACATTTACACGATAGTTCAAAGGCTACCAACTTAAACCAAACAAGTTTATCTTCCGTGCAACCTGTATAATGAGACACAACTGAACAAAATAGAAAATGCCTCTGACTGAATACTTCTAACACTGCTCTCATTCAGGGGCGGGTTCAGAGGCGGTTTGGGGGTTTCGGTCGAACCTACCTTTGACTCAAAATTTCATTTTCATGGAAAGTTTTGGATAAAGGGTGTGAGTATTTAGAGTAAATGCGGTATTCTAGGTTTATCAAATTTGATAAACCTAAAATACCGTATTTACCCTAGATATTCACACACTTGCTTTTAACCTTATACTTCTCTTCAAGAAGTCCATTTTACTTCGTGTGAGTGTGTTTAAAATTGCTGAATGAGTGGCAAACAGTATAGACCAAGAGTTAGAGAACCAAACCATACTCTGGTCAAACATGTTTTGTAGCTAAAATGTATCACGATTAAAACAATGTTGGATTGAAAATCCAAAAATACCATAAATAGAATCTGAAATGTTTAAATCACGCTGACATACGCTCCCCCACCCCACCGGCCACCCACCCTCCCACACCAAACGGGCTTACTCTTGACCATTCCATTGCGGTATTTCTGTTTCAGTTCCTCATTGTTTCTCTGTATTATCGTTTTCTCTTCCTAATTTGTCACAAAATGCTTTTTCGCGTGGTCATTTAAGACCTGTGTTCTGTGATTGTAGCCGTCCAAAAGTACTTTCTGCTTCCTATCCCTGTGATTGTTGATTGGCTTCTTGGTCCTCTTGGGGAGCTTTCGAGTGCGTCGGGACTGGATGCGAATCAGTTTGCTTGTTTTGTGGTGAGGTATATTTGTTTTCAATTATTGAGGATAAACCCATTATAAGTAATGCTTTTAGGGGAGAGTTTGATCTGGTAGGCAAATTGTTTGTGTTCCATTCGCGAATGTGCGCTCAGGTTCTTGTTGCTGATGTCATTTTGTTTTGTTGCTGTCTCTCTCTGAGGAGCTTATTGATGTTTTGGACGCTTGTCAGACATTGATATTATAAATTTTGAGCTGACTGTTGATAGAGATTGATGGAGATTATCGGAAAGCGCTTCGGATGAATGTGGCCGGTTCGTCAATTGGAGCTCCATTTCCATAATTTTTTTTTATTTATTTATTTATCATTATTATTATTGTTTTTATTATTATTATTATTAATGCTTTATCATGTTTGTTGCCTTATTGTTGTGTTTGGCGGATCATTTCTGGCATTGGATCACCGTGTTGGGGAATACAGCGCTTTTCGTTTGTTAGTGGCATAGGTAATACATGTCTTGTTTTCTTTGCTCTTCATCTAGGTGACTTGTTTAGCTATGTTTGCGTTTGTGACTCTTCCTAGTTATCTTTTATACAAATTTTTGAATTTGTCGGTGCTGGTTGGCGTAAAACTAATAAAATGGAGATATTCAGGAAAGGCTACAATCAAGGAAGAGAGCCATCCCAAGGCGCTCAAAATGCATGACTGTCTGAAATGAAAACAAAACAGCAGTTTTTAACAACTTCAGTCAGGCGTCAGCCCATTAGGAAAACACACCTATTCAGATATATTAATTTTTTTACCACCAAAAATTGAAATTTTTCAGATAAAAAAATTCAGATATTTTTCATCTTTCTGCTCACAACAGAGATTGTGGTACTCATTAGAACCGCCTCGCCGAGGCGGTTCTAACGAGTACACACAATCTATGGTTTTTTAATCAGAAATAAGAAAAATAATGTATACCCCTGTAAACCCCAGTTTTGCTATATAAAAGTGGGGTTTGAGGCTGGGTGGGGGGGGGGTGGGGCAAAATTATATAGGCATGTTTTCGTGATGCAAACAACCGCTGCACAATTTAGGAGGTAAGCAAAATTACTTATCATAACTGGGTTGACAGCCATGCATGCAGTTTGTCACATAATATTCATATTTTAACGCATCATTTTGTAACGACTGACAATATATTTTCTTTATTCTTATTTATTCTAAAAAGACAGCGTTACCAAAAAAACATTCTGAATTTATAGACTAATTCACCATAAGATTAGGGTTCCGATAGACTAGACTGCTCATGTAGTTACAGGTTTCATTGTAAACAAATATTGCTTTTAAAAATAGAGCATGGCATTTCCTTTCATTAAATAGAGATACGAACTCCATACAATTATTCTGTTAATGTATAGTTAGGCAACAAAATAGGAAATAGGAAATATATAACAACAGGGGTTCTCATCATGCTCAAGTCGAGTTTGCTTTCAATGGAATAATTTAAATATTAAGCGTCAATAATTAATCGGTGTGCATTAGCCTTTGCGTAACATCAGGGCCGCGGGCCCCCATAGCCTAGTGGATAGAAGAGTTGACTCGTAATCCATTTGGTTTCTCACTGCTATGGTTCGAGCCTAGCTTGGGTCACATACGGGAAAGCCAAATTCTGTTTACGAATGGTCAGGTGGATATTTCCCGGATTCTCCGGTTTTCACCTACCTTTGATGAACGATCGGCTCGATATAAGTGAAATATTCTTGAAAGACCCGTAAAACCAAATAAAAAAACCCAAATAAAAAAAAAAAAAAAAAAAAAAATCCAAAAAAAAAAAAAAAAACCCAAATCAAAAAAAAAAAAAAAAAAAAAAAAAAAAAAAAAATACCCAAATCAAATAAAAAAAAAAAAAAAAAAAAAAACCCAAATCAAAAAAAAAAAAAAAAAAAAATAACCAAAAAAAAACCCCCCCAAAAAAAAAAAAAACCCCAAAAAAAAAAAAAAAAAAAACCCAAATCAAAAAAAAAAAAAAAAAAAAAAAAAAAAAAACCCAAATCAAAAAAAAAAAAACAACCCAAATCAAAAAAAAAAAAAAAAAAAAAAAAAAAAAAAAAACCCAAATCAAAAAAAAAAAAAAAAAAAAAAACCCAAATCAAAAAAAAAAAAAAAACAAAAAAAAAAAAAAAAACAGATCAGGGCCCATTGTGGTATATTTGAAAATGGAGTTCTGCTCATGTATACGCTAGAGGGCGAGAGCAGTTTGAAAACTTCATTACTGCTTATGAAGAGTCTCAATAATACCGAGGCTCCCACTTTCTGGTCCGCGTTGTGTTTCCAAAGGCAATCGTTTTATGTTTGTTTTAAAAAAAAATTACAATTAGTTCCGTATTTGAGTTGGTGGGGCGTATAGTTGAACAATCAATAACTTTATATAACCATTGTTTTGATGTCAAATGATGAAGCATGACAGTTTAAATTGCTTTTATGTGAATTAAAACGGTAGATTTCCCGCAAGGGAGACAACTTTTGGTACATCCTGTTTTGCTTTCCTGCACCACATTGCCATTCTGAAAAAGGATCTGCTTGTAAAGGAAAGAATTTACAAAAAAATGATAAAAAATATTTTAGTTAGGAGTATTTAGAGCAAATTATTTTCTATTTACAGCCCCTGTGCACATACGTAGACCGATTTGCTTACGTGATTATTTATTAGCCTATACGCAAATTTCCTTATATATGCAAACTGACGAATGTGTACGCTTTTACTCACATGAGTAAACTTTCTCCCCGTACATCACCATAGTGCATATTATATATTATATTGTGGTATCTTTGAAAATGGTGTTCTGTCCATGTATACGCTAGGGAGGGAGGGGCGTGCGCAGTGTTGCAGGCTTTATTACTGCTTATGAAGAGTCTCAATATGGCCGAGACTCTCATTTCTAAACCGTGGTGTGTTCTTTGTTTCCAAAGGCAGTCTTTTTGACTTTATTTTACTACACTGTAGCTGGTGTTAATGCCGTGTGGCGCCCCTCCATACGTCATCATAGTGCAGATTATATTTCATTTCCTTTGGGATCATTGGGGGTATTGTGGTATATTTGAAAATGGTGTTCTGCCCATGTATACGCTTGGGGGCGTGAGCAGTATTGCAGGCGGCCGATACTTCCATTTCTAAACCGTGGTGTGTTCTTTGTTTCCAAAGGCAGTCTTTTTTACTTTATTTTACTACACTGCAGCTGGTGTTAGTGCCGTGTGGCAGCGGTAGAACATCTCCCCGTACATCAGCGTAGTGCAGATTATATTTCATTTCCTTTGGGACCATTGGGCCTGTTGTGGTATATTTGAAAATGGTGTTCTGCCCATGTATACGCTAGGGAGCGTGAGCAGTGTTGCAGGCTTCATTACTGCTTATGAAGAGTCTCAATAAAGCCGAGACTCCCATTTTCTAAACCATGGAGTGTTATTTGTTTCCAAAGGCAGTCTTTTTTACTTTAGTTTACTCCAAACGCAATTGTTTACTTTTGCACAAGGTAGATACCAAGTGCAAATCTCTGTTTGTATATATGCAAAATGTGCACACAAGTATTTTGGGCCATGTATAGGCTCAGTAAAATTTGCTTACAGGAGTATTGTGAAACATTTTTACTTCATATATCAAAAGTTTTGACACTCTAGCTAGCTAATGTAGTTTTGCAAGCTTGTTTGAATCTTACCTTGTAGCATATCCCAAAGGCGCATTTACTCATGGCCTGTCTCGATACCATTTCTCTTCTGGTGCGCCTGTGAATAGGTGACGACTGGTAATCGGATCTTTTGAATCTGGTCTGTTATAGCTGCGTTTGGGCTTTAAGGCTCTTCAATACATTCAAGATCATTTGGGGCGCATTCAGTATTTCTAACCACAATATTATTTGTAAAATAAAAGTAAAAAAAAGATTGCCTTTGGGAATAAAGACTACACAAAACCACGAAAATCGGTGTGATTGACTTTCAACATATGCATAGTTTGCGAGGCTGCATACGCCCCTTAGCGCCGGCTTAAGCGGTATTCGATTTTCAAAATAACCAGGATGGGCTCAATGATCCCAAAGAAAATAAAATACAACCTGCACTATGATGATGTACGTGGAGACCTTTTACGGTCGCCACACGACACAACACCATCTACAGTACAGTAAAATAAAAAGCCTTCTAGGCAATGTGCTATTTCTGTCGCCAGTAACTGACAATGGCTCTCCTTGAAAGAGCAGACATGGCGGGAGCGAAATTAGTGGCAGACATTCTTTCAACATGATGGACGAGCGCGCATCCAGCCGATGGCAACATCATTCATAAATATGGATTTAATATCACGTTAACAAATTATATTAGAGAACTCAGTAACTTATACAATCAAATCTACAACAAAGGAGAGACAGAAATATACAATACAGCAGCCACAAAATGAACAGATGGCAAGCAGAGTTGGCAACTCTTTCGCAAATAGGTGGAAACTCTCAAACCAAAATTTTACTGAATAAATAATCAACTTACATAATTGTTAAAAGAAAACATTAGAAAGTGAAATAGAAAGGAAGACAATGATCAGAAATCGACGCAATTACCTAACACATTTCGTTCAAGACAACAAAGGGAAATAAGGACGCACTTAAAGCAACAAACACAACAAGCTAAAAGCCAAAAGGACAGTTTCTTTCCACAAACAAATGGACAAATGGCTATCAAAAATAAAAACTTTTACCAGGACATAAATGCAAAGACATACAATGACAGAAACAGTAAACAACAACAGAAGCACAGTCAGTAAAGACCTTACTTGGGGGAGGAGCTTAAATAGATTTTACGTGGCCACAACCCTCGTCGTTAGTTCTCCGTGGTATACACAAGACATTAGTACAGTCTGCGTGAAGGGTTTCTAACTCATGAGTACAACATCTTCGAGAACAAAACATCAAATAAATACAGAAATGAAACAAAGATGAGGACTCGACAGCAAGAAATAACTAAAATGCTGAAGGAAACGAAAACCAACAGTTGGACTCCGGTGGGCCCGACAAAAGTCAAAGCATCAGGCACCATCCTACTTAAACATCTTAAGGCCAGAGCCGTCATAGAGTCTGAGGCCCTCGAAGAATGATTTTACGAAATGGAGTGCTAAAGTCATTGCAAGCATATATTTCTTCTGAATTTATATACTAAGTCACCATAAAATTCAGGTTCCGATTCGCCATGTTGCATAAGAGATTTAAGTCCAACATTGAATTTTGACTAAATCGAATTGAAGGTCTATGAAATGTAGAAAATGCTATGCGGAGTTTATTGTATTGATAACCCTGATTTAGAAGTTTAATAGTTAATAATCTATTTCGAGTGTTGAAGTCAGTAACATGACTAGACACTCCAGTGAACCGAATAAGTTGCAATATATAAACACCGTAGGATGCTCGACGAGGAACATCCCGGGTGTTTAGACTTCAAAAAAGGTAAGAGAAAAGTCCAGGGAGTGCCACAATCACAAACCGCAGTCCTTCCCAGACCCCAAGAGGAAGAGGAAACTGACAAATCTAAACAAGCACAAACCAAACAAACGTACGAAAAGCACTAAGATTAGCTCTCTCTTCCCCAAGCGGGGTAATCGCAATACTAAAAGGACTGAAAAACACAAGAACAAAATGACACACGGAAAGACATACAACAAATCGCCTCGTAGAATAAACCACAAAGCAACAAAGAGTAAGACTAACACCGGGACCACCGCCTTAGAACGGTCGGTAGAGCAAACCACCGGGGGGGGGGGGGGCGGGGGGGGGTTAAAGCACTTTTACAGCTAGCTACCTTCACCCTGGGTCCCGATGCTACTCTTAATACAGAAATACATAAAAATTCGGTTCGCCTAAAGGCTCCCAATTCAGTCAATGCATCAAAGCGAAAACATAAAAATCAAATTAATCACTATAATAAACAAAGACGAGTACTCATGGCTAATTCTACTGTATGCCAGAGTAAATGAAAACCAATAGTTGAACCACGGCAGGCCAAGCCAAAGACATATCGTCAAGCCCAAACCCACTGGTTAAAGTTTTACGAAGGTCCATGTGAAGGCTAAGCAAAATAAATGTGCATATGTGCAAGTTTACTTATGGATGCAAATCTGCGCATGTGAACGGGGCTTCTGTAGATCCTTTAATGTAATGCTAGTGCATTCTTTACGTAGACTCTTTTTCCTCTGAAAGAAAACCTATTTTTTCTTAAACACAGACGCATGCTGTGCAAGATATCGCCTCAAACAAACATGATGCTGTTCAGTAGCTACAAGGTTTAAGCGCAGTACCTTACTTTGTGTGTTCGAGTCTGTGGCGAAGCATCTTATCTGACGTTTATTGTCCGCCACTTATATAGTATGCAAAATGGAAAAATACGCTACTGAAGTACGATTTGAGCCAGCGCATTACAAAACCAACACAATGGCATGTGCGCCCAGCGAAGACTCAGATGAGCCTAGGCATCCGCCCAGTCTGATCAGCGTCTTTGCTGTGCGCTGTGGGTAGCTAATGACCATAGCTTTCTTCATGCGGACAGCGAAGACTATGATTAGATTGGGCGGATGCCCAGGCTGATCTGAGTCTTCACTGGGCGTACATGCCATTTTGTAGGTTTTGTCATGATTTTGCTGATTTATCTGCGTTTGTTTTTTAATTCTAATGATAGCTTCGTAGTATTTAAGATATACACTTTTATGCAAAAATATGTGCTGCCACGTCACAAAACGTGCACCCAAGCGAAGAGTCAAATCAGCCAGCGCATGTGTACGGGGCTTCTGTAGACCCTTTAAAGTAAAGGTAGTACATTCTTTCCATTTACGTAGACTCTTTTTTCTCTGAAAGTAAACCTATTACACAGATCAGAGTTTTTACTGTGCGAATTTTGGATAGCCAAGGATGCAACGTATCTCAAACTGGACAAACAAAACTCAGATCAGAAAGCTTGGATACTGTGATGCAAAAACCGTAACGTCATGCGACGTTGTTATTTAGTTACGTTGCCACTTTGTATATAAAAAGGTCAGAGAAAAGTCCAGGGAGTGCCACAATCACAAACCGCAGCCCTTCCCAGACACCAAGAGGAAGAGGAAACCGACAAATCGAAACAAGCACAAATCGAACAAACGTATGAAAAGCAGTAAGATTAGCTCTCTCTTCCCCAAGCGAGGTAATCGCAATGCTAAAAGGACTGAAAAGCATTATTTCTGATACGCAAGCTGATTTGAGTCTTTGTTAGGCGAAAACGTCAGAAGGTACGTTTCCTGACGTTGTGGCTTATAAAATTTGTGTTAAACTACATGCTAATATTTACCATACAGATTTATCTTCATTGATGTTCATTTGTAACAATTTAATAGGTTAGTTAGTTTGCGAAGGAATGACGGGAGTGATCAAAAGTTGATTTCATCATATTTCAGGGTTAAAGCACCCCCACAGCCAGCCAAATTCACCCTGGGTCCCTGTGCTACTCTGAATACAGAAATACATAAAAAAAATCGGTTTGCATAGAGGCTCCTAACTCAGTCAATGCATCAAAGCGAAAACATAAAAATCAAATTAATCACAATGATCAACAAAAAATAGTTCAAGTTCAAAACCAACGAGATTCAGCCTGTTAGTTATATAAAAAAATATAATAATTTGTAGAACTACATACACCATTACGAAAAGTGTAAAAAGAGGATCATGTCGCAGTACATGTTAAAACAAATGATAAATAAAAGCAGAGGGTTCGTTAACCCTGTTCATGAGGAATATTGACAAAATAGAAGTCGATACACAGAAATGCCAAAGGCAGGAAGCATAGCGTTTCCGAGGCACCGAAAAAAGAAAATGTGAAGAATAAATATCAACCAAACAAAAAAAGGTAATAGAAAAGTCCAGAGAGTGCCACAATTACAAACCGCAGCCCATCCCAGAAACCAAGAGGAAGAGGAAACAGACAAAACCGAACAAGCACAAATCGAACAACCGTACAAAAAGCACTAAGGTTAGCTCTCTCTTCCACAAGCGAGGTAATCGCAATGCTAAAAGGACTGAAAAACACAAGAACAAAATAACACAAGGTAAGACATAAAACAAATCGCCTCGTAGAATAAACCACAAAGCAACAAAGAGTAAGACCAACACCGGGACCATCGCCCCAGAACGGTCAGCAGAATAAACCACCGGGAAGGGGGTTAAAGCACCCCCACAGCCAGCCAAATTCACCCTGGGTCCCTGTGCTACTCTGAATACAGAAATACATAAAAAAAAATCGGTTGGCAAAGAGGCTCCCAACTCAGTCAATGCATCAAAGCGAAAACATAAAAATCAAATTAATCACAATGATAAACAAAGACGAGTACTCATGGCTAATTCTGTTGTATGACAAAGTAAATGAAAACCAATAGCTAAACCACTGCGGTCAAAGCCAAAGACATATAATCAAGCCCCAACCCACTGGTTAAAGATTTACAAAAAGACCACCGACGCACAAAAAAGGAAGAATTGCAAAAGAATGGACAAGGCTAAAATGACTAAGTTTTCTGGGACAGACTAGCTGGTTTCGGACAATTAAGAATCATCAGTGACCTCAGATGATGATATAAAATTCTCAAAATTTGCTCAACGACCGCAAAAGGACCAGAAAGTATAAGCTACTATATTGTGAAGCATGGGGAGACATTTTATGGCCGTTATATGGCACTAACAATAGTTCTATTTCAGGTAAATAGATATTAAAATGCTTACCCTTGAGACCAATCTGCTGAAACGTTTCTGGGCCAGGCTAACTCACTTAGGCCAGATCAGAAAGATTCAGAAATATAAAGCTACAATGTCATTCTTCAACGCCTTAAACAGTGTACACTAATACGAAACAAAAATATAAAAAAACAGTCTCATTAAAAGAACACCTAAAATAAAAAAAAAAATCGATCCTCTACATCATCTGTAAAACATCACAATGAAACACATATAATCAAAACCACTGTGCTGAAGCAAAGCAAAGGTTTAATGGCGATCTGAAGCCAGAACACACACAAACAAAAACGAACAGGAACACATATCTGCGTCCAATCGAATGAGTTGCTGACAGTTTGATGTTTTAAACTGGTAACGTCTACTCTATTAAATCTGGCAATTGAAAGCTCCTGTTGTTTGTTCTTGTAAAGAATTTACATATATCAGGAAAAACGAGATCGAGAACGTTGTTTTTGTTGTCATTCTGCAATGATATGATACTACGTTTTTTAAGTAATAAAAGGGTGATGCCTAATAGATTGCGACGCTTTCTTGTGCCTAAACCATCTGCCTAACTGTGTACATTTTATAGAACGCCTGCCATTGAATGCGAAAGGACGCTTTATCAGTTCCTCCTTTCCATACAACTTTGAAGAATCACTTTGTTTTCAGTTTCTGTCTTATGGCATAGATGTAATTGTGTGCTGTCCCTTTTCCGTACTTTCTTTACATTAAGTAATGGTAGATTAACACCTTTTCCAATAAAAGCTATTCGACGAAGTCGGTTAACATCATTTTGTCTGAGCTAAGGCTGTTAGTATTTCAGGATTTCAGTTTCTATGGTTTTTAACCTTTCAGCAAATTTGCCTCGAAAAGACAATTGGTTTCAAAAATATAAAATACTTAGGAACTCACGAAGCAAAACCCTCCTGAGTCACCAAATGATGGAAAGATGAGGAGCAAATAAGGACAAAACAGTTGCCAAATAAAAGTAAAAAAAAAAAACACAAATAAAGAAGAGCTGCAACAAAGGAACAGCCTTGGAACTGTCAATAGGAAAACTTCTCGGCGCGGTGGCGTATGGGAGAGGGAGGTTCAGGGTGTGCTTAAACATTTTACTCGCGCGAATGCTCACCTTCAATTCGAGTCTAATGCAGCTCTAAATTATAAATATATGTTCGATCCGTAAACGAGTCCTCTACCTCAAAGTTTATTTGATTCATCTGAGCTTACCATATCCGTCCTAGATAAATATTTTGTGTCTGCCTTCATCCCTTGCAACTGAGACCTATATAAAAGACAGGGGCTGATTTCCTTGGCACCACGTACGTAAATATCTTCCTGCCAACGTACCTTGTGATAAAATCACTTCGTTATTAATTATAAGAAAACTTTGTATATACCTTTTAAAGATATTCCTGATGATAGCATTTTTCTGGGATTGCATTATATACCTTATTATAGTGTATAGTTTCTGTATTTAGGCTTTCACAATTATATTCTCCGTATTTATGTTTACTTCACAGTTGCATCTGCTTCAAGGCTATTATCCACGCATGAAAATAGATAATTACACCATCAAAATAGATGCTTAGCCACCTGTATGTAATTTCCAGCAACAGAAATTGAAATATTTAGGAAAGGTGCAAGCATGAAACAGATCTCAAACAAGCCATTGAAGACAAAATGAACAAAAGGGTCATAGGAAACAACAGGCCCATGGGCCACAACGTTCACCTGAGATAACTGCCCCCGGGGGCTTAATTGGCAGGATTTATGTAGGGGACCACTACACATTGCTATATACTAAATATATAAGCTGTTGGCCTCATGGTTTCAGAGAAGAAGATTTTTTCAATTTTTCCCATTAAAAGTCTATAGGAGATAATGAACCCCGGGGTGTGGCCAGTTTGGGCCCCAGGGGCTTGATTGGCAGGATTTTTGTAGGTGACCACTAAACATTGCTACATACTAAATATGTATGCTATGGGCCTCATGGTTTCAGAAAAGAAGATTTTTTTTTTTCATTATATGTTCTCTTTGTTGCTTTGTGGTTTATTCTACGAGGCGATTTGTTTTATGTCTTGCCTTGTGTTATTTTGTTCTTGTGTTTTTCTGCCCTTTTAGCATTGCGATTACCTCGCTTGGGGAAGAGAGAGCTAGTATTGGTGCTTTTTGTACGTTTGTTTGATTTGCGCTTGTTTGGTTTTGTCTTTTTTTCCTCTACCTCTTGGTGTCTGGGAAGGGCTGCGGTTTGTGATTGTGGCACTCCCTGGACTTTTCTCTTACCTTTTTTTTCTATTGCTCCAGCATTCAAGTGGTGTGGTTTGGCAACCCAGGATCTCCAAGTGTCTAAGCACCTTGTTTCTGTTGTGTGCTTATCTTTGCTTTATTATAGGCATTATCTGTGATTATTAGTTGCCGGAATGATTCATGAATGAGTTGGATGACCTCCACGCGCACCAAACAAATATATGTTTTAACCACTCTGGAGGCTGAATGCGAGAGTTGGCATCACTTAAAGCCCTTCCACCTGCTTCCGCCGCCCCCTCCGCCCCCCCCCCCCCCACCCCACCCCAACACACACACACACACACACAATAATTTATTACTGATCGTTCTAAGGCGGGGTAGATTCGTTGTGGTACTTTTTTGCAAATATTCAGCTATGTTTGAGTAACAGTGTTGCCACCTTTTTGGGTAAGGGCTGCCAATTCGACTCGTCAGTCACTTTTTTTTTTTTTTTTTTTTTTTTTTTGTGGCTGTTTAATTGTATTTGTCTGTCTTTCCATTTGATATTGAGAACTTGATGGGAGTCTGATTGTATCAGTTCCTGACTTCACGTATTTACTTTAAAACTTCATTTTGCATGTAAAAGCTGTTGTGTGGCGGAATAAGCGTGGAGATATATATGTTTCATGTTATTATTTCATCGTCAGTAATTTTACTGACAACTTTGACATTCCATTTAGCACAAAGATAAAAACTTACAAACGTGGGTGATTATGCGTCTTTAAGTTTGGTACACCTTGGACGTTGTTGTATTGTATAACTGAGGCATGTCCATGTCCGGATTGTAGTTAAGCCCTCATCTGTGTTTTATGATAGTTTTGAAAAGTTAAATCATATGTTTACATGTTTTGTTCTACTCTGATTTGGTCCACTGATAAATTAGGGAATCCCCTCATGAACCGATATTATATAGCTGGAATGCACCATAGATTAAGGGCGGGATTGGACGTCCACCCCCACCCATCCAATATTTAATGTTGGGCGTTCCAAGAAGGTACATCTACTGCAGTTCGTCTGTTCTAAATCCTTTTGCTCGTTCTGTTTTCAACAAGTTGTTTTCATGTGTAGTCATTTCATATAATGATACCCTTGTCCGGTGCCTTGGTAGGAGAAGACCACTAATGGTGACCTTTTCTAGGTATCACCATATGTATTTGTTTTATTTTATTTCTATTTTACCTTCAGGATGTCTATATATCTTGTAACACTTGCTCAAGACTCATATATCCTGATATGCGCAGATGGCCAGGAAACAAACTAGTCTGTGTGTATGTGTGTGTGTGAAGTGCGGTTAGGACTTGTTTGTAACATCAGTTATACATGTAAATGAAAAACTTTCCAGAAAGGTCACAATCATGAGCCATACCGTTTCCTAGTCTGTGTGTATGTGTGTGTGTGTGTGTGTGTGTGAAGTGCAGTTAGGACTTGTTTGTAACATCCGTTATACATGTAAATGAAAAACTTTCTAGAAAGGTCACAATCATGAGCCATACCGTTTCCTAGGAACTGAAAGGTAAAGCGATGACGAACAAGCAATGACAAAACAAAAATGGCAAAACAAAACGTCAGACTTGTAGTGACATACTTACTAATAGAGAAAAGGTGCAACAAAAATGCCGCTGTGGAACGCTAAGCAAAAACCGCTGTGGAACGCTCAGCGAAACGCAACTACTGAAGTAGGAGAGGCCTCAAACAAATTTAAGGCAAATGCCTGTAGGGAAACATAAATTCGTTCGATCCAAACTAACCGTGTGAATGATTAATTAAAACATGCTACTTAACGAAAGATTCTAGAGCTTTACTGAAAATATTAATATCGACCGTGCATAGTGGGTGAAATGGTCGCAAATCTATGTTTGAAAATAATTTCTCAAACACACATATATATGATGTAAAGTTTGTAAATGAGCACATGTATCACCTGAGAATGGCAAAGACCCAATATAATTCACGCATTCTGAAAATGGCGCTCTGCATTCGTCAAAACGTTCTACGGATCCAAAAACTCTGTCAGATGCGCAAAGATGGCCTCTATCAGAAACAAAAAATAGAAGTGAAGATACCCAAGCAGTGTCACAATCACGAAGCAAGGCCTTCCCAAGGCACCCAAATCACAAATAATAACATAACAAACGCCACATACGAATACACGTCAAAAAGATTGCCGTTGGAAACAAAGAACACACTACAGATAAGAAAATGGGAGTCTCGGTTTTATTGAGACTCTTCATAAGCAGTAATGAAGTTTGAAACACTGCTTACGCCCTCTAGCGTATACATGAGCAGAACACCATTTTCAAAGATTTCACAATGGGCCCAATGATCCCAAAGGAAACGAAATTTAATCTGCACTATGGTAAAGTACGGGGAGACGTTCTACCGCCGCCACACGGCACTAATACCAGCTGCAGTGTAGTAAAATAAACGTCAAAAAGATTGCTTTTGGAAATAAAGAACACACTACAGATAAGAAAATGTGAGTCTCGGTTTTATTGAGACTCTTCATAAGCAGTAATGAAGTTTGCAACACTGCTTACGCCCTCTAGCGTATACATGAGAAGAACTCCATTTTCAAAGCTTCCACAATGGGCTCAATGATCCCAAAAGGAAATGAAATATAATCTGCACTATGGTAAAGTGCGGGGAGACGTTCTACCGCCGCCACATGGCACTTATACCAGCTGCAGTGTAGTAAAATAAATGTCAAAAAGATTGCCTTTGGAAACAAAGAACACACTACAGATAAGAAAATGGGAGGCTCAGGTTTATTGAGACTCTTCATAAGCAGTAATGAAGTTTGCAATACTGCTTACGCCCTCTAGCGTATACATGAGCAGAACTCCATTTTCAAAGATTCCACAATGGGCCCAATGATACCAAAGAAACCACTTACGCACAAACATAGAAGACAGAGGATCGCCTTGGAACAGTCAGTAGCAAAACTACGAGGGGAGCGGGCTGGTTAAACCATTTATCCGCGAGAAACTTAACCTTTAATTCTGATGCAGCTCCAAATTATAAACATATGTTCGGTCCGCGTATAGGTCATTTACTCCTCTGTGAAACATCACAGTGAAACACATATAAACAATGTGATATAAATATCTCTTAGGAATTCCCTTTAAATATATCGTTTGATCGTGCGCGGGACTCTACATCTCCCCTTCCGCCCCACTACTAGCACTATCTCCTGGCCCCTTTTAAAGTCATTTATTTTCACAACCCGACTTGTGGAAATGAAAAAGGTACTATACAAATTAATGAAATTATGGTCTGTAAGCTTCTGGATCATCTGTTATATTATGTCTGATGGCATTATTCGCGAAAATTAATTGGTTTATACTAGTGTATGTGGATAAGCTATCTGATGGTTAGCCATAAATGCATCCCAAAGACATAGATAAAAATGCATATATGACATTATTGCTGAAAAAACTTAATTGAGGCGCATGCAGCCTCGCACACTACTGAGCTGTAGAAACTTAGTAAAACCGAATCTCTTACTTTCGTTCTTTTGTGTGGTCTTTGTTTCCAAAGCAACCCTTTAGATTTTTATTTGAATTCACGCAGCCTGCGTTAAGTGCCGTGCGGCGGCCGTAAAACGTATCTCAGTACTTCACCATAAAGCAGATTATATTTTACTTCCTTTGAGATCACTGAGCCCACCCTGGTTACTTTGAAAATCGAATACCGCTTATATGAAACTACCAACGCAAAATGAAAGAGTTGCAACAGAGGACCGCCTTAAAACAGACATTAGGAAATTTGGGAGAGCTTGAACTACTTGATTCCAGTTAAAAAGCTGATCTGGGCTTAAGTTGATCACACAAGCAAAAAGAGCCTTTTCTTACATTGTGCATTGATTATGACATATTTTGATGAAGTGTAAATTTAATGCACATTTGGTTTATGAGGTACAAAATATCAAGAAATTTTCTGTTAGATGTTTCGTTGAGTTCATTCATAAAACTGCGGGAATGTGTTGGTAATATGTTGATATGAGGTGACAATAATTTAAATGATTTATGCACACTACTAACAAAATACAATAAAAGCATATAAAAGTAACAGACATATTGCAATGAGCTTTAAGTGCATCATTAAAAAGCAATTTATAATGATTAGCATTAATGCTTTCTTGCTGTAAAACTAGCAATGCCACTCAGAAAGAGACCTTTGACTGTTTACGAACAGATACAGATCGCATTCCCGCGGTCAGAACCGATCTTCCCTGTTCACCTTACATAACACTGAGTTATTAATATTAATCACAAAGTAAATATATTTTCCATTTTCTTAATGATTCACAGATTTTGGATAACCATATTTTAAAATTTAATCGTGCATTATTGGTACATTTACACCTTAACATTAAGATTTTGAATAGCATTATTTGAATATCAATAACTTTTGCACAGAATAGAAACAGTATATATACTCGTTATGGCACAAAGTTGGGATATCTTTTTTTCCACTGGCTAAAGAACTTGGAATTATGTTAAGAGCTAACAGACACGAAGAAGACTACATGCAAATAAAACTGGAGTAATCCTCCCACTCCATCCCCACCCCAGTATTGTCCTACTGACTGTTCCAAGGCGGTTCCTATGTTGCAGTTATTCTTTGTTTGTGCATCTGATTACCAAGTAATGCTTACTATCCGCGGACCCCTGATTACACCCTTTATTATGCGGTCCATGTCTGTTGGTCTGGAAATTCTGATTCGTCATTCCTTTATGGATTTATGAGTTTGGATTACGGCTTCGGTACCATGGCCGCAAATACGTTTTATGTGTGGCGTTTGTTTTGTCATTGTTTGTTTGAAATTTATGACAAACGGAACGACTTTGATTTTGAGATTGTAGTTTTTTCCATTTTTGGATGGTGATACCCCTCGAATAAATTATATCAAGAATTATTAATTTCAAATCGAATGTATAATATCAACCTAGTTAACAGTTCCATATTTTGTGTTTCGAACAAGCATACAAAAGTGTTACTCGCATTAGCCGCCAAAAAAAAACTTGTGAATAGTTCGTGGATATTCGCTACCGTCCACCGAAAACTGTCGCAATTCAACAGAAAATTTGCTTTTGTTTTCAAGTAACCATGAACGTCTCGGTTATCTGTACGCAGCCCTGGATACATTCACATATAGTTTTCAAACTGACTGGATTAATAATATTTTTCTGGCCTAGATCAGTGCAGAAAAAAGATATATTTTGTTCAAGATAAATGGATGGGAGGTCTGTCGTTTTGTCTATCTTCTGAAAATGGGTCCCCCCTTTGGAGCAAAGTCATCCCTTTTATAGTCGACCCCTTTTCAGAAGGGGCATGGTGTGCAGGACAAAAACAAGAAGTCACAAAAGTTAGTAGAAAATGGCGGAAAATCAGTTCCCTTTAATCCTTAACACGCCTGTCCAGTAATTTGAACAAAATAGCTAAAAAGTTGAACAAATCCATGTGGCAACCTGAAGTGTCGACAACTCCTGGATGAGTGGTAGCAGTGTATACCCTGATCTTAGCCACGTTCTGTGGCGTCTGATCTTACACGTACGTGTGCTCAGACCTAACGGTCCTAATACTTACCATAATGCGGTAAAATGTGAATATGCACAGACAACATATTTAATAACATGCTAATGATCATGCAACTATGCACAATGTATCTTAATTCTTGCCAAAAAAACACAGAACAACTGACAGATATTATCGTGTGTTTGTGTTTCACTGATATTTATGTTGATTGATTGGAGAATATCGACATCTCTTGTGCTTTTCGTCCCTATTGATTGATGTATGTTCCAATAAATGCGCCTCCACAGCTATTAGTATTTATATTATTCTATTTGACAGGCACAGACTATTGCTACATATTAATTCAGAAAACAGCAGTGAAACTTGTATGAGTATGTGCATAATTATCCATGCATCAAGTCAAGTAAGGTGTCACGCAGGATTCTGTAACCTAGGACATTTTTTTTTATTCTTATTATTATTATGTAACAGACCCGTTATTTAAACATTGACTTCGAAGAGAAACTATATTATACAATTCTGTTTCTGCTTTATGCAGATTTAAGGGGACTTGATACACTTGGTAAATTGCCCCCATTAAGTAAAATAATAGAGTTTTTGTGAGTTGCTGTTTGTGTTCCTGCACACGTAAGCCCCTTATAAAAAGGGATTGAATTGTTTGTTCCGTTTATAGCAGACGCTTTCCAAATGAAGGCACATCTATTGATAAAGTTACCTCCCTTAAAAGTGTGTCACTTCCCCCTGTCACACTTGTAGAGAACAGCGCTAATGCAGCACTATTTCTGCAAAGCACAGACAAAATGCTCAAGTGGATCTAAATCGCTTATCTGAACTCTTGCAGACCAATGTTTAAAGCATAAAAAGAGGACAGCAAGCAATATAAGCCCTCGGACCCGCTAAGTATTTCAGCAAAGTGTCAACAAATCGCTTTTTAACTTGGATTTTAAACAAAATCTTAACCCTTTGAGTCCTGTTGGCCAATACATATACTTTTGCAAACATATACTTTGGCAAACATTAGTCTCACCAGGAATTACACTGTTAGCCATCCTATTCTTGGTTTACAACTGGCACCCTATAAGCTGCAATGAATGTGTTTAAATGCAGAGATAGAAGAGGCTATTGCAGTAACTCAGGGTTGGTGCTAACATATTTCATTCAGAACTATTAATAAACATCCACTGTTGTGAATATAATAAAGGATCAGAACAAAAGAATACAAGTTTATATAGTTCTACTCCATTCCAAATTTAAATTGCAAACGTATAGCAAGTTTTGTATGAAAACGAAGTTACATGTTTTATCATTTAATTTTTATAAAACAAATACAGTCTATTCGCATTATCTCAAATATTGACAACTCAAACTAAACGTAGATAACCAAACATAAGGCAACATAAGTTTAGTTTGCCACATGTTTGTCTTACACATCAGCTCTCTTTTTCTAAACAACACTGTCATCTAAAATGGATATTCCGGTTTTGTTTGTTTGTGTTGAGGTTTTACGGCCAAGTCAACCCAATGGGGTATGTCGAACGCGGTAAAATTTACCTAATCACGCGTTTACTGGGCAGGCTTAGTCCTCTAAGCGGTTAACCAGTATTGTGCACATTCTTTCGCCAGAAACTGACAACTGTCCTTTTTGAATCAGCGGAAGGGAGATTATGACCGTAGAACATATTTCATAATCAATCTCCACAAAGAATGTTGTTCAAAATTTGTAATTTTACACTCAGAGATGTCATGCTAAATAAATTACTTACATAGTCAACTCTCATTGTCTCAAGCTCCAAGGACCGGGATATCTGCCGGCCTCGGTGGCTCAGTTGGATGCGCCGTCCGACTGGAGACCAGAAGGTCGCGGGTTCAACCCCCGCCGAGGCCGGCAACATTCTTTCGTGGAGAGACTTTGGTTTAGGTGAAGTAACAACCTATCGTTTCCTGCTGCAGACAAAACTCTATTGTATGCATTTAACCCCATGTCTAGACGAGCGGCGGTAACCCAGAGCGCCCTGGTCGGACTGAGCTTCCACGTGTCAGAATCTTAATCTTGCCCATATTGTCAGTGCCTTGTTAGCCAACTACTCAAGATACACTTAAAGTAAGAACTACCTGATTCATTTCCAGCCTTGGTTAATAATTGGTGACGTGCATAAAGAATTTTTAACATAAAAAGCCCAGATCAATTTGTAATCCGTGCAATCTGGCCGCTAGCTTAATCAATGAATACTGTAGCATATATCGACAGACTGAGACGGCCAGGAACAGATTGTGTGGATGAGAAAAAAAGGTAAGAGAAAAGTCCAGGGAGTGCCACAATCACAAACCGCAGCCCTTCCCAGACCCCAAGAGGAAGAGGAAACCGACAAATCTAAACAAGCACAAGCCGAACAAACGTACGAAAAGCACTAAGATTAGCTCTCTCACTTCCCCAAGCGAGGTAATCGCAATACTAAAAGGACTGAAAAACACAAAAACAAAATGACACACGGAAAGACATACAACAAATCGCATCGTAGAATAAACCACAAAGCAACAATGAGTAAGACTAACACCGGGACCACCGCCTGATCTAGGTCCTCGCTGTTCTTATATAGCATATGAATCATTTTTTCGTCTATTTTACTCTGTACTTTAATAAGAAAGTTAACTTATTATAGTAGATTTTTTGAAAGTGTGTCTTCCCACGTAAATAACACATAATAAATTTTAGATCGCTTATTAACTCTTTTCCGCATTTATTTTTCTCTTATAAATCACGAATTTTAATAAAAGAAAAAAAAAGGTAAGAGAAAAGTCCAGGGAGTGCCTTAATCACAAACCGCAGCCCTTCCCAGACTCCAAGAGGAAGAGGAAACCGACAAATATAAACATGCACAAACCGAACAAACGTACGAAAAGCACTAAGATTAGCTCTCTCTTCCCCAAGCGAGGTGATCGCAATACTAAAAGGACTGAAAAACACAAGAACAAAATGACACACGGAAAGACATACAACAAATCGCCTCGTAGAATAAACCACAAAGCAACAAAGAGTAAGACTAACACTGGGACCACCGCCTGATCTAGGTCCTCGCTGTTCTTATATAGTATATGGATCATTTTTTCGTCTATTTTACTCTGTACTTTAATATGAAGGTTAACTTATTATAGTAGATTTTTTTAAAGTGTGTCTTCTCACGTAAATAACACATAATAAATTTTAGATCGCTTATTAACTCTTTTCCGCATTTATTTTTCGCTTATAAATCACGAATTTTAATAACTTACCTGAGTAAAGGGAACATCTGGCTCATGCTATATTCGGACAGTTAACCAACTTTAGTCGGTAGACCCGTAGAAAGGGTAATTGGCAAACAGTGCAGATCCAGATCAGACGCCGCAGAACGCGGCGTCTGATCAGGATCTCTACTGTTTGCTAATGATTTAGCCATTTTTCTCTAGGAATATGTAAATCTAATAGCCGGACATACCTAAAATTGAAATTGGACTCTTCCAATATGTAGTGTAGAAGAGTCTAGTCAGTATACAATGGGGTAATGCCCTGTCCAACCTATATATCCAGTAAATCTTCTCAGGGACTTTGTTGTTTATGAACTCAACTTTTGATTTTACAAACTCTGTACGTATGCTGTATGCGGACAGTTAATACCCTCTCAAACCTGTATATCCAGGAAGTCTACTCAGGGAATGTTTTGCTCATGATCTCCTTATTTTTTATTTCATAAATTCTATACGTACACACCATGCTTGAATTCTGAAAAACAAGATATGTCGCCGGCCAGGAAAGCTCGTCTGAAATAGGGCATATCTATCATATAAAAAAGATTGAAGTCTATGACTTGACCTCAGGTGGGACGGGGACGGGGTCTGAACAAATCGTTGGAGAATTGTCTTACACCAGTTCAAACTTCAGCTTCATCCATCACTTAACTCCAGAAATATACTTCTTTAAAACAGTTTTACATAAAATAAGGTAAGAGAAAAGTCCAGAGAGTGTCACAATCACAAATTGTAGCCCTTCCCAGACACCAAGAGGAAGAGGAAACCGACAAATCCAAACATGCACAAATCAAACAAACGTACGAAAAGCACTAAGATTAGCTCTCTCTCCCCAAAGCGAGGTAATCGCAATACTAAAAGGACTGAAAAACACAAGAACAAAATGACACACGGAAAGACATACAACGAATCGCCTCGTAGAATAAACCACAAAGCAACAAAGAGTAAAACTAACACTGGGACCACCGCCTTAGAACGGTCAGTAGAGTAAACCACCGGGGGCGTGGTGGTTATGAACTCAACACTTTTACAGCTAGCTAACTTCACCCTGGGTCCCGATGCTACTCTAAATACAGAAACACATAAAAATTCGGTTCGCATAAAGGCTCCCAACTCAGTCAATGCATCAAAGCGAAAACACAAAAATCAAATTAATCACTATAATAAACAAAGACGAGTACTCATGGCTAATTCTACTGTATGCCAGAAACCTCAAAACCTTATCTAAACATAGTGACCTTAAGCTCATTGAGTTGGGCCCCGCACTATAAGCATCCATGGGATATAAATCTTATAAATACTCAACGTAACAGTAAAATTGTAACACAACGATTCTAATTCCGTCCCCATGGTCTCAAGGTCACGGGAAGGGTGATTTGGTGCTGTATAAAACTAATCTATAAATAACAGAATAGTAACATTTCATTACGAAAAAACGCCTATCAAATATACTGAAAATTTTACCACCAAAAAATGAAAATTTTCAGATGAAAAATTCTGATATTTTTCATATATCTGCTCAAAACATAGATTGTGGGTACTCGTTAGAACCGCCTCAATGAGGCTGTTCTAATGAGTACCCATAATCTACGTTTTAGAGCAGAAATAAGGAAATGTATACCCCTGTAAACCCCAGTTTTACTATATAAAAGTGGGGTTTCAGGGGGTCAAAATTATATAGGCATGGTTTCGTGATGTGGAAAAAAAACAACACACAAATAAACAGAAATCGGTTTTATTAGGTCTCTTTATATGCAACAATGTAATTTGTGAGGCTGCATACGTCCCCTAGGTGACAGTAAGATTGTGTTTGTATTTATCACAATGTAAGACAATATTTCATTCAAAATAGTTTATCAAGGAGACCATTTGTAAAAGACACGAAAATATCACTTATTTCCGTGTGATGTTTGAACCTCAGAGTGCTAGACCTAATGAGAGAGAACACGTAATGTAGCCCTCCCAGGGAGGGGTCATGCTTTCTTGTTCCAAACAATCATCGGCCTTGTTCCCTAAAATCGATTTTCAAAATTTCAATGTTTCTTGTTCCCAAAAATTAGTTTCTTTACCTTTTTTCCTTAAAATATTTGCCAATGTTTCCTTGTTCCCTGTAAATAATGGATATGTTCCCTTTTCCCCGAAACTCCTAAGAATGCCTCCGTAATCGCAAATAGCGACGATCCAAATCAGTTCTGGTCTATTATATCCTTTGTTGCTTGTGAGTATGATTATTTGAATCTGGAAGCGGACAGGGAAGGCTAAAACCAGACTCCGCAAGTGCGGAGTCTGATCCTGGCCTTCCCTGTCCAGCATTTATCTTCATTGCGCCGGTGAAAGCATTTCTACGTAAACGTTTTCTTATGACGCGGCTCGAATTAGATATGCTGTAACTGAACTTTTCAGGAACGTCCGGAAACATGATACTACAATAAATGAATTGTATCTTGTCAAGGAATATAAATGAGGATGCCGCGTTCAAATTAAAATATGATACCTTGAAGATTTTTTATACAATAAGAAATGAGCTAATAAATATTGTAGTTTCGCCTTACGTTTTAATACATTATACATGAAGATAAATATAAAGACCGCGTTTCCTATTTCTGTCGTACCCTCGATACTCCAATCCCCTTAGTATATACTGTTCAAAATTGGGGAAAAAACAATATCAACAAGAAAAGCACACACACTAAAAACTGTAAAAACTCCAAAATGTGAGTATTATTTCCACCAAAACAAAATAGTCAAAACTCTCTCTCTCTCTCTCTCTCTCTCTCTCTCTCTCTCTCTCTCTCTCTCTCTCTCTTATAAGGGGTTAAGATACAAATTCAAGGGTGGCAACGCAGTCAAACGTTTTTGACTGCCTTATGAAAGGAATCTACTCTAATAGGAAACTATATGGTTACGTTTAGACTAGACCTATTTTCAAAAGTGACTTGGTGTGGAGAAAGCACATATGATGTCAGAAAAGTTGCTTTATTGTTTAACTGACAGAGAAACTGCTAAGTATATCCATTCCCCTTACATCACTTATAGTTTTGTGTTTCACTGTGATGTTTTACAGATGAAGTAGAGAATCACTATGCTGCCGAATATGTTTGTCATTTGGAGCTGTATCAGAATTACGGGTGAGGTTTCAAGCGAATAAGACTATATTAATATGATAGGGAAATTACAGAGGGGTAGTGAGCTTAAACCAGTTTTATTCTAGTGAAACCTCAACCTCAATTCTCAAAAATACAAATATATATTCGGTCCGCGTATGGACTCCTACCTCATCTGTGAAACAACACAGTGAAAAATATTTAGGTTAGTTCGTACATATCTTTGTAATTTTAAGGAGAATCAGAACTTCGAGGGAGCCGTCGCGCAAATAAAATTTAAGCCGCCCAGTAATTTGTTCCTACTGACCTTTTATACTCTACCCAACTAGCATTCTTTATAAATCTGTAGCGGGCCGTTATCGGCCCGTCAGCTACCCTGACAGGCCGATAACGGCCTGCCATAGATTTATAAAGAATGCTGACTGGGTAATTGTTCTCACAAAGATGGTGTAAGTGCCGTGTGGCGGCCGTAAAACGTCTCCCCATACTTCACTATACTGCAGTTTATATTTCTGGTCCTTTGTGATCGTTGAACCCATACTAAGGCGGTCCATCATTTCTCCTTCTGTCGGTGCCTCAAGAAGGTTTTACTTTGTGAATGGAGCATTCCCTGATTATCTACATTCATATTTTGTCTTCAAGCATATTTTTTGTTTATCCATGTACACTCAAGATGATCCGAGACATATCTTTCTATAGGAATTTAATAAACTGGGACTTGGTAACTGGCCAAAACTTTTTCAGTCGTTTATTTCTATCAGGACTTTTAGAATCTGAATATCTTCATCTGTAAGGGTAAAGTTATGGAAATAAGTATCAGTGATGAGGTGGAGGACCCTTGTGTGGACCGAACATATGTTTGTAATTTGGAGCTGCATAAGAATAAAGGTCGAGGTTTTGTGCGAGTAGAACTGGTTTAAGATTACTCATCCTCTTCCTCTGTTGCAGTTCGTCTTTGTCCGTGCGCCGGTGGTGGTTTTCTTGTGGCGTTTTTTTTTTTTTTTTTTTTTTTTTTATGTTGTTTCTCATCTCTCCTTCTGTCGGTTTATTGAAGATTGTGCTTCGTGTGTATGTAATAAGGACCATCATTCACGAGCTGGCTTCTTTCGGTGACCCATAGCTGCAGCCCGCTTTTGGGTTATACCGCTTGAAAAAAGAGATAAACGAAATTACTTTGGTTTATTCGTCACAAGCTAAGTTGTATGTTAGCGGCAAGAATTCAAGGATGCAACAATTATCCACCTATTTAAAAGGAATCCTCAAGTCTGTGACAATCATCGAGGCATCTCTTTATTGTCAATTGCTAGAAAGATCCTTGCTAGGGTCCTACTGAACCGATTGAATGAACACCTCGAACGGTCGGGGCTTCTATTAGAAAGCCAGTGTGGACTCAGGAAAAACAGAGGAACAATAGACATGATCTTCACAGCACGACAGCTTCAAGAAAAATGCCAGGAACAGAATGTGGACCTCTACATAACCTTTGTCGACCTTACCAAAGCATTTGACACAGTCAGTCGTGAGGGACTTTGGAAAATTATGGCCACGTTTGGCTGTCCTGCCAAATTTATAGCAGTGGTGCGGCAGTTCCATGATGGTATGCTTGCAAGGGTCCAAAATGATGGCGAGTTTTCTGATCCATTTCCTGTGACAAATGGAGTTAAGCAAGGCTGTGAACTCGCTACAACATTGTTCAGCATGATGTTTTCTGCCATACTTACAGATGCTTTCCAGGATGATGACAATGGTATACCTATTAGGTATCTCTTTGATGGGAAATTTTTCAACCTGAAAAGGTTGCAAGCTAAATCTAAGGTGCAGACAGAGGTGCTAGACGAGTTCCTCTTTGCTGATGACATGGCAAAGGGTGCTCCAACAGAAGAGAAAATGCAAAAAGGTGTGGATCAAGTATCTGATTCATGTGACAGCTATGATCTCACAATCAGCATCAAAAAGACTGAGGTAGTATTCAGCCAGCACCTGGAAAGCCTTACAAGGAGCCTCCATCACAGTGAAAGGTCAACGACTGCAAGTGGTAGACAAGTTCACCTACCTTGGAAGCTCATTGTCTAGAGTTGTGCACATTGATGATGAAGTCAATGCTAAAATGCTAAAATGCCAAAGCTAGTGCAGATTTGGCCGGCTACGTGGAAGTATTTGGGACCGAAGTGGAATCAGACGTGGACCCAGGGTGAAGTTAGCTAGCTGTAAAAGTGCTTTAAACCCCCAGGTGGTTTGCTCTACCGGCCGTTCTAAGGCGATGGTCCCGGTGTTAGTCTTACTCTTTGTTGTTTTGTTGTTTATTCTACGAGGCCATTTGTTGTATGGGTTTCCGAGTGTCATTTTTTTCTTGTGTTTTTCAGTCCTTTTAGTATTGCGATTACCTCGCTTGGGGAAGAGAGAGAGCTAAACTTAGTGCTATTCGTACGTTTGTTCAG
Source organism: Anodontia alba (assembly GCA_964016985.1). Taxonomy (NCBI): domain Eukaryota; kingdom Metazoa; phylum Mollusca; class Bivalvia; order Lucinida; family Lucinidae; genus Anodontia; species Anodontia alba. The sequence goes on from OZ024823.1 coordinate 137,093,420, forward strand.
TTTGTGCTTGTTTAGATTTGTAGGTTTCCTCTTCCTCTTGGGGTCTGGGAAGGGCTGCGGTTTGTGATTGTGGTACTCTCTGGACTTTTCTCTTACCTTTTTTGACACAAAGCTGGAAGTATATAGATCGGTAGTGCTGCCAACACTATTATACGCATGCACAACTTGGACAGTTTACAAACGGCATGCCAAAAGACTGAACCACTTCCATACAAGCTGTCTTAGAAAACTTCTAAAGATCAAGTGGCAAGACAGGGTTCCAGACACAGAAGTCCTGAAAAGGGCAGGGACGCAGAGTGTACATACTCTTCTGAAATTGGCACAGTTAAGATGGACAGGCCATGTTACCAGAATGCCTGATGAACGTTTGCCAAAGAAAATTCTCTATGGAGAACTTCAAGTTGGAAAACGCTCCCATGGTGGTCAGAAGAAGTGATACAAGGACACCCTCAAAGCCTCCCTTAAAGACTTCAACATACCAAGAGAGTCATGGAAACAGATTGCACAAGATTGTACAAAGTAGCGAGGCCTCATAAGAAGAGGAGCTGGTGAATACGAAGCAAAAAGAATCAGCAAAGCTGAGCAGAAACGCGCACAGCGGAAAGCCGGAGCTAAGGCATCACCAACAGAGCTTTCTTCCTCAGACCTCCCTTGTTCTATTTGCAACAGGCAGTTTAGAGCTAAGATTGGTCTCATCAGTCATCTTAGAACACACAAATAATAACACATTGCACAGTTGATTAGGATTGGTCATTGTCAGTGATGACAGACGAACGAACTATATGTTAGCGGACAGACAAAGCTATCGACATTTGAGCCAAAACATAATAAAAAAAACCAACACAATTACTGTGGGCCTAGCGAAGCCGACTCAAATCAGCCGCATCCTCACAGTCTGACCAGGCTTTGCTGTCTGCGTGAAGAAACCGTAGATCCCAAGATACCCATTGAGCACATAAGATGAAAACTGATCAGAGTGGCCGGATTCCCAGGCTGTGGGCACGCTGTTATAGTGGTGTTTTTGTCATATGGCTCATTTCATCATTGTACCCTAAGCTATCCGCTGAGCGCATGTATCGAAGGCATGATCAGAATGCTCGAATGCACAGGATGACGCAACTGCCTACGTGCGTCATTTTCTTGGTTTTGTCGTGCTGTGGCTCGTTTCATCAAAAACAAAGGGACCAGCACTGAATGACGTGGCATAAGAACGAAGTAACATGCTCTCCTCACTACTGACCGGTGCACATTTGACAGCTGTAAGATAAACGTTATGTACAATCAGCTTTTGCTGGATCAAAGGGGCTAATTCAAAAGGTTTCTTGAACAAAATTTATTCGCCATTAGATTCAGGAAAAGAATACCAACTTTTAATTTTCTGAAATTAAGATCATTTAGGCGACAGCTAGAAGAGCATCCATACAAACATTTTTGGGTGTGTAATGGTGATATCTAGGTACTACTACCCTCGAAACTGTACAAATCTGCTATCGTTACCTTGAACGACGACTAGAATTGGGAGAGAGGTTCTGAATTATTGATTTTTTATCATTTTTATAAAACTGGGTATATTACGGTTTTTCAGTGCCGCTTTGTATGCTCGCAATTATGTTGTTAAGAGATAGGACATGGTTATATTTAGCTACTACTACCCAGATTCGATCACCAATCGCCTATGTTTTCACTCCAATATGACGGTCAAACTGGTCATAAAATGCTAAATCGTATAACAGAACCTTAATCTTGGGTTGACGTATCAATCCATGGTACGTGAGATTTTATTTATGTTTTATGTCATTTTTGAGGCTATAATTCTCTTTACCGCTAATAAAAATTTAGTTTTGAATCTGACTTATTTGTTGTTTGTCTTTCCGTGTGTCATTTTGTTCTTGTGTTTTTCAATCCTTTTAGTATTGCGATTACCTCGCTTGGGGAAGAGAGAGCTAATCTTACTGCTTTTCGTACGTTTGTTCGGTTTGTGCTTGTTTAGATTTGTCGGTTTCCTTTTCCTCTTGGGGTCTGGGAAGGGCTGCGATTTGTGAATGTGGCACTCCCCGGACTTTTCTCTTACGTTTTTTTTATAATACAGCCAGAGGTTATGTATATATATGATTAGTAAACATATGATAAAGCAGGACCAGCCTTCGCAGGCATACAATTTATTCAAAGATTTCCAATGTCATATATGCCCAAAGTTGTATTCTGCAAAATTCAAATATTTTGCGTACGAACAGCAACTGTTCTTACCGGACTTTCGGATGGACCGGTTGTTATCAGCAATTCGTTATAATCTTGATGGTAAATATCGACAAATTTCGGTTTTCTTGCGCCACGGAATAAATATTCCTGGCGGTAAATGAGATTTTTCAGTAGTGCACGTTTGTTGACAGAATGATTGATGTTACAAACATTAGCAGTCTCAATCTTTATTTGTGATATTATTTTCAATCATACTTGCAACTGATTTATGATGTAAATACGTATGTATTTACTTTTCTGTTATTTTATGATTTTGAATGTAGTATGGTTTACTCTACTGTAGCTGGTGTTGTGCCGTGTGGCGGCCGTACAAAGTCTCCCCGTACATCATCATAGTGCAGGTTATATTTTATTTCCTTTGTGATCATTGAGTCCATCCTGGTTATTTTGAAAATCGAATACCGCTTAAGCCGGCGCTAAGGGGCGTATGCAGCCTCACAAACTACAGTGTTGCATATGAAGAGACTCAATCAAACCGAGTCTCCGATTTTCGTGATTTTGTGTGTTCTTTGTTTCCAAAAGCAATCCTTTTTTACTTTTATTTTTTACTCTCTTGTAGCTGGTGTTGTGCCGTGCGGCGGCCGTAAAAGTCTCCCCGTACAGCATCATAGTACAGGTTATATTCTTTTCCTTTGGGATCATTGAGTCCATCCTGGTAATTTTCAAAATCGAATGCCGCTTAAGCCGGCGCTAGTTGGCGTATGCAGCCTCACAAACTAAAGTGCTGCAAATGAAGAGACTCAATCAAACCGAGTCTCCGATTTTCATGATTTTGTATGTTCATTGTTTCCAAAGGCAATCTTTTTTGACTTTTATTAAACCATAACTGAAACTCGCCAATTCAAATATAAAGAAAATTTAACCTCAAAAAATTAAAAATTTTCAGACAAAAAAAAACTCTGATATATTTCATATTTCTGCCCAAAAAAAGGTTAACAGAAAAGTCCAGGGAGTGCCACAATCACAAACCGCAGCCCTTCCCAAGAGGAGGTGGAAACAAGACAACCCAACAAGCGCAAATCAAACAAACGTACGAAAAGCACTAAGATTAGCTCTCTCTTCCCCAAGCAAGGTAATGCTAAAAGGACTGATAAACACAAGAACAAAATAACACAAGGTAAGACATAAAACAAATAGCCTCGTAGAATATACCACAAAGCAACAAAGAGTAAGACTAACACCGGGGCCACCGCCTTAGAACGATTAGTAGAATAAACCTTCGGGGATTGGGGGTGGTTAAGCACTTTTACAGCTAGCCAACATCACACTTGGTCCCGATACTACTCTTCATACAGAAAAACATAAAACATCAGTTCGCATAAAGGCTCCCAACTCAGTCAATGCATCAAAGCGAAAACATAAAAATCAAATTAATCACAATGATAAACAAAACGATTACATATGGCTAATTCTACTATATGCCAGAGTAATTGCGGTCATGATACCAAAGCCGTAATCCAAAATCATAAATCCATAAACGAATGACAAATCAGAATGTTCAGACCAACAGACATGGACCCCAGAACAAAGGGTGTAATCAGGCGTCCGCGGATAGTAAGCATTACTTGGTAAGCAAGCTTCGCCCACCATGCCCATGGGCCTGAACGAAGGAAATATCGGTAGAAGCGTATGTCCGGGATTTGGGAAGTCTACTTATGGCGCGTCACTGGCAAAAACATCAGAAACAATTCTGGAAACTGCCACATTGTAGGGATTGACTAGATCATGATGTCTCCCATAGAACTTCTTAAGTGTTGCTACCAGTTTGGTTTTTTGATACCCCTGGCTCAACAACTTTTGAGTGAGCACTTTCCCACGCTCCATGAAGTCCTGATAATTTGAACAAGTTCTGGCATAACGGATTAACTGTGAAACGTAAACGCCATATGCTGGTGCAGAAGGGATATTACTGCTCAGGAAAGGAAAGTTAACGATGGGAAAATTGAAGTCATCCCGTTTGTCGTAAAGCCTAGTAGTAAGCTTTCCATTGTCGATGTAGAGATAACAATCCAAGTATGAGGAGGAGGCTGAAGTCTCCGTTTTTTCCTTTATTTCAAGTTCACGTGGGTAGATGAATTCTAAATACTCTGCAAATTTTGTGTTTTTCAGAGACAATACATCATCTATATATCTGTAGGTGAAATTGAATTGTTGTGCGAGGTGTTTCTTGCCTGCTTGGAGGAGACTTTGTACAAACTCCGCCTCATACGAGTATAAAAACAAGTCGGTAAGTAACGGTGCACAATTAGTACCCATCGGTATGCCGATTGTTTGTTGAAATATCCGACCGCCGAACTCCACAAAAATATTGTCGATTAGATATTCCAGCATCTTAATGACATCTGCATCTGAGTATTTTTGTGGTGCATCAGAGTGATCCCGAATGAAGTATGTGTCTTTGTAGCCAATGACAACATACTGAAATCGACGGTTACCATTCTTGTGGAAGAAACACTGGTTGATAATTGCCTTTAATTTAGATTTCAATTTATCATGAGGAATAGTAGTGTAAAGAGTAGAGAAATCGAAAGATTTTATACTGTTGACGGAATGAAGAGATTGTGCCTTTAAGTTTTCTAAGAGCTCTTTGGAGTTTTTCAGGATCCACATCTGATTAACACCACTTCTGGCATATGCAGTGTCACAATACTTCTGAAGGCCTTCTTTAACTGCGGTTAGTATTCGTGTTAGAATCTGAGAAAGAGGCTTGGTTGAGCACTTAGCTGAACCAGCAATATATCTCTGCATGTACGGATTCTTGTGAAGTTTAGGAATCCAGTACAGTTTGGGAAGGTCAATATCTTCCTCTGGGAGGGAAATTCCAAATGTCAGCATCACCGAATGGTGGTTTTGTAGAATTTCTTCCTTGGACATAGCAGTAAGATTATATGAAGGGTTTCCGGTCATGGTACTCATACCAAGCTCTTCCATTAAGCAGTTTATATAGTGTGTTTTGCAAACAAACACAATGTTGTTAGATGCCTTGTCGGCTGGAACTACGACAAACTTCTCATGGATTTCAGCTAACTCAGCAGCAACATCTTGATCGTCAAACACCGATTCATGTCGGCGAGACATGGTTCTGCTGAGTACTGAGACACGTCTGTTTACCAAGGACATTACCGATTTAACCCATTCAGACAGTGTGTCAACTTCTACGTCCTCTTTCTTGGCCCAGCTTCGTGCATACTCTTCAACAGAATCCAATATTAATTTAGAATTCTGTTTCCAAGTAAAAGACCTGGGTTCCCTATATTTAGGGCCTTTGGAAAGAATGTCCCTGAGTTTGCTAATCCTGACTATATTGAGGTCACCTGTTATGACGTGACCGGCTGGAATATAACAGAACTCCGATGCTTTACAGGAACACTCTGAGGGGTTTCGAGTAATGTTCTCAGTATTTAGCTCTTGTAGCACGTTTTTGTAATTGAAAATTTTAGGTGCAATGGGCGACGAATAACTGTAGGAGATGATAGGTGGGCTCTGGTTTTTGAAGTAAGCTGGTATGGTTGAAGTCACTTTCTTATGGTTCAGGATATTGCTAATGTTAACGGCGTCAATGAAAATGAAAACCAATAATTGAACCACGGCGGGCCAAGTTAAAGACATACTAGGGTCCTGCCAAAAGGTCTGTCACTAACAGGCTTCCTAAGTTTTATCCGAGATATATTTTAAAATGCTTCTCTGCACTTGAATTGTGTGTTGAATAGCTAACGATACCCGTTTATTTCGTGCAACTTGCTTTCCATCTGACCGAGTTATTTCAAATTGAAATAGATGCAGTCATATACATTGACCAATTTTCTTGTTACATTGGAACATAGACCAAGCAAAGGATTGTCAGGAGTCCACCTTTTACATGACAACGCCTCCTCTCATAAGTGTGAGGTTGTTAAGTCGTTTTTGGCTTCTGAAAAGGTGAAAGTTTTAAACCATCCACCCTATTCACCTGACCTGAGTCCCTATGACTTCTTTTTATTTCAAAGGCTTAAAATGCTTTCTGAAAATCAGTATACGTCTAGAAGTTCTCTTGGCAGCACTATTTATCAGTGTCTCTAACAGATACCAAACGAAGACTATTTATCTGCTTTTCGCGACTGGGTAAAAGGTTATAAACATGTGTTTCAGTAAAGGTGTTTTGTATACTGTACGTCACTATATCAGATATACGAGCGTATCAACTTCTTTTTAGCATTAAACACATATTAGATGCATAAATGGAAGCAAAATGACAAGTAAAACAAGTGATTGAAATAAGTGGTTCTGTAAATAATTTCGATCAGCCAATATCAGATATATATAATCATGGATTACATTTAAACAATAAAATAAAAGTAGAATGCTTACAAGTAGTACAATACAGTTTATTTTCTTTATAATAAATAACAAGAAAAACTTTGCACATTCTTAACTACCGTCCCAAAATTGGGACATTTGCCAATAGTGAAGACCCAGATCATACGAACAAGAGGTGGTGTCTGATCATACTGTACGCTTATTATCATGCTATTATCAATTTATAACAACAGAACAAAATAAGGTAATATTTTAAGGGAGCCGGAATCGCTTGGTAGATTCTGTTACGCCATAGGTGGCCAAGACGCACCGAGGGTGACTGCCAATTCGATTAAACTCCGGGTTGGGCGATGCCTAACTCTATCACTACACAGAAGACTGTTTAACAAAGTTAGAATGTTTAACAACTGTTTTCACATATACTATTTACAACATATATAACACAATACAGATAACAATACAATACACAATTCCAAGCAAGTCATTTCACGGGTTGGCACGATTGGGGACTTAGACTGGGTATATTACTTGATTAACCTGGCTTGGTTAATCAATTTTAAACACTCAGTATGACCCCAACCAAAATGAGGAGAACTATACTAGCCCAAACTGCCAACGAAACAAAGACTTCAAATTCAAATATTTCATCTATTTTATGATGGAATTTAATGAAATTTACATACTTATTCACCAATTATCCTGTAACACACATCAGAAATGTGTAGCTTAATTCATTCAGATAACGCCAGAATCAGCACAAACACGTCACTGGGGTGGTTTTCAAACGTTAACACAACTCACTACCTTGTGTGCACCCACACTCTCCCACCGCTCCCCCCCCCCTACCCACACACACACACACCGCAGATTGAATCACAGCGTAAATAGCGCCGAATCACGTTAATTGGATTGTTGTTCCATTCACTAACGCCTGCTAAAGTTGACACAACATCTGTGGCTGGACAGGACGTTGACGCACACGTCTGTCAAGCTGGTCCCATACCCGCTCTTTTGGCGACAAGTCTGGAGATTTCGATGACCATTCCATAACATTCACGTTGTTTTGTAGGGTTTTGTAACCTGGACTCCATGCTAAGTGAATCGCGACCAACCATGACCATGGCGTAAACGGACATAAAGATAACTGTGTACGAGAACCAGAAAATCTAACGTTTCGTGTTCGTATCTCTTCTGGTTCAAAAGATACAGCAGAAAATTTTGTTGTGTTGACAGTTTGGGCTAGTGTATGTCCCATTGTGAAGAGACTGCCTACCTTCCTATACTCTATAACAATATGTTTTTTTACCTCTTACTCTAGTGCACTGTTCATTTTAGTCTGAGCTCATAATTCACGCGTTTTTTCCATATACACATATTTCATTTATTCTATTTTAACACAGTCTTTGTGCTGTGTTATACTGGTCAGTAAGACCTAAGGTTTTTCGAGATGAACCTAAAACTTCAGAGAATTATTTTTCCATGAATTAGTCTGTCGGCCTCTGCTCGACATCCTGCTCTCTGGTTAGGTATTAAACGCCAAGCTGTTCTTGGAAGGACACAACTACAACAAACAAAAACAGCGACTAAGGACATATCCTACAATAATACAAGATGAAATCTGCTGTTATGATTCTATTCATTATTCTCAAATGACGCACGTCACCGTATAGAGTGAGTGACGTCATTTACGTCGCGGCTGAATCCCTGATGCCATGAAAGACCCATCCTTGACGTCGACGTGACTCACCCGTGACTTATTTCCCTTTATATGATGTCGTCGTGGTCGACGGTGAACGTCGCTTACCGTCGACAACGCCGCCCACTTAACGTCATATGCAAACTCCATTTTCTTATATACGGCTATATCAAATGACGTCGCAGTTATTCAGTCGATAACGTCATGTCATAAAAATCGTATGACCACACGTTACATAACACTTTGGCGGGAACAAGTAACGTCAGGACGACGGTCTATGTCAACCATGCATTTTCTGTTGAACAATTGTCAACTTTATAGACGATAAAATCTATGTTAAAATGGTCATATGATAAACAGAATCTTACACTCGTGGTCATTTCATAATAAATTTATGAAACTCGCCGAAGGCGTTTCATAAATTTCATATGAAATGACCACGTGTAAGATCCTCTATTTTTACTGATTATAATGTCTGAATGACAATCAGGGATATGACATACCAAATGTCGCAATCCTAAATGGCACTGACATTACAATTGTCAAACACACCCGACTTCCGAATTATGATCAGAGGGAGAGTAGTATAGGATCAGCAACTTTTAATAACTCCGTGCCCTGATTAGACGAAATCGGAATAGCTTTAAGTAACATACATTATCACATGACCGTCAAGTTATTCAGTGAAATAACCCATGTCATAAAACTCATATGACCACACGTGTAATAACACCTGCAAGGCTTCCCATTGGTTCGCTTATTTACCCTCATTAATATTCGTATTACTCCGCTTGTAGATAGCAACCAAGATGGTGTCCATGTTCGCCAATTTTACAACTTTTACTTTTGAAACAGATCCTGCATTCAGTTTTGAGACGAACGACAAAGTTCTGATCGATGGAAATGGAAGACGCAACACAATCACAGTGTTAATAATACGGCTACCAGAAATATTCATGATGGTTATAGTGGGTTGTGGCTTGACGATATGTCTTTGGCCTGGCCCGCCGTGGTCCAACTATTGGTTTTCATTTACTCTTGCATAACGTAGAATTAGCCATGAGTACTCGTCTTTGTTTATTATTGTGATTAATTTGATTTTTATGTTTTCGCTTTGATGCATTGAATGAGTTGGGAGCCTTAATGCTAACTGATTTTTTACGTATTTCTGTATTAAGTGTAGCATCAGGACCCAGGGTGAAGTTGGCTACCTTACTGCCAAACTTCTTAGGCAGGGCTATCGTTACTTTAAACTTCGTAAGGCGTTTTCGAAATTTTATCGCAGATACAGTGCCTTGTTAGAAAAATATAGCGTCAGCCTGAAAACACTTCTGCAACAAGGTATATCGGAACCCGAATTCTACGGTGACTTAGTGTACAGATTTAGTAAAATTGTAGGTAAATCTAAATTTTCGGAGCAATTCAGAAAACTTATTAACTGCTATAAAAGAATTGGCTATAGCCTGGATATTATGTGGCAGACCGCATGCCTAGTTGTCAACCCAATCATTGTTATGGCTATGCTTCACTCTTTAAATGCACGACGGCGATTCGGGCCTCAGACTCAATGACGGCCTCTTCGTAAAACTTTAACCAGTGGGTTGGGGCTTGATGATATGTCTTTTGCTTGGCCCGCCGTGGTTCAACCATTGGTTTTCATTTACTCTGGCATACAGTAGAATTAGCCATGAGTACTCGTCTTTGTTTATTATAGTGATTAATTTGATTTTTTATGTTTTCGCTTTGATGCTCTGACTGAGTTGGGAGCCTTTATGCGAACTGAATTTTTATGTATTTCTGTATTAAGAGTAGCATCGGGACCCTGGGTGAAGTTAGCTAGCTGTAAAAGTGCTTTAAAACCCCCGGTGGTTCGCTCTTCCGACCGTTCTAAGGCGGTGGTCCCGGTGTTAGTCTTACTCCTTGTTGCTTTGTGGTTTTTTCTACGAGGCGATTTGTTGTATGTCTTTCCGTGTGTCATTTTGTTCTTGTGTTTTTAAGTCCTTTTAGTATTGCAATTACCTCGCTTGGGGAAGAGAGAGCTAATCTTAGTGCTTTTCGTACGTTTGTTCGGTTTGTGCTTGTTTAGATTTGTCGGTTTCCTCTTCCTCTTGGGGTCTGGGAAGGGCTGCGGTTTGTGATTGTGGCACTCCCTGGACTTTCCTCTTACCTTTTTTTTTTATTCTACGAGGCGATTTGTTTTATGTCTAACCTTGTGTTATTTTTTTTTCTTGTGTTTTTCAGTCCTTTTAGCATTGTGATTACCTGGCTTTGGGAAAAGAGAGCTAATGTTAGTGCTTTTCGTACGTTTGTTCGATTTGTGCTTGTTTGGATTTGTCGGTTTTCTCTTCCTGTTGGTGTCTGGTAAAGGCTGCGGGTTGTGATTGTGGCACTCCCTGGACTTTTCTCTTACTTTTTTTTTTTTTAAATTCGATGTTTTCCGGCAACATATTTGGAGACATTTTCAATGTTGTCAAAGAGTCAATGAAAAATGTTCGACTCCTCCAGAAAAGCATTGGAGGATAACACGTTATAGAAAAACCATGGTTATTGTCGAGGTTTTGGGTATACTGTAAATTATACCATAGTTTGGTGACCTTTCACTGTCTGACCCCAAACGAGGCGGAGCCGAGTTTGGGTCAGACAGTGAAAGGTCACCAAATTATGATATAATTTACAGTATTCCCAAAACCGAGACAATAACATGGTTTATCTGTTTTAACCAATGTATGGGTCTGTTTTTGTTTTTGTTTTTGGGGTTTTTTTTTGTTTTGTTTTTTTGTTTTTGTTTTTTCTTACAAAAACTATACTTTTATTTATTTAGTATATCTTTTTCTACTTTTTTACTTTTATTTCTCTTTTTTTTTTATATATTTATGGTAAAAAGGTAACAGGCAGTCTGATGAAATGCTGTACCAATTGACCTTATGTACTAAAAAGGATGAAACACCCCACCGTTTTTTAATTAAACAAACTGAGGCACTACTGCTAAAATCTGATTGGTTGCAATCTTGTCAATCACAAGATATTACATCAGCATCTTAATATGGGTCAAACTTTGTTGCAATCTGGTTGGTCAGCTGTAGCTTTGGTCATTATAATATACTCCAGACAGACTGTCTGGTTTCATGTGTTTTATTCAACAAAAAATGTCATTTTTAAATAAAAAAATTGCTCAGTGCAGAAGTAAATTTGAAGTTTCTCTAACCTTTACCACTCTCTGGATAATATCAGCAGACAATATATTTGATGATACTTTCTAAGTTTTTCCAGCCAACAGAATTTGACATTTCATGCAAACTGTCTCTAGTTGAGACAATGTACATGAAATGTCAAATCCAGTTACCTAAGAAAAAAAATAAGAAAACTATTTAAAAAATGTCATCTGCTGAAAATTGATGGTTAGCACTCTGGACATTTTCAGCAGACAACATATTGGTGATAGTTTATTTTTTTCCAATAACCATTTGACATTTGGAGACAATTTGCATGAAATGTCAAATTCTGTTTTCTAGGAAAAAATACGAAAATGTTCAAATTGTCTGCTGAAACAAAATTCAACATACAACATTTTGAAATATTTTTCTTATTTTTCCCAGAAAACAAAAACCTGTTTTTTTGGGGGGATAATATCAACTTGTCATCGCCTGCGGAATTAGCCCAGAGAGTGAAAAAGGTTAAGGTGCACTGATGAGTTGACAGTCATTCTAAAGTACACCTGTGAGATCTATAAATAAAACCATGGGTTAATTTTCAAATCTGAAAATTATCCCATGGTCCAGCTATGGTATAATTTTCGGTTATTGAGATTTAACCTTAGTTTTATTTACATAGAGACAATGGAACATCCATTGGTTAAGTCTCTGATAGTCAATAAATATGTCAAATTAAAATCCAAGCTACAGTTAAAACGTTTAATATTCTTGAAACTGCCATTTACTTGAGTGTGTCAGCCACCGTATAAACTGTATTGATCAAGGTCAATGAGCTTTAAATATGACAGCTGACTGTGGGGATTTTCCTACTGATTGTCAGTAACGTATTGACTCGTTGAATGAGGTTTTTTAATGGAATATTTAGTTTTGAATTGATTTATTCCAATGAAATATTTACTATCTCGAATAAAAATCATCATTATTTCCTACAGTCCTACAGTTTAACGAAGTAAAAAATAGCATTTTTATCTTGTTTCTAGTTATTTTCGGTACTAACCAAATAATATGCGAACTATTTTTGTTGCGTAGTATTATTGAATCCTCGGTATTGAGTTGTTCCGCTTAGATATAGAAAGCCGTAATCCTAATATATTTTGAGCATTTTTGGATATCGGAAGGGCCATGTGATAAACAGAATATTACATTCGTGGTTATTTAATATGAAATTTATGAACCTCGTTGGGTAATTTCGGTATTTTGCTCGCCAAGGCTTGCAAACTACCGAAATTTCCCAAGCTCGTTTAAAAAATTTCATATTGAATGACTTCTCATGTAAGATCCTCTCTTTATACTCCGCAGACGGAAACATAGTACAAAATTTGTCTTACAAGCCTAACAGAAATTATAGTTTCTTAATATAATTGAATTAATGTTTAGTATAATAAAAAATACCTGCATATGTATGTGGGTGTATGCATGCCTGTATGTTCGTGTTCGTATGTTTACGTGTTGCGTATGCATATGTAAAAGCTAATCTTTCTGCTTACGCGATTCATATGGTACCGCACATAACAAATTGGCTATTCCGACCCTGCACTGTTTTTATTCGTATAAACTAAACTGCATCTTGCGTCTGCTGCCACAATGGGACTGGTCAGTCTGCACATGCCAGCGCACCCTGCTCAGTGTTCACGACAACAACCACAATTCACGGAACCTGAGAAACCCCGACCAGACTACACAACCTAGCGCAGCCCGCTCCGTATTCCTAAATAACTCAGGTAACATATGCAGAATCGGAGTAGCGTACGCTGCAATATATAGTTTGTGGGTTTCCTGCTCAGACTCGGACACTTTTCTGCTTCTCGGAATTTGAACAGTAAAACCAACAAACAATTAAATAACATTAATATGAAAATACCACTCGCCGAACTGTCCACTGACGGCGCTGTTTTGTTGCCTGATTGTCCTTCATTTGGACAGTGTCGGTGGGTGTATATATAGTAAGGCTATAACCTGAAACGCATCACTTCCACGCTTTATGCGCTTTTCGCGCTTTATGCATTTAGCAACCAGTTTAGCCTTATTAAAGCTACTATTAATTAACAAACGGTACTACAGGAGAAAAAGTACCACCTATATTAAAAACTAGAATGTGGTCAGCTTGCGTTGCGGTCTGCCCTGAGTCGTAACAGATTCCCAACTATTTTGTACAAGGGAGGTACTTTTTGTGGCTTCTAGCAAAACAAGCCCTCTCTGAAAGGGGTTCTTTAAGAGGAATACTTTTTTCTCCCAAGGGTAGCCTATTATTTCGTTTTAGCGTAGACTTTTTTCATAAGGGAGCCAAACCAAATTTGAAAGAGTTACCTCTTATGAAAGTGTGCTCATTCGCCTTAGATAAATAATGCACTATTCCGACTCACAGTTCTTAGCAGATATTTCGGCCTTACGGGATAAAAGTTAGAAATGAAAATACCCAGGAAAGACCTCAGTCACAAAACTCACTAAGGTACCGAAAGAGAAGGGAAATAAAGATGAGCATCAATAATGAGTTATGAACGAGAAGTCAGATGCGTCTGACTTTGCGAAGATGGTGAAGAAGCGCCAGACAAACAGCGATGCCATGACACAAGTAGAGAAAAAAAAATAGCCGTAACTAAGGAGACATAAATGACATTAATAAACACTAATAGATTCTAAAACGAATGGGCCTTGTATGCCAAGAACACACTCACAAAAGTGAAAACAGACGATGACCCTTTTCAAAACAGGTTTACTGTTGTGCTTTGTGTCTATCTGGTATTGTGAATAGTTCGTTGAGGAAAAGGAAGTTGGTTGTCTTGCGTAGCTTTGATTTGTAATATGGGGTGCAATCTGTCATGGTTTATTTGCTCTTTCTATTGGTGTCACTGGTAGGCTATGTTTTTATTGTAGTTCTTCCTGGACGTCTTCTATAGTATTTTTATATATAAAGCTAAAAGGAAGTCACAAAAATGTGTGTGGTTGTAAATTGGGTGGGGGTGGGGGGGGGAGGAGGGGGGAGAGAACTAACAAGTTTATCCAGTTCCCTTCAATCCATTTTTTTTATTTTAAAATATAAATGCAAGTACCCAGAAGAGTATCGCGTCAAGAAGCATGGCCGACCTAAAGTGTCGAACGTTGAAGAAGCTGGAAATAATGCTGCAAAACCTAAACGGTCCAGCTGCAATAACAGACATATAAACAAACAGAAACTTTAACAGACAAACCGTCTTGGAAAGGTCAGTGATAACATTACTGGGGATTAAAACTACTTTTATTCTCGCGGAACCTCATCTTTAATTCCGAGGCAGCTCTAAATTACAAGCACATGTGTGGTCCGCGTAGGAAGTCCTCTAAATTTCCAGAAATATATTATACTAAAATATGTCTTCTCACAAACACTACGAAGAAATTAAGTTGAGGTCTCAATAATGAATAGAAGAGATACAGCCTAAAGAAATGCGGCATGAAAAACAAACAACAAAAAAACAGCATATTTTTATAGCTAAAGCCAAATATAACGGGCAGATTCTTTTGGTTCCTCAAGAAGACCGTGCCTCGTGATTGTGACTTTTCATAGGCAATTTCATTTATAGATTTGTTGTTATCTGTATGGTATAAATTATGAAACCATTATACCTATTAAAAGCAATATTTTAATATTGCTTAATTGAGCTGTCACATTAGAAAAAGGCACTTAGTGGTGTCCGAGTTGTGACTCTTCCCAGCTAGCATTCTACCTAAATCTACATCGGGCCGTCATCGGCCCGTCAGCTACCCTGACGGGCCAATGACGGCCCGATATAGATTTACGTAGAATGCTGATTGGGTTTAAACAGATATAGGGAGCCCTTAACGGAGCCAAAGACATGGAGTTTTGCCTGAAACTTCCTCAAGGCCCCTACTACACGTCTGCGAACAACAAAGGCTTTGGCGAGACTGCGCTTATGCGCAGGCTCGCCTGGACCTTTGCTGATCGCCTATGTGATCATAACCCTCTTCACAAGGACTGACTAAATTTCAGATCAAGTGGTGTATACCGGTACAAGTTGACAGGGTTATTGTAGTGCGATGTAGTGCAATGATTGCATCAAGGTATTGATAATCATGCTGCAAGTTATTACTATCATCATTTCAAAGAAAACATAAATACATAAAATGTTTAAACACTTTTGGTAATCAAACATCTTCATGTGATTTATAATTAAACTGTCAGTATTTTTCCAATCCTCTTTAATTTAAAAACTTTGCAAAATAACGTATCAAATATAAACTTTGAAGAATGACATTTATTGCACATCAAAAAATAACTGTCTCATGAATTCATCGCAGTTTTATTAAAATGTGTTTTTTTCTTTATTCAGCAATCAGGTTTGTTTTGTTTGCATGCATTTTCTGCTGACTTTGAAACTAATCGTTATGTTCGGTCTGTTATGAACAAAACGCACAACAGCTCAAAGTTCCCCGAGTACACGTTTTCAGTTACTATACTTTAGAAAACTTCAAAACTAGTGTTAGTACCATGTGGCGGCTGTACAACGTCCCCCCGTACTTTGCTATAGTGTGGTTTATATTTCATGGTCTTTTGTGCTAAATGGGTTCAATGCGCAATTTTTTATACTTTGTACAGGGGCCACTGATGAGATCTATTTGGCCGAAACTAGCTAGTCTAGCCCAGAATTATTGCCGCTTTAGCTGTTTTCTGATTTGTTTGTTCATTACTATCAAGGGTCATTCTTTTTAGAATATGTCAATAGAGAAAACATTCCTTGGTACATCTTACAACAGGCATTGTTCCAGCGACGGTTTCAATTAAAACTGATAATGTCTTGTCAAATACTTACAGTGTCACACAAGAGCAGTCTACAGATGATTTTACCTTACATTTTTTACAAACCTACCACGAACATACAGTATATGCCTAGATTTTATTTAACTGTTAGCCATTCCTCTGACATTCTTAAACACCTCGCCATATTATTAGATGTACTCAGTACATTTTCAGGTAACTAAAGTAATTAGTTACGGTGTCCGGACATTTAACCCTGAAAATGCCAGGAAAACCTGCATCTGAAAACGTCGTCTGCTTATGTCGTATGCTGAATATTCTTGCAAACTTTGCAAACCTATTTTTGCATACAGGCAAATAGTTTGGACCTGATCACACTAGGAGCAGTCTGATCAGGTTCCACATTGTTTGCAAAAATGACTTTTAAAATCACAAGCAGATGACAAAGCATACGACACTTGTTGTGATTGGCAGTTTAAGGGTTAAGGGGGAATGGATACACTTCCAAGAAAAATAATTCTTAACGTAGGCATATTTATTTCCCAATTCCGGGAGACTACTCTTAAAGGAAACAGTCGGCTGGGAGCAAATTCTTTTCTTTAAGAGGTGTTCCAATTTGGAAAACAATACATATGGAGAAAAGGCAACAACCACTGAACATAGACCTCCCAAAGTATGTATTTATTTCTGATACATAAACAGGGATTATTGCATTTGCCTTTAATATTCAGAAAACTATGTCTTTGTTGATGGTCTGCACTTTGTACCGAGAACTCCTGGATTCGTTCAAAACGTAGAATAAGTAAAGTTAGGAGTACAGTGTCAAAATATTTCAAGTAATCATGGTATAGTTCTTTGCAACAGGTTATGTCTGACAGACTATAAAGAAAAGGAAACTAAATAATTTGCTGGGAACTCGTGTTGCTCTGTTTTATCTATAGTCGAACTAATGGCTTTGTCTTTGGAACCATAGAAATAGGGTCTAGATATGGGTAGTTCGAGCCACTGAGGGTTTATCATGGTGCCATGTCAGGAGGCACATTACGAAAACACGCCCATTCAAATACAGTCGACTCTCGTTATCTCGAACTCGCTTATCTCGAATAACCGTTTATCTCGAAGTGATAATCTGGTCCCTGTTTTAACACAGAGGTCTACCAACAGTCAATAAAATATTGTGAAAAAGAGGAGAAATTGCTCCTTAGGAGCAATTTCTCCTCTTTTCCACAATATTTTCAATATATCTCTAACTTAGGAGTCAAATTACGTATTCATTCTGTTAAAGGTGGTTGTTCGATTAATTGTTTTTTCCTCAGTTCCGTAAATCTGATATGTCGAACTACGGATATCTCGAAGTGTTTCATAGAGTCCCTTGGAGTTCGAGATAACGAGAGTCGACTGTATATTGAAATTTTCACCACGAAACACTGGAAGTTTTTAGACAAAAAATTCTGATCTTTTTCATATTTCTAAACAGAACAAAGACTGTGGGTACTCGTTTGATTAGGTACCCACAATCTTTGTTTTTGAGCAGAAATAAGATAAATAATGTATACCCCTTTAAATCCCAATTTTACCATATAAAAGTGGGGTTTAAGGAGGTCAAAATTATCTAGGCATGTTTTCGAGATGAAATGGGGATAATTTGGGGAAGTCTTTTAGATCTTTTGTAAATAATGCTATCTTGCAATGAGGCGATTCTAATAAATACATAATACATGCGTTTTTTATGATAAAATAAGAACATTACCCCAAAGGTTCCCTAAATATTTTTGCTTCTACTTGAGCTATCATAAGAATTTCCTAGGTACTCAGAAACGAGTTCGAATCCGCTATGGTAAAGGAGCCATCGGAGTTCGAGTCATTGAAGTTTTACCGAATAGATTTCTGATAAAGCACATTTTGTGAATCAAAATAATGACCTGGATTATCCGCTACATTTTATTGCAGTGTATAGCAAAAAAAAAAACGTCAGTTTAAAAACTTATTCTCTATATATGATTATAAAACGTAAGTGCTGACAGAAATTATACAATCACAAAAATGACTTGAATAGAGAACAAGTTAGTGCGCTTGTCAAGTTTTTTTTTTTTCTGTATCAGACGAGATGCAGCATGGCGTTTGCATCCCCATAAAATCCCAAAGTAGGCAAGGTTTAGAGACAATGTAATAAAATTTAATAGACTGTATTTCTAGAGTAGTTATAATTACAATGAAACCTCTATATTAGGTAAACACTGTCAATGAATGATCTGCTACAGATATCAGAAATATTTAACTTTTATTAATCTTAACCCTTGTCCTGCTGAACCCGGATATACCCTGCCTCTGCAAACAGTGTAGATCCAGATCAGTTGGCTTCTGATCTGGATCTGCACTGTTTGTCATTAAGTATTTGAATATGTATGAACAACTTGGAACAACAGGTAATCTGACTGGTTGAAAATTAGAAATTGGCATGGCATCTTTATTTATTCAGCATGACAAGGGTTAATGATAAGGGATACACTTTCAGGGGCCAGGGCAGCTCTGTCAAAACTGTTTTGCCTCCCATCTGATCGATTTCAGCAGAAGAGAATTTGCTCACAGCTGGAGAAACTGTTTTTTTCTTTTAGAGTAGAGCCCTTTTAAGAAGGGGATGTGTGCACAGTAAAGCATCCAGAAGGTTCCGAAAGTTGTATTTCTTTTTAGAAACAACGGAGATTCTATCAAGTGTACCTGGTTGCCTTAACAGGAACGGGTAAAACATACGCATCGCTATGTAAAACATTGCTAATTTAGAGACACAGTATCCTAAAATGTTGTTTACAAAATATTTTAATTCTCTGCTTACGTGCGTGCAAGAGTGTGCGTGCGTCCCGGATTAAACATCATCAAACAGCCTATAAAATTTGTAAAAGCCGATATCCTGGTAAAGCGAGACAACAGTTTTCGTGTGTTGTCTCCTTACACTAGCTGCTTGGACATAGACTTGTGCATTTGCTGATGTGTTTAATTTACCAATATACGATATTATCAACATGCACTGGTGGTTTGTTTGGAGTTTTATGGCCCATTTAACACTATTATGGACATATCGAACCGGTACGTTTACTTAACCACATATTTCCTGGTTTCTAAATGCAGAACTAGAATAAAAACACTTCTGCCACAAGGCCTATCGGAACCTGAAATAATGGTGACTTAGACTCAATGACGGCCTCTTCGTAAACCTTTAACCTGTGGGTTGGGGCTTGACGATATGTCATTGGCTTGGGCTGCCGTGGTTCAACTGTTGGTTTTCATTTATTCTTGCTCACAGTAGAATTGCCATGAGTACTCGTCTTTGTTTATCATAGTGATTAATTTGATTTTTATTTCTCGCTTTAACTGAGTTAGGAGCCTTTATGCGAACCGAATTTTTATGTGTTTCTGTATTAAGAGTAGCATCGGGACCCAGGATGAAATTGGCTGGTAGTAAAAGTGCTTTAAACCACACCTCCACCCCCACCCCCGGTGGTTTATTCTAGGCAATGGTCCTGGTGTTAGTCTTACTCTTTGTTGCTTTGTAGTTTATTCTACGGGGCGATTTGTTTTAAGTCTTGCATTGTGTTATTTTGTTCTTGTATTTTTCAGCCCCCGCCCCCGGTGGTTTATTCTAGGCAATGGTCCTGGTGTTAATCTTACTCTTTGTTGCTTTGTAGTTTATTCTATGGGGCGATTTGTTTTAAGTCTTGCATTTTGTTATTTTGTTCTTGTATTTTTCAGTCCTTTTAGCATTGCGATTACCTCGCTTGGGGAAGTGAGAGCTAATCTTAGTGCTTTTCGTAAGTTTGTTCGATTTGCGCTTGTTTGGTTTTGTCTGTTTCCTCTTCCTCTTCGTGTCTGGGAAGGGCTGCGTCTTGTGATTTTGGCACTCCCTGGACCATTTTCTCTTACCTTTTTTTATTCTACTGACCGTTCTAAGGCGGTAGTCCCGGTGTTAGTCTTACTCTTCGTTGATGTGTGGTTCATTCTACGAAGCGATTTGTTTTAAATCTTGCCTTGTGTTATTTTGTTCTTGTGTGTTTCAGTCCTTTACTACTCCAGATGCATCATAAGATGTAGGGATGAGGAACAAATAAGAACAATGCCACATATGCAACCACAGACGCACAAACATTTATTGCAACTCCAGTTACAAATATATGTTCAGTTCGCATAGGTGTTCTGTACCTCATCTATGAAACATCACAATGAAACACATATAATCAAAACAACTGTGATGAAACAAAGCAAATGACTCAATGTCAATCTGAAGCTAGAACACAAGAAAACCACAAACAGGACCACTATGGTATGATGGGACCGACCATAAACAATGACAGCCAGGCACATGAGAAACAGATTAAGAAGGAAGCCATCATTTAGTCTGAGGACCGACCCACTGTCATGCAATTAAAGCGGAAAGCCTTAATTTGGTGAACAATCATGTAAGCAAAAAACAAAGACACGCAAAGCAACCAAATTCTTCTTCTCCACTTACTTATTATCTTTGGTGACATGTTTACAAACCTTGCTAATGAAACAATCAATAATCACTATATATGCCCCTCCCCCACCCCCACTTCCTCCTTTGTTTATGGGTTACAACTGTGATGTCCCTATCTTTGTTTGCTGTTACCAAAGTGGTGAGTGACTCCTCCACTTTTATACTTGTTTACAAAAGTGATGGACTGGGCTTTCTCATTTGTATATCAAATGTAAGTTCTACGTAACGTCTAATAACCAAGCATTGACATCAGGAGGCACACCGTTAGGGAGAATACACACTGAGACTGTCTGAAGGACAATATTTTGACTATCGATAAAAGGGTTAAACAGGACGAAACGCCTTAAGGGAAACTCCGATCTTTTTTTTTTTTTTTTTTTTTTTTTTTTTTTACTTTTTTCCTGACCGACATAAAATATTTTGATACAAATACTGACCCAGACGGTGACACCAGATTATATTTGTTTTAGCAGATTTGGTGTAAGTGATCACTTCTCCAAATGCAATTCAAACATATAGTTTTGCTTTTACAAACACAAACTTCAATGTTCTGAATTACTGTGCGCAATGAAACATATTTCCACGTGTAATGAATCATGCAAATGATAGGGTTAGACAACACTGGTCAAATAAAACTGTTTCCATATTATACAGTCGAGCTTCAATGGCTCGAACATCTTTAGGACCATAGAAATTTGTTCGAGACATGGGTAGTTCGAGCCACTGAGGGTTAATCATGGCGCCAGGTCAGAAAGCAAATAGCGATAATTTAGGGAAATATTTTCGATTTTCTACACAATAATAGTATGTTGAGTGTACTCATTAGAATTGCCTCGATGAGGCGATTCTAATGAGTACACACAACATACAATTTCGTGATAAAATGAGAAAATTTCCCTAAATATTTGTTTTCTTGAGCTGTCGGAAGAATTTCGTAGGGACTCAAAAACAAGTTCGAATTAGCCATGGTAAACGAGCTATCGGTGTTCGAGCTATTGAGGTTTTACGGTATGTTCTGCAAAGTCAACAAACGTATCTACGGACATATGCGTATTTGCGCAGTCTGCTCAGAATCCTCCCTGTGCGCATTTTGGATAGCTAAGGATGCAAAGTTTCTTCATACGGACAGGGAAGACTCTGATCAGACTGCGCAGATAAGCAGGCTCATTTGAGTCTTTGTTGGGACCGCATGCCCGACGGTACTTTCTCACGTTGTTATGTGAATTTGGGGTACATGTGTAACGCAAAAACATGTAGTCCCTTTTATCATTTATGAACCGCACATGAGAAAATGTATCATATAAAACATCGCCCACCGAGGACTCTAATCAGTTTGCTTATCAGCCTGCTTATCCGCACTGCTCAGTATCTTCGTTGTTCGCATGAAGAGACTTTGCATTCTTGGCTATCCATATATGCCAAGTGAAGATTCTGATCAGACTGCGCGAATGCGCAGGCTGATCTGAATCTTCGCTGGGCGCATATATACGAAGGTATGTGTTCTTATATTGTGGCTCTTATTTC
The DNA here is from genome assembly GCA_964016985.1 of Anodontia alba. Lineage (NCBI taxonomy): Eukaryota > Metazoa > Mollusca > Bivalvia > Lucinida > Lucinidae > Anodontia > Anodontia alba. The sequence continues at coordinate 137,115,667 of OZ024823.1, forward strand.
GGTGTCAATATAACATGGTTTACAAGCATGTTTTTTCTGATAGTATTATGACATAATATAGACCGCTCCAATCTAAAAGATATCTTCGAGCACATACAAAGATATACGAGAGCGAAGATACCCAGGTAATGCCATAATCGCGAAGCACAGCCTTCGTGAGGCACAAAAAGATGGAGAGATAAGGAACAAACAGTGACAAAACAAGCGTAACATACGAAATCACCGACGACCAGACAAAGAAGAACTGCAACAGAGGAACCGCCGTGGAACGGTCAGTAGAAAAACCTCGGTGACCTAACCACATTTTGATAAAATTTTGATAACACTTCTTCTGATATCAGCAGGCAAAAAGTGAACAGGCAAAGCTATCTTTTCAACGGTATTGTAGGAAAAATAACTGTGAATTTCGTCAACAGGAGTGCATTGATTCCAGAATGACTTCCAGAACATTTATGGCTATTCAAGTCTAAAGACTTGGTGGTTTTGTTGGATGGGTTAAATCAAATTCATAACATATAAACTGTTTGTCCAAAATATATATTTCAAAATTGGAAGAAAAAAATCTATATAACATGTTGTGATGAGAATTTGGAATCAGAGCAAAAGAACTTTAAAAAAGGGAATAAACATAACTCGCGTTTTAATAGGGAACAAGTAATATCTGCAAAAAAAAAACAGACGTAGGAACGAAAGTATATTTACATATTTATAACAATGAAAAAAAGGGAACGGGATAGATTCATTAAAAAAAAAACCTGGTTTCGAACCCGCGACCTTCCGCGTGGTAGGAGAACCCTCTTCCGACTGGGCTATGGGGGGCTGTATCGTGCCGATTGGAAACTAATTATATATTGCTAACCAGCTACATTTTTCTCCAGCTAAAAATAAACATAACTCAAAATTGTGCGTATGGAAGGACAAAGAGTACAGTATCGTTCGAAAAGTGTTTATACATGTATTATTATTATTTTTTTTTTTTTTAGTATTTTCCTGTTTAGGTTTGTCCTAACCTCGCAGTTTTACCGTGATCATGAAAACACTTATCAAAACATAATGTACAATGACTAAGATGGCGTGCCCTTTTACGGTAATAACAGAAAAAGTCGTTGTGCAGATTCTTTTCGATTGTATGGCACATATTCGTGATTTCATACAGCTGCTCAAGACGACGAGCTTAAACGCCTACGTCGAAAAACTTAATGTATAAATAATCTCCTGCACAATAACTATACTGAGTCTTTTATATATAGACTGTTCGATGCACTGTTTTCCAAGGCCGGAGGCCGAGGGCAATAGTACATCGAGCTATCCACGGTACCGAGGGCGCGGTAGTTTTGACTATTCCTCCAAAATAGCCATGAAATAACTGTTTTATAACCCAATTAATGCTAAAACATTATTGTTTTAACCAGTCAGCGCTGTTTTAATTGGCACGCCATGTCGGCACGACAACGTGAAAATTGACGTCACTAAGCGTGGTATAGTCAAACTATTGCCCAGCACTTTTGCATTGGGTTTAAATGGGTGACGTCATTAACTGTGGATAGTCAAAAATATTGGACGGCTGGTGACGTCAACATTGTATGATTTTGTTGACGTGGCTCCGGCGTGCACCAATTAAGTAATAAACAGTCTAAATACTCGTAGACAAAACTATTTCATTGAGCTGTATATAGTAGGGTGGGTAATATTTTACCATACCTCGCAGATCGTATTGTTGTATGCTCTTTGTAGAAGACTCATTTGAAAGCACAGATCAATGAGTTGAAATGAACGGACTCTATTTTACTGATTCTGTTCATGAACTATAATATAAGGTGCAACACAATTACGCAAATTGACACAGTAATCTCAGACGTTCAGAAAGTATAAACGACACCATGGTGACGTTTAAAGACCTCCACACGGCACTTAACATCAATTGTAGTCATTACGAAAACACGCCTATTCAAATATATAGAAAATTTCACCTCCAAAAACTGAAACTTTTCACATAAATAAACTCTGATATTTTTCACATTTCTGCTCAAAACATAGATTGTGGGTACTCGTTAGAACCGCCTCGATGAGGCGGTTCTAACGAGTACCCACAATCTATGTTTTTGAGCAGAAATAAGAAAAATAATGTATACCCCTGTAAACCCCAGTTTTACTATATAAAAGTGGGGTTTAAGGGGGTCAGAATTATATAGGCGTGTCTTCGTGATGGAAGGTTTAAACATTCTGAAAATAAAAAAAGTAATATAATAATTATTTTATAATAGTTTAAATTATTATTATTATTATTACTATTATTATTATTATTATTATTGGTGCATTTACAGGAAAAAAACTGTTGTTAACTATTCGGACGTAATGTTGTTCATACTTCGATGAATACATGACTCATGCGACGTCACATAAGCATTAAGTGATGTTCAAAATAAATCATATTCTCTCCAATATCATCGGATGATGGCGACGTTATGCCATCAACGACGCTGTTCATAAAAAACAAAATGCGTGAAATTGTTTCCTTGTTTTAATTCTAGCCTTCTCTCCAGATCCTGTTGTTTTTTGTTAGTTTTTTTTTTGTTTTTTGGGTTTTTTTTTTTTTTTTTTTTTTTTTTTCTTCTTCTTCTTCTTCTTTTTTTTTTTTTTTTTTTTTTTTTTTTTTCGTAAATTAATGATAATGGACGGAATATGATATACATGTAAGTAATAAAGGTATTTTTTTAACGTTCATTGCACTATGAACAGCAATGGGTCACGAGCAAAGTTTACACCAACCCCTTCGGGTTTCACTTACTTCTTTCGTGATCCAATGAACGCTATTAAAATACCTTCACTTCTTTATCATATGACGACGCTGTTATTCAGTGGCGTAACGTCATGTCATAAAAATCGTATGGTCACACGTTAAATAACACTTTGGCGGGAATAAGTAACTTCATGACGACGTCCATGTCAACCATACATTTTCTGTTGAACAATAGTCAACTTTAAAGACGATAAAATTCAATTTAAAATGGTCATATGATAAACAGAACTTTACACTCGTGATCATTTCGTATGAAATTTATGAAACTCGTTTCATTTTTTATATGAAATGACCACTCGTGTAAGATCCTCGATAACTACTACTACTGTGTGAAACACATTAGTTGGACTTTTTTGTTTTCATTTGTGCTTTATTTTATTTGTTGTTGTCGTCATCGTCCGTCGTCGTTGTTGTTATTTAATTACTGTATCAGAAAGGAATGTCATTAGTCATTTTCCTCAGTCGAAGGCATGAAGCATTCTTAAGATTCTAAGTTTCTATGTGTATTACAGCTTGATAATTAAATCTATACATCAAAGGCTGTCAAAAATGATGAATGAGCTGAGAATTATAAATATGTACAAGTTTACTTCTCAACAGTTTGCATTTTTGCATTTAAATTAAAATATTCATATATTAAGGAAAATTAATATATATGTAATTCTACCACAATTATTCGCCACATCCATCATCATGGCTTCCCAGCATGATCCACGAAAACACGCATTACCTCCCAAGTATGTTTGATGTACATTGGAAAATATGTGCATACAAACAAAACGCAAACAAAATATGCAGTCCTGTAGATAGTCAGTTGTTCTTGTTTTCGAAAGTTCGATTTTCCCAGTTAATTACTGATGATATACAAAAACAAAAAAATCATGTTTTACAACTTCTACATGCACTACTACTTCTTCTAATAGTAGTGGTTGTGGTAGAAGTATTAGAACTACTGCTGCTGCTACTACTTCTACTACTGCTACTATTACTACTGTTGATACTAATAATGTAGTAGCAGTAGTAATAGTGGTGGTAGTAGTAGTCGTTAAATTATACGATACATAAAGCATTCATGTCTTTCTGATTTGGCTTGCACTGATGGACAGAATACCCAATATACTTAATCAGCTGTGAGATAATAAAATAGGTCGCCAGTAACATATATATGCTTAGTCAGCGCCTTGACAAATGCGCAATCTAATCTGAGTCTTCGCTGAGCGCGCATGTCAGAAGGTGCATTTTCTAACGCTGAGGCTGATTTATTTACCAAGGCCCAGTTGTTCAAAGCCTCGTTAGCTTACCGAGCTCGTAGGTGGTCAAACTGTTCACTGTTCTAGTAAGTACAATATCAAATTCACAGGTATTTTTGCTGAAAAAGTGTGAGTAGCTTTTGCAAATGCAAAAGCTACTCACATTTTTATCAGCAAAAATATTAGCATATATGCCATATTTAATGATCAAAGATTTAACGATGCGTTAACTAACGACATCGTTAATTTTGAACAACTGGGCCCAGCCCAGCTAGCATTCTACGTAAATCTACATCGGGCCGTCATCGGCCCGTCAGCTACCCTGACGGGCCGATGACGGCCCGATATAGATTTTCGTAGAATGCTGACTGGGAGATTCTTTCAAAAATAAAGATGTGAGCCAGCGCATGATAAAATCTACAATAAGACCTGTGTGACCAGCAAAGACTCAGATCAGCCTGAGCATCCACCTAGTATGGCAATGGGTCCACTGTAAATCTGAATCACATATTTCAAAACACGTGCATTTAATCTGCGCCGGTTATCATTCTTAAAGATAGTTCTTTTTTGCTTTACAGTGACTTGAAAATGCGAAATACTATACGTATGACAAGGCCACATTTAAACTGTGCCTCAAAACTCCTACCAGATGTTCTGACTATTCAACATATAACAAGTACCATCAAACAATAAAATAACAAGAATATGACACCTTTAAGTATTTTGATGCTCATACATTCACACGCGTTCTCATAACTCCAGAAAAGATTTTCTTTAAACAAACTGTTTTCCTGTTTATCCTTTTCCTCCAAAAAAGTGTATGTTGTGGTTACTAATTGGAGGCGATTCTAATGAGTACCCACAGCATGTACTTTCATGGAGAAAAAAAGAGACAAAATTAATCTGAATATCCTCTTGTCCGGAGCTACACTTTTATTTAAAATATATACGTATTTAATAATCAGCATTGAATTTGTCCCAACAAGAGGGATAGTCAAAAACCATTTAATACTTTTGATCGGTGGTGCACTAAGTTAATTCGGTTTATGGTCATAGACTCTCAGATATAAACTGGGACAAGACACAGTAAAATCAAATGAGCCAGCGCATGACAAAACCTACAATAAGACCTGTATGACCAACGAAGACTCAGATCAGCCTGTACAGCCACCCAGTATGGTAAGGTGTTCATTCCTCTTTGGACAGCCCTGAGGCTGTGAAAGGCACATGCGATCAGCGAAGACTCTGATCAGACTGCGCGGATGCGCAGGCTGATCTGAGTCTTCGTTGGTCGCACAAGTCTTATTGTAGGTGTTGTCATGTGCTGGATCAGATGCAAGACTATAGGCTAACCTTGAACGCTCAGGCCATGTTGTGTGTGCCCGCTCACCTTGTGATTTATCTAAAATGGTGATTGAACGGCAAAAAGAGTAGATTGTGACCAGACGTGCTCTGTGGATCTGATCTGGGTCTACACTGTTTGCCCAGGCAAGTCTGTCTGAATATGCAGGGTTAAAACAGTAATAAACTATTCTGCCATACTGTTGTACCACTGTTGGTTTCTAGGTACTGGTTGGTTACAGCAAGGATGCAAAACCATTCGTTAAGTAACAGCTAATATTCAATAGAAGAGCAGCGTGAAAAAAGTGTCCAGCTGCTCAAATGGATTTTTAAAGATGTTTAAGACAAAGGGGAATTCATACACTTTCAGGGGAGTCAATTTTCTCAAAACTGATTTTACCTCCTTTCTGAATAGGGGTCTACTATAAAAGGAAAGAATTTGCTTCCCATGGAAGCAAATTCTTTCCTTTTAGAGTAGACCCTTTTCGGAAGCGACTTGATGAACGAAAAAAAAACTGAAAGTCACAAAAGTTGTCTCCCATGTAAAAATTTCCCGGAGTCTACCAAATTATTTACATAATTACAGTAATACACAATAAATTTATTACGCGCTTGCTTTAAGAAATATAAAAATTCTACACTCATACTGTTGATATTATATATGCATCCTAAAATACTTGCACGATAATTTCAGTATTTTACATAGTTCACGCATTTCTTGACTTCTACGAGGTAGTTTGTATGTGTTTCGGTACAACTGTATTGATATACGACTCCATGTTTGCCCATGCCAAAAATTTACCTTTTTAGCATATTCTTCACATTGTTTATTTTTAAGAAAAAAAAAAACGTAAATAAACCGTGTGTACGTTTCAAAAATCATTCGCCCATTTATAAAACAGGTCCTGTAGTGCATACATCTAAACAATCCATTTTTTAATTTTTTCAAAGATATAGACAGAATGTACCGAAGTCCTAGTTATTTTGAGCCACGATGCGAGAAAATATACCTTCTTACACATGCGTCTAAAGAAGACTAATCCGCCTGCGCATGCGCGCAGTCTGAGCAGAGTCTTCGTAGTCCGCACGAAGACACTTTACATCCTTGGCTATCCAAAATGCGCCCAGTGAAGATTCTGATCAGACTGCGCGAATGCGCAGGCTGATCTGAATCTTCGCTGAGTGCACATATCCGAACGTACGTTTTCTGACGTTGCGGCTCATTTCGTACCATTACGTTGATTTATGCATTTATGTACAAATAGGAAAAATATGCTATGCTCAGAGTATATTCATATTAACCTTTGCCTCTCTCTGGGCTTATTCATCAGACGATAAATCGATGATATTTTTCTTAGCTTTCCTAGAAAACAGGATTTGGCATTTCATGCAAATTGTCTCCAATGGAGACAATTTGCATGAAATGTCAGAGCCTGTTTTCTGGGGATATAAGAAAAAAGTTTCAAAATGTCGTCTGTTGAAAATATTGGCCAGAGTGCTAAGAGTTAAGAATACCATTATGAAGGGCAAACCAATGAATTACATTTGGATCAGTGCTCACGATCGTATATTTTCACTAAAGATGAGTTCTGCCACCAGAAAAGAACGGATGTCACTGTGTGCGAAAAACCACGGTCCAGATGACTCTTCTTGCGATATCTTTCAGAAAGTCATTTTTTGTCTGGCGCTTAAGTCATTAGAAGGAAATTTGCATTTTTTATAATGATTTAATGCAAAATGTTTTGTCGTGATTGCTTATTATATTCTGTTTAGCAGTTTTAAGCAAATCTAGTATTTTCAAGTTTCCCTATAGTAAAATGGGTAAAGATTATGTAGGTTGATTGGAAGCAGGTATTCAACAAGTTCCACTTTTTCAAGTTTTGTGAAGTTTCTACAACGTCCTTGTGAAACATCATAATGAAGAAGCAGAAGAGGAAAGCAAAAAGATATATTCTTTGATACAAATTCCATACAATATCACTTTACAAAAGAAACTGCTTAGGTAAGACCATTGTTTGGCTGTAAATGTCATATTAGGGTAAATATTGAAGATCAAAGCATAGAAGCAGAAAAGACAGACGTACTTGTTCAACTTCGATGATTCTGTTCTTATCACAAAAGAGACATTTATCTGATGGAAAAAGGGGTCCTTTTGATGCCGCGTCTTTTTTAGGCGTATTTGATTGTGTCTCATTTAAATCCCAACGTTATGCACTTTCTGCAGATCTTTTCCTACTCACTAAATATATATTTGTAAATCTTTGGTAGCTGCATCTGTGAGTACCGTGCAAAGTTCATCAAATGATTCGGGATATTCATTGAAATATCCTCCATTCTGTGCCTTGAGTCTGTTTGAACACATCACGAAAACATGCCTATATAATTTTGACCCCCTTGAACCCCACTTTTATAACTGGGGTTTACAGGGGTATACATTATTTTTCTTATTACTGCATTAAACATAGATTGTGGGTACTCGTTAGAACCGCCTCGCCGAGGCGGTTCTAACGAGTACCCACAATCTATGTTTTGAGCAGAAATATCAAAATTTTAGAATTTTTCATCTGAAAACTTTAATTTTTTTGGTGGTAAAATTTTCAGTATATTTGAATAGGCTTGTTCTCGTAATGAGAACTCTTGCTCAGTCAGCTCAATGACAATTTAGGCCCAGTTGTTCAAAACTAACGATCACGTTAGTTAACGTATCGTTAAAATTTTGATCATTAAACATAGCATATACGCTAATATTTTGCTTAAAAAGCTACTCACATTTTTTTTCCTCGTAGATGTACTTTCCAGAACAGTTATTATTTTGACCGCTAACGAGCTCGTTGAGCTAACGATGCTTTGAACAACTGGGCCCTGATCTCTCGTGCTCTGATCATGCACTATACATACTTTGCTACTACTTCTCTACAACCTATGTCGCACAGGTGGTTTGTCTAGAATAGTTGCTGGTTGCTCCATGAAGTCATGGAGTGAATGTTTCAGAAAAGACAACATACAATGGCACTTCTACTACTTGTAGAATATCTACAATCAAACACACACACACACACACACACACACACACACACACACACACACACACACACACACACACACACATCTTATATATAATATATATATATACATTATTATATATTATATATAAGATGTGTATATTAATTATATATATATATAAGAACAGATGCAAATGACCATACTGTGATAAGGGCAGATCAAAGAAACATATATAAATATTAAATATGCAATAACTCCAAAGTACAACAGATAGAAAAATGAAAGTAACTTTGATTAAAAGGTAATTAAATGTACTTTACATTTACATAAAATATGCAGATTTGCCACGAGAAATCAAAACAATGCCAAATCGTAACTTTTATGTGGGTAACCCTTAATTTGTAACGTAAACAACAGCATAACCCATCAATTTCCGAAAATAAGATATGTGTTCTGCAGTATGGAGATTGCTCTTTAAGTTAAAATCATTATTTGTGTTATTAAAAAGAATTTATACTTTCTTCATATTTTCTGTTTTATCTTAAATTGAAATGAGTTTTTTTCAAGCAATCACATAGATAACCTTTTTTTTTCGGCCGTAGCATAGAAAGGCCCCTATGGCTAAAGTCCAAACAAGTTTTATTTATACCAGAAATATGAACCTTGAACATAGAATAGGTTTGCGAAATTCCCTAGTAGGTGGTGTGGGCAGGTTCAGGATATCCCACCCATGGGTCAAATTAATTCCCTTTTTTTACTACTAATTTGTTGAATACGTTACCATGTTTTCATAAATGTAGAGAAATATGTTCTTTTTGCAAAAACTGCAGTAAATGAATCATATTTGTTGCAACACTGCAAACTATTTTGAAATTTACCTCATACATGAAGATTTGTATTGAATAATGAAATTTTGTAAATTCGTTTATAGGTGACGTATTTAACAAGTCATAACACGGTAATGACCCAATCGCCACAATGCAAACAAGTTGCATTTGACGCAGAAATAAATGTTCTTAAATATAGGGTATATCTGCAAAATTCCCTTGAGGGGATGGGGGCAAGAGTCCTATTGACACCTCAAGGTCTGAACGTTTAAGATGCAAAGTGCGAGAAAAATGCCCTTTCGCACAGTGTCTCTTCCTTCCCTGCTTATATAATCACTGGACTAATCCAATAGCCTATGACATCCCATACGCTCATGAGCCTGTAGTAAATACCGACGTACAAAGAAGGCCCTCATCACGAAAACACGCCTATATAATTTTGACCCCCCTTATACCCACTTTTATATTTTTCTTATTTTGCTAAAAACATAGATTCTAAGGCGGTTATAACGAGTACCCACAATCTATGATTTGAGCAGAAATATGCTGGCCAGACTATACTAATGTGTAAACTACGAATCTGGGCTTTCACTGTTTGCCTAATAGACTTTTTTTACATTTTACGCATCATGTGTTTTTTGTATGTAATTATAAAGAGGGTACGTTAAAAGTGAAAATAATAAAGAGAAATTAATGAAAAAAAATGAATAAATTAAAATTGAAACCACTAAAATGGCTTTTTTGTCAGCCTCCAATAATCTACTGGTTTCAAGTATGTTGATTTGTAAGGTGGCTGAATACTCTTGGTAAATTTTCTGTCATTTTTTAAAGGGAAACAACTTTTGTAAGCTCATGTTTGCTTCTCTGTACACCAAGTTCTTTCTGAAAAGGAGTCTATTCTAACAGGAAAGAATTTTCTCCTCTTGGGAATAAATTCTTTTGTTTTAGAGTAAACCCCTTTTAAGAAATGTAACAAAAAATGACAGCTGTCTCCCTTTCTTGAGACAATGTATTCAATGTATTCAAAGGAGTATTCTGAAAGTTTCATTCATTCGTCCAAAAAAAACCCTGCCAAAGTATTAAATAGCAGATCTTATATCAACACAAAAAGTGTGAAATACCAGCCTTATTATTTTACATATGTCTAATAATAAAAAATCATAGATAGGAATTTCTGACAGGAGAATGCCATGTAAATAAGATTTCATTTTTCTCTCTTTTTTTTTTTTTTTTTGTCACTGAGATATAGCGAGATCTGACTTAATAGTTATTTTTGTTACCTAAGACAGATGTCTGTCAAATACTATCAGGTTTTCACCTTAGTTGTGCAACATCGTGACAAAATAATACAAGGAAATTTATATTTAGAAAAAAATATTCAAAAACTGGCATTTTGTGATTACAACGATACGTTTTTGTGTGAAACTTTTTTATTGCTTTCTTTAACCTTTTCCATCTGGAGTTTATTAAATGGACTTTCCCATCAATGAATTTGAACATGCCCATTGTTGTAAATAGGGGTGTCAGTCAAATATCGAAACAGAATGGCAAACAGTGTAGATCCTAATGAGACGGCTCACCATGAGTGCCTAAATATCGAAACAGAATGGCAAACAGTGTAGATCCTAATGAGACGGTTCACCATGAGTGCCTAAATATCGAAACAGAATGGCAAACAGTGTAGATCCTGATGAGACGGTTCCTCATGAGCCGTCTCATCAGGATCTACACTGTTTGCAAAGGTATAACGGTTTGGTCTGCAGATTTAAACCGTAAAGCGCAAGTCACAACAGCAGCAAACGATATCCGGTTGTTTTTAATTTCAGGGAAAATACAATTTGACATTTCATATAACTCGCTGCTTAATTTCTCCGAAAAAAAATAAAAGTGGGTTAGAATGTCGTGTACAAAATATTTGAATGGAGGTCTAAGGGTTAAATAAACAGTGACCCAGACGGTCATACAAGGTCAGACATCATACCTGATTTACTTCGTTATTGTCTTGCCACCTCTTTATATCATCTTTATATACACCGTCGGATAATACGACCTCGTTATCATTACGGAACATGACGAAGCAAAATAGTTCACATCCGATTTCATTCAGGTTGTTGTTGGTTGTGGTGGCGGTCACATTATAAAGCAAAATAGTTCACATCGAATTTCATTCAGGTTCTTGTTTTGTTTTTTGTTGTTTTTTAGATTTGTTTGTTTATTTTAGTATGATATAGGTAACTTGTGAAAATCTGTTATCATTTGTTAACTATAGTCGAACTTCAATGGCTCGAACATCTTTGGAACCATGAAAATTTGTTCTAGAAATGGATAGTTCGAGCCAGCGAGGATTAATCATAGCGCCAGGTCATGAGCCAAATGTATTTTCGATCTTCTATAAAATAATGGTATGTTGAATCTAAAAAGTACACACAACATACATTATCATTAAAATAAGAAAATTTCTTTTAAATATCCGTAGATATTTTTTTCTTGAGCTAGCGGAAGAATTTCCTAGGGACTAGAGAATTCCATCACGAAAACATGCCTGTATAATTTTGACCCCCTTAAAGCCCAACTTTTATATAGTAAAACTGGGATTTATTACAGGAGTATACATTATTTTTCTTATTTTGCTAAAAAAGCATAGATTGTGGGTTCTCGGTAGAATCGCCTCACCAAGGCGGTTCTAACGAGTACCTACAGTCTATGTTTTGAGAAGAAATATGAAAATTATCAGAATTTTCTATCTGAAAAATTTCCTTTTTTTTTTTTTTTTTTTGGTAGTAAAATTTTCAATATATTTGAATAGGCGTATTTTTGTAATGGTAAACAAGGCATCGGTGTTCGAGTCATTGAAGTTTTACTGTGTATGGTGTTTGCCATGCCTACAATCACAAGAGGAAAGACACCTATACAGTAATACCATTATATGGTTTTCCAGAACAAGCACATTCATATACCATATTTTCCCTAAATATGCGGACAACTTATTATCTATCCTAAAATTTGAACAAGTCCATTTCACTACCTGTCAAAGCGTCTAAAACTTGCTGGATGAGCGGCAAACAGTGTAGACCCTGATCAGACGCCGCGTTCTGCGGCGTCTGATCAGGGTCTACACTGTTTGCTCATGCTTATCTGTCCAAATAGTTAGGATAAATACTGTAAAGCATATAAATTGACTAATCATCTGTGACATGAAACAAACTCGTTTCAAATGGAAAGCCTAGAAGTTGAGCTCAACCATAAACGAGAAAGGTAAGGCTCCAACATTCTAGAACACATTTGGGATCGTGCCGTCATTCGGTCTGCGGTCCGACCTACCGTCGTGCAAATATAGAGAACAGAAAAGTTGTTAGCCTTGATTTGGTTTAACAACTAAAGCATGTAGTCTGTCACACCAAATCAGTCTTTGGGTAACAATCCTAAAACATTTTATAAAGCAGCTCCTTATAATTTGAATAGAAGAAGCAACTGCTCCCGTTTAAATACTCTGAATTTTATACATCGGATTTATTGCACACTCGACTCCTCCGCAGAGCGCACTTAGCCATGCCCACATGGATAACTGTCAATGAAACCTAACAAACATTAAAAGGGTACCTTTAAAATAAACAGGTATAAAAAATCAACAGTATGCGATGTTTTTTTGTTTTTTTGTTTTTTTTTTTTCAAGCCTGTAATTCCTTACAAACATTAAAAGTTTACCTTTAAAATATACTGGTAAAAAATCAACAGTATGCAATGTTTTTATAAACCTTTAATTCATGATTACCAACGCTTTCATTAGTTATTAACCAATTGTGCGTAGTATTCGATAAGAATGACGCACTGGGAAAGTGAAAAGCGATAGTGAATTACAGAGTTCCAAAACTCGTTAGCGCTTCGAAGATAAAAGACAAGAGTTGTCAGAAGACAACGCAGCTCGCCAGAAAGGGCTGATCGGATAAGAAAACAATCTTTAAATATTAAAGATTAGATGCAGAACTTAAACATGGCTGTAAATGACAGCGTTTGACTTGACTTTTATAGCTGAAGAATTTCAAACTGAGGGATGGGGTATATGCTATCGAAACGCCTTCCCTTAGATTGATGTGGACAAAATATGAGAGCTATATCTTACATGTTGAATCACTTAGGTTGGTGTGGGCGGAATATAAAAGCTATATCTTACATACTTCAGCAGTCATGTTCACCTTTCAAAACTTAAACACAGCTGTAAATGACAAAGTATGACCTGACCTTGACCTAGGCAGAAGGTCAAACTGAGGAAGGAGTGTGTACTACTGAAAAGTCTTACCCTAAGGTAAGTGTATACTTCAGCAGTTACGAACACTTTTAAAAACTTAAACGCAGAACTCAAACATGGGCTTAAATGACGAGTATGACCTGACCTTGACCTAGGCAGAAGTTTAAACTGAGGAAGGGGTGTGTGCTATTGAAAGGTCTTAGCCTAACGTTGGTGTGGGCCAAATATTAAAGCTCTATCTCGAATACTGCAGCAGTTATGCACACTTTTAAAAACTTAAACGCAGAACTTAAACATGGGTGTAAATGTCAAAGTAAGACCTGACCTTGACCTACATAAAAGGTCTAACTTGGGGATGGGGTTGTATGCTATTGAAAGGTCTTACCCTAACCTAGGTGTTGGCCAAATATGAAAGCAGTACATATACCTTAAACAATTAAAAAACTATGCACACCTTTGAAAACTTTAACATTATGCTAACGCGGACGCCGACGCCGACAGACGCCGACGCCAACGACTGTATGACAACATAAGCTCTCCAGGGACATAGTCCCAGCGAGCTAAAAATACGAGACTCACTGGATACACTTGGAAGATTTTGCTATTCTGGGCCCTGTTGTTCAAAGCGTCGTTAGCTTAACGAGCTCGTTAAGGGTCATTTCATTAACTCTTTTAGCGGATTCAATACACAATATTCTGATATTTTTTGCCGACAAAATGAGAGTAGCTTTTGCACTCACATTTTTTCAGAAAAAAATTTCAGCATATTTGCGTATCACTCGATGTAAATTTTAACGAATCGTTAACTAACGACGTCGTTAGTTTTGAACAACTGGGCCCTGCAGATTAGCAAAATCCAGTCGCTTATTTTCTTTTATTTAAGTATTTGTGTGGCAAATTCTTTGACTTCATGTTTGCTTGCTGGATATCAATCACCTTCTGAAAGGGACCACTTAATATGGATCGAATTTGATCCCTGTGTTAGCAAATTCTTTCCCTTTAGAGTAGACTCCTTTCCAAAAGGGTAAACAATTTAGACGGAGCTGTTGCCCCTGAAAATGTGTCATTTCAAGCCAATGGACGCTATATAGACAAATGCCTACAGCGCTATAGTACATTTCACTCCCTATGTGACACTATTGTTATACAGAAGTCAGTAGAAAAACACTAAATCTGACAAAAAATATTTACATAAAGAAAATATCTATTACAAGATCCGTTTTATTATGTCCAACTTAAAAAGCAAAAGTACAACTTATCATCAGGAATTTGTTATTTTTTAGCCGCGTATGTATATATTTGTAATTCAAATCCAAAAGTAACGCCCATATTAACAATCTAGGTCCAAAACCCACCCCATACAGTCGAACCTCGTTATCTCGAACTCGCTTATTTCGAATAACCGCCTATCTCGAAGTGAAAATCTGGTCCCTGTTTCAACATGAAACTATGACAACAGGTAACAAAATAATGTGGAAAAGGGGAGAAATTGCTCCTCAGGAGCAATTTCTCCTCTTTTCCACATTATTTTATATATATATTTCTAACCAGGGGTCAAATTACATATTCATTTTTTATATGTGGTTGTTCAATTTATTGTAATCCTCACTCTCTCAACTCCGATATGTCGAGGTACGGATATCTCGAAGTGTTTCAGTGAGTCCCTTGGAATTCGAGATAACGGGAGTCGACTGTATTTTGGCACATCCCAATATACCATCATACAGGAAGTTAACCCCATTACCTCAGCCCCTCCATCCACGGGCACAACACTATTTAGTCAAATATAAGCACAATTACGGGAGTAATTACGGTGTCTAAATATTTAGGGTTAATCTAAGACAAAGTACAAGCAGAATTAGGATGTTTGTTATATGCATAGGACGGAAGGAAGGCCCTTTAATAGCACAGGTCATGTGATAAGGGTGACATTTATGGTTGCAACAGGAGCTTTGACTTTAATCTCTGAATATATCGATGTCTCGATGTCGCATATGATTATGTTTTATGTGAGCCGCAACTCGAGAAAACGTCCCCACATCAGTGTACCCGCATTATATATCTCTGAATATATCGATGTCTCGATGTCGCATATGATTATGTTTTATGTGAGCAGCAACTCGAGAAAATGTCCCTTATGACAGTGTACCCACATCCGTGCAGTCTGATCAGTGTCTTCGCTGGATAGTCGAAGATCTGCAATTTTTTCTGGGGAACAATACAGACTGATTAGACTACGCGGAGAGTTAGCGAACAGTGGCTCCTGGTCTGATTGTGTGAATAAAAAGCTTGGTTTCACATTCCGAAGACCAAAGAAACCAGTAAGGTTGAAATCTTTTTTTCAGAATCACCAGCTGCAGCTGCCAAGCCTTCATCCTCTAATCATTACGAAAACACGCCTGTTCAAATATACAGTAAATATTACAACCAAAAAAGGAAATTTTTTCAGATAAAAAATTCCGATATTTTTCATATTTCTGCTCAAAACATAGATTGTCGTACTCGTTAGAACCGCCTCGGCGAGGCGGTTCTAACGAGTACCCACAATCTATGTTTTTGAGCAAAATAAGAAAAATAATGTATACCCCTGTACTGAGCCGCATTTTTACTATATAAAGGTGGGGTTTAAGGGGGCCAAAATTATATGGGCGTGTTTTCGTGATGGAAAATAAAATCAAAGTGTCCCCAGATTCATTATCAGACCCAAACACGTGTGTCTCAAGTCGAAGCCAGTTTGTAGCGTCCGCTGTCAGACACCGAATCAATTTAGGTAGAACTATTTCGTAGTATGTTTTAGCCCTTAAAGTATTGACTACAACTGCAGCAGACAGCATCTTGATTTTATTTATTTATTTATTTATTTATTTATTTATTTATCTATTTATTTTGTATTTATTTATTCATTTGTTTATTTGACGATGCACATAAAAGATAAGCCTCAACTTATCTGATAATAGAAAATTATTTGAATTTCGTCTGCTACAATTGTGCTTAGCGCTTTAAGATTTAGTAGTAAACTGCATCACGACGAGGTTCGACAGCTCTGTAGGCTTAACTGCATATTGTCTGCTGACTTAGTAGTCTTGTCGAATCCCACTCGAAGCAGATTTCTTCCCATGAATGTGCAATGTTTCCTCATGCATAGGCTTTGCCTTATCATCATCCCAAAATTACTGAAATAACGTTGATGGGACGTTAGACACTGGAATATCACATATCGGTCCGCGCGTCATGTGAAAACTGGTCTATGGCAATATCTGAAAGCCAGACCAGAAATTGTATCCATGAGATCGGTCTGACTGGGATCTTGCCTGTTTGCAAACATTAATTAGATTGCGCAGTCGATGGCCATCGCAAAAATTCTACGCTCCGTGCTAATGTTGCTAATAGCGTGACGGACGGACGGAAAAATAATGTTGCTTTTGCACACTTACCACGGGAGGAAGTCATGTAGCAAGTTTGGCTAAATTCCGCCGAGTGGTTTAGCAGGAGAGAGTGTGACGGATGGACGGATAGACGGAGGCGTTCACTATATGTCCATTGAAAAGCTTGGGGATAATAAATCATTTGGCAAAACCAGGGGACAACAAAGGCATTGGCCAGACTGTCTAGACCTCTGTAGTTCCGACAGTAATTTTTGCTGACGTAGCCCGATATTTTAATTGGGGTAGCTGCAGGTGAGGCTATGGTCTACTGATGTTCATCTACCTCAATTAATGTAGTATGTTTAATGAGGACAACTGTTACACAATTGTACTTGTCATCAAGGGTTCACGGTAGTTCAACTATTTTCTGTAATAATACATTTGTAGGAGAGGTGACTATTAGTTTTGCATCCCATATGAAAAGGGAAAGGGGTGGGGGCTGCTGTAATAGGAAAGTATTTGCTTTCTAGTGAGCAGAATCTTTCCTTCTAAAGTAGAGCCCTTTTCAGAAGGGACTTGGTATGCAGAAAAGCAAGGAGCATTACGAAAACATGCCTATTCAAATATAATGATAAGTTTACAAACAAAATAGGAAAAAAATTCAGATGAAAAGATTCTGATACTTTTTATATTTCTGCTCAAAACATAGATTGTGTGTACTCGTTAGAACCGCCTCGGCGAGGCGGTTCTAACGAGTACACACAATCTATGTTTTTTTAACAAAGTAAGAAAAATGATGTACTGCCTACTCCTGTAAACCCCAGTTTATAAAAGTGCGATTTACGGGGGATCTAAATTACATATATATAGGCGTTTTTTCGTGATGAAGTCACAAAATCTTCCAATGGCATCCAGTCCCCTAACTTAAACGAATTGATGCAGGAATGGTATTTGGTACCGTTTTACCCTATTTTTCAGATACTGTTAGTCCTTACTTCAACTTTGAGCATGTCCCTATTACTATGCTATTATTGATGTGTCTAAAGACTTTCGGATAAGCGACAAATAGTGTTTTACCTCTGCGTTAGGTCTAAGTTATTTTCTCAATCCTGTCTGTCCTCTGTCTGAATAGTTAGGGTAAAAAGGGCACTCATCTGGGAATGATAAAATATTATCCCCTAACCCTAGTATCTCAGCAAATACTGATATACGAGTAGTGACTGCCCATATGCTATTCTGGCATCAGAATAGGATAAAACAAAGCACGTTAACGTGTCATTGGACCATACACAGACAGTAAAGACCCAGATAATCCTGTTAATCCGTGCAGCGCCTCATTTTCGATTTAAACCTGGTAGTGTTTACCATTAACCGTTCTGACGGGGTGGCTCTTGTAATAAGAAAAACAAAATAGTATGAATTATTCTGAGACAAAATTCAGGACTCTATGGCAAGCTTAAGTCAGAGCAAATGATATCCGCCAGAATGAGAAGACCAGTGAACACTTCCCTGGTATATGAATTTCTTCTCAAACGATGCTACCCTCAAAGAATTTGCTATTTTTTCTTAAAGAGTAACACTTTTTAAGAAGTGGGGGCAAATACGTATCTCCCTTGAAGTTGCACCTACGTACCTTTATAATCAAGTGAGACTTTTCAGATTTTAGTTGTAGATACTTGAAGATGAGATCAGCTTTTTTTACGAAATATTAGTGTCATATTTTTTATGTTTGTTGAATAACACTGTTCAAAATATTTCATGATATT
The DNA here is from genome assembly GCA_964016985.1 of Anodontia alba. Lineage (NCBI taxonomy): Eukaryota > Metazoa > Mollusca > Bivalvia > Lucinida > Lucinidae > Anodontia > Anodontia alba. The sequence continues at coordinate 137,134,265 of OZ024823.1, forward strand.
TGTAGATATACTCATTGTACATAGCAAATTACATAGGATCCATAAGTGAAAGCAATTAAATAAATTGTAACAAGGTAACTAAAAATGAAATAAAACTACCATACCAAGAAGACAAAACCGATAAGACATGAACAACTTAATGTGTGTTTACCGCATTTTCCCTAATTAATACTCAAACACCTTAACTCATTACCATACTTGTTCTAAATGTGTGAACTCCATTTTACTACCTCTTGATGTGTCCAAAACCTGGATGAGTAGCAAACAGTGTAGACCCAGATCAGATGCCGCATCATGCGGCGTCTGATCTGGGTCTACACTGTTTGCTCACATCTATATTTTTGAAGTCAGTTTAAATACGGTAATTTGGTAATATGTAACAAAAATCGTTCAGTTTTTCAATTTTGGAGGTTGTCTTTATAGATTCATATCAAAGTACTGTATTTAATACTGATTTATTATCTTGAAAGGTTGTGAAACTGCATGTTATATCAACAAATACATTAACCTTTACCACTCTCGGGAAAAATCCTTCAGCAGACGACAAATTCGTAATATTTTTCTTCCTTTTTCCAGAAAAAAATATGTTTTGATATTTCATGCAAATGGTTTCTTAAGGAGACATATTGCATGAAATGTCGACGCATAGTTTCTGGAATAAAAAAAAAAAAAAATTGCCGACTGTCGTCTGCTGGTTTTTAACGCACCAGAGAGAACGTTAATGAGTCCCATCACATGAAAAGACCATATACATACAAACAATAAAGATCCAGGTCAGTCGCCAGCTAGTTTGTTCAAAGTCTACGTTATCATTGGATACTTAACAACTTGTCGATGTATTGTACAGTGTCAATAATTCCACCTTTATGAAATTGTGCAGATGAGGTCTGATCAGGGCCTTCGCTGTCCTCATATATCCAACTTCTTTTTCTTCAGGAAGAACCACAATGTCATAAAATGTACCTTCGAACACGTGCACCCTGCGAAGATTCAGATCAGCCATTCGTGCAGTCTGATTAGACTCTTCACTGGGTGCATTTTGAATAGCTAACGATGCAAAGTTTCTTCAAGCGGATTTGAGTCTTGTACGCACATCAGAAGGAACGTTTTCTTAGCCCTTGTCCTGCTGAACCCGGATATATCGTGCCGTTACAAACAGTGTAGATCCAGATCAGTTGGCTTCTTCAGAACTATTCGTCATTCGGTATGTGAATATGTATCAACAACCTGGATCAAGTTATCTGATTGGCTGACAATTAGAAATGGGTGTGGCATCTTAATTTATTCAGCATGACAAGGGTTAGGTTACGGCTCAAATGATAGATAATTGAACCGTGTATCTTCGCTTTATTACTCAATGTGTGATAATCCATACTTTTTTTTTCTTTGATCAGGCGTATTTTATTAGACGTGATAAATATCATTGTCAGATATGCATTAAACTTAGTATATAGCTCAACACGACCCAGACTGCAATGACATACGTGGCATTGGTATATAATATATTCAAACTTTATATCAGACATGAGAACAAAAGGTGACTGAAAAGGGTAATGAGAGCGACTGAGAAATGAAAAAATGAGAAAAGAAAGGAACGAAGCTAAAAAGAAAATCATTGTCGGTAATATATGTAACAAATCTATTCCAGGTCGAAGAGCCAACGAAGCCTGCACGATCATGCGCCCCACCCAGAGTCCCAATTCCTTCCCTTTATAACATAAAAATGAAGGGGCTATTTGTAGGTTTGTTCCTGTAAAACAGCATTGCAGTTTGCCACAGTAATATATTTTTTCCGTGTCTTTGTGACCAAATGTTTACACTAAACTGTATATTAAATGTGAGATTGGCAAACAGTGCTGACCCAGATCAGACGCCGCAGAACGCGGCGTCTGATCAGGGTCTACACTGCAGGCATTTCAACAAAACATGGTAATAACCAAAACTGACCAGCCTTCCCTTAAAATAGAAATAGACTGGTCCAAAGCGTTCAGGTAGAAGAGTCCGCTCGGCATAAATGGGTTAAAGTATCAAAACATCGTGTAAGTCGCGCTAAATGACCTTAAGTTCAAAGAATATATGAATGGAAACAGTTCGGTCGGTTTGACGCAAAAAGATTAACCATAAATCTCATACTAATACGCCCTCCCTCTCACTATAAATCTATAGTACAATGGACACAATGCTGTAGACATACGATAGGTAGGATCTGGTTGACAATTATCACACTTGACATTCTATCTTATTTACTCCGATCCTCCCCAGATCAGTATCTTGTAACAAGTTTCCACTAAATTTATTTTATTTTTATTAACGCTTAACATACTGGATAAATAATTCAGCAGACGACATTTTGAAATATTTTTCTGCTCTTCTGCTCTTTCTTAAAAAACAGACTTTGACGTTTCATTCAAACTGTCTCCGTAGGAGGAGACAGTTTGCATGAAATGTCAGAGTCTGTTTTCTTAGAAAAAAAAAATAAGACAACTATCAATTTGTCGTCTGCTGACTGCCCAAAGAATGGTAAAGGTTAATATGCACCTACTCAGTTCACTTGACCAAATTTTCAAGCACTATTTTCAGACCGTTAACCTATGTCTGTGATCAAACTTGAAACCTACCTTATGATCAAAGGGGGAACTACAAAGCATTGTGCCACTTAAGTAGGATTAGACACGAAAGATTTATTTTTACACATCATTTTTAATAGTTGAAATGATATACTATCGATGGAGATAACTGTGGCAATATTATTTACTCCCTTCTGAAAAGGGGTCTACGCCACTAAGGAACAGTTTTGATTCACTTTATAGTATATATGTGGGAGTTTTTTTTTGTGTGTGTGTGTGTGTGTTTTTAGCACAGACCCTTTTCAGAAGGAGTTTGGTGGGCATGAAAGTAAATAGGAACAGTATATGTCAAGATACATAGGAAATGCCACAATCACGAAGCACGGTCTTTCTGGGGTACCAAATGAAGGAGAGATGAGGGCAATCAATGGCAACACAAACGCCTAATATGAAACCACCGAAAGAATGCAACAGAGCAAACGCCTTTGAACGATCAGTAGACATCACGAAAACATGCTTATATAATTTTGACCCCCTTAAACCCCTCTATTATATGGTAAAACAGGTGTTTACAGGGGTATACATTATTTTTCTTATTTCTGCTCAAAAACATAGATTGTGACTCTTTAGAACTGCCTCAGCGAGGCGGTTCTAACGAGTACCCACAATCTACATTTTGGGCAGAAATGTGAAAAATATCAGAGTTTCTTATAATTTTCAGTTTTCAGTTTGGAGGTGAAATTTTCTATTATTTGAATAGGCGTGTTTTCGTTATGAAAAAGTACTGGATGGCTTAGCTAGTTTTACTCGCGCGTAACTTGCTTTTTATTCTGATGCCATTCTAAATTTCAAACATATGTTCGGTCCGCGTATAAGTCCTCGGTCTCATCAGTGAAACATCGCAGTGAAATGCACATAATTACAAACAATACGATAAATAAAGAAAAAGAAGTCAGAAAACGTGTCTCTCTTGTACAGTATTGCGGAAAAAATACCGGGTATATCCACACAGCTAAACGGATCAGTGAGTAACTATCAACAAACGAAATGGTTGATATATGTACAGTGGAAAATTTAAATTATATGTATAGTGGAAAACTCAAAATTATATGTATAGTGGAAAACTCAAAATTCTTGTTCGTCTGTCATTACTGACAATGACCAATCCTAATCAACTGTGTGATGTGTTATTATTTGTGTGTTCTAAGATAGCTGATGAGACCAGTCTTAGCTCTAAACTGCCTGTTGCAGATAGAACAAGAGAGGTCTGAGGAAGAAAGTTCTGTTGGTGATGCCTTAGCTCTGGTTTTCCGCTGTGCACGTTTCTGCTCGGCTTCGCTGATTCTTTTTGCTTCGTATTCACCAGCTCCCCTTTTTATGAGGCCTCGCCACTTTGTACGATCTTGTGCAATCTGTTCCCATGACTCAGTTGGTATGTTGAAGTCTTTAAGGGAGGCTTTGAGGGTGTCCTTGTATCGCTTCTTCTGACCACTATAGGAGCGTTTTCCTACTTGGTTCTCCATGGAGGATTTTCTTTGGCAAAGGTTCATCAGGCATTCTGGTAACATGGCCTGTCCATCTTAACTGTGCCAATTTCAGAAGAGTATGTATACTCTGCATCCCTGCCCTTTTCAGGACTTCTGTGCCTGGAATCCTGTCTTGCCACTTGATCTTTAGAAGTTTTCTAAGACAGCTTGTATGGAAGTGGTTCAGTCTTTTGGCATGCCGTTGGTAAACTGTCTAAGTTTCGCATGCGTATAATAGTGTTGGCAGCACTACCGATCTATATACTTTCAGCTTTGTGTCAAGTCTGATTCCACTTCGGTCCCAAATACTTCCACGTAGCCGGCCAAATGCTGCACTAGCTTTGGCAATTCTAGCATTGACTTCATCAATGTGCACAACTCTAGACAATGTGCTTCCAAGGTAGGTGAACTTGTCTACCACTTGCAGTCGTTGGCCTTTCACTGTGATGGTATGCTCCTTGTAAGGCTTTCCAGGTGCTGGCAGATATACTACCTCAGTCTTTTTTATGCTGATTGCGAGATCATAGCTGTCACATGGATCAGATACTTGATCCACACCTTTTTGCATTTTCTCTTCTGTTGGAGCACCCTTTGCCATGTCATCAGCAAAGAGGAACTCGTCTAGCACCTCTGTCTGCACCTTAGATTTAGCTTGCAACCTTCTTGAAAAGTTTCCCATCAAAGCGATACCTAATAGGTATACCATTGTCACCATCCTGGAAAGCATCTGTAAGCATGGCAGAAAACATCATGCTGAACAGTGTTGAAGCTAGTACACAGCCTTGCTTAACTCCATTTGCCACAGGAAATGGATCAGAAAACTCGCCATCATTTTGGACCCTTGCAAGCATACCATCATGGAACTTCTACACCATTGCTATGAATTTGGCAGAACAACCAAACTTTGCCATAATTTTCCAAAGTCCCTCACGACTGACTGTGTCAAATGCTTTGGTAAGGTCGACAAAGGTCATGTAGAGGTCCACATTCTGTTCCTGGCATTTTTTCTTGAAGCTGTCGTGCTGTGAAGATCATGTCTGTTGTTCCTCTGTTTTTCCTCAATCCACACTGGCTTTCTGGTAGAAGCCCTGACCGTTCCAGGTGTTCATTCAATCGGTTCAGTAGGACCCTAGCAAGAATTTTCCCAGCAATTGTCAATAAAGAGATGCCTCGATGATTGTCACAGACTTGAGGATTCCCTTTCCTTTTGAATAGGTGGATAATTGTTGCATCCTTGAATTCTTGAGGGATGGCTTCTTTTCTCCACATAATGTGAAATAGCTCTGTCAGTTTTTCAAAAAAACTCAAAAATTATATGTATAGTGGATAACTCAAGATTATACGTATAGTGGAAAACTCAAAATTGCATGTATAGTGGAAAATTCAAAATATACTAACATTGCAAAAGGTCTTTTTTGTGAAGCATCCTAACGAGCATTCCATATAAATCTGTATCTGATGGTTATTGGCTCGACAGGATTCATGTCGAGCCATTAACGGTAAAATATGAATTTAAGTTGAATACTTGCTGGGATCATTACTCGTACCAGTGACGTCAGAACGACGTCCATTACGATATGTTCCTACAGTGAAATGAGTTCAGTAATAGTCTGTAAGAGATCCAAGTCAAGACTAACAACCTGGCGAATTCCATAATCGGTAATTACATCATTTACATGTATGAATCGTTGTGGGGAGGATAGATGTCCGTCTGTGGCCTGTAATATCTCCAGAAAGTCCTCCCACGGCAACGTGGATAAATGTAGAATAACACGAGTTAACATCATAAAACAACATTAAATCGAAAACAGTCAAATCGAAGAGGAACTGCGACTGAAATATCATCTTTGAACAGTCAACAACAGACCTGTTGCGCTGAGACTTACTCTTTGTGTTATAGCTGCCAAACCACGCGAAAAAAAAATAAATGTAACAGGACTTATGTAACACCTTGCAGCAGGTTTACTAGTACATTACGAAAACACGCCTGTTCAAAAATATTTAAAATTTCACTACCAAAAACTGAAAGTTTTCAGATAAAAACTCTGCTAGTTTTCATATTTCTTTTTAAAACATAAATTGTGGGTACCCGTTAGAACCGCCTCGCCGAGGCGGTTCTAACGAGTACCCAAAATCTATGTTTTTGAGCAGAAATAAGAAAAATAACCTATACCCTGTAAACCCCAGTTTTACTATATAAAAATGGGGTTTAAGGGGGTCGAAATTATATAGGTATGTTTGCGTGACGATATATTCTTGAAGCTTCATTCAACCTTTGTACGTTTCGGGTCTATGACTGATCTAGGAAACATTTGATGTGGAAGTCAGTTATGGGCAGCAGTGTTATAAAAAGAAATAATAATAATGATAACGGTTATACTGAACAGTCATTGTTTGTCGTTCGGCTGGTTTTCTCCCATTTGTTTTTCTGGTAGGCCGCAGGTTATCTTGACACGTGGTTAATTTTATACTTGCACTGCCCGTGCTTTAACGTATACTTTTCATGATCGTGAGAATATTTCAGTCCGTTTCTGGTAACAAGAAAGGGACGGATTTAACCCCTCTTGATTATATCGTTGTTTAAGTTATTATTCCGAGAGGCATATAAACATTCAGCTAAGGTGACAGTTACAGCAAATATAAAATGTTTAATAGTCATTAAGAATTTCTGTCATCTAATCTTTTGAAATTAAAACCACATTCGTCTTCCCTCGCGTCTTCCATGTCTGTGATCTTCCATTTTAAATGAAAATATTAACCCTTAGCATGCTGGGTAAAAATTTCACCAGACTGTAATTTGAAATATTTTTCCTACTTTTTCTAAGAAAACTGGTTTTGACATTTCATGCAAATTTTCTCTTTAGGAGACAATTTGCATGAAATGTCAAAGCAGAAAAATATCATCTATTTATCGTCTGTTGAATTTGACCAGAGATAGGTAAAGGTTTAATAAGCCACACCACATAAAGAGGAGCCACGCCTCGCATGCGAAGAACAATTGTTCAGTTTAGCTTACGCATTCGCACAACATCATTAATGTATTCCCCTTTTCACCTTTATATTCTGCAATGCCAGTCGTCCTCCAAATAAGCGGTGTATCTTTGTTCAGATGGCGCAGATGCGTAACCTTAGCAGGACCCTTTTCTGTTCGCTTCTGATCTAAGATGCCTCTTTACATGACGCGGCCCATATTTTGATAATTATGCAAATACGTCATATCTGAAATGGATCTTCCGAACGCATCATAAACGACCCTTTATACTGACGTGGTATATTGCTTTATATTTGCCTTCTCGTGGAGTTATGATCATAAAACTCAGTCGAGAGCAATCGTGAGTATTGATGAGTAAAACTGAAATTTTAAAACACTTCTGACAGAGAGAGAGAGAGAGAGAGAGAGAGAGAGAGAGAGAGAGATGGGATACAGGAAGAATTGAAAATAATATAAATGAGTTAAAGTTACGTAAGATATGTTATTTTGTTGTTAGAATGTTAACGTGCAATTTATAGCTGCTCTGTAGAAACTGTAGAAAGAACAAACAAAGCTTTTAAGTTGAAGCTAAACTAGACTTAAGCTAAATTCACCGATTTTAACTATTGGCCATTACTCTATCGTTTGAACAGTCGATAACAACTGGCCATTACATTACATCTACCATTTGAACAGTCGATAACAACTGGCCATTACATTACATCTACCATTTGAGCAGTCGATAACTATTGGGCATTACTCTGCCTTCGATAACTACTGGTCATAACTCTATTATTTGAACAGTCGAAAACTACTGGCCATTACTCTATCATTTGAACAATCGAAAACTACTGGCTATTACGAAAACTACTGGCCATTACTCTATCATTTGAACAGTCGAAAACTACTGGCTATTACTCTGTCATTTGAACATGACGCTAACTATCCATTACAGTTTTATTTGAACAGTTGATAACTACTGGCCATTAATCTATCTTTGGAACACGATCATGTTATTGGCCATTACTGTATCATTTGAACAATCTGGTCATTACTCTATCATTTCAATAACAGCTGGCCACTATTGTTCCTTACTCTTACTAAATGTGCCTCTGATTTACTCTCAGACCAGTTATTATAGATGCAGCGGCTTTTATGGAACTGAGATTACCCGGGTGTCCCATTTTACACGCTAATGAGCTCTAGCGGGAAAACTATAGTCTTCTAAAAACGAAGCCGTCGTATGGTTATCATGAAAAGCCCGTATTTTCACACATTTTCAAAATAGTAATGCAGGAGATGCTTATATTCCGTGAACACCTGGGACCAGTAGTTCAGAGCATCGTTAGATTAATGAGCTCGTTAGTGATCAAAATGTTAACTGTTCTAGTAAGTACAATATCTAATTCACAGTGATTTTTGCTGAAAATGTGAGTAGCTTTTGCAAACGCACAAGCTAAAAAGCTACTCACATTTTTTCAGCAAAAATATTAGCGTATATGCCATATCTAATGATTAAAGTTTTAACGGTACGTTAACTAACGACGCCGTTAGTTTCGAACAACTGAACCCTGATCTCAACTGCATCTAAACAAGGTCTAGGTTTTCGAATTTTGGAATTGTGGATATGGTTACTCTTGTAATTGGTACTTTTATAATACATATAACGTATGGCTTCGTATTAAAACGTATTGACAGAAAAATAAATGACAATTTTATGGAAATGAAATGCAGAAGGCCGATAAAAAATGCCAGAATATAGATTTATGATTGACCTAAAGTGATACTTGCTATCATAGTAATAGACATGAAGATGTCTATCTTTTATTGCCGCCCAGTTTTCAATAGATCTGTGCATTTAACAGTTTTAGAATACATTTAAACGCCCCCGATATGATAAGTGATAAATGATGTAATCTTATCTGATCTGAAATGAATAAAAGATTTAATCTTTATTGGATGCAGAGGTTTTATTGGACAATGATCTGATACTAGAGGAGCCCTAAGTTATAGTGATGTTTTCATGCATATATCCAATAGAACTGCTTAGAGAAAATCAGCTTTACCATGTGAAAGCATCAAATACCCAACCCAGCTTGCACAAGCTGGGTTGGGTATTTGGTGCTTTCACATGGTAAAGCTGGTTTTCTCTAAGCAGTTCAAGAGCTTTCGTAAAATCTAACTTCAAGTTCTTATTTTTATCATTCTTATTTAAGTTCTCTATTCTTTCTTTCTTATTTTGATGTGGACTGGCGTTTGGATTTCAATATGCAACACTCATTTCAACGACAGTCTGTCTGTTGAATCTCAATAGATACTTTTCTCTAAAATATTCCGCTTTTCTACTAAAATGGTAACAACCGTGATATTAAACAGAGTTGGGAATAATTCTGACATGAAATTATTTGTCTCCTTTTTCTTTGGGGTTTAATCTTAAACGAAAACCGTTACTTCCCCTGGGATCAAATTCTTTCCTTTGGTGTAGTCCCTATTTTTAGAGGTTCCAAATATTAAGCAGGTAACATTCTGTCTGCAAAAGTTATATCCCTTTGCAAGATGGCGGCTATTTTTTTTCTGTTATATCCAGTTGCCTTAACCCATTTAAGCCTAGCGTCCCATAAAAGGGACATTGGCAAACAGTATAGACCCAGATCAGACGCCGCAGAATGCTGCGTCTGATCAGGGTTTACACTGTTTGTATTAAGTTCAGACATTTCTACAAAACGATAATGATAAAAACTAACCAGACACCCCTTATACAGGAAATAGACCTGTCCAAAGAGTTTAGGTAGAAGGGTCTATTCGGCATAAATTGGATAATAAAACACAGAAACGGAATCTGTCCCGTGCCTTTACCGTCTATTGTGAAACGATGATAATCCCAGCACCACTGCACTTACGTTACATTAACCCTTCTCTTGCTGAACACGATATGTCCTGTCTTAGCAAACAGTGTAGATCCAGATTAGTTGGCTTCTGAAGAAGCCAACTGATCTTGATCAGTACTGTTTGTCATTAAATGTGTGAATTTCTATCAAAAACTCGTATCAAGTAATCTGACTGGCTGGAAATTAGAAGTGGGCGTGGCACCTTAATTTATTCTGCAAGGCAAGGGTTAATATAGTACTGACGATATGATCCGTTCCCTGATAAAAAGCAAAAACTGAAAATTTGGTCAAATAAATCATGTGTTTTCTTAACAATAAAGCGTGAAAGTATGAAAATCTGTAGGCTGTAATAAATATATACTTGCTCAAATTGTGACAAAAGATGGGGAAATTTATGTTAAGATAACAATCTTACTTCGGTGTATATCTATTTATAACAAAACTATGTCATAGTCACATCAGGAGCACACAGTTCAAAAACTTAAATGACCCAAAAAATAAATTATATATGTTTTCTATGTCATGACCTTAAAACCATTTCAGTCACAACATGAGAAAATGTACATTCAGACGTGTGCGCCCAAAGAAGACTCAAATCAACCTGCACATTCACGCAGTCTATTCTGCGTCTTCGTTTGGCATCCTTGGCTATCATAAATGCACTCAGCGGAGATTCCCAGCTAGCATTCTACGTAAATCTACATCGGGCCGTCATCGGCCCGTCAGCTACCCTGACGGGCCGATGACGGCCCGATATAGATTTACGTAGAATGCTGACTGGGTTCTGATCATAATGCATAGTCTGATCTGAATCTTTGCTGGTGGCACATTAATTACGTTTTCTGACGTTGGGGCTCATTTACGGCCATTGTTGGATGATACGTGATCACGTGTTTATTTGCTACGCAAAGCGTCGTCTTATTCCTCCCTAAAAATGAGAAAACCTACAATAAGACCTGTTCGACCAGCAAAGACTCAGATCAGCATGTACATCCACCCAGTATGGCAAGGATTTTCGTTTATCCATCTTTGGATAGTCCGGAGGCTGTAGAAGACACATTCGATCAGCAAAAACTCTGATCGGACTGTGCGGATGCGCTGGCTGATCTGAGTCTTCGCCGGTCGCACAAGTCTTATTGTAGATTTTGTCGTGCGCTGGCTCAATTTCGACTAGCAAAACAGACCTGAATATTTTTCTCCAATAAGCAAGAAAATCAAAGACTTCCATACGCACCGCCGAATGTAACAGCCATTCGGAGAGGTACCATAGCCGAGCGGTTAGAAAATCTGACTGCAGTGCTGAAGGTTGCGGGTTCCAGCCCAGCTTAAATATATTAATTAACCCTTGTCCTGCTGAACCCGGATATACACTGCCTTTGCAAACAGTGTAGATCCAGATCAGTTGGCTTCTGAAGAAGCCGACTGATCTGGAGCTGCACTGTTTGCCATTCAGTATATGAATTTATATAAACAATCTGGATCATAGAGTCTGATTGGCTGAAAATTAGTAGTGGGTGTGGCTTCTAAATCTATTCAGCAGGACAAGGGTTAACTTGAAAAACTCGCACTGTTCATCGGTATCCTTCTGGGGAAAGTTAAAGGCAACGAAAGGAGAGGACTGGGCCCTGCTTTTTATATGGTGTAATACAAGACACTATGGGCTCTAACTCTCACCGCCCCTGGGGCCGCAAGCTTATTGGGCATCTATACCTTTATCTGTGTACACTACGTTTACTTTAGCAGTAAGATCCAATGTGTATCTAATTAATGAAAAAAGAGATAAATCTGATAAATAGGATCACCAAACAAACATTAAGTCTTATGCATAAGCTACCCAGATACCTGTGATTTCCAGAAAACAGGGAGTTCATAAATGATAATGAAAGAGCCATTAGTAAATGGCATGCTGTGATTTGTCAATAACTTGTTAATATTGCCCTGCTGATAGGTAACATACGGTCAGTTACACAGGCTTCTGTTTTATAAATACATTATTTCTCATCTTACGTTTTCATTTTATCTAGACAAATGTACATGTATGCGCAGAAACGGTTTTACTTTGTTGTTCGAAGCGTTCTATTAATTTGTTTTCGAGGAGATCTTAATCCTAACCACTCTCTCGGCTAATTCAGCAGTCGACAAATTGGTGACATTTGTCTTATTTTGCCCTTTAAACAGGATTTGACATTTCATGCAAATTGTCTCAATTAAAAACTTGTTTTCTGGGAAATATAAGAAAAATATTTCAAAGTGTTGTCTGCTAAAAATGTTACCCATAGTGCTAAGCGTTAATTTATTTATTAAGCCTCATCACGAGAAACCCTGTCTTTGGAGTTGCAACCGGGTCAGAAACAGACCAGTCTGCTCAGCTGCAGAGATAAAATAGGGTCTTGGAAAACTGGACGTTATCTAAACAGTGAACAGGAAAGGAAGGCGCTGATCAGACTGCGGATTCAACAGGCTGATCTGCGCCTTTGATGTTCGCAAAGGTAGTAAACAGGTTTTCTTATGGCCAGGCTCTATTTATTTTTTAATTGCCTCTGCTATTTATTTATTTATTTATTTATTTATTTATTTAACCTCGTCATGAGAAATCCTGTTGTTTGGGTTCCGACCAGGTAAGAAACAAACCAGGAAAGGATGCAACAGGCTGATCTGCGCCTTTGATGTTCGCAAAGGTATAAAACAGGTTTTCTTATGACCAGGCTCTATTTATTTTTTATTGCCTCTGCTATTTATTTATTTATTTAGCATCATGAGAAATCCTGTTTTTTTGGGTTCCGACCATGTAAGAAACAAACCAGTCTAGTCAGCTACAGAGATAAGCTAGAGTCTTATTTTTTTTTATAAAACAATTCTGTGCATTGCAGTGCCGGTTAGGTTCAGGAAGAATCTCACCCCATTGTGATTTCAATCAGCGACCTTGTGATACGAGGTTGGGAGCACTAATCGCTTGGCCATGCAGCTACCTCCATGCAATAAGTAACTAGAATTTGTTTTCTACATGAAAACAGATGTCAGGTGTCTTCCCCCTTTTCGAGTACTGCTTTGTACAGTTCACAGGTATTCAAGAATGACAGAAATCACTATTTACAATGTTGAAAGGGCCGTAACTATTTACAACGTTCAAAGGGCCAAACAGGTTTTCAGATGACAGAACGGACACAAGTATATGGCCAAAATCACTATTAACAATCTTCCCAGGGCAATAACAGCAAATGTAGACAAGCAAGAATTATGGTCCTCGTGTATTACATGTCGTCTAATGGTGGTTAACATTTCTGTAAAGTTTGATGAAAATATCTCAGTTTTCAAGTAACCAAGTGGACATGAGTTCGTGTAATGACCATAATCACTATTTGCGCTGTTCAAAGATAGGTAAACCATTGCTATGGTTCTTGTAGTGCTTAACATTTTTTGTGAAATTTCGTGAAAATATCTCAAAATGTTTTCAAGTTACAGATTGAACACGAGTATTTGACCAAAATCACTATCTACCATGTTCAAATAGCTATAACTTCAAAAGTAGAAAAGCCAAAGTTAAGATTCTTATGGTATGCACGTTGTCTCATGGTGGTATACATTTCTGTAAAGTTTCATGGAAATATCTCAAACGGGTTTTAAGTTATGGGTGGGACGCGGTTTGTTTTCCAAAATAGCTTTTTACAATGTTCAAAGGGCCATGAATCCAAAAAGAGGTAAACAACAGTTATGGTTCTTATGTTCTACACCTCGTCTCATAGTTGTAAACATTTCTGTAAAGTTCGTGAAAATGTCTCAAAAAGTTTTCAAGTTTCTGAGCGGAAACGATTTTATGACTAACAAAAGGGACATGCAACTATCTCTTTCATCTCAGTGAGCACGTGATAATTCATCCACTTGGCAAAAGTCGGAAGCTCATCCCACACATTTTAAAGGGGTTCAAAAATGCAGCCCCACCCCCACCCCAGGGTTTATTTATTTAGTTATTTATCTGAGACAGCAATGAGAAGAGGTGCTTCCTGGGCATATGCTAACAGTAAAGTTCCAGACCAGCCAACGAATCTGATAAGGGACTTTGGTATATATACATGTACCTGTAAAACGATGCGTTCAACATTATTCAGGGATTCTGTAAACGAAGGCGAAATCCCTGATCAGACTGTGCAATTGCACAAACTGATCTGGGCATTCGCTTTGTTTATTTGAGCTGGGGTTCAAAGTGGCGTCGTCTGATGTCTGGATGTGATGATGGGAAATTTGCCTTTTTTGTGTATCTCCTAAAAGCAGTGAAAAGTTTTAGACATTATGGAAGGATACTACCATCTGCTGCATCAAACTGACACCGGTGAGACCATTCATAGCCCTTCTACCTAATGCTGAGCACCAAGAGACAGAATTACTAGTAACAAGTAAAGTTTTAGGTATGACCTAGCTGACCCTATAACCGCCAGATCCGAAGGCGGGCACTCTGCCAGCTAGGCCACATGAACCATTGAAACAACGGAAAATAAAGATGAGTATGTATCCTTTCCCATCCACCCCACCCTGTCGAACCTTCCTAAATATCAATAACCGGTCAGGGAATCATTTCTTCTGATGACGAAAAGAAAATGCCTGTCTTCTTTTTCGAAGTATTAGACAGAAATTCTTTTATCCTAGGAGAACAAATACTGCAAGACTCTGCAGGGTGGGACATTTTGGAGGGGTCGGTGTAGATTACCTCCATAGCTTTGTCACTGGACATGATTCACAAAGCTGAAAAATATTTATAATAAAAAATCTTTATTGACGGAAAAATACTTAAAATTCTAGTTACTGTTCTCTTGGTAAGTTTTTTTTACAACCGTATATCAAGCATGCTTTTCACTTGCTTTCTTTACATCACAATGGCATGATTGACAGATGCTGACTTTAAACAAGAGGGCCATCATGGCCCTATATCGCTTATCTGAATCATGTTCTACATAGCATTGCTAACAGAGATGCGGTTCTAAAGGTTATGATGACCTTGACCATGACCTTTGCCCTCAGGGTCATCTTCTGGTCAGAAGAAACATCCCTACGATGTTTGAGGGTCCTAGCCCCTAGCAATACCGTGTTTTAAGCTTGTTTTGTACAAGAGGTCACTTCACTCTTTGACCTTTACCGTTAGGGTCATCTACTGGTCTTGTTTAGTGCAATTTGATTGGTCGAGAGCAATGCGAAAATGGAAATTAATACTTCGGTAAATCCAATGACCAGGAATCTCGGAACTATTTTCTTCGCACAAATTCCTAAAATGAGCTATTTTACCTTTATTTTCGAAGATTGGAAGATATGACGTAGTTGGAATTATGATTAACAAATTTTATTTTTATAGACTTTGTCGATATATAAACGCTGATGAATCACTCACAAACTTAACATAAAGCCTTTCAGTCTTTAATCAGTTTGTGAATGGTTCGGCGGCGTTTACATATCGATAAAATCCACACAGAAAAATCATATCCCTGTAATATCCACTGATTCTCTAAGCTTGCAACAACGAGGGACCTCGAGAGTTTGCGCAATGTGCAGGTGACCTGTTCGTTCAAAATGTAGATCTATATGAAAATTATACAATTGAAATCTAAAAACTGAATCCATATTTTGATAGCACACAGTAGTTGATGCATATTGGAGAGTTTTTAAATGCTGTATTTCAAATCGTATTCTCATTAAACAAACTCATTTGCATAAAATAGCACTTGCAAAAAAAACATAGTTTCTTCTCTGAGAGATATCATAAAATACTGTATTTACCTGGGCCCAGTTGTTCAAAGCGTCGTTAGCTTAACGAGCTCGTTAAGGGTCATTTCGTTAACTGTTTTAGCGGATTCAATATACAATATTCCGATATTTTTTGCTGAAAAAATGTGACGCAAAAGCTACTCACATTTTTTCAGCAAAATATTTCAGCATATTTGCGTA
The DNA here is from genome assembly GCA_964016985.1 of Anodontia alba. NCBI lineage: Eukaryota > Metazoa > Mollusca > Bivalvia > Lucinida > Lucinidae > Anodontia > Anodontia alba. The sequence goes on from OZ024823.1 coordinate 137,150,148, forward strand.
TCACTTGATGTAAATTTTAACGAATCGTTAACTAACGATGTCGTTAGCTTTGAACAACTGGGCCCTGTACTCTAGGTACTCGAACACCTTATCTCATTGCCATACGTACTAAAATTGAGAAAGCTAATTTTACTCTTTTTTTTTATGTTTAAAAGCAGTAGGATAAGTGGCAATCAGACCCTAATCAGATGTCGCGTTTTGTTTTGCGGCGTCTGAGCTGGGTGTATACAGAGTGTTCAGGCCTGGATGTCCGAATACTTTGGGTAAATACGGTTCAGTTCTTGTTATTATAAAATTTAGGTTCAATCACCCAGCATGTACATGGCTTCTGACTGAATAAATCGTAAATTTTAGGTCGTAGATAAAATTACAAACATATAATGAATATCAAATCATCAAAAAAAATCACATGCATTTATATTGCACATTAAATGCATAATTTTAACGTTTGTATTCCAGCTGATAAAATGTATCAAAAACAGATTCGTTTCAGCTCGACATGGCGTATATTGGAGAAACAGAGAAAAACAGGCATTCGCATATGCGAAAAGCGAAGACTCATCACGCTGCGCACATGCGCAGCGTGATGAGACTTCGCTTTTCGTCTGTAGATTCTATGTTCCGTGCGTGCAGCGAGGATCAGATCCTCGAGATCGGATCAGATTAAGAGGGCGCACGAGCTTGAAAACTGATGTCCGCTGATTGGTTGCAAATGCGTTAAATGTCCTTTTCTGCGTGACGGGGCTCGTAGAAAACATAAAACACATTCAACTAATAATCAAAATAAACTTTATGCTAAATTTGAGACACCCGAGGCTCAGTCTCCGCCACCTTAACCTTCCGTGTGAACAGAGACAAAAACAAATTACTTTATCACGTATATTAAATGCGAACTCAGATTGGCTTGCGCAGCCCCGCAGTCGATTCACAAACTCAGCACCACTGACTTTCACAAAATGCAGATTTTGCACACTCTTCAAATCGAAATCGCAGACTCTGATCGGACTGTGTGGACGTGCATTTCAATACACGATAAGGTACCATGTTCTGGTTGTGGTCCAATTGTCTTCTGTTACAAACAAAATGGACCCTCAGACGTGTGCGCCCAACAAAGTCTCAAATCAGTTTGTGCATCCGCGCCATCTGATCAGAATTTTTGTTGTCAGCACGGAGAAACTTTGCATCCTTGGCTATCCAAAACGGGCCCAGCGAAGATTCTGATCAGCCTGCGCGAATGCGCAGGCTGATCTGAATCTTCGGTGGGCGCATTTAAGGTTCGTTTTGTGACGTTGCGGTTCAATTTACGACACAATAAATATTGAGGTAAAATCCCTGCTCTGTATCAATCCGTCACATCAAACAAACTAAAGTACAATACTATTGTGAAAGGGTGAAAACAACATAATGTATGATATTTTTTTACTAGTAGCCAAAGGTATCCAGTTTGGAGCAGTCCAAACTGATCTACAGATAACAGCGTATCATATCCGAAAATAAAAATAACGCGAAAAGATCCTTATGCCAATACGGACAGTGAAAGTCCAGATCAGTCTGTGCATCGGCATAGACAGGTCGGGGCTTTCTCTATTTGTCGATACATTTTACATTGCCCATTGATTTTCTAAGCGGCAGCAAAGGTATTGATGAGACAGTGCGAATATGCAGGCTGATATGGGCATATAGTGTAAGGGCCCTTTTCGCGCTTTGTAATTCAATTATGGAAGTTCCGATGTGGAGCTTTAAGCTCTATCAGTAATACTGGGGCTGTGGGAGAGGCTTATGACTGCTAAAAAAAAGAAACTGATTTGGGACACAACTGATAATCAGATGTAAGTTGTCACACACAGCCAAAACAGTAGGAACTAAGGAATCATAAAGAGAATCTTCATTTATTTAAATAAAATCATGTTCATGAACCTACGTCCTCACTTGGAAAACGGATCAAATGCATGGTCAGTTCTATATACACACGATTGCTACAAATTAATTCACAAACACGGGTTATACAGAAAAATTTTATAATTGGGTTTACCATCCTGGGGTTTCCCTGACTCCGTATTTTGACAGTATTTACCCCCAATAATTTGTCCTTGTCCCTCAAAAATTAGTGGCAAGGGTTTCGAATGGTTCATATAATATTATGATCAATCCAAAAGTATTTTTTATTTATCTATAGCTTTAAGTTGATTAGTGATCTAAAGGGCAAGACTTATCATTACTTGGGCAATAGTTAACCCTTTAAGCGCTAAGCAAATTTACAGCAGATGACATTCTAAAACTGATTTTGTTACTTTCCAGAGAAAATAAGACAACATTTCATGTGAACCGTCTGCTAGCAGACGACTCACACGAAATGATAAGCCTTATTTTCACTAAAAATGTTAAAAACTGTTTTACAAAGTGTCGTCTGTTGTAGTTGTGATAAGCGCATTATGGGTTAACCTCTTTAAAACAACAAACCCCTAAATATTATCAATGCTTTGTTTCCTATGACAAACTTTACAGATTTTATTCTAATGATTGAGAAACATCAAACCGTTGAGAAAACTTTCAATTTACCTTTACTTGTATCTAGTGAGCGTATTTCTATTGCAAATATCTGCCGTTTGTTTGTGTTGAAGTTTTACGGCCAAGTCAACCTAACGGGGCCATGTCGAGCGCGGACAGTTTAGTGTGCAGGCTTAGTCCTCTGTGCGGTTAACCAGTATTGTGCATATTCTTTCGCCAGAAACTGACAACTGTCCTTCTTGAATCTGAGGAAGGGAGAGAATGACCGTAGAATATATTCCATGATCAATCTCCACAAAAGAATGTTGCCGATCCGGCGAGGGTCGAACCCGCCACCTCCTGATCACCAGTTGGACGCGCATCCGAGCCACCGATGCCGACAAATATCTGCAGAAACAAATGCGAACATTAAAAAAATTTGGTCTTTTAAAATAACAACAATTATATCATTGTTGCATAACTACTAAACAATATCTTGTCAGCCAGATAAGTTGTTTCTTTTCCTATGCACTGGAAGAAGACCCCAAAACAAGCCATCTGGAAAAAGTAAACAAGACTATTTTGAGGGTTGATCTGTAGCACAAAATATTTCCTTGTGTTCCTACGACCATCTCGGTGACTCCGAGTCGGATGCGCGTTCAACTGGTGATCAGGAGGTCGCTGGTTCGATCCCCGCCGGGTTCGGCAGCATTCTTTCGTGGAGAATGATCATGAAATATTTTCCTCGGTCATTCTCTCACTTCCGCTAATTTTAGAAGGGCAGTTGTCAGTTTCTGGCGAAAGAACGTAAGATGTCTGCAAAATGCTTAAGTTAAGACATTTATATTTTATTTTATCAGACAAAAATACCTTTCCTAAAATTGGTTACAGTATCAGTTTTCAAAACATTTACGTATTACTATAGTGTCACTTAAACCAAAAAAAAGTCGGTGAAAGCATTATAAGAAACGTGCATTTTTTTTAGGTGAAGTACTTTCGTTATTTATTTTGACTTGCGGTATATTGGTTAAGATATATGATATGTTCAACTAGTTTCAAATTCTTCCTAAGCATGCAGTTGACAATGGCTGAGAAAATAAAGAAAACGTGTATGGGCCGGCGGCTGGGAAAAGGGAGCTTAGAACATATGCGAACACCGAAGATCCAGACCAGGCTGCGCATCCGTGCAGTCTGGTCAGGATCTTCGCTGTTCGCTTACGTGATATAGGGACCTTGTTGAAAATATAGGACTAATAGCGAGGATCTTGACTCGACGCGTGGCTATGCAAACTGGTCAGGGGCTTCGCCATTCATATATGCCCTAAGGGTCTTTTCGTCAGCTGGCTCATATAATCCACTCAGAATCCTTAGCGTAAAGTTAATGCTACCGGCAATACTGAAAGAAACAAACACAGGAATTTAAACTGCTGTTGAACAGAGTGTTGGTGTCAAAAACTAGGTATCAAGCGTTTGGTTGAAAAAAATATATATATAGCATATAGGCTTATTTATTATGGAGAGCTTTACTGATCTGCCAATTACTCCTACCAGTCCCTGCTCATTGTAAAGATTAAATACTACATGCCAAAAATGTGCGTGCGTGCGTGCGTGTGTGTGTTATTTCGTAGGTATACTTCCTTGTATTGCTACGGCCGTTTTGATCAAAGGTTTCTCCTTTCAGATCATTTTGAAATAAGTTGGTGTGTTTTATTTCATGGTCCTGTTTACGAAGATATCCGGGAAATGCCAAAATCAGGAAGCAAGGCCTTCCCGAGGCACCAAAAGTAGGAGAGATGAGAAAGAAGCAATGACAAATAAATGGCACATATGAAACCACAGACGCACGAACAACTGCAACAGAGGTACCGCCTTGGAACGATCAGCATAAACAACTACTCGAGGTTTAAACCAGTTTTACTTGTGTGTAACCTCGCCTTAAATTCTGATGCTCTTAATTACAAACATACTTAATTTCTGTCCGCATAGTGGTCTCATCACGAAAACATGCCTATATAATTTTGACCCCTTTAAACCCCACTTTTATATTGTAAAACTGGGGTTTACAGGGGTATACATTATTGTTGTTATTTCTGCTCAAAAGCATAGATTGTGGGTACTCGTTAGAACCGCCTCGCCGAGGCGGGTCTAACGAGTACCCACAATCTATGTTTTGAGCAGAAATATGAAAAATATCAGAATTTTTTTATCTGAAAATTTTCAATTTTTAGAGGTAAAGTTTTCTATATAAATGAATAGGCGTGTTTTCGTAATGTCTACCACATCAATGAAACATCACAGTGAAACATATATAATCACAAACACTGTGATGAAACAAAGCAAAGGAATCAATGTCGATCTGAAATTAGAACACGGAAACTCGACAAACAGGACCACGATAAGCCCGACCAGAGTCACTGATAGACAGGTGCCAACCTTCTGAAACAGGTTGAGGAGGGAGTCGTCATTCAGTCTGGGTACCGACCCACCATCGTGCAATTAAATAGGGAAGCAAAGTTTTCAACCATAGTTGGGTTAACAACCATGCAGGCAGTGTGCTGCAGAATATCCATGATGTAACCTATCTTTTGGTAGCGAGTGACAATCTTTTTTAAATTGTTCCGAAAAATTAGTTCTGCCGAAACACTTTCTCATCACGAAAACATGCCTATATAATATTGACCTCCTTAAACCCCACTTTTATATAGTAAAACTGGGGTTTACAGGGGTATACATTATTTTTCTTATTTCTGCTCAAAAACATAGATTGTGGATACTCGTTAGAACCGCCTCACCGAGGCGGTTCTAACGAGTACCCACGATCTATGTTTTGAGCAGAAATAAGAAAAATATCGGCGTTTTTATATGAAAATTTTCAGTTTTTGGAGGTGAAACTTTCATTGTATTCGAATAGGCACGTTTTCGTAATGTGAATTTACAGACCAGTCGCCATAAAATTCAGGTTGCGAAAGACCTTCTTGAAGAAGTTTTTCAAATCAACGTCATATTTTGATACGTATCAATACAGAATGACGGCGATACTGAAACTTATGTTTTACGCAGTTTATAGTACCGGTATCCCGCTTAAGTCCTCTGTGGTGTGCTATATTTAAAAACTGTATTATATAGTTTTAATTGCAGCAGTAGTAGCATATATGTTTCAATCAACTACAGTCGACTCTCGTTATCTCGACTTCGCTTATCTCGAATAATCGCTTACCACGAAGTGAAAATCTGGTCCCTATTTTAACATGGAAATCAAACAACAGGTAACAAAATATTGTGGAAAAGAATATTGAGAAAATTGCTCAGCAATTTCTCCGCTTTTTCACAATATTTTCTATAAATCTCTAACTTCAGGAGTCAAATTACATATTCATTTGTAGAATGTGGTTGTTCGATTTATTTTTTTTTTCCTCAATTCTGCAAATCTCATATGTCGATGTACGGATATCTCGAAATATTTCAGAGAGTCCCTTGTACTTCGAGGTAACGAGAGACGATTGTACTTTGTTTGTAAAGGGCGAACTGATGAACAGCTAGTCTAGCACTGCATCAGTTCTCAATCGAGCAGGTTTGTGCAAACTGGTACGCCGTAACAAATTAATCCGTTGTTAAATCTATAATTCGCTTCCCTTTTCACTTTTATTTGGGTAAGCCATAAGGATTTAAATATCGTTTTGACTATTGTTATTTTGTTTTCTTGTATTTTTTGTTTTGTTTTGATTTTGTTGTTTTCGTTTTGCTCTCTCTCTCTCTCTCTCTCTCTCTCTCTCTCTCTCTCTCTCTCTCTGGAGCGCTAATCTGAAGCATTTTATGTTGCCTTAGCGCCATGATCATTTGTGAATTACTCATTAGTTTGTGAGACTGAGAGCATTTATTGAAACATTTTGTACTTTAAATAAATAATAATTGCTAGATTTCTTTTTTTATCTACCATAAATTCGTTATTTTCCTCACAATATGAAAACAGAAAAAAAAAATGTGGGGGCCACTTGTAATCGAGGGCAGTATATCTGCAATAAATCAGCAAAATACCTTCACTGGCCACATGTGAAACTTGGAGTTTAGTTGCAAACCTGTGTTAAGTACACAGGCATGCTATTTCAAACTAAATTACCTTCAAGAAACCGGGTTTCAGAACAGAAAATCTTTATAAAACAGAAATCAAAGTTCACGAAATGATTTGCCTTTCAGATCACCGCTGCTTTTGGGAACAGTTTGGTCTGGGTCTACACTGTTCAGGTCTGTCTGTCAGGATATGGTAAAATGCAATAGAATTTTGTTGTTCTAAAAATTAGTCCTGCAGTCTATGAAAATTAATTCTACAGTCTATGAAAATCAGTTCTGCAGTCCATGAAAATTATGATATCATTCTACGCTAGAAGGCAACAAAGTATGCATTTCATGGCTTTGGACAAGCAAAATATATTCAGAGACAAGATAAGTCGACAACTAAGATGAATAAGTAGGTCAGCTTTTACTTTTGCACAGGAGATGTGGGTACTCATTAGAAGTGATTCTTATTAGCCCCAATAACACGTTTTGTAAAAATAACAAAACAAAAAAAAAAAAAAAAACTAAAAAAAACTGACTTGTGACTACTCCGTATATCTAGAGCAGCAGCAGAGTTCACATTACGAAAACAAGCTTTTTTAAATATACTGAAAATTTACCACCAAAAATATGAAAATTTTCAGATAAAAATTCTGATATTTTTCATATTTCTGCTCAAAACATAGATTGTTGGTACCCATTAGAACCGCCTCTGCGAGGCAATTCTAAAGAGTGCCCACAATCTATGTTTTTAGCAGAAATAAGAAAAATAATGTATACCCCTGTAAGCCCCAGTTTTACTAATAAAAATGGGGTTTAAGGGGGTCAAAATTATATAGGCAGGTTTTCGTGATGGCATGAAAAGGTGTGATTGCACAACATGGAAAAAGGGCCCTTTGACATACACAAACAACAAACGCTGAGATCAGATTGCACATCCACTCAGTCTGACCACAGACTTCTCTGTTTACCGATATATTCTGCAGTTTCCATTGATCCTGCATACAGACAACAAAGGCTGTATGAATGTACAGGCTGGTCGACGTTCATTTACTGTATAAGAAGCCACATACCAGATGTAGGGAGATTTATAGGAATCAGCTCAGGATGGTGAGTCTAATACAATTTCACAACATACCGTATCTACCTTAATACTGGGACGACTTTACTCCCTATCTTACTCTTAAATTCCGGTAAGTCCAGTTACAATCTGTTGATGTGTCCAATCAGAGCACTGACAGCACTGATGGGTCGTTTGTCTCCGAGTGTTGGCTGGGAAAATGGTCCTGAGCGGCGACTTAAAACTGTTCTTTCAGTAATTTAAGCAAATAGTGCAGACCCTGATCAGATGCCGCGTTTTGCGACGTCTGATCTGGGTGCACTGTTTGCCTATGTCCCAGATGTCTCAGTCCAGGTTTTACAGAGAACCCTGTATGACCAGCACTCTGACGTCACAATGACAATAACCGTTACCTGGATATCGTCTGCCGCGCGGTTTGATTACATTGGGCAATGACAATCACACGTGGACACTTACCGTTAGGAAATTTGGGCGTTTTTGTACTATGCCTCGGTTGTGAACAATCGAACCCCCCCCCCACCCCCCCACTACCACCACCACCCCCGCCAAAAAAAAAAAAAAATGACAACCTGATCATATGCTGCATTTGTGGTGTCTGATGTGAGTCAACACGTTTTCTCAGGCCTGCCTGTATCAATATTTTGGGTAAATATAGTACGTTTTCATGGAACAACGAACAATTCTGAAAACAATGAATTGATGTTCGCCTCGAAAACAAATAAATACATCCAGAACTCTGTACTTTATGTCAGTTTGACTATAGTGTTTTTTGTTGTTGTTGTTTTTTTTTTTTTTTTTTTTTTGTTGTTGGTTTTTTTTCAGTGCAGGCATTTCAAGAAGTAATAGGAAACATCCCAAAGCTATCATACTACAAAACAACAAAATTTCATTGCTATATGTACTTTTATTGCACATTCAATTTATATTAAATGTAAAAAAATTGAAACATGATTGGTAAAATGAATCATTTACTTATAATGGTCAGTGTTACAGAGAAAAGAAACCTTATCATATATGAGCCAGACCCAGCAGGCACACAACGTTGAAACAACATCAATTAAACGTTGAATCAACATTGTTGAATCAAGACATAGAATCAACGTTGAATCGACGTTGTTTCAACGTTGTGTGTCTGCTGGGGAGCACAGTATTTCCTACAAGATTGCATGTGCGCCAAGCAAAGCCTCAAGATCAGTCTGTGCATTCATGCAGGCTGATCAGTATTCTCTGTCCATCTGAAGATGATTTGGATCCCTGGCTACCCACAAAGTGCCAGACTTGCAAAGACTGGTCAGACTGCACAGATGCACAGGCTGATCTGAGCCTTTGCTGGACACAAATACCATCTTGTACATTACGAAAACACGCTTATTCAACTACTTTGAGAATTTTACCACCAAAAAAGGAAATGAAAATTTTCAGATAAAAAAATCTTATATTTTTTATAGTTTTGCTCAAAACATAGATTGTGGGTACCTGTTACAACCGACTCGGCGTTCTAACCAGTACCCACAATCTCTGTTTTGAGCAAAAATAAGAAAATTAATATATACCCCTGTGAACCCCTGTTTTACTATATAAAAGTGGAGTTTAAGGGGGTCAACATTGTATAGGAATGTTTTCGTAGTGAGGAGATGTTGCACCCTGGCTCATGTAAGAAAAGAACAGTCCAAGATTTGCCTGTACATCACAGAATACAAGGTTGTGTCTATTTTCTCGGGCAATTAGAAAACTTTCACCAACTTGTTGTCAACCATATTAGCCGAGAAAGAGAGAGAGAGATAGCTTAAGTACAATACACAACCTTCTGGATTAGTGCTATTGACAGTCAAACCTCAATGGCTCGAACATCTTTGGAATCATGGAAATTTGTTGGAGACATGGGTAGTTCGAGCCACTGAGGGTTAATCATGGCACCAGTTCAGGAAGCAAATGGCAATAACTTAGGAAAATCTTTTCAATTTTCTACACATGATTGTCTGTTGAGTGTACTCATTAGAATTTCTCATTAGAATTGCCTCAAAGAGGTGATTCTAATGAGTGCACACAACATACAATCCCATGATAAAATCAGAAAAAATCCCTAAATATTTGTTTTCTTGAGCTATTGGAAGAATTTTGTAGGGACTGAAAAATGAGTTTGAATCATCCATGGTAAACGAGCCATCCGGGTTCGAGCCATTGTGTTGAGGTTTTATGGCCCAGTCAACCCAATGGGGTCATGTCGAGCGTGGTCAGTTTACCTAACCACACGTTTACTGGGCAGGCTTAGTCCTCTAAGCGGTTAACCAGTATTGTGCACATTCTTTCGCCAGAAACTGACAACTGCCCTTCTTGAATCAGTGGAAGGGAATGACCATAGAAAATATTTCATGATCAATCTCCACGAAAGAATGTTGCCGACCTCGATGGGGGTTGAACCCGCGACCTCCTGGTCTCCAGTCGGACGGCGCATCCAAATGAGCCACCGAGGCCGGCTAGTTCCAGCCATTGAGGTTATACTGTATATGGATGATGTACATTGTGGTCCAAGCTACAAAAGTTTGTTTTGTTTTTGTTTTGTTTTTTGTTGTTTTTTTTCTCATATTAGGATCTTATTACATTGGTACTGTTTTGGGTGATTCACTGACAAATATATGCACGAAGAATTCAGGTATTAGACATTTATTTATTTATGACATGGAGAACTTCCCATGATGGTTAATCTAACTGTACTAAACAGACAAAATTAGACATGTTTCAATTCATAACTGCATCATTTTCAATAGTACACTTGATTTTTGTATCTTGATACATTTAGCATTTTCCACCCTTGACAACAATGGGAACTCTTTTAAAACAAAAAGAAAAGAAAAACCTTTGCCATACAAAAAGTAAATGGACAAATGTAGGGATATATTGTAGTTTTTCAAAGGGAGACAACTTTTGCAACCATGAAATTGATTCCCTAGTATAGTAAATCCCCTTTATACTGACACTTGACACAACGTCAAAATTCGTTATACTGACAATTTGAGCGTCAAGAAACCTTCGCTCAAGAGGTAACAGTTAATGAGAAATTATGCAAGAATATTGCATTAAAACTTAAAGCAACGTATGTTGTGGATATTTGTTAGAATTGCCTCACTGAGGTGATTCTAACAAATATCCAAAAACATAATGTTCTATGAGGAAATAAGAATAAAACAAGGCCTTTCTTACATCTCATTTTGTCCATTAAGGATTCTTTACAACAGCAAATTCATTATAATGGCAACATCTTTCACAATGATGTTGTTGTAACGAGGACTCTTTGTACTTAAAATATATAAAAAAATTTTGGGCTACACTTAAAATAAAAAAATTACTCTCAGGCGGAGAAAATTTTTTTTCTTCAGTACCCTCCAAATAAGAAGGACACAAGCATTGCTGTATCAAGAATTATTTCATTTGAACTTGTCTCCATTTCCCTTAAATGTAATTGCCAAAGAAAAGTACAAAAAATGAAAACATTTTATTTACTGCATCGTACATCAATCAGATTTCTGTTCGTGTAACTTTATGAGTATCATTTATGGCTTTCTCTCAAATAATGTTATAGAGTTACTGCAATGCATTAAAATGAAGATAAAAAGACAGTAGTTTTGCTAGTTCCTGGTTCATATACATAAATGTAGTTATTTTTTAACCAACAAAATCTAGCCAACAAATGTGTGATTTTTTTTATCTTAACAGAGTCTGCCATTTCATTCAACTGGTCTCCAAAGGAATGCCAAACCGTATTATTAGGAGAAAATAAAGTTATTTTAAAATGTTATTTGCTAAGATTGAATGTTGTTTAAGTTTAAGATAAGTTTTTATAGTGTTTAAAGCTTCATTAATGTTTATATTTTCATCCATATTGACCTCTTATTACAGTAATAATACAACATATTTTACAACAGAAATACACACTATAAATATTATATGTTATAACATCAAAAGGGCAGAATGAAAAACCACAGCTCCAGTTAAAGGGACTTGATTCATTCGGTAAATTTTTTTTTGCCATTTTTTTACAAAGGAGACAACTTTGTGACTTCCTGTTTGCTTTTCTGCACAATAATCCCCTTCTGAAAAGGGGTCTAATCTGAAAGGAAAGAATTTGCTCCCTTTGGGAGCAATTCTTTCCTTTTAGAGTAGATCACTATTCATAAGGAAAAAAAAAAACAATTTTCACAGTTGCCTCCCTTTTCTTGAAAGTGTATCCAATCCCATAAAGAGGATATTTAGAAGATGTTTTGTTATTTTGCACCAACCATATAAGCCACACCCTGGGAAAAGGTGTCTTTATAAGCCACACCCTGGGAAAAGGTGTCTTCAGGGCATATCTGAACAGTAGAGATTCAGATCAGCCAGCAAAACCACACAGTCTGACCAAGTGCCATTGCTGTATGTCAGTATTTTCTATAGTAGCATTCATTATAATAATTCTGTAAGCAAAGAATGAAGGTCCTGATTAGAATGCAATAATGCACAGGTTGATCTTGAATTTTCCTGTCTGCATATGCTTCAAAGACACTTTTTCTCCTGGCGCATTTCATATGTAATGGATACTCAAAACTGTCCTGGGCCCAGTTGTTCAAAGCTAACGACGTCGTCAGTTAACGATTCGTTAAAATTTACATTGAGTGTTACGCAAATATGCTGAAATTTTTTGGTGAAAAAATGTGAGTAGCTTTTGCACTGCAAAAGCTACTCACGTTTTTTCAGCAAAAAATATCTGAATATTGTGTATTGAATCTGCTAAAACAGTTAACGAAATGACCCTTAACAAGCTTGTTAAGCTAACGAGGCTTTGAACAACTGGGCCCTGGCTTCTGAGCAGTGGACAAAATAAAATACCTGCTTTGGTGCAAATAATGATAAAAAAAAAAACAAAAAAAACAACTTCCCTGTTTAACATCAAAATTATCATCATATCTGAAGTGATGAGAAAGGATAGAACTGTAATAAACAAAACATACATTGATCTATCTGGTAATTCTGTTGGCAAGATGAGCAGACTTGAGCAAAGACTGATGTGTCCATACTCCATACAATAGGGATATTCAGATAAATAATTTTCTCTTAGAAAACATATGTTTTGGGTATTCAGAAAAGCATAGGTCAGATGTTTCTAATGAGTGCCCACAACACCTTTTGTGTGTACCAGTATATAAGAGAAATATCAATAATCTTTGGTTGAATAAAATGTGTCTTGCCTGGAGCTAAGTAATTCTAATACCTCTGTGAATTCACATGTGTCAAGGTACCTATTTAGCTTGTCAAAGCTCAAAACAGACAGCATATGCGCTATCTAAGAAGAGCACTCAGCCTATATCGAGGGTTGAGCGCAAGACTGACGTAAGTCAGATGGTTGTTTTTCCCCAAACTTAATCTCCTCACTATGAAGGCGTTATGAAGACAACATTTCTTTCTGTAAACAATGCAAATTTAGGTGCCATTGCTCATACGAGCAATGGCACCTAAATTTGCATTGTTTACAAAGGGGTCAAAGTTGCCCCTAAACAAGGGTTTCAAAAATATGTTTGAGGTACTACAGTCTTGTGCTTTATGCTTACATCAATCACTAAAATCACCCTGCACATCCAGTCTGATTAGGAGCTTCTCTGTTGTTTGGTGTACATGTATTCTGTATTATTTTATAGTTATTGGTATATTTTCACCTCTCGCTTTGGATGACTTCCATTTTCTTCATTGTTTCAAAACTGGATGTGACCTCTACTTTTTGAACACCTCTAACTTCTTTGTTTCTGAACTAAACTACCAAGTTGGGTATGCATTTTCTTAGTTAGAAAGTAAGGAACATTCTGGTATCAAAATTATTTTGATTTGCCAAAAGTTTTATTCTTCCTTCTCTTTGTACTTCATAATGTTTCCGTTTTGTTTGGCTATGCCAGCTATGACGACAGCAACGCTAATGTATGAAAACAATAAAATAAAAAGAAAATTTGCTTTTTTTTTCCATTAACACAATAAATATTTTCATCTCGTGTAATGGAAACATTCAAATTTTCACTAGTGCTTTGCACTCGTGAAAATACAGATGTTTCATTTTACACTCGATGAAAATATTTATTGTATTCAATCCGAAACACCAACTATCCTCTATGTAAATGATTCTGCGAGTGGGCGATACAGGACCTGAACAGACTGTTTAGACGAGCAGTCTGATCTGGGCCTTTGTTGCCAGCTTATGTTATGAAGAATCTTATTCTATGCTGCACTAAAAATATCAAAAGCATATACTAAAGAATAGCAGTGACCATGATTAGTGATCACACTGCATGGATCCACAGGCTGATCTGGGTATTTGCTTTTATGTCCTGATTATATCTTACCAGTCTCATTATGGTCCAAATGAGTGTGACAAGCAACACAACTCCAGGCGGCACTTTTTTTCCAATAAAAATTTCCAGTATTTTTCTTATTTCTTCTACCGAGTACCAACAATATATGTTCTCATGGAGAAATAATGAAAAAGATTACTAAGGATGCCCCTCTTATCTGGAGCTATGAAGCAACAAAGAGTGCTAATGAAATATGCAAACAATGATAGTAAGTTCCATAGGTCTAGATAAGAGTGGGTATCAGATAAATAGTTTTCTTATTTCTTGACAAAACATATGTTGTGGGTACTCATTAGAAGTGCTTCGCCGATGTTTTCATCGAGAAATAAGAAAAATATAGATACTTTTTGGTTGAAAAAAAGTGCCTTATCAAGAGCTATGGTGACTATCACTATGGTGCTTCTAATGAGTACCCACAAGTTCACAACATACATGTATGTTTTCAAGAAGTAAGATTTTGGTTGAGAGAAGTGTCCTAATTGGAGCTATGGTATATGCTCTCTATCTGAACTTATGGAATTTCATGTAATGAGGAAAAGTTTAAGTTGGTATGAGGGAATGTAAGCCATTTTTCTTTAAAACAAATCAAATAAATAACTGAACAATCTATGTCACTATATTTACCCTAAATATTGGGACACCTAAAGGCCTTACCCTACTTCTAAAATCTTAACACTACTACCAGCTGATGAGTCTAAAACCTTCTAGATGAGTGACAAGCAAACACCAATCAAATGCTGTATTCTGTGGTGTTTGATCTTGGTCTACACTGCCTGTCTGTCCCAATACAAAGGTAAATGTGGCAAATATGTTGTGCTTTCAAGTATGATAAATGTCCTAAAATTTTGTAGACCAAAGTTTCTGATAAAATGGTATATATGCAAAGAGTGCAGACCCAGATCAGGCTGAGCAGTCTGATCAGGGTCTCTACTGTACGTCATTCCATTAAGTATTTTAAGAAATAACTAAATAAAAAGAAAAATTTATTTTAAAAAAAAGTATGGAAAAATTGTTCAATATTTTAGGACATTTGCCATACAGCTTGTTAATCAAACACCGACTGGTTCTTTTCTCAAATTAATATCTTGATCACTTTTGTTTTCCTCAGTCATTTCATGTGCCTTGGCCAAAAAATCATTGTTTATTAATGGGAATAACTCCACAGGGTTTAATGCCTGTCTGTCTGGATTTATCTTCCTTTGCAGAACTGACGCAACTGTGTTTTCTTGATAGTCTATGTCGTCTTCCAAGTTACTGATCTGGTTTCTACCAGAAAGAATCTGGTTCAACTGATTTTCTTTTGTCTTTTGCAATGAGACAATCATTTCAGATGCTCTTGCTTCTTTGCCTGTCCTACCTCTTAGTCTGCATAGCCTCTTTTCTAAAAGCAAATGAATAAAATCAATGAAACTACTTTATTTATTTACCTTAAATCTTTAGACATCTCAGCACCTTCATTACAAAAACATGCCTATATAGATTCAAATATACAGAAAATTTCACCTAAAAAAAAAAAAGAAAAATTTCAGATAAAAAACTCATATTGTTTCATATCTCTGCTCAAAAAATACATTGTGGGAACTCATCAGAACCACAATGGTGAGGCAGTTCTAATGATTACTTACAATCTATGTTTTAGAGCAAAAATAAGAAAAACAAATGTATACCCCTGTAAACCCCAGTTTTACTATATGAAAGTGGGGTTTAAGGGGGTCAAAATTATATAGGCATGTTTTGGTGATATTTATTAGCTGTTGATGCATATACATGTACAAATTGCTATATGAATGGCAAACAGTGCAGAACCTGAACAAATGACCATAGCTCCAAAAAGGCACTTTTTCAACAGAAAAATACTGATATTTTTCTTATTTTTCCACAAAAAATGTATGTTTTGATGCTGTGGTACTCATTAGAAGACGCTTCTAATGAGTACCCACAAAATAATTATGTTTTTTTTTTTTTTTTGGAGAAACAATAAAAATATTATGTGGATACCATCCCCCCCAACCCCCACACAACCTGGAGCTGTGGATGACACATTCTGTGGTATCTGACCCTGGTCAACACTCATTGCTCAAATATTTAGGAGTGAGTAACACATTGTCAGTCAGATATAAATATAAAATTTTGGAACTAATTACATGTACTTGCTTTATTAATTCAATACATTCATCCAAGACTTTTTTTTTTAAATTTCTGATTTGTACTTCTTACCAACTGGGACTTTTGCAAATTTGTACGTGATCAACTAAAACATCCCGAAGTGTACTCAGGTCATTGTCATTTGTGGTTACATATATAAAGTGCAGCTCCTGCAGTTTTTTGCAAAATCTATAGTCTTTTTCAGTGTTTTGTATGACCTAGGTTCCCTCCCCCACCCCCCCCCCCCCCCCCTGAAAATACTATTTCAAATAAAGAAACAATTTGGTTACACAACAAGCCACTCAAAGAACTCTATACAAAGTACATAGACCATACATATATAATGTACTTAGCTGTCTACCCCACACATATGCGCATAGGATACTGTGGTGATTGGCAGGACCATCAGCCTGTAAAATTAGCTGGTTGAGCATCTGACTTGCATGCAGGGCATCCGGGTTTGAGTACAATGTAGCACCAGGCACAATTTTCCCCCCTTAGTTTACCTTAATGGCAATGAGATAAACTTGTGAGTGTGGGGAAATGCTAGAAACTGCTAGCAAGTTCAACTGATGCCTGTCACTTCAAAGTTAGAAGAGGGAGGAGTGGGGTGAGTGGATGGACTATTGGCCTGGTTAGCTCATTTGGTACAGCACCTTCTTTGCAAGCACAGGGTTGTGAGTTCAAGTCCTGCATTGGGCACACTATTTCCTTCTCAGTTTACTTTAACAGTTAAACACAAACCTGTATCCAGTCAGTTATATATCTATATACACAAACAGATGATGTTTTTGATTTGTGTATCAATTTGGGTACCCACTGTGGCACAGATATAAACAAAACGTGCTTTTATTTGAAAACTTTTGGAAATTTTATTTTCCGGCTGCCTTAGATGGAGCATTGTAAAACAAAACGACATCAGTATTTTATGTATTCATGAAAAAAAAGGAGATTTTTGAATCACAGTTTACCCAAGTTAGAAGGTAAGTTTTTTTTTGTTTTTTTTTCATGTTTATAAAATGTATTTGCCGGTAGTCCTCAAAATATGCATTCTCTGTGCACTTAAAGTTAAGAGATTTTTTTACCTGCAACCCCTCTTCTTATACATTTGTAATTTTTGTCTGTAACTCACAAATTTTATATATGTGAGTCCCTGGACTGACAAAATACAGAAGAAAACTGATGTAAAAATAAGTTACGGACTCATAATTTTATCATGGCACTCGTTGAATAAATGAATTCCACTATTTTCAGTTTTGAGTCTGTTGGACTAATCAAAACCAAACTGTAAAAAAAATCACTGAAGTTTCAATAAAATTGTGTAAGGCAAGATTTTATATGCATGTTTAGTTCATATTTTATCATAAGAGGCAGATGTTGCAAATTTCACTACCAGGCAGTGCTTCAGCTAGCCCTACATGGAGGGGTGGGCTGGCCCTCTTGCCCTCTCCTGCTGCCCCTCTGCCCTTTTTATGCTGCCATCTGTCTGATTTCAACTCAAGACATAAAACCCTACATTTTGGTGAAAAGTTCATGAAAATCGGACAAAAATTAAAAAAGTTATCAAAGTTTAAAGGTCAGTTATATATGTACTCTATTTTTGAAGTAAATATTGTGGAATGGGATTATATTTTGTAACATGTCTTGATACTAAGCACATCGCATCACACTTTGTGCCCTCATTCTTGTATGACCGTCAAAAAGTGCCCTGCCCGACACCCATCTGCCCTAATATCCTAGCTGGAGCACTGCAACCAGGTATACAAGAATATTTATTTCATGCCGGTTTTCAAATATACAATGTTATGTAACATTAGCCTGAAGGCTATTATACCGATTTCCCTAAAGGTTATACTGACAGGTATGAGCAGCCAACAGGTATGGGCAGTCAACCCATTAAGGTCATGTCGAGCCAGGGCAGATAATTCCTAATGAAAAGAAGGCTAAAAGCAAATAGTGAAGGGGACATATAGTGAAGATAAGGCAAAGAAAGATAAATAGTCGAACCTCAATAGCTCAAACACAGATAAGCCGAGTCTTCTCTGATGTTTTAGTGGCTTTTCTTTGTATTGATATTTGCCACTTACATCATTATATCAATATTATGAAAATCAGGAATTTTTCCTGTCCTGTCTAAAATGAGGGTTTTCACCAAAATAGAAGCATGGAAGTTAATGTGTAATGTAGACAGCCACTAAAGGATTATCAAACTAATATTTTATGACTGAAAAGATGATAGTATTTGAATTTCGTAAAGAATAATTTGACATTTTGGGGTAACAAATTGGCTTTTACCGTGTACAGTCTAGGCAACGTGTGTAGACTTTAATGGGTACAGTGACAACGCTGGTTATGCAAGTTTCCAATGAAACAAATTATTTCATTTTATTGGAAAATGGTTTCTTTTGTTTATTCTAAAATTTAATGTTGCTATCTGCTGGATATTATTCCGAATTTCCCTTTGAAAGGGCCCAGCCAAGCCTGGCTGAGGAAATTCTGCATTTTCGATAGCTTAGTTGCTCTGACGGTAAGTGGTAAATATCAAAATAAAATAAAGAAAAGCCACTTAAATGTCAGAGAAGATTCGGACTAGAACACCAATGGCTTGTTTAACATGGCTAATTCAAACACGTTTTCGTGTCCCTACGGAATTCTTTCTATAGCTCAAGAAAACAAATATTTAGAAAAATTTTCTTATTTTATCATAAAATTGTGTGTAATTAGAATCGCAACACCGAGGCAATTCTAATAAGTAAACTCAACATACAATTGTGTAGAAAACCAAAAAAAATTTCCCCGTTAGTGCCATTTGCCTGATCTTGTGTAATGTTTGTGGGCTATGAGACACTCAGAACAATGTATGATTATACAACTTTAATATGTGATTACTAAACAGCTACACTACATAACAGATACAACTCTAAGACTGACCCAGTATCAAAGCAACAGAAAAACTATACTTCCAATTATAAGGTATTATAGACTTGCTGAAAGTACATTTCTTTACATCTCCCTCTTTAAAGTTTTTATTTTATCAATTTACTTATTTATTATTTTTAAATTAAGAGTAAAATTTTCTATCCGCTTTACTGCAAGTCTATGGAAGTTTTTGTCTCACAATGTTTTTCTTGTTTGTTTCAAGCTAATTTCTTGTTTATTTAAGATAACAAAATTTTATCAGGAACATATGTCTGGGTTATGTTCAAAAAACAATTAACAATGAAAATGGTCCTTCTTTATCATTAAGAGAAAATTAATGGTCAGATTGCTTACACTTGTTCAAGACAAAAAACAATAAAACATATAATTACCAGGGTGTGCTGACTTTTCTTACAAATGAAAGTTGCAAATAATTTGATATAATCAGGAAACAGCATTTTTCCCTATTCTCTGATATATCAGTAATAAAGGTATCTTATGGCTCAAAAGCAAAATGCAATATTGCTCCAAAGCAAAAATGTACCTTATGTCACTTTAAAAAGTTTTCCTGATAATTCTTTGTTTTACCGTAATATATGTAAAGATTACGTATCTTTACCACTTTTAATTACATATGGGGATTATTGTGCCCCATTAATCCAAACTTAGAATCACTTCATCACATAATCATCAAAACACATTGGCATTTTCACTTGTCTGCCACTTGAAGTGTATTTCTTTGAATCACTCTGCGAAATATTTGATGAGGGTTGTTCAACAAAGTTTGAACTGTTCTTTGATGAAATGTTCTCCTGACAGTCGTAGAAGATTTCAGGCTCTTCACTGCGGTTTTCCGATGTTTTTAACAGATGTCTCCTGTTTCTTCTAAGTTTCTGTCCTTTTTCAGTTTGTATTACATAAGATCTAGGTGTGTCGGCTCTCTGTTCGACTGTTCCTGGTTCCCATTTATTTTCATTTCTCACACGAATCTGATCACCTGGATTAAGTTGGGGTAGGGATTTTGCTCCACGATCATAATAATACTTTTGAATATGCTGCCTTTCATTCAGCGCATTCTGCACATTTGCTCCATCATGGTACTGAGGTTTAAGAAGTGAATCATTCACAGGTAATTGTGTTCGAGTCCTTCTTCCCATTAACAGTTGTGAAGGAGACAAATTTATGCCTTCTATGGGAGTATTTCTGTATTCCAGTATTGCTAAATACGGATCAGAGTTTGATTTCTTTGCCTTTTTCAGTACATTTTTACAAATTTGAACATATTTTTCAATAAATCCCATACTTTGTGAATACCTTGGTGAGGATGTAACATGTTCAAATCCATAATTTTCAGCAAATTCTTTAAATTGTTCACTTGCAAAAGCAGGTCCATTGTCACTTTTCAGGATTTTCGGTATTCCCCATCTTGAGAAATTTTCTTTCAAGACATTTATTACGCTTTTGCTTGAACTACTGGCTATTTTCTTTACCTCAAAGAATTTAGAGTAATAACATGCCAGTACTATGTAAGTGTCTTTGTCAAGTTCAAATAAGTCTGTTGCACATATTTCCCATGGCTTACTTGGTATTTCATGAGGAATCATGGGTTCCTTAGCCTGTGCACTTTTAAATTCATTACATATTGCACATTGGCTTACTATGTCTTTTATCTGTGCAGCCATTCCTTGCCAATAGAACACATCTTTGGCTCTGCTTATGCATTTATTAATTCCAAGGTGGCTTTTCTGGTGAATCTGTTCAATTACATTTTTCTGCATGGATTTAGGAATAATTACTTTTTCACCTTTCAACATCAGTCCTTCAAAATACGAAATCTCATCTCTGAAATTCCAATAATGAGTGATGCGCGGATTTATTTCCTTTTTGTTTTCAGGCCATCCCCTTAGAACTGTGTCTTTCAGAATATTTAATTCCATGTCTTTAAGCGTTTCCTCTTTCAATTCTGAAAGTTTTCTCTGCGAGCAAGGAAGATTTTCTATAGAGAAAATACTATAGTCGGAATCACAGATAGGACTTTCATCCTGCGAAACACATGCTCTACTCAAAGTGTCTGCTATCCATAACTCACGACCGCTTTTATAATGTACTCGTAAGTCATATTTCTGTACTTTCAACATCATTCTTTGTATTCTAGGTGGCATTTGAGCTAAAGGCTTTTTGAATATGCTCTCTAAAGGTCTATGATCAGTTTCAACATGTATAGGACCCTTGGCATATATGTATTCATGAAACTTTGTTGCTCCAAATACTATTGCTGCCATCTCTTTCTCTATCTGAGCATAGTTCTGTTCAGATTTGTTCAATGCCCGGGATGCATATGCCACTGGATGTCCATTCTGAAGAATACATGCACCTAGTGCATCCTTTGAACTATCTACAGATAACAATACATCTTCATTTTCATCATAAAACTGTAATACAGGTGCTGTTGTGATAGCCTTTTTTAGTTCATTGAAGCTTTTCTTTTGGGAGTCTTCCCAATGCCATTCAACATTTTTCTCCAAAAGCTGTCTCAGAGGCTGATTTATACCTGATAAGTTTGAAATAAACTTTCCAAGGTAATTAACTGTACCCATGAACCTTTGTAGCTCTTTTTTATTCCTTGGTTCTGGTATTTCCATTATTGCTCTTATTTTTTCAGAACTTGGCTTCAACCCTTCAGTACCAAATGTATGTCCAACATAAGCTACTTCTGACAGCCCTATTTTACATTTGCTTTTGTTCAGTTTCATATTGGCTTGTTTTATTCTGTCTAAAACAGCACAAAGACGCTCATTATGCTCTTTTTTATCTTTTCCCCAGATCAATATGTCGTCGGCAATAACTTCACAACCTTCAATATTTTCCAGTATTTGTGAAACTGCTCTTTGGAAGACTTCACTCGAGCTTTTTATTCCGAACGGCAATCTAAGATATTTATATCTTCCAAATGGGGAATTAAATGTAGTGTACGTCTGAGAACCTCTAGTGATTTTTATTTGCCAATATCCATTTGATGCATCTAAAACACTGTATATTTTAGCATTTTTCACCTTTGCTGCGACTTCTTCAACAGTTTTCATTGGAAAGTGTTCTCTTAGGATACTCTTATTTAGCTCCCTTGGGTCTAAACATAGTCGTACATCTTTATTTGGTTTTTCCACCACAACTAATGAGTTCACCCATTCAGTAGGTTCCGTTACTTTTTGAATGACCCTCATTTTTTCTAGTCAATCAAGCTCATTTTTTACCTTATTTCTCAATGCATACGGGATCTTCCTTGGTGGGTTTATTATCGGTTTTGCATCTTTTTCCAAACGAATTCTATATTCAGTTGGTAAGCATCCAAGGCCTTCAAAAACGTCTCTGTAATTTTCAAGAATTTCTTCACTTGATGTATTTTCACAGTTTAGACTAAATAGTCTGGAAATTAAGTTTAACTCCAAACATGCTTTTAATCCAAATAAGGGTGTTGATTTGTCCTTCACTATCTCAAATTCTATAGGCACATACTTGTTTTTCGTTGATACAAGCAATGTAACTTTCCCCACAGTGTTCAATTTGTGACCCGAATATGATACAAGTCTTGACTTTGATGGTTTCAGTGGCCTGTCACTAATCTGATTGTAAATATGCAATGGCAATACATTGCACTGTGCACCAGTATCAAGTTTCATACTGACAGTTTTTTTACATATTTTAACATTTACTTTCCAGTCACCAGCATTCTGATCAGTTTCCACAGAATCTAAGAAAATGTCTGTGTCACTGTCATTTTCTTGAAGCTCATGCATCTTTTTACTTCTACATTGTCTCATAAAGTGATTCTTCTTTTTACAGTTCATGCAGATTTTACCAAAAGCTGGGCACTTACGTGGCTCATGCTTATATCCACATTTTCCACATTTCTGTTTTTGTTGGGAAGCAGCTGGTCTATTTTCAGTGTTTTTCATCAGTTTATTTTTGTCAGATTTCTTTCTAACAAAGTCAATGTTACTTCCTGAGGCTCCTGCCGAGGCTGTTTGTAACACTTTTAATTGTTGTGATGATGCTTCTGCAGCTCTGCATATGTCAACAGCTTTCTGCAATGTTAGATCTGTTTCCCGAAGTAATCTGCTTCTTACAGTATCCATAATTACACCACATACAATTCTGTCTTTGATGAGAGAATCTGATAAGTCTCCAAATTCACATGATTTGGACAAAATTCTTAATTCTGTCACGTATGAGTCAATAGATTCTCCTTCTTTCTGGTTTCTTGTATTGAACTGGTGTCTCTCATATGTCACATTACACTTCGGAGTGCAGTATTTTTCAAACTTTGACAACACTTTGCTCATTTTCTTATCATCCCCTTCATTATCACCTTCTTCATCCCATCGAAATGTATTGAAAATTTCAATAGCATCAGGTCCAATGACATGAAGTAGAGTAGCACATTTTATATTCTCGGTAGAATTGCTAATTCCTGCCGCTGTAATATAAATCTCAAATTGTTGTTTAAATTTCCTGAAATTGTCCTTCAAGTTTCCAGTTAACAACAATTTTTCTGGAGGATGCAAATTTTTTGCCATTTTTTACGGTAATCAGTTAATCAGAATGTTAATTAATAATATTAATTAATCCAGTTGACTTCTGACACCATGTAATGTTTGTGGGCTATGAGACACTCAGAACAATGTATGATTATACAACTTTAATATGTGATTACTAAACAGCTACACTACATAACAGATACAACTCTAAGACTGACCCAGTATCAAAGCAACAGAAAAACTATACTTCCAATTATAAGGTATTATAGACTTGCTGAAAGTACATTTCTTTGCACCAGGATTAACCCTCAGTGACTACCAATATCTCGAACAAATTGTTCGAGCTGTTGAGGTTTTACTATGGATTCAAAATGCCGAATTTGTGATACAGTCGAATGCTACATCTTGTTTAATATATACCTAATGATTCCAAGTATTTCTCGGATGTTATCTGTTCACGAAGGGGATTATTTGGTGCATTTGGTAATATTGGGATATTTCCATCTGATAAAACTGTCCAAGGATCATTTTGTGCTTTTTCTACAGCATTTAGCAGATCAAATTCCTCTCGCTGTTCACCCATTTCCTCACTGTCTGCCATACTTGTGATCTAGATCAGTGGTATAAAAGCCAGTACTTAGCCTGCAATAATTTATTTTAGCCTGGCTATAATCAGGTTACGGTCTGGTAAATCTCAGGCCATTGCTTGTTACTTGTGTAGGAGATCCACCCAATAATGGGTCACCACCATTGGCGTAGATGTACAAATGAGGGCAGGGCATATTTTAACATCTGTGCTATTATTACAGGCTATTATCACATTACTGTGCTTAATAATACATAGTTGTGCATATATACATTGATGAAACAGAACGACCTACAATAACCAGAACATACCTAATCTAATCTAATTAAGGTTTTAACTGTCCATTTATTTGTTTTAAAGTCATAAGATTTACGACCAGAGAAAATTATTTATTGGATTCTTATCCAGAATTAAAAAAAAAAAAAAAAAAAAAAAAAAATGGGTGGATGGATTTTATTTATTATTATCATTTATATGGGCATGGTGGGCGAAGCTTACTTACCAAGTAATGCTTACTATCCGCGGACGCCTGATTACACCCTTTATTCTTGGGTCCATGTCTGTTGGTCTGAACATTCTGATTCGTCATTCATTTATGGATTTATGAGTTTGGATTACGGCTTAAGTACCATGACCGCAACTACTTATTCCTGAACTATCCGTTGAAGAGATAAATCATAGCAAAACAAGATAACTGACACTAACCGCCATGTGCAAGAAGAAGAAACCTTGCTTTGATTCCCTTTACATAACAAATAAGTCATTGGCAATTCTTAAAAGTGTTAGTCTATAAAATCTGTTTTCAGCATAAGTCAAACTGTCTCAGAAATTCATTTGCCATTTCATTTTTTTTTTTTTTTTTTTTTTTTTTTTTTTTTTTTTATCTTGGCCTGAAAGATGTCTAGGAGGCGGGAGGAATAAGAATCTAATAAATAATTTTCTTTAGACTGAGGTGTAAAATACACGAGTTGCAATGTGAGAAAACATATATAGGCTACCTTCTGACATGTGCGTCTAACGAAGACTTAAATCAACCTGCGCATCCGCGCAATCTTATTGATCTTCTTTGGCCACCTGGAAAACTTTGCATCCTTGATTATCCAAAATGCGCCAGTGAAGATTCTTATCAGACTGTGTAAATGTTGTGCCATGTAGATTTAATTTCTTATAACGTTCTTTATATTTAGAGATGCGATTCTCAGGCGTTTGTTTGTACTGTAGTTGATTCGGTTGTTTTGCCTACTGCTAAAAAGGAGACCTGCGCGCGCGCGCGCATGTGTGTGTGTGTGTGTGTTTGCATGCATTGGAAATTCCAGAATATTATCATCTGAAGTCTGTCTAGATGGGGTTGACGTGCACAATCGCATCCATGCTTCCCTGAGACAAACGAGGCTGTTCGCTGAATGGAGGAATGTCCGTGCTTTGTGAGACAGACAAGGATGGAGACTGAATGGACTTGTCCAAGTTTTTCCTAACAGCCGGATGGGGCTGGATGGAAGTGTCCAATTGTTTGATATGACGGTTAGAAAATATGATGTGGAAAAGGCAGATAGGTTTATTCCTAATTCGTCTTTTCCCGTTTCGTCTACTATTTTGACAATTCATCACGAAAACATGCCTATATAATTTTGACCCCCTCCAACCCCACTTTTATACAGTAAAACTGGGGTTTACAGGGGTATACATTATTTTTCTTATTTCTGCTCAAAACATAGATTGTGGGTACTCGTTAGAACCGCCTCGCCGAGGCGGTTCTAACGAGTACTCACAATCTATGTTTTGAGCAGAAATATGAAAAATATCAGAATTTTTTATCTGAAAATTTTCAATTTTTTGGTGGTAAAATTTTCAATATATTTGAATAGGCATGTTTTCGTAATTTTTCCCCATTTCATCTACTCACACATTCCCATTTCGTCTACTTGGGATATTTTATAATCTGTGGAGCCTGCTCATGATCACAATGATGGTATAAACATATATCACATAGTTTGTACGGAAAACATGGCTCTCAGGCAAAGCAACCAGTGTAGACCCAGATCAGACTTCAGGAACTTGATCTGGTTCTATCCTGTTGGTATGTCTGTTTTCCTTAATATCCATCCTCGTCTATTTAGTATGGAAAGTATGATAATCGGGCAAATCAACCAATGTAGACTCAGATCAGGAGAGTGTATCAATATTAATCATGTAAAGTATATCTGATCAGCTTGGTCCAGAACTTGGTCATTATATAGAAAAATAAAAAGTAGACGAAATGGGAAATGACGAAATGGGAAGTTACCGGCAGATGATCTCGGTGCTAATGTCTTGTCTCTGATGTAAGCTGTTCCGTTTCCGTATGTAGGTTGCTGCACTGTGGCGCAAGCTGCTGCTGATGGACATTCCACGTCTGTGGCACTGGCAGCTCATCACGAAAACATCCCTATATAATCTTGACCCCCTTAAACCCCACTTTTATAAAGTAAAATTGGGGTTTACAAGTGCAAACATTTTTTTTTCTTATTTCTGCTAAAAACATAGACTGTGGGTACTCGTTAGAACCGCCTCACCGAGGCGGTTCTAATGAGTACCCACAATCTATGTTTTTGAGCAGAAATATGAAAAAGATCAGAATTTTTATCCGAAAATTGTCATTTTTTTTGTGGTAAAATTTTCAGTTATTTGAATAGGCTTGTTTTCGTAATGTTTAGGTAAATATTTGGTCGGGGAGGGTTGAGAGATCACTGTTCGGCGGTATCAGATTTGAGGGAGATATAATGACTGGATATTGTTTAGGGTACCTACTGGGCTTACAGCTTGACTGGATATTGTTTAGGGTACCTACTGGGTTTACAGCTGGATTTGTAATCTATGGGTTGACTGAGTTAGACCACGTAATATTTCTGCTGTAGCGTGTATTGTTGCTGTCCTAGAAATATCGATGAACCATTGAAAATGGGGTTAGATTGAACGCTGGAATATTGTGGGTTAGGCATTGGAATGAGGGACTACGATAGAGTGGCAGTTTGAGTCAGATAATCATGGTTTACTTGATCAACCTGAGTTATCCTGTGCGTTAATAATGCTCCATCTTTATCATATGAAGTGGCTCTTTTATCATTCTGGATTCTATTCCTCATCTTGTTGAAGTAGTCCGATGTGCACTTGCGTACCTATAAGAAATGCAAGAACACACACACACACACACACACACACACACACACACACACACACACACACACACACACAGAGAGAGAGAGAGAGAGAGAGAGAGAGAGAGAGAGAGAGAGAATCAGAACATTAACTGGTGATACATCATTAGACATTCATTCACCAGGGCCAACGATTGGAAAGACTAATCTCTAGATCTCACAAGTGATATGAGTCTAGCGACGGGGCCCTCAGAACTTTCAGAAGAGAAAATTATACATTCCAATCCCTAATGGTATCTGGTAAGAAACTGTACTTATAAATGTCAGTTCTAGCATATGGCACTTGAAATGCCATTGAATGCTGATTCCTACTGCGCCTGTTTGGGGGTTGAAGGTCGTTACAAGGTATGCTAGCTCTACCTTTAGTTTCAGACCTTTGAATAGCAATATGAGTTTACTACCTGTGCGTCTCTTGTGAAGAGACCCCCACCCTAACTGTTCAGCAATGTTGCAAAAGTGCAATGTAGATGGTGTGATAACGTACCGTTCTATTATTGTGGTTGACTGTAACAGTTACCGTAATAAGGTATTAGCAGTTGGTACCGGTATTTATACCACTATTTTATCCTTGTTATTGAGACGCTTGATAATTTATTTGGATTATTCCATTTTTAGTTTAGTGTTAATCAACTGGAAAATACAATTTTCTGCAGAAACAAAATTAGAATATGTATTACAGCACACCAAAATAACAATATTTCAAAACTAGCTATTTCAATAAAATGTTTAAGTAATGATTTAATGTATTTTTCACTGTAGCTAGAATTTACAACACCCCCACCAACAATCTGTCAACCCCAACATTAAAATGGAATTACCAGTGTTTGCTACTGATGCTGATAAACAATTTCTGTTCGGAAAATTACATTTCCCAGGCGTTTAAAAAGGTTATATGCGTATATTTTAATTTAATCAATATTGAAAACATTAAAGTTATTCTTTGTTATGAGTGCACACGAAGAAATTCAGTGAAAGGTTAGTGTTCCCGCAGGCCCAATTTAGTGTTCCCATATGTAACGG
Organism: Anodontia alba; assembly: GCA_964016985.1. NCBI lineage: Eukaryota > Metazoa > Mollusca > Bivalvia > Lucinida > Lucinidae > Anodontia > Anodontia alba. The sequence continues at coordinate 137,178,539 of OZ024823.1, forward strand.
TCAGTTTCTCCCCCGTACAGATCTTCACTCGGGGGAAGAAACGGACCGGTCGGTTTTCCTGGGGAAGAATCCAACTGGTTGGTTTCTTCCTCCCTCAGACCATTTCCACCCCTTCCTCCCTCAGACCCTTTCTACCCCCCCCCCCCAACCACCACCACCACACAGACTGGTCCATTTCTTCAGAGTTGTCTTGACTTATTACCAAGTTGTGGTGAGTTGTCTTTGGGGTGAGTTGTCCTGCATTCACTAGAGAGACAGAAACAGAAAAACACCTAATGAACCAAAAAAATGCCGGAAAACACCAATATCCTTTCGACGTCCGGCATGTTCCGAAACAAAACATCCATTGCGTAAAAATCCGGTTGAAAAAATGGGGTGTCAAATAGCACGTATGTTCTGGAGTCTAACGACCATAGTGTATTAAAACGGTAGGTAGAAATGCCGTTTCTATAGCCATTGTGTAATATGCGTAATGATTTCGCGTTTTTTCCTATATGTTTAATTAAAAAACATGAACTTATTCCGCATATAAATGCATTGGCATTTGTTTGAAATTTTATTTTGGGATCTTGTAAATGGGAAAACTGTAACACAAAAGAACGTTGTGGCTGCTTTTTGTGAATTTCAGCGATATGGATACGAACGACCATAACGTTTTCAAAAAGTTCAGAAATCTATTTATACGTATTAGTATGCTAAAAGTTTGAGGACAGTCAACACCATAACATACTCAAAACGAAAATTAATGTGAATGCAACGGCCAGGGCATATCAAAACGGAATTCTTATCAAGATGTAATGTTACGTAATTGTATAATAATGATGATTCAATATACCGTTTTTTCTTGAAAATATAAAGTTCAGTCTTTTTACTATCAAATCCAAGGCTACTTTCTTCTTAGTCGTTTGCCCATCTCTTAATAAATATTTTTTTATGACGTAACACTTTTTAATATTTTTTAAATTGTGACATCTCGCTATTTTTAGCTTTTAATCATTAATTACATAATTATGATATGACAAGTGTGACGATGCATAATTATAGTCTCGGCTATAATAAATAAAAATTTTACTTAAAAATTATATATTTGTTCGTCATTTGATTGAAAATATTTTCTAAAGTTGGCATCTTATTTCAAAATTCCTGGCCGTTCTACGACAGAACTATCATGCTATTTATCACCCCTTTTTTTCAACCGAATTATCATGTTACCGCTATTTCGCTGTACAAGATGCGTGCTATTTATCACCCCCTTTTTTCAACCGTTTTAATACGTTGAGGACGTCAAAAGGATATAGCAGAAATAGGGTCGGGTATGAAAGCCACGGCCGAGCTGCCGAGCCTAGCCGAAAAAGCCGAGCCTGCTAAAATGTTTTCTTGTATTTTTTCAAACGAGTTCAAGATACTTATTTCTTTGAATCTTATATTACCATATATGTAAAATGCTGTATTCATAATTAAAATTTGTACAATTATTTGCTCTGGTGTGAGATCTGCCATGCATGCTGCAAGCCAGCTACATGTACATGGAAGGGGGCACACTGATGTGGATTTGCCCCTGTACCTGCACGTTTATAAAAAATTTGATGATGATGATGATAATGATGACATTGAAGTAGAGGTACTTTCAAAAGCAACAATATCCCCACCCAGAATTTGGGCATTTTTTTCAAGTAATCTCCAGACGAGACCATGTGGTTTTCATAGAGAGTTTTGGTGTTTTCCAGAACATTTAGATGTTTTTTTGCAATAAGATCACTATAACAATATAAGGTACTGTCGATTATTGAATGCATCAATCCTACACTGAAACCCTGATCCAGTTACTGAGACCATCCTGCAAAATATGGTGTTTTCAGACTTAGATGGTTTTCGGCAGGTGATCTCAAACTTCAAAAGGTTGAGGACCATGCTTTTCCTACCTACATTGTACCATCCTATACCCCTAGCGACCATATATAACCCTACACCCTACCCACACCCTTCCCTCCCTTGAACCCACTTTGTATGTATTTCTGCTATATTTTTTGACGTTTTCTGGCATTTTCAGCATTTTTCCATGGTTTTCAGTAGGTGTTGTTCGGTCTTTCTAGTAACTGTTTCGCCTTGGCCAAGGAACTTTAGAAAGGGATGCTGTTTCCAGTTATATTTTGGAAATCACAGGTATGGCCTAAGGCATTGAGCGTCAGCTACAGAGACATGCTGTGACAATGTATTTCATAGAGTAAGCATGATCTCACTATAAGGAGCTGAAATTATTTTTTATCGTATCTCTGAATTAATGTTGCCAACATTAACTCAGAGATATGATAAAAAAAAAAAAAAAAAAAAAAAAAAAATTCATTTTTGATCCAATTCAAAACTGAGAGACTAACTGAATTTTTACAGGCTGTCAGATGCCACACTTTATGATCATATTAATACTACATGTTAATTTATTAAACCTTTCTTGGATATAAAAATGTCTATATGTATTTTAGAGGAATATGGAGCCTTTATCATTTCATGGAAATTAAAATATGGAGCTTTTTCATTTCATGGAAATTGTCCCCAATGAAGACAATTTGCATGAAATGTTGAGTCCTGTTTTTTTTGGAGGGTGAAATAAGAAATATTTGTAGTGCCTGGGTGAGGTGCTTCTAATGAGTACTCACAACACAAGGAAAAGACTTTTTTTTTTTTTTTCATTTAGAAGCCCAGACTGCCAAAAAGGTGAATTTTACATGAAGTACCTGTAAACAGGCTTAGTCTCCAAAAAATTAGGGACATAACCCAAAATTTAGAGGCCTTGGGTGATTGGGCTTCTTTTAGTCTTTCCCCTGCAACGTGTTTTCATGAAGAAATAAGAAAAGTGTCAATACTTTTTGGCAGAAAAAAAAAATGAATACCTTATTGGAAGCTATGAGTTATATTTAAATGTATGCTTCAAATGTTGAAATCAGGAGAAATATTTTTCTAGTTTTGTCTTTTCAGCACCAATCCCAAGGTTGTGGAGTGAATTTGTGATGTAAGCTGATTGAAACGACAACAAAAATATAATGGCAACTACCAGGGCGGCCACATGTTAGTATCCTTTTCATAAACTTTTAAACTAGTCTGCTGATGGCAAAATTATCAAATGCCAGCTGCAATAAATGAGTCATGTTGTGAGAAACCGTACCTTACAAGTGAGATTCTCACATCATGAAAACATACCTACGTATATAATTTTGATCCCCTTAAACCCCACTTTTATATAGTAAAACTGTGTTACAGGTGTATACATTATTTTTCTTATTTCTACTCCAAAACATAGATTGTGGGTACTCATTAGAACTGCCTCAGTGAGGCAGTTCTAATGAGTACCCACAATCTACAATTTGAGCAGAAATATGAAAAATATCAGATTTTTTGTCCGAAAACTTTCAGTTTTTGGTGGTGAAATTTTCGATATTTTTGAATAGGTGTATTTTCGTAATGCTTACCAAAGATTTTGATGAGTTGTGCATCTTATCTGAGTCTTCACTGTCTGCCTGAAGAAGAATTGGATCCTTGACTATCCACAGAGTACCCAGCTAGGACTGATCAGATTGCATATACCATATTCGACCTAATTACTGCACTGTGCGCTTAGGATTTTCAAAATTACTGAAAAAAAGAAAAACAACAAAAAAAATAGTAAAATTTCCACCTGATAAGGACAATAAAGAAAGATAAGAAGACAACTTCATGAGATGATTATTTAATTATACTTATGGGAGTTTTTTTTTTCTAAGTTTCCTTATAAAAGCATATGTTGTTGTAATCATTTGAATTGCCTCGACTTGTCGAGGCAATTCAAATGAGTAGTAACAACACATGCTTTTATAAAGAAGCAGATGAAAGTACACGAGATGTAAATTTAAGACTACGAAATTCATTGACTGTGTGCTTACAAGGCTATGTGTGGTTATTAGGTCAAATACAGTATGTGTAGGCTGGTCTGTGGCACTGGGCATCTGTCATATGGTACATTTTCTCATGTTCTGACTTGAATAGCTTAACATGGCACGTCATTCATATCATCTTGTAATCAAAAGGGGTTGAACACAAGAAAATGGTCATTATTGTAAAATGCTGGGTAAAAATTTCAGTAGACAGCATTTTGGAAACATTTTTCTTATTTTTTCCAGGAACAATTTGTATGACATGTCAAATCCTATTTTCTGGAAAAAATAACAGTATCATCAATTTGTTGTCTGGTGCGTTTGCCCATAGCATGCCTAAGTGTTAACCCTTGTCATGTTGAATAAATTAAGATGCGACACCCACTTTTAATTTTCAGCCAGTCAGATTACTTGATCCGGGTTTTTGATAGAAATTCACATATTTAATGACAAAGTCAGTTCCAGATCAGTTCAGAAGCTAACTGATCTGGATCTACACTGTTTGCTAAGACAGGGCATGTTGTGTTCAGCAAGATGTAATGTTTGTGTTATTATATTTTAATAACTCACAAGTCCAGACTCAAGTTCTATATTTATTAACTACGACTATATGAGAACTAACATGCAACAAACATACAGTGTAAAAAGTCTAGCGCGAATGATGCTATCTGAGAGGCACAAACTATTTTTATATATCTAAACATGTGACTGCTGCTGCGATGAGTAAGCAGGTGTATATTTGGTAATGGTAAATACTTCACATCCCCCTTTTCAAAGAAAAAAAATATGAAATTTTGATTCATTTTTATAAAGTTGAAAATATAAAAGAAACATGCACTAAAATGTTTGCTTCAGTGCAGCGAGACTACATGTCTCAAAGAACTGTTGTTCAGGCGTTCCCATAACATTATTTAGTATCAAGATAAAATGTCATTTGTATCAACAGAGGAGCTAATTAAGCGAACCAGCCCTGCAGTGTTTAGCTTATCGAGTTCATAAACAGTATCTGTCAGCAGCACTTAATGTCACAAGTCTTTGAAATGTAATTGCGTGTTAACAGGTTAACAGTATCTAAAATTATTAGGGAATTATCAATGTCAGCTTTTCTCCAAAACGTCTGTGTGTGTGGCCAGGTTAACCTCAGTTAGGAAACTAGGCAATGTAATCCAATATTAGTGAAGAATGCAGCTACCGTAGATATACTAAATATAATCCAAATGTTTATGCATGAATTTTATGAATGATTTTAACACTTTCACACTTTTGATTTTAAAACAATAATTAATCCATATTAATTTCGAATACTTTATGCGTTAATCCAGCCTGTATATAACACATTAATCCAATATTTTGAACAACAGAAATTCACTGTAACACTCCAAATTAAGAAGCACTTTCATTCAGAAAATTTTCATACTTATTTACATCACATAATCCTTGTATTTTTCCGGCATTTTAACTGAACGGCCTGATTTTGTCTTATACGACGAAGATGTTGTTGTTGTTGTCGGTGTATCTGTTACCGTACCGTTTTCCCGATTTTCCCGAACGCTCTGATCTAACATTGTGTTACCGGGTTCTCGTGATAATGGTGTTGATGCCGACGTTGTTTCAGTTTCTGACCTGCTCTCCGGTACCTGATCAGACGGAAATCTTGCAGACGTTGGTCTTAAATGTCTGCGATTTCGTCTGTATTGTTGACCATATTCGTTTTTTACAACATACGATCTCGGTGTTTGGTGTGCTTCCGTTACAGTAGCAGGTTTCCACGACTTTTCGTGCTGCATAACAATATTATCGCCAGGATTTAGTGGTTTCAACGGTTTGCTACCACGATCATAATATCGCTTTTGTTTTTCCTGTCGGTTTCTGAAACGTTTTTTAAGGTTTTGGGGTAGTCCTTTTTGTTGAAGCAGCGGGGCTGACGTAGGTAATGTTGTTTTCAGTCTACGCGAGAACATCATTTCGGCAGGTGATAGTCCTATGTCATCGATTACTGTTGTTCTGTATGACAACATTGCCAAATATGGGTCTTTCGCTTTTTTCAACAAGTTTTTTGTTGTTTGAACCGCTCTTTCTGCTAATCCATTACTTTGCGAAAAGGTGGCTGAGGAAGTGACACAATCAAATCCATATTCTTTCGCGAAGTTCTTGAATTCTGAACTAACAAATGTACTCTGATTGTCGGAGTAAAACTGATCTGGAATTCCGTATCTTGAAAATTGACTTTTCAAATGTTTTATAACATTTTTGCTTGTCATGTTTTCCAGCAAATTTAATTCTACCCACTTCGAATATCTATCAACTATCACAAGATAATGTCTGTTGTTCAGTTCCATGATATCTGCGGAAACATGTGACCATGGTCTGTCTGGAATTATTCCAGGTATCAATGGTTCTTTTACATTTGCTCTTTGATTTTGAGCACACACTGTACAGTTCCTTACTGTCTGTTCAACCTCAGATACCATACCTATCCAAAATAATGAGTCTCTGGCACGCGACTTACATTTGTTTATTCCCAAATGCGATTCATGAATGATAGCCAGCATTTCTTTCCTTAATGATTTTGGTACTATCAACTTTTGACCTTTGAATAACATTTCTTCTACGAAAGTTATTTTATCGCGAAAATTCCAGTAAGGCCTTATTTCTGGCGGAACTTGGGCTCTTCGCTGTGGCCATCCTTTGAGAACAATATCTCTCAAAATTTGCATTTCATTGTCTTGTTTTGTCGCTTGTTTGATTTTCAGTTGATTGTCTTTGGATACAGGTAAGTATGTCAGGTAATTTACGCTTAACTCAGAGTCAGAAATCAAATCTTCCTTTGATTCATTCAAGTAAGCTCTACTGAGATGATCGGCTAAAAATAATGATTTTCCTGGTTTATAAATCACTTTTAGATCATATTTCTGAAGATCAAGTAATAGTCTTTGTAATCTTAAAGGTGATTTGAATAATGGCTTGGAGAATATAGCCTGTAATGGTTTCTGGTCACTTTCTACAATAACTTCTCTTCCGTAAACATACTGATGGAACTTCCTACATCCAAATGTGATCGCTAATGTCTCTTTTTCTAGTTGCACATAATTTTGTTGAGACTTTGTCAATGCACGAGACGCGTACGCTATTGGTTGACCTTCCTGGAGTAACACACTTCCAAGACCTTTTGAACTTGCATCAACTGATAATACCAGCTGTTTCTTAGGATCGTAAAATCGTAATACAGGAGCATTTGTCACTTTGTCCTTCAGCAGATCAAACGCTGATTGTTGTTCTAAATCCCAGTGCCACTGGATGTCTTTCTCAAGCAATTGTCTGAGTGGTGCTGTAATGTCTGACATGTTGGCTATAAATTTGGCTAAATATTGGACAAAACCCAATAACGTTTGCAGCTCTTTTACGTTCGTCGGTGGCGGCATTTCCTTGACAGCTCGAACTTTTTCTGGATCGGGTTTGCAGCCTAAACCGGTCAGAACGTGTCCAACATAGGAAATACTGCTTTTATGAAATTTGCATTTGTCCCTGTTTAACTTCATGTTATATTCACGTATTCGGTCAAGTACCAGTCTTAGCCTTTTGTCGTGTTCTACGATGTCCTTTCCCCAAATCAAAATATCATCGACTATTGCCTCGCATCCTTCAATATCCTGGACCATGTTCGAAACAGATCTTTGATACACCTCTCCTGCAGATTTTAATCCGTATGGTAATCTTGTGAAAGAATATCTGCCCAGGGGCGTATTGAACGTACAGAGTTTCTGGCTTTCTGGACTAAGTTTAATCTGCCAGTATCCGGAAACGGCATCTAATTTCGAAAAAACCTTTGCTTCCGGTATTTCCAGCAAAATATCCTCTATTGTTTTCATTGGATAGTGTTCTCTTAACACAGCTTTGTTAAGATCGCGGGGGTCTATACAGATTCGAACCTTTCCGTTAGGTTTGGGAACAACCACCATACTGTTTACCCAGTCCGTAGGTTCGGTTTGTTTCTTAATTACACCCTCGGATTCCATACGTAATAATTCCTTTTTTACTTTATCTTTCATAGAAATCGGAACTTTTCTGGGTGGATGGACGACGGGTTTCACTGACGGATCTACTTGTATTGAATAAGTGTCTGGCATGCAACCCAGACCCTCAAACAGATCCCTGTATGACGAATTAATGTCTTGTGGCAAGTCTTTTTCCTTTGGTACTTCATTTATGTGAACATTATACAATCGTTGAATAAGTCCAATTTCTCGGCAAGTGGAACCACCAAGAACAGACGGCACAGATGAATCTACTATGTAAAAATCAATGTCAAAATTGTTACCTTGAATTATGCACGGCAACTGTACCATACCAGCTGGTTTTAATTTATGTCCACTGAATGACGTCAGCTTTGTAGATGTTGGTTTCAGTGCAGTTTTTATTCCAAATGAACGAAAAGTATCCTGTGACATAACGTTGCATCTTGCACCAGTATCTATCTGAAAATTGACTGATTTGTCATTTATTTTAGAATTTACAGTCCATTCATCATTTAACGGATTTACGGAATTTAATGGCAGGTCATTAATCATTCCGGCATAAAGCTCATTGTCACTGCTTTCACTCGAATCTTCTACTGCGTTGACACGTTTTTTCTTTGATTTTGAACTGGACGAAAGTGGAGTTTTACACATTTTCTGGAAATGATTGAAACGTTTGCACCTGGAACAACGTTTTCCGTATGCGGGACATTGCAATTTTCCATGCTCATATCCACATTTACCACAAGATTGTTTTTCAGCTTTAGCTACTGTTTTCTGCTTGTCATACTTGCTGTAATTTGATTTATGTTTCTGTTTTACAGCATTCACTGGTTTGTCCTCCATTGCACTACATTGTGAATGTGACAATTCATGTGTCCTTGCTAATTCAAGCGTTTTGGTCAATGTTAATTTTGATCCTTCATTAAGCAGCTTCGCTCGGATTTTTGAGTTTTTCACACCTGTCACAATTCTGTCCCGGACCATTTCATCTGCTTTGTCATAATCACAATCTTTCACGAGCAGTTGCAATTCTGTAACAAATTGCTCAAATGTCTCGTCCTGATTCTGCACTCGACTTTGAAACTTGTATCTGTTGTAGATGGTATTTGAAGTAGGGTTAAATCATGTCCTATTTGAACAACAAAGGTCTAGATGAGCCTACAAATCATGGGACCCAGTCTGGGCAGAAGTTTACAGTTTACCATTACACTTCTTGTTAGCATATATGGTTAAAGGTCCTCAGAACTCCTCATTTGTGCAGACTGATCTGCTGGGCCTGTACTGGTCTCAGACACAAAAGATGCCATTTTATATGATGCTGCTCAGTATCTTGTTTCTGACTGGAAAATGACTAATATTTGTGTCACATCATGCAAAAATGCTATCCGATTCACCCAGATGACACTTTTCTCATGGCTTCAGTTATAGTCTGGACCATAATTATATCCCCTCCCAACCCCACAAACTTTTGTGGGTGGGGTATACTATTTTCATCTTGTTTGTTTGTCTGTCTGTCCGTTGGTCTGTTATGTTTTGGTTTCTGCTTCTTATCCTGCTAGATAATTTATCAGAAGGCAGTCATTACCTTGCAGGGGGTATCTGCATGTAAGAAGCACTGCCTATTGATACTTCTTGTTGGAACGGTATGGTATGTAGTTATTTTGTTGACAAAGTTTAATATTTTTATGTAATTTTTCAGTTACATCAAAGATACGTAATCTACGTGACTACCACTATCGAGTTGGCAACAATGTCACGCCACAGCCAACTGGTGTAGATATTGCTAGTACTCTAAAGTATTTCTCACAGACTTTATTGAGGTATGAATACTAATAAGTAATAATGTATGAACCATGTCATAAGAAGGTACTTTGTGTGACATACACATGAAACAAGGCTCAGAACCAGCTATACATACACATAGCCCCAGAGAAGGTGCTTTTTTCATCTGAAAAGTACCAATATTTTTCTTATTTCTGCACAAAAACATATGTTATGGGTACTCATTAGAAGTGCCTTGGCGAGGCACTTCTAATGAGTACCCACAACATATGTTTTCGTACAGAAATAAGAAAAATAATATGTGGATACCTCCTTTTATCTGGGGCTATGCATACAGTCATACATTTTACTTACCAATTTTGCTGTTTGCATTCAGTTGATAATGTAGCGACCCAGTTTCTTTCAACTCAATTTTGCCAATGTTTACAAATCAGCTGTTGTTTATTTTATGCTGTTTGTGATCAATACTAACTTATTCTTTGATGTGCAAATCTCCCACTCGACATCTTCTTTAAGAACTTGCTTACCTTCAATGTCAAGTCATTTTAATCCTTACTGGAGATCTGTTACTTTATTTTTGATAAAATTAAGCAGATTGAGTTAAATTTGCATCCGTAATCCTTTACATTGAATGTGTATTGACTGTCAGCAAAGGTTTCTGGGACGGTTTGTGTATTTGTGCGGTCAAGTGTAAATGTCAACACCGTAACTGTCAAAGCCGGTCATGTTGAATTTCCCATCAGTTTACAGGAAATGGGTACGGTGGAAAGGTTTCTAATTATGAGAGTAATTTTTCTTATTCTTTCGGCTTTTTTTCGGTGATAATGATCCCCAACATTTAATTTAATAAAGTAGCTTTTTGGCTGTTTAAAGTGGATGACCCTTAGAAATTTTTAAGTGTAAATCCAAGATGGCTGATACCGTAGCTTTCGCCGGCTACTTCCCACTAGTATTCTGCAGGGGATCACATGATCCCACCTTTCTTCTGCGGCAGATCGGGATTTTCCACTGCATTTTAGCCGTGGGAAGTGCGATCCCATAGCGGAATAACCGTGGGTTGGGAGAAATGGGAAAGTGGTACTATAAAAGGGCTTCCCCATTTTTTTTCCTCAACTTCAGATTTTAGTTTCGGTAGAGAACACACGCATCACGTTTAGCTGTAAATTTATTTTTTTGTTTACTTTAGTTTTCGAATAGACTTTCTTTCAAAAACAACTTTAAGTCAAGATTTGTTTTTTTTCTTTGAAGAGGGGTCATTAATTAAGTGCATTAGAGCAAAATTCTGCTTTTGCTTTTTTTATATATAATTTATAAATGTGATAAAAGCACAAAATTTAGTAAAGTTTCAGAGAAGCGAAGGTCTCTAGAACTTGTTGCCCTAAATTTTGTGTTTAAAGCCAACCCATAGATTCCATTCACCATACCGTTTTGCTATGTTCATAATGTTTGCCATTGAATGGGGCCTGACTGGTTTGATCACAGTGTGAGTGTGAGACATAATTTATTAAAAATAGCCAAAGATATTCCATTGATTCTCATATCATTTTATCTCATGTTTATTCTAGTCAACATTATATTTCACTTAATTTTCATGCATCAATAAAAGGCAGAAAAAATATGTTAAAATCACGTCATGTTTTGTTCCTTAATTTCTTTTTCTTTCTGAAGTTCATATTTTACGCCCCTCGACACGAGGCCTAGACTCAAGGTTTAGTGCAACGTTTAAGCAGCTTGGGCTAAGTTTTGGATTCAGTTTGGCGCCAAGTCTGTTGCTATATAATAGTTCGAGTCCCAGGCTGCTAAATCTCGGACACGCAACAATATATTTCGAATTTTATCTGACTGTAAAAAGATTTTTCAGCTGTTGATAAATTATCAAAGCAAAAGGTCAAAATGTTACATTTTTTATGCTGCAGGGAACTTGTCATGACAAGCACACATGAAAGCTTTTCCAGTTCTGGATTTTTTCATAGCTGCAGATAGGAGAGATATCCAGACAAAAATGTTTTCATATTTCTCTACAATAAGTATGTTATGAGTGCTTATTACTTCCAAAAAATGTCTCAGCAATGCACTTCTAATGAGTACCCACAAAGCTTGTTTTTTGGAAAAATTAAGAAAAATATCAATACTTTTTGGATGAGTTAAAGTTTCCAAATATTTAAGGTATAATATGATAGCAAATATAAACCCATTATTATGCCCCCAGCGTCTAAGAAGTTGGGAGGGCATATTGCTTTTGGCGTCTTTGTTCCTCACATTTTTCTTTTTAGCAAAATATTTAAGGAACCACTTGAGTTAAGCTCATGAAAGTTTGCAAGCAGTTTGAAACCAGTGCGTAGATGACCTGATAAAATTTTTGATGAACTTTGGAATACTTTTTGTCAGAGTTATGCCACTTTTCAGCTTTGGCATTTTGTATCTACAAGGGTATAGTTGGGGGCACAGTGATTTACAAACATATTTTACCCACAGTAATTGTACAGACATGTGTCTATAAACTGCTATATAAGAGTGGCAAACAAACCCTGGTTTAATGCTGTTTTTGTGTGGTTACTGGTCTCTTCCTATACTGTTTGCTCAGGCCTGTCTTTCCAAATACTTAGGGTAAATACAGAGTATAGATACTAAAAAAATCAGAGTCAAATTTGCACAAAACAAAGTCTTGTATAATGAGAATAATTTTAGCATGTAAAAATTCAGAAAATGAGAATACTTGTACATGTGTCTTATCTCTCAAAATCGTGTGCTGTAGAATCTGAGCAAATCTTGCTACATGTATATGTATGTTTCAGCATCTTGAAGGATGTTCCCAACATTCCAGCAGAGAGCTATGGTCCAAGGCAGAGAGACAGTGTCCGACTGTCTGTCTTCCCCAACTTAAATTATGCTGGCTTGTACAAGGCAGTGTTAAATATGATTGACTTGGTACCTATAATGCAGATTGGACAGTTAGGTAAGATTTCTTCACCTCTATAAAGTACAGTCGACTCTCGTTATCTCGAACTCCAAGGGACTCTATGAAACACTTCGAGATATCCGTAGTTCGACATATCAGATTTACGGAACTGAGGAAAAAACAATTAATCGAACAACCACCTTTAACAGAATGAATACGTAATTTGACTCCTAAGTTAGAGATATATTGAAAAGATTGTGGAAAAGAGGAGAAATTGCTCCTAAGGAGCAATTTCTCCTCTTTTTCACAATATTTTATTGACTGTTGGTAGACCTCTGTGTTAAAACAGGGACCAGATTATCACTTCGAGATAAGCGGTTATTCGAGATAAGCGAGTTCGAGATAACGAGAGTCGACTGTATATTTAAAATACAATAACTGTTATAAAATTTCAAACAGTAGAATCTGAATTTAAAAAGAAATTGAAGTAACTAATTTTGCAAAAAATACCTTTCTCTACAAAATTAGTTATTTCCCATTGCTTTATTGATGAGGAGAGATGATAATAGATTTAGCTTTAATTATATTTTGCCTCTTCAGATTTTTGGAACATTTCTGAGCCAGGCTCCATAACACAGTCAGTAGCATGGTTGACTGCAGATACAGGGGTCACAAGTTCAAACCCCAGTTCATCCTCATAACTATCATGGAGATTGATCATGAAATCATTTCTGCAGTCATTCTCTCCCTACTACTAACGTAAGCCTTGTCCTGCTGAATAAATTAAGATGCCACACCCTTTTCAAATTTTTAGCCAATTAGATAAGTTGATCCAGGTTGTTGATAAATAATTCACATACTTAATGACAACCAATGCAGATCCAGATCAGTTGGCTTCTTTAGAAGCCATCTGATCTGGATCTGCACTGTTTGCAAAGGCAGGGTATATCTGGGTTCAGCAGGACAAGGGTTAAGAAGGGCAGTTGTCAGTTACTGGCGAAAGTATATGCACATATACTTTTTTACCACTTAGAGGACTAAGTCTGCCCAGATAAATGAGTGAGTAGGTTAACTGAGTGGCTCAACATGACCCTAAATGTGTTGACTGGGCTGTAAAACTCCAATTTCTAATCCCAAAATATATGTTTTAACTTCATAATACATTAACCTATAGATAATGTGCTATTCTCTTCTGTTTTCACACCTTCCACAGAAAAAACGACCTTTCAGTCGTTAATTAAAGTCTCAAACCAGAAGGTCCCTTAGGCAGTTACCTGTGTGACGTAACTCTTCCCGCTCAATTGACCACGTGTCAGTTTCTTTTCTGTGGACAAAGAAATTCAACAAGGATTATTTACCTGTGATAGAAATTTGGATTATTTCTTTCCTCACGGATAAATTTATGTATCCTTGTTTTTCTTTTGTTTATTTATCACTCCTTTCACTTTCTGTGTTATTATTTAAAATTTTCAATTTTCCATTTCATGTATTTTTTGACTGGTCTTTTTCCACATGCGTTTTCGCGACTCTCGCTATTCGGCACAACGCTCGTGCCCGATCGGTTCGACAGTCGTGTTTATATATGCAGAATATTTTTGTTCTTTTCGTTCCAGGTTATTCAGCAATTACGATATGTTTTTCCTGGACTTTTATTTGCAGAGATCTTCAGTTGGCTAAAGATTCTCATGGTGGAGAAGCTGATTGTAAAGAACTTGTCAACCCTTGATGGGTTATAAGACAATTCTTTACTGATGGGAGCCCCACCCCATGGCTATACTGCCGGGGTAAGACCCATCAAGGTGGCATCTTTGGGTACTTAGTATCCGATAAAGTCTAAGTCCACCAGTCATCCAGTCACCAGTCAACCAGGCACCAGTCAATCAGCTTCACCAGTCACCAGTCAATCAGGTGCCAGTCAACCAGGCACCAGTCATCCAGGTGCCAGTCAACAAGGCACCAGTCACCAGTCACCAGTCAACCAGTCACCAGTCAACCAGACACCAGTCAACTAGTCTCCAGTCAATAATTTAATTATTTTCTGGAAAGACTTAGTTTTTGACATATTTCACCGGACAAAATAGTCACGTATACTAACTTCCGGTCATTATGTCTAATTATTAAAAAATTTTATCACTGGGCAAAGTGTCAGTAATATTTCTGATACTTATACCCGGTCATATTATTATATTATTTCTGATTTTTCACCAGGCAAACTTTTACAGAAAGTGTCTGGTCAGTTTTTGCCTAATAATTGATTATCTTCGGGAAAAAGTTTCGAATACTTGTGCCCGCTCAGTTTTCATATATAATCTCCCTTTTTCATCGGACTAGAGTTACGAATACTACTATCCGATCAATTTGTCAAATTACTTGTAACTTTACCGGGCAACAGTTACGAATACTAGTGTCCGGTCATTATGTCGGGTAACTAGTGTCAAAATAATGATCACTAATTCCCAAACAATCTGTTATCGTTCATAGAGCTCCATTCACGTTTAAGTCAATGGATATAGGTTATTAAGTGAAATACATAATAACTTTTTATACAAAAAAATTCTGTACAGTCTTTCCCAAATCAGACTAGAATCTTTAATATTCCATTGACTTATTATAGGTGTGTAATTCCATTAATATTTTAAATTAACTTATGTTTTATCTCTTTTATCCGCTAGAAAGAGTTAAACTTCCGACTATAACAAAATTCTTACCGGGTAGCAGTTCGTAGACTAGTGCCAGGTCATTCAAATTATGTTTTATCTCTTTAATTCACTAGAAAGCGGTTAAATACCAGCTCTAACGAAAATTTCATCGGGAGGCACTTCGTAGAGTAGTGCCAGGTCATTCTAACGAAATTCCACCGGGCAGTAGTTTCGTAGACTTTGTGTCGGATTACTAGTGTCAGAGTAGTAGTCACTAGTACTCGCTCAACATATATTTATTTATTAACCACTATAGACATGTATAGTCTTGGATTATAGGTTATTGAATGACAGCGATGGGTTCTAATACCTAGTAGCCATTTATATTGTTGAATTCTGTCCAGTCACTTTTGAACTTGACTTAAATTCTATACATGTGTATATATTTATTATTGAAAATGAATTAAGAATTATCGGTTACGATCAAATTCGCAATTCATTCACTAAGTGTAGAAGATACTTCCAGCTATAATTATATCTCTTTTATTTGCTACAAAGAGATTAACTTCTTACATATTCACCTTATTCGGCTCTAGGGCAAAGGTGAACTATAAAACTATCGTTATTTATAAAAAAAAAAAAAAAAAAAAAGTAATATACACGAAATCTAAAAATTTTCTTCTTTCCTCCCCTTTCTTCTACATGCTCCGATATGTAATCAGCATGTAATCTAAGGAGTAATTTGACAAGAAAGTAGCAATCGATCTTTTCTACTTTCTATTAATTTTTCATTCTTAAGGTATCGGAAATTTACACCAACCAGATAAATAAATTAACAGTTTATTTATTTATTCGCTACCTCTCTAGATTACTACGATTTAAAATTCTAGTTGAGGTACATATTTTCCTTTTGCCTTTTCTACATGGAAAATAGTTGATCCGATAAGCTTTTATTCTATTTTATACTATCTTTTGATTGATTATATAAGAGTCTAGGTCAGTCGTGCTCTGTCTAAACTCTGCTATAAAATAATAAACAAGAAAAAAATCTTATATTTAGGCATAGATATAATTCGATACGTTCTTTACTTTGCCTGTTTTATTTTTTCTTCTGGATCATTTAAGACTACGATAGCAATATACCAGATATTTTTGCCTCTAAGAATCTATTACGCCGAAGATTCTTCATATTGGAATAATAATTTTATTATGATTATAATTTCTAGACCCAATTAATCCTCGTATATTATAGGTCTACTTTATCTTATTGAGGAATAGTTTTGCTTCGACTAGCTCTATACCTCTAATATTTTATTTATAACTAGAGTCCATGTCAATCAAAATTTTCGTGCACTTTGGTATTGACAATGGATACATATTTAGTAAAGGCATTAATTATTCAGTACGTGACAGATTATTATTGCCTAAATTTGATATTATATACAATACTTTCCTTTTGATATTTTGTTTTATTGACTTTGTAACTATTCAGAAACTGCCAAAGTCAATCATTTCCTTCCTCTAAACTTACCGAAGCTCTAGATTATGTTGATATATATTTTTGATATATGCTTAGAGGTTAATTAACGAGAGTTTACCTCATAATAGCAGATATTATTATATTTATATTAATCAATCTATAGTCTAGGCTTAGACAAAAGGGAAAACATCCTTAATTATGAGCCGGTAAAGAATTAAGACACACTTAATTATCTCTTTACCCCTTCTTTATGTTTACATTCGTTAAAGGGATCATAGTAATTCTCGCTAAGAGTTCAAGTTCAGTTTGCGAATAATGCAAAGATTAATATCTTGATTTCCAGTCTGCATAAAAAATGGTCTATATATATAGATAAATATCTTTTCCGAAACGGGATATTTATTTATTTTTCCACACAATAAGTCATTTCAAGACGTCGATGATTTTGAAATGCACTGCTTCAATTTATAATATAAAATCTGTTTATATTAACTTCACAACTTAGTAAGTGCTGCACCTACGTTCCTGGTCAGATCTTACTTTTGTGATACGTTTTTGAACATACTGAAAGTTTTTTCTCCGATTATACATTCGGTAAATAAACTTTCGAGTAGTATCTATGCTTTTAAACATTCAGATTATTTGATAATTGTTGGAGATAATATATTATACCGATATTTATATATCTATCTTCATTATTTATCTTTCTCATCTTACTTTTAAATTAGATTGACCTTCTCGCTACGTTCCAGGTTTAAATCTAGCTAACATTGTGGACCAGTCACTTTTTTATTTTCCTAAACAATATTTTAACATTTTTCTCAGTATTCAGAGCATAACGACTTCATGAATACTTGGAAATAATTCAATTCTACGCTTGTTAAACTCAGCCTAATACAAGCCCTAGTTTTTTAGAATGGATATTATCCTTCGATTCAGTTCATGGAGATACATCCTTTTAGATCCCATTATCTCTATTTCAATCATACAAAATTCTAATGACTAAGTACTCTTTTTCTACGTACGAATACAGAATATCGAGTCACTGTTGCTGCATATTGGTTAAAGATTAAACAAATTTTATCTTAAACCTATATGACATTAAATTAATTATTATCTCTTTCATATACATGTTTTTACCCTTCCGTCAGGGATCGTGGTAATAATATTATTACTCTCTATGGTTTACGCATAGATCTCGAGAGTATATATATGTATTTTCTTCCTGAATTCATTTGCGAGTACGTAATTTGATATTTCAGGAATTACCAATTATGCAGACATAGATTTTATTCTATTAATATTCAATTCTAAAAATTTGATTGAATGTTTATCTATAAAATTTCTGGGCAGTAATTTTATAGAGAGTTATATGTTTAATAATTCCTTGCTTAATAAATAGTTACGCTTAACCTATTATTTATAGCAGGAATTTTGTTCTGTAGTATAATTTTAATTTAGTATTCATATATTTCTTACTATTCCTAAATATGCATATAGAATAGTAATACTATCTCTTAACTTATAAATTAAGTGTTTTTTGAGATTATTAATCAGTATTATTGTATAATCTTTCTTCAGAGATTATCACACTATTACTGAGTCCTTCTCTTTTTATGAACATTTGGATTCGTATCAAAGTGGATTTTTTAACATTTCTTGATTTCCATGATTATTTACTCAGGAGTACTTTTCATGGCAATCTTCTGGTATAGAAAGATTCTATCCAGCTTATTTATTATTGCTTAATCTTATCAATACGGTAAGATT
Organism: Anodontia alba; assembly: GCA_964016985.1. Taxonomy (NCBI): domain Eukaryota; kingdom Metazoa; phylum Mollusca; class Bivalvia; order Lucinida; family Lucinidae; genus Anodontia; species Anodontia alba. The sequence goes on from OZ024823.1 coordinate 137,197,033, forward strand.
TAGCCAAACTATGACCGTCTTACAGTTTGCTGCGATCAACCTTATTCTTATCTCTCTTATTCTCTGTCAAACTCTTAAGTTATGATGTTGACAGTTTATTCTTTATTATTTTGTCAGGACATCAAACGCTTTTATATGTCTATGACAAAACTAATTATCAATGTTTTAATTTATTTTTTTCTTCCCAGCAGTTATATGCAAACTCTGTATTATTTTATTGCTTGACTAAAAATTCGTAATACAATTAGTCTAGCAATAGTTTTAACCATTATGTTTGTCTATACCTTTTTCTTCTGATGGATAACTTAGTTATAGTTAAGTTAACTCCATCTACTTTTATTATCTCCCCTTCTTTAATTTGATCAAAGGGAAATAATTACATATTATGGTTATTTTAAGTCTGTGTCTGTTCATCGGAAACTGTCCTGTCGCTCCAATTAACAGAATCAAATTAGTTTATAATTCTAATAGCTTAGACTATTACAATTACATAGCTTCACATATCTAGAATTTTATCCAAAATATCTACATATGTCAGTTATCTATAGGAAACTCCACCGAGTAAACTTTTCCTTATTTATTCAAGACCCTACGTAGACTACTTACAGTGTATGGTCTTGGCTTTTTGTTTTACAAATTTTGTTTTGAAAATATTTCTATATTCCTAGCTTACTTTGCGATGGAATATTTATGTTATGTCTCAATGACTCCCTTTTCTTTTTGAAGCCAATTGTTGTTTCCCAAAAAGAAAAAAAGAGGAGGGGGGGGGGTGGGGGGGGGGCCAATGTTAGATCTCTGAGACTTAAGAACTGGCTTCCTCTAGAGTCTACTATTATATATAAGGTTGTTAGATCATAACACCTTAAAGATATGCTATTTTGTGAATCTAGATCATTCTTTCTATTAAATATAGAATTAGAATGTATCTGATTCCTTTGAGTTTCCTGAGTCTTAACCAGAAGTGGTGAGATATTATTGGTGTTAGAATTAGGAGAGCACCTCCCTCCTATTCTGCAAATTCTAGCACATTATCTATAGGTTAATGTATTATGAAGTTAAAATGAAGTTTTTTAAAAGTAAAACATATTTTAACGAGTAATACTTAACCTATAGATAATCAATTATCTCCCTCCCCCCACCCTCGCTTATCTCTCCTAATTGTGTCTATTGTTTTACACATAAAAGAAACTGACACGTGGTCAATTGAGCGGGAAGAGTTACGTCACACAGGTAACTGCCTAAGGGACCTTCTGGTTTAAGACTTTAATTAACGACTGAAAGGTCGTTTTTTCTGTGGAAGGTGTGAAAACAGAAGAGAATAGCACATTATCTATAGGTTAAGTATTACTCGTTAAAATATGTTTTACTTTTAAAAAAACTTCATTTTGGGTACTCATTAGAATCATCTCTTTATCAGACCAAAAGTTCGGTACTCTTTGGAATTGCATCAACAGGGTAGGTTAAATGAGAACACAGCATGTTTTGATGATGAAATAAAATAAAATATTTTAAATAAACAACTTTTTCTATATTTAAAAAAAGAAAGCTGACTTCTACTTTTGCATTGATTCTTTTACACTAGTCTTTAGCTCCCAGACAGTCTGCATATACTGTCAGATGTGCAGTCTCATTTTTGATGATGTTTACATTCTAAATGCTATATTCAATATAAACTAATATCTGAAGTATTTCTAGGATTGTCTGGGAATATTCAGAAACTATGAAGAAAAAACAATATGTGTGTGTATATGTGTGTGTATGTGTGTGTGTGTGTGCAGAAGACTTGGTAAAGGAACTTGAAATGTATAGTCATTACAATGGTGGATTACCCAGGAGAATAAAGAATGTGAGCATATGTGAATAACCAACAGAATGGCCTACCCTAAGCATGAAGGCCCATCCCAGTACATGTATTTGGATCACAGTCTTAATCAGAGCCTTTTCTGTTCTGTTTTACATGGTTTATTGTACAAAATTTGGTGTGTAAAGGCAGCGTGCCCTGAGCAGCCCAGTAGATACATGTATATGCAGGTTGATGAGAAGCTTCCATGTTCACAGATCATAGCTGTAGATAAGATGGCTATCCAGATAAAAAAAATTATTTCTCCATGAAAATGTTTTGTACTCACAACAATAGGTTTTCGTGGAGTAATAAGAAAAATGAGCCAGCTCGCAACAAAACCTATAAAAAGACTTGTGCGACCAGCAAAGACTCAGATCAGCCTGTGCATATGCACAGTCTTATCAGAGTCTTTGCGGACCACATGTGCCTTCTACAGCCTCCGGGCTATCGAGAAGAAGGACTAAAGAGGACTCTTGCCATACTGGGTGGATATACAGTCTGATCTGAGTCTTTGCTGGTCACACAGGTCTGATTGTAGATTTTATCATGCACTGGCTCAAATATCAACATTTTTAGGGTTGAAAAATATACCTTATCTGGAGCTATGTTCACAGATGACATTATCACTTTACCATTATAACCCTAAGTGTTGGAATACCTTATCTACTTACGATGCTTATCCTAAAATTTGAAACAGTCCATTCTACTACCTGCTGATGTGTCTAAAATATTGCTGTATTTATGGCAAACAGTGTAAACCCTGATCAGATGTCACATTCTGCGGCATCTAATCTGGGTCTGCACTGTTTGCAAAGCCTATCTGTCCCAATACTTAGGGTTATTACAGCATGTAAGTTTTTATGTGCTGTTTTGTGAATTTTTTTGCAGAGCTTGGAGAATCTGTGTTAAATGTTCTTGGATGTCTTGTACCATTTCTGGAGAATGACCTACTGGATTCTCTGCCATATACAGTAGCCTCTACCCTGGCTATATTCCCTCCTACCCTGCACAAGGATACTATAGATCTGCTCTGTAGCAACCTCCTACCCATGACTTTAGGTAAGAAATATACATGTAGAATAGCTTGATTATTAGTTAATGAAAACCAGGGTCTTTGGACTTCCATTTTTTTTTTCTCATCAAAGTAGGAAAGTTTTGAACATTAGTATTATATTTATATATATATATATATATATATATATATATATATATATATATATATATATATATATATATATATATATATATATATATATATATATATATATATATATATATATATATATGTAATTGTACGGTAAATGTCCTAAAATTTCCAACGCTTTATTCCATACTATTTTGGCCTAAATTTTGCTTTTTATGCCATTGTTTCTTAAAAGACTAAGTGGATTGGCAAACAGTATAGACCTGATCAGACTGCTCCTTCAGGAGCAGTCTGATCTGGGTCTGTACTGTTTACATATGACATTTTGTCAGCAACTTTAGTGTATGTAATTTTAGGACATAAACTGTAATTACCTGAGTATAAGTTGCTGCAAAAAGACGTTTTGCCAGAGCTTTCATTGTTTTTGTAATCAAACTTTTGTGCATTAACCCATTTACATCAAGTGTTCTCTTCTACCACAACTCATTGGACCAGTCTGTTTGATAGCAGGATGTCTGGTTAGTTTTTATTATCATTCTGTTTTATAGATATTCCTGTAATTAATTCAAACACTGTAGACCCTGATCAGATGCCACATTCTGTGGTGTACTGTTTGATCTGGGTCTGCACTGTTTGCCAGTTATCCTTTTGGGGGTCTCCAGACTAAAATGGGTTAACATAAATTGCGCAAGATAAGAGGAGTATCTAGGTAAGTATTTTTCTTATTTCTCCATGAAAACATATGTTGTGGGTACTCATGAGTACCCACAGCATATGCTTTCATAGAGAAATAAAAAAAATATCCATACTTTTGGGGTTAAACAAGGTGCCTTAATATCTTGATCTATGAGGACTTTAGTGTATTTAATCTGCATGTATGGACATACATGCCTGAGCAAATAGTATAGACACAGAAACAGATGAGTGTTTCTATTTGCTGTTCTTCCAGCACTAATTAGGTGCTTCACCAGGTAATCAAATGGATTTTAACAAATTTTAAGATTCAGTAAGTATAGTAAGAATTACAGTTTCCAAATATGTATATTTCGGGCAATTTTTATGGTAATTAGTTCAGTCCTTTCATCCATAATGATCACTTTGGCCTTGGTGGCAGTCAGATCAGGAAGTCTTAGGTTCGATCCCTGCCAGGTCCGGCAACATTCTTTCGTGGAGATTGATCATGAAATGTTTTCTACGGTCATTTCCTCCCTTCTTCTGATTCAGTTATCAGTTTCTGACAACAGAATGTGCACAAATACTTGTTAAATGCTTAGAGGACTAAGGCTGCCCAAGAAAATTGTGTAGATAAACTGACCAGCTTAACATGACTTTAATAGTGTTAACTGGGCCATTAAACTCCAAACCAACCAACCATAATTATCATAACAAGCTAATGAAGTCACAGAAGTTATCTGCCCTTGTCAAAATGGCAGAAAATTTATGTAGTGCATGTATATCCAATCCCCTTAAGTCTAATTTGTCTTAATTTTATGTTATGTTTGAAGGTTTTGATGGTTGTATGGAAGCGACATATGCTAGTGAATCTGCTGCTGCTATTATCACCATGGTGTTCCAACACACAGACAATGGATGTAAGATAATAGTTTATCTTTTATTGAAAATTATAACTTTATTAGCCCTTAAAGCGCCAAGAAAAACTGCATCTGAAAATGTTGTCTGTTTATGTCATCTGCTGAATATTCTTGCAGACTTTTCAAACCTATTTTTGCATACAGGCAAACAGTGTGGACCCTGATCAGACTGCTCCTAAAGGAGCAGTCTGATCTGGGTCCACACTATTTGCAAAAATGAATTTTAAAATCACAAGCAGATGACAAAGCAGACGACAATAGTTGTGACTGGCGCTTTAAGGGTTAATGATAATACATACATGTGTACAGATCATTCCACAGTTCCAGGATAAGATGATTTTCAAACAACAAGTAATTTTTTTTTTTATTTCTCTAAAAAACCATATGCTATGTGTACTCATTAGAAGTGTCTTACTAGCTTGCTTGGTATTTTCTAATAAACATAGGATGTTGTGAAGAAATTAAAGTATAGACAGTTGACTCTCATTATCTCCAATACTGAAAACTCAAACTACTGCTTAACTCAAACTAAACAAAGAGCAATATTGATTTAGTTTGCTGTATGTTCCCTATATTTCAACTACTTTTGTCTCAAACTATTATCTCAAAACTAATGGCCCCATTGAGTTTAAGATAACAAGAGTCGACTATAGATATACGTTGATATGACTACTCCAGAGCTATGACATTGGAAAAAAATCGTAGGCCATAGTTGCTTAGTATAAAATTTGAAAAGAAAACAGTTTAATTGAATTAGAAAACAGTTGTTAACAAATGTAGACTTCACATGTAGATTTAAATATGATCTGTTTCAGCGTACCACTCTCAGATCCTAGAATGTTTTATGAGTATAAAGAAAGACATTATTAAGGTAAGTACCAAGGCTTCAGAATAGTTATTGACATTTTCCTTTTTACTTTGTGAAAGCCAGACAGTGGTTCATTCAAATGCGCATCCGACTGGAGATCAGGAGGTTGTGGGATCGATCCCTGCTAGGTCCTTCATGCATTCTGTAATAGAGATTGATCAGTAAATATTTCCTGTGATCATTCTCACCCTTCCACTGATTCAAGAAAGGCAGTTGTCATTTTCTGACAAAAAAAAACATGTACAAGTACTGGTTAACTGCTTTGAGGACTAAGCTTAACCAGGAAAAGTGTGGTTGGGTAAACTGACCAGCTTAACATGACTGTTGACTGGGATGCTAAACGCCAACCCAACTTCATGAAAACATGAGACAGTCATAGCTCCAGATAAGAGGGTTATCCACATAATATTTTTCTTATTTCTCAATGAAAACGTATGTTGTGGGTACTCAATAAAAGTGCCTCGGCGAGGCGCTTTTAATGAGTAACCACAGCATGTTTGGGTTTTTTTTTGTTGTTTTTTTTGAAAATAAAAAAATATTAGTACTTTTGAAAAAATGCCTTATCTGGAGATATGGACAGTTCTGATGATATTCTGTAATATATTTCCACGAGAAACAAAAATTAGCATACCTAGGTCTTCTCCTCATTTGGTGCCATCACAAGTAGAGGTTGTGTATAATGTTTAGACACATGCCCTATACAGGACTTATGTTTAAAATAATGTTTTTGATAGCAGGAAGAATTCTCTCTTTTTTTTTTTTTTATACCTGTCATAAACTGTGTTTGTGAGGAGGTATACTGTATTCACATTGTCCGTATGTCTGTCCATCGGTTATGTTTTGGTTTCTGCTTTCATGTTGCTAAATAATTTATCAGAAGGCAGTCAATAATCTGCAAGGGTATTTAATGAGCACTGCTTATTGATACTTCTTGTATTTTTTTTTTTTTTTTGTTTTTTTTTTTGTTGTTGTTGTTGCTGTTTTTTTTATGACCTGTTACATTATTCTTATATCATTTATGTCTTTATCCATTAAAAAATTTGATGTGATATCAGTTTGACCTTTAACTGCTGAGTTTAAATATCAGCTGATGACATTTTAAAATACTTTCTTATTTTCCCAGAAAGTAGGCATGTAAATATTTTATTTTAATTTTATTTTTTACTTGGAAAGACAGTCAAAATTATGTTTATGTCTTTCATTTGGCAAATTCACAATTTTAAGAAGTATAAAATGGCAGTTTCATCAAGCCACAAAAAAATATTACACAACTGTTATGAAACTTTCCACCAGAGTCATGTCCTGTTGAGTATCAAACTGACCACCATTTATCCACTCTTAACCAATGGCACTCTCTGGACAAATTCAGCAGATTATAATTTGGTGATACTTTTTTATTGCTGAGAAAAATAAGAAAAATGTTTCAAAATGGCATCTGCTCAAATGTTTACCCATTATTATATCCATTAAACTCATAAATAAGCTGGAACATGATGAGTATGAGCAAATGTGGTATGCATTTTGTTTTGGCCCCAGTAATATAGCACATGGCTGTACAGGTCTACACACACAATGCCTGGAAATGGTAGACAGAAAAAAAATATCAACAAGGCCCTTTGTAAGAATACCCAGACCACTCTTGTTGTTGCTGTGTGTATGTGGCATAAATGTGTAACTTCTTTTCCTGATTAGTTTCGAGAAGCTGTAGCTTGAAATTCTATTATATTGTATTAATAGGACATCCTCAGTATTATTGCCTATGGTCCACCATCAGCCCGGGCACCAGCTGCTAATCTACTGTTCTACTATTGGCCACAACTGAATCCATCACTATCTGATAGAAGAGGAATACATTATAAATACTCAGGTAATTGCTTATACAGTAAAACTTCAATGACTCTAACACTGATGGCTTATTTACCATTGCTGATTCAAACATTACTAAAACATGCCTATTCAAATATATAGAAAATTTCACCTCCAAAAACTGAAAATTTTCAGATAAAAAACTCTGATAATTTTCATATTTCTGCTCAAAACATAGATTGTGGATACTTGTTAGAACCACCTTGGTGAGGCAGTTCTAACGAGTGCCACAGTCTATGTTTTTGAGCAGAAATAAGAAAAATAATGTATACCCTTGTTAACCCCAGTTTTACTATATAAAAGAGGGTTTAAAGGGGTCAAAATTATATAGGCGTGTTTTCTTGATGCTTCTTTTTGAGTTCCTAGGAAATTCTTTAAATAGCTCAAGAAAACAAATGTTTAGAGAATTTTAGGGAAATTTATTTCATCATGGAAACGTATTTTATGTGTACTCATGAGAATCACCTCAATTTTAATAAGCACACTCAACATACCATTATTTTATAGAAGATAAAAAAATTCCATAAATTGTTCCTATTTGCCTCCTGACCTGGTCCTATGACTAATTCTCAGTGGCTCAAACTACCCATGTCTAGAACAATTTTCCACAATCCCAAAGATGTTCAAGCCTTTGAAGTTCGACTATACTAAGTTACAAGAGAGATAGTCTGTGTCATCACCACATTTTATCTCACTGAGTGTGCTTTAATATGTGAGGTGGTCGGGTGGTGCGAAGGTGTCGTGTATCTTAAGTCACCGGGGCGTCCAACTGATATTGGCTTACAGTTGGGCACGGCCTGCTATCTTTGTAGCAGGTAAGGGTAGGGGGGATGTTTTTATTTCTTCTGTTTCTTCACTTTCATTCCTGGTCCTCTTTCTTCCTTGTCCCTCTCTCTAGGGGATGGTCGGGTGGTGCGAAGGTGTCCTGTACCTCACGGCACCGGGGCCTCCAATTGATATTGGCTTACAGTTGGGCAAGGCCTGCTATCCTTGTAGCAGGTAAGGGTAGAAGGGGAATGTTTTTATTTCTTCTGTTTCTTCACTTTCACTTTTGTTCCTCTTTCTTCTTTCTTCCCTGTCCTCTCTTTCATCTCTTCTACTATCTCTTCGATCTCTTTTCTCCCTTTCTCTGGGAGACGACACAAAATGACCCACAAGGGTTGACGTGTCGTTAAACCCCAACACAATCAAAGTGCTTTAATATGCTTGGAAATAATTACAAACTAATTTTTCTAGATCTGTAGTGTTCAAAGACAAATTGGGGCAAGAAGTAAGCATGGTATGTATTAGCGATAAAAAAACAAAGGAACATGGAAATGCATTTATACAAAAAGAGCATGATATTTATGTAGAGAGTGAGATAGATATATCACACATTTTATGCTGTCCTACAAGCTGTTTGTTTGAAATTTTAGAAATTTGCTCTGGCGGACAAAGATGCTGTTAAGAATTTTTGGATCATTTAAGTAGAATGAACGTGTCATTGAGAAAATAACTGATATGAAAATATTTACTTCTCATTATGTCCTAGTCTGCTCATAAAGGAAAGAATTTCCTCTTTCCCTGTATGAATAAATTCTTTCCTTTATGAGAGTCTTTCATTTTTTGAAAGTTTCAAATACTGGGAGAGAACATGCTGTCTACAAAAGTTGTCTCTCTTTGCAAAAAAAATGGTGAAATCATTCACTTTGGCAGATTATTTGCGTAATATTTTTAGAGGTCATTTACTGGCTTTTACATGTCATTTCTTTTTCTCTTCATTACAGCATGGCCTCCTGTGTTATGTCAGACCAAAGACTGTGTTAACTCTGGAAACTGTCAGGCAGTGAAGGTTAGGTCTTATTTCAGCCAGTCAACCTTAAAGGAGCCATTAATTTTTTGTGTGTGAAGAGTTAAGTCCTAGATTTTGAACACAGTTTGATCGGTTTGGTCTGTTGGTACTGTAATTACCACAAGTATTCTGACAGATAGGCCTAAACAGTGTACACAGACCAGATACCACAGAATGCAGCATTTGATCAGGTTTGACACTGTTTGCCATTCATCCAGCGCTTTTAACCCATTAAAGACTGAATAAACTCTTCTACACCATATATTGGAAAGAGTCCATTTTCGATTTTAGGTGTGTCAGTCTAAATGATGTAGATATCCTAAAGAAAAATGTTTGAACTAATTTGCAAATAGAGGAGACCCTGATCAGATGCCGCAGAATGCAGATCTGGGTCTGCACCATTTGCAAGATACCCGTTTAGGGATCTCCAGTCTTCAATAGGTCAAGACACCTCAACAGGTAGTAAAGGGGACTTGTTAAAATTTTAGGCCAGTTATGGTAAGGAGTTCAGGTGTTTGAGTACTTGGGTTATTACAATACTGAGGCCTAGCAAACAAGACACAGATTGATTAGGGCTTCGCTGATCACATGTATGTTTAAGCCTCATTCTGAAGAATATTGCTTATTTTGTCAAAGAGAAGAGAAAAGCATTGCTACTGAATTTGATATTAGTCATTATAGCTATTTGTCTGTTTTTTTTTTGTTTGTTTTTATTTCATGCAAAATTACATGTATTTAATTCCATTCTCAAATTAATGCCACAGAATATGTATGTTTTTGCTGAAGAAGTGTTTACTAAATTATTTAGAGGATTAAACACAATAAGGAACACTATGTATTCAATATTGAGGGTAATCTCGTTCACCACTTTATATATAAAGTAAAAGATAGGGTAGGGGTTGAGGATAAAGGGTGGTGCTCAAAAATTAAGAAGGAGTATACATGTCAGATGACAATTTAAAAATGATGTCTACATTTATATTGTTTTGGGTGCTTCATATGAATAGAAATTAGAAATCTAAATTTAGTTTCTTACATTGTTTAGATGTGTTTGAACCCAGCCCTGGCTATTCACTCCAGAGACAAGCCACCACCTTTGTACATCTGTAGTGACTGTGCCGATGTTCTACAGAAGGACCACAGTGATTATATGATGGATATTCTGCTGCCTATGTCGCATGTCTCCACAAAATGTGAAAATAAAGTGAGTTACTCATTTTCTGCATGAATTAAATTAGTGACAATTCTTAAAGGCTCCATATTCCTCAAAAATAGACTTTTTTTTATCAAAGAAAGTTTTAATATTAAAATTGATATATGGTAGTAATACATAGAAGTAAATTTGCAGACTTTTGCTATGTTTAATGCAAAACTATTTGTTGTTATTACTTATGCACAAAACATTTAATTCTGGTCATTTGTTTAAAAAAAAAATGGATAGTAGTAAAAATGGCTGCAAATTATACAGAAATTGGGAGGGTAGGTGAATTGAAGGCAAGTTTTTAACAATTTCTACTTGTTCAAACTTTCTGAAATTTTCACAATATTATCATGGAACATCAAATAATTAAAAAGCAGCAAAAAATAATATTATTAAAAGCTATTTTCTTAGATAAAAAATTAAAAGAAAATCACTTTGCTATAGAAATTGCATAGGTTAGACCAATTTTTGGCAGTAAAGTTAATTTTAGAGTAAATATTTGATAAACAAAAACAACAATAAAAAGCACAGAAACAGAGAAGACAAAGGTTTCTGTTAGATATGGTCAGTCAGAACAAAATACTTTCATTTAGATAAAACGCCAAGTAAAAAGCATCTTTCTGAGAGATGACAAAAGGACAGGGCCCAGTTGTTCTAAACTAACAATGTCGTTAGTTAACGTATTGTTAAAACTTTGATCATTAAATATGACATATATGCTAATATGTTTGCTGAAAAAATGTGAGTAGCTTTTGCATTTACAAAAGCTACTCACATTTCTTCAGCAAAAATAACTGTGAATTAGATATTATACTTACTAGAACAGATAACGTTTTGACCACTAACAAGCTCATTAAGCTAACAATGTTTTAACAACTGGACCCAGTAGTTTAAGGAAGATGATGTACTGTAATAACCCTATGTATTGTCACAGACAGGCCTGAGCAGACAGTGTAGACCCAGATCAGATGTCACATTCTGTAACTTCTGATCATGGTCTGCCTGTTTGCCACTCATCCTGTGGTTTTTAGACACATTAGCAAGACGTGAAATTGACATATACAAATTTTAGGACAAGTACGGTATAGAGCATATTTGATTTTTTCAGTGTGAGATCAAATTTTATTTCACCGAATGAACATCAAATGTAGTATTTTTACAAGTGGCAATAGCCACGAGGGAAACTACAAATTTTGGTGTTCATGAGTGAAATAAAATTCAATCTTACACTGAAAAAATCAAATTTTCTGTTTCTTTTATTATAAAGTTTTTATTTCTACCTACTCTTCGACACTTATGTTGGGAAATTAACTTTTTTACTAGCTATTTCTTGTCTGGGTCTTTGGTCTTGTTCAGTGTGATCAGGGGCATAATATATGGATAAAAAATGCAGTTTTGTACCTAGAAAATGAGGCCAAATAAATTTTAAATTAATACAATTCAAGAAATTGACACAGAGAAATTGCTGCAGCAGGTGATAGTCTGCCTGACATCGTGTGCAGAAAATGAGTTACGTCTACATAATAAGTGACGTCAATGGTTCAAGCGCAGAATGCTAACCTTTTTATATAATTTCAGACAAGTATAGTACGTCTTAAATCTTTTGACGAGGTGTTTGATGAAAAGTTTATGGGGAATTTGATTGGAGGAAAAAAAAGTAGTCCCAAACAGCGAAAATCTGAAAGTCGTAATTTCATTGTTTGAAACTGTGAAATTATCTGTTTCAGTTAAACCGAGAAATCTCTATATTTCACTGAAAAGCATAATAGAAAAGGAGTTCTGCTGTCCCAATATTTAGGGTAAATAGGGTACTCATATCTTGTTTTACATATATTTTAGAGCTGTAGATCTACTAGAACAAACACTGCTTTGGCTACCTGCTTCTCAATAGAATGTGCTAGTTATAATGGGAACCGACCAATTCGTTACTGTGGAAATTGTAACATTGATCGCCATGGTAACGAGGAAGGTGAAAGCCACATGTGTCATAGTAGTATATCTGAAATCTGGGCTTGTACACCGGAGATGCAGAGATATCTAATGGATGCTATAATAAGGTAGGTATTACCATGCCGGATTACTATGGAGGTGAAGCCCAAATTGTAACAGTAAATGATTGGATATTTTAGGCTTGAACACCTGAGATATTTGATGGTTGCTATAATAAGGCGGGTTACTTAGACCTTGATTACTGTGGTTACAAACAAAGTGAAGCTCACATTGCGACAGTATTCTATTGGAAATATAGACATGTATACCTGAGATGCAGATTTATCATATGACATCGCTATTTTCAGTGGATAATTTCATGTTACAAAAATGATGTGACCACACATTACATAACTTGGTTACTGGCACTTAATGTCATCACTTCGTCCATGACAACATTATTCTTTTGTCTCCTTCTACAGCCAAACAATACAGTTTAAGACATATGATAAACAGAATCTTACATTTGCGATAATTTCATATGAAATTATGAAACTCGCAAAAGGCTCATTTCATAAATTACATATGAAATCACCACTCGTCTATATATCAGATATGTATAAATGTTGTAGTTAGGAATGTAGATGGATTATTTTGACCTTGATCGTCATGATAACATTGATGATAATAGTCACTGTCACACAAATCATATTACAGTGGAATCTCAATAGCTCAAACACCGATGGCTCGTTCACCATGGCTAATTCGAACTTGTTTTTGAGTCCCTACGAAATTCTTCCGATAGATCAAGAAAACAAATTTTTAAGGAAGCTTTCTTGTTTCATTATGAAATTGTATGTTGTGTTCAAGGCAATTCTAATGAGTACACTCAACATACAATTATTGTGTAGAAGATTGATAGATTTCCCAGAATTAGCGATATTTGCTTCCCGACCTGGCGCCATGATTAACCTTCATAGGCTCGAACTACCCATCGCTCGAACAATTTTCCATGGTCTCAAAGGTGTTCGAGCCATTGAAGTTCGACTGTATTATATTGTTGAGGTTTATACAGCTGAGATAGGAATGTTGTAGTAAGCTGGTTATTTTGACCATGATCATCACATGTAACAATAATGGTGAAGGCCAGATCTGCCATAGTGTTGTACTGGAGATTTAGGCCTGTATTTTAGGTGGTAGGGTGGTCTTGTGGGCACTCAATACATAGAGTAATGGGTGCCCCAATTGATCTGGGCTGTCAGTCATTTTGTATTGCTTACAGGCCCTTTTCTTGAATTGTCTAATACTTTTTTGTGTGTGTGCAGAAGTAACAAAAAAATTCATCAGAGTATTCAGTTTACAGAGAGCCCTGTTCCTTTATAGCTTGTTAAAGGAAGCTCAGCCCTTGGAGTCAAAGCGTACAGTAGAGATGGGGGAGGAGCACAGACATCGCCATGGAGATGATGATGACTTGTTTGAGGTGGAGGAGGCTGGGGAGAGGAAGATGTTAAGTAGATATGGTATCTGGTTACTGGTGGAACTTTGTAAACCAAAGGAAGACTGTCCTATAGTATGTTGTGTTAATACATTCTTTGAATGGCAGCGAGCAAATATGTATGTCATAGCTACGAGTAAGATGGTGTTTCAGGTAATTATTTATCTTGTTTCTGCTGAAAAACAAAAACATATGTTGTGGGTTCTCATTAGAAGTGCCTCAATGAGGCATTTCTAATGAGTACCCACAACATAAACATGTTTTTGTGGAGAAATAAGAAAAATATCACTGAGGCACTTCTAATGAGTACCAACAAAATGTTTACTGTGGAGCAGTAAGAAAAATATAATATATAAAAAAAAAAAAAGAAAAATATCAATATTCTTTGGTGAAAAAAGCCCTTATTTGGAGCTATGATATGTCATGTGATAGACACTGATTAGCATGCTCATTTATGCTGTCTGATCATGCTAGATGATCACACATTCATTCATTTGCCCTTTCAGGCTTTCAAGCTGGCCCTACTTTTCCTTACTTTTTTTTTCTGAAAATGCCCTACTATCCCTACTTTTTAGTCCAAAAATGTTTGAAGTGACCAAAAATTGTAATTTTTATCCTCGCTCGCTCCAAGTTTGTAAATATCAGATCAACTTAATCTGAGCAGCCGTGAGATAAAAGTTTATAAAATATGTTTTCTTCAGTTGTAACTCCTTTTTTGGAACATTTATTTTGGTATTTCCTTTCCATGGCAATGTAGTGTTTTTGTTCAGAGAAGACTTTGTATGCTTATTTTATCTTTTTCTAAGTCTAAAAGCACTCGGAACATCCCTACTATCCCTACTTTTCAAGATTGAAATTCCTACTTTTCCACTACTTTTTCAAAATTTTGAGCCCTACTTTATCCCTACTTTTTCTGTTGAGGGCACTTGAAAGCCTGTAAGATGTAGACCCTGATAAGACTAGTCAGATGTGCATACAGAGCTACGTGTAGCAAACACATTTCTTGTAGATGCAGTAAGGTACCTTTTTGCTTGTATTGTTTATTTCAAGCATGCTTAACCCTTGTCATGCTGAACCCTGATATACCCTGCCTTTGCAAACAGTGTAGATCCAGATCAGTTGTGGATCTGCACTGTTTGTCAATAAGAATGTGAATTTGTATCAGCAGTCTGGATCAAGTAATCTGATTGGCTGAAAATTAGAAGTGGCATCTTAATTTATTCAGCATGACTAGGGTTAAATGGAGTGATGTAAAACCTTCACTAACATATGTTGATCTGTTACTATATGATCTGACAAATACATGTACATAGATTTTATATTTCAAATTGATACAAAAATATCTGGGATATATAAATATTTTTACAGTTTCCCATTTAAAATGTTTGAGTCATAAAAATGGAAAGAATATTCCTAGTACATGAATTGAAAACCCTTAAAGTGCCAAGAAAAAATTGTGGTTTCTCTTTAGATTAATCTCACTGAGATAAGTTTGTGAACAAGTTCAAGAATATATTTTATGCAGTAATAAGAAAAAGAAGACATATCACTCAAAGGAGGCTTACATCCCCACAGTGACTCCATAGCTGCAAATTCTGTGATGATTAAAGATATATATATATATATTTTTTTTTTTTTGCTTCAAAACATACCTTGAGAGTAATCATTGTGTCGCCTCTCTGCGGCAATTCAACTAAGGACCTAAAAGATGTTTTAGTGCAGAAGTAACAAAAATCATCTCCTGAGTAAAACCTTTATCTGGAGCTTAGCACAACTCTAGATACATGTATATTTTTTTCTTGTTTCTCCAGGAAAAAGGTGTTTTTTTGGGTTTTTTTCTTTTTTTCTCCAGGAAATCATATGTGGTGGGTACTCATATATTTTTGTGTAGAGAAATCTGTCAGAAGTTTTGTTTGTTGACAAAATCACCTTATCTAAAGCTCTAAGCTATAAAAGTCTGCTCAGAGTATTCATGGTTTACCCAGAGAAAATGGGATTTTTTAGAATTTTTGTTAGAAAGATGAAAGTCTTGATCAGATTTGGCTAATGTGTAGGCTATCTAGCTTGCCAAGGTCTCTTAACCCCTACAAACTATTTTATTTGGATAACTGTAATATCCTGTGCGAGCATGATTATTTTTTGTTTTGTTTTTCCCAACAGATAACCATGCATGAATACATGTTGTTTACTGGTGTAGGATGCTCTCTGTGTAAGTTTTATTTTAAGTTCTGTCTTTTTTTGTCTTTCAAGTTGATGTTTTGTTCTTTTAGTTTTAAATTTATGTTAATTTTAGAGGGAACTAGTTTGCATGGTATATGTGGCTTATATACCCTATTCCACCTAATTACCACACTGTGAGCTTAGGTTTTTCAAAAATACTGGGAAAACTTTTGGTAAAATATGTACCTACCTATACTATACTAAGGGTACGCTTAAAAAAAAAAAGATCAGAGAAGGACTTATCAAATGATGCTAATGCGATGGTTTTGTGTTTTTTTCTTCTTATTTTCTTTATAAAAGTATATGTTGTGGGTACTCATTTGAGTGGGTACCCACAACATATGTCCTTATAAAGAAGTAGACAAAAAGTACACTGGCTGCAATCTAAAGACTACAGAAATGCTTGCCTGTGCTTATAGTGGTATAAGTGGTAATTAGGTTGAATACGGTATGTCATATCCATAGCTCCAGATAAGGCACTTTTTTTTTTTTCAGCCAAAAAGTACTGATATTTTTCTTATTTTTCCTTGAAAACATATGTTGTGGGTACTCAGAAATGCTTGCATATGCTTTTCTTGTGAGTATCCACAACATACGCTTTTATCAAGAAAACAGAAATAAAGTATCTTATGTAAAATTTAATTTATAGCAAGTTATTGGTAAAAAGAGGTAGTATTACGATCACTACGTTTTTGACATCCTTTGGAAAGAAGTTTTTTGCTTGGCATTTTATTCTAGATGAAAAAATTGATTGTGATTGACAATATCTTATCAGGAACCATTTGTCTTTTCTGTTCCTGTACTTTATTTTCAAATATTTTACATTTTCAAATGTAAAATTAATTTTACAGCCCAAAATGGATCTGACCTGTTCAATTTCTATAGTAAACTGGATTTTTGGAAAACAGTTATTGGAAAATATTATTTTTGCTTTTCATCACTGATTTTAAATTATGTACCATAACAATATTGTGAAAATAAGAAAAATAACATGTGATTATCTTCTCTTATCTGGAGCTATGTTGAAGCACGTATCTCTTGTCTCAGAAGAAATTTATAAAGCGAGTGATATAATTCAGATATGTGTTTTTAATGGGTTTTGGCCTCTTTCAGATGTGGAATATTGTTCAGTCTTGTAGTACAGTTTACAGTTTGTGTTACAGAAACTAGATTTTTTAATCCAAGGGAAACAGATACACCACTAAATATATATTTTAGGTCGAATTGTATGAGTGAGATGTATTTATATCTAATACCCAATGGCACATGAGCACAACAGAGAAACCATCCTTGCCAGTTTTAAGAATAATTTGAGAACCTAAATAGTCACACTCCAGCGATTTTATGTCAGATCTCATTATTTTAACTTCGTAATACATTAACCTATAGATAATGTGCTATTCTATTCTGTTATTCACCCCCTCCACAGAAAAAAACGACCTTTCAGTCGTTATAAAGTCTTAATTCAGAAGGTCCCTTTAACAGTTACCTGTATGACGTAGTTCCTCCCGCTCAAATGATCACGTGTCAGTTTCTTTTCTGTGGACTTTGAATGTTCAAGGATTATTATTCTGTGTTAGAAAAAATGGATTAAAATTATTCTACACGGTTAAAATTTTTATATCCTTGACTTTCTCTGGTTCTATATTCACTCCTTCTACTATCTATGTACTTATTTTCGAAATATCGATCTTAGATTTCTTGTTTTCTCAATGTTAAATTTCTTCCTTTGTTTCCGCGTCAGTCGATGCATTTCGCCCGCGGCAACTGTGGCCATTTAAAAGCTAAATGGGATACACATTTATCATGTCTAACTTGTAATTCTTGCACACGTATCTCTCCGTGTTATATTTGTAGTTCCTGGACAGAAAAAGTTTGGAACCTAGCAGAAAGAAGACGCCTTCATGCTACTAGAAAATCAGTTATGACGCAGAAGAGAAAACAGAAGAAATCAAAGAAATCCAAGAAGTCCCAGTCAGACATGTCTGACAACGGGACAGTTGATGGGAGCACCGCCCCTCATAGCTTTACTGCTCGGGGCAGGACCCATCAAGGTGGCAGCCTGGCGGACTTAGAGTCTGACCGGGCACTAAGCCCACCAGTCACCAGTCACCAGTCAACCAGTCACCAGTCAACCAGTCACCAGTCATCCAGTCACTGGGCAACTTATCTCCGTTCATCCAGTCGCCAGTCAACCAGTCACCAGTCAACCAGTCACCAGTCAGCCAGTCACCAGTCAACCAGGCACCAGTCAACTAGGCTCCAGTCAACCAGGCATGGGTTTACAGTCATTCCCGTATGACCTACAAACACAAATTCCGCCTGGTTATATTCCTATAAATGTGCCTGTACAAAGCTACGCTCCGTCCATAAGTAGCCATATTTCACAGGGTAGTGTCCACAGACTATCCAATGTCTTTATTCCTGGTTACGAACGTTCTAATAGACTAGAACTTCCTAATCCAGCTTCTTCCTCTAGACAGATTATTCCACTCGAACCTGATTTTTCGCAGGTCTCAGATCCGAGTGTAATGATTGAGCCTCCAAATTCAAATGATTTATCTATCTCCAGACCTTCAAGGAAGGATCAGTCTAAAAGAGAGCATAAATCTAAAAAGAGAAGAAGACATCGATCGTCCTCTTCTTCTATCTCTACTTCCAGATCAGACTCTTTGAGTTCTTCTCGGCGAAAGAAAAATTCAAAGAGATCTAAGCACTCTCATAAAAAGAGAAGAAGACGATCGATGACGCCTTCTTCTTCATCAAATTCCTCCCAATCTCAACTTGACATTGGTAGATATACAAGGGCTCATAAATCTCCCCAGGTTGTTCAAACGCCAACTCCAATACAACCTGAGGAGACTAACTTTAGTCAAATCACAAATCAACCTATTAATTACGATCAGATTCAGCCGAATCTCACTCAACAGAATAAGGAGTCAGATTCGGAAACTGAATCCGAAGTCTGGTCATTTGATCGTGCGATTAACGAGGTCTTCCGGCTTCTTCCTCCTGAGTTATGCCCCAAAACTCAGCAGGATCAAGCTCCATTAAAACCTCTCTCTGGGATCGAACAATTAATGGAGTCTCGTTCCACTCCATTACTTGTCCTCCCACAATCCAAATTAGTACAAAATACAACAAAATATATTCAAAATAGACTAGAATCGGACAAATGTTCAAGAGATTGGATTTGTCCGCAAAGCTTGGTTTCGGCTCTTGCTCCGACTAAATTCTACAAGAGCCAAAACCAATATTTGCCAACTGGTAATATCCCTCAATTAGAAGCGGATGCGTCGCTCCTAGACATTTCTAATAAAGGAAGAGCTTCTATTCCGCTCAAGAATCTAGAAGCATGGGAAAGGAAGGCTAGAAAACTAGTCGCTATTAATTCTCATGCTGATCTATTTTCTTCAGCTGCCTTCCTTTCATTACAACAGGAATCGATGTCGGTTGCGGCCCTTTCCAGACTTCTGGAGGCTGTAGCCAAATCGATTAAACATGCTACTGCCATGTCTACACTTTTAACTACTGAATTATTCCAAGCTAGGAGGGACGCAGCCCTAGCTTCGTCTAAACTACTACTCGACAATTCCACATACGAGTTAAGGAACGCTCCTATTAACTCAAAATCCTTATTTGACGGCAGGATAAAAGAAATAGCTAAATCAAACTTCGAAGCTCAACAGCAAAGGTTTCTAGCTTCTACATCCATTCAGTCACAATCTCATTCTTATAAGCCTCCTTCGCAGAGTAGAGCTTTCAAGATACCTAAATATCCTGCTAAACAAACAACATCCAGACCTAAACCTACGCAGTCGTATAGGTCCAAAAATATTCCTCAAAGCTCATCTTCTCACATTAAGAAAGATAATATCAAGAGGACTGGTAACATCCGTCAGTTCCCCTCCTCTAAACCTGCCTCTTCCTCCGCAAGATTATGAAGGCCCGCCCTTTCCACTGCCTGCTCTTCCGCTCGCGGACATTCCAGTGGGAGGACGATTGGCCCATTTTGCGGAAAAATGGGAGGAAATAACAGACAACAATTGGGTCCTCTCTATCGTACGAAACGGATTCAGGATACCATTCATCAAAATTCCTCCTTTGTCATCTGTTCCGATCAGAATGAGTCAATCCTCCTCCCCGTTTCTCAGAGAAGAGATCGAAAATCTTCTCAACAAACGGGCAGTGGAAAGGGTACAGAATCCGGAAACTCCCGGCTTTTATTCCCGGATATTCCTTGTGCCAAAAAAGAACGGAAAGTTTCGTTTAATATTAGATCTGTCTTTATTAAACTGTTACATAGAGAAACAAGCATTCAAAATGGAGACAGTCAAATCGGTAAGACAAGCGATGAGACTCAACGATTGGGCTGTCTCCATAGATTTAACACATGCATATCTACATGTGCCGATACATCGTCAATCCAGGAAGTATCTTCGTTTCATACACCAAGATCAAGTATATCACTTTTCGGCCCTACCGTTCGGAATGTCCCTAAGTCCGTTAATTTTCTCGAAACTGATGGACGTTATTGCAGCTTTTCTACGCCAACGTGCCATATCAGTTTTTCCATACCTAGACGATTGGCTGATAAAAAATCTGATTCACAACCGTCTGATTACTCAGACAAAGATTTGCATTCAAACTATTCAAAGCCTAGGTTTTCTGCCAAATCTCAAGAAGTCAGACCTCTTTCCTGCTCAGAAATTCACCTTCATAGGTATGGAATTTCTGACGCAACAAAATTTAGTCAGGGTTCCAGCGGATCGTGTACAGAACCTAATTCTAACAATCAAGAAAATAATGTCAGCAAAACATGTATCGGCACGAACTTTCCTTTCTCTTTTGGGCAAACTCAGTGCTGCAGCAGACCTTGTTCTCCTGGGCAGACTGCACTTACGTCCTCTTCAGATGTGCCTGCTGTCAGTCTGGAAACCTCATATTCTTCCTCTCGATCACCCGATCTCGATAAACGGCATGATTCGATCTCACTTACAATGGTGGATAAACCCCATTCGATTCGAGACAGGGACTTCAATCCATCCTCCAGACCCCAAATTCTTCCTTTATACGGATGCCAGTCATTACGGATGGGGAGCTCATTTAGAGCCGACAACACTGTCCTTTCATGGTCGCTGGACAGAAAACCAATCCCAGCTCCATATCAATATGTTAGAAATGATGGCCATACGATTAGCACTGAAACAAGCCAAAACATTTATTCACCATTCTTGCATCATGATATCCACAGACAACACAACGGTGGTCTCATATATCAACAAACAGGGTGGCACTCATTCCCCCAATCTTTGCGTAGAAGTTTGGAAAATACTCAATTGGTGCCTGGAACAAGACATAGTTATCAGAGTACGTCACATCCCAGGCAAATTCAACATTCTTGCAGACCGCCTCTCAAGACTAGACAAACCTATCAAGACAGAATGGGCTCTGGATCAAACAGTTGCGAATTCAGTATTCCAGATGCTCAACTTCCCAAACGTGGATCTGTTTGCAACAAGATTCAACCACAGACTCCCATTATATGTCTCTCCAGTACAAGACTACAAAGCACTAGCGATAGATGCCCTGTCCATGGACTGGAATCATCTTCATGCATATGCTTTTCCTCCTTTTATTCTGATACCTGCTGTTCTAGAGAAAATCCGACAACATCAGTGCAGAATAGTTCTCATAGCTCCGTTCTGGCCACAGCAACAGTGGTTCTCAGAACTTCTTCTTCTATTAGTGTCAGCTCCGATTCGTCTGCCACTAATTCCAAGACTACTGACTCAATCCAAAGGAAGATTTGTACATCAAAACCTCCCAATTCTCAACCTTCACGCTTGGGAGTTATCAAACAATCAATCAGAGATAAGAAATTTTCACAAAACGTTGCAGATTTTGTCTCCAGATCAAGAAGAGCATCTACACAAAAAGTCTACGATGCAAAATGGACCATCTTCTCTAATTGGTGTCATACAAAAAAGGTTAATCCGATCTCGGCCCCTATTACAGTTATAGCCGATTTCTTAATCTTTCTTTTTTCGGAAAAGAAATGTCAGATTAGTACTATTAAAGGTTATAGATCTATGATCTCTAACACTTTAAAATTCAAAACTGGTAATAGAATCGGATCTAATCCAGTTTTATCTGAACTTATCAGATCTTTTGAACTTCAACGACCAGTACAAAGATCTCTTACACCTAAATGGGACTTATCATGGGTTTTAGTATGTCTACAAAAACCACCTTTTGAACCTCTTGATAAGGCTTCTAAATTTCACGTTACTATTAAGACAGCCTTTCTCTTAGCTCTTGCCACTGCTAAAAGGTGTAGTTAAATACATGCTCTAGCTATGGATTCACAACATTTAAGATTTAATCAATCTGATGGTTCAGTTTCCTTGATTCTTAAATCTGGTTTTTTAGCAAAAAACCAGCTTCCTTCTGTTAAACCAGATCCTATTGTTGTTCCTAGTCTTGCTCGAATATGTAAATGGGAACATACTGACAGACTTCTTTGCCCCGTTAGGGCTCTGAAATTCTATCTCAAAATGACTAGCTCTTTTCGCCAAAATAGATCTAGACTTTTTCTTCCTATTAAAGGCAATAAGGATATCTCTAAAGATACTATCTCGAGATGTATATCTTACACTGTTAAACTTGCCTATAGGAAACTCACTAAACGAGATATCTCTTTCCTTAAAATCAAAGCTCATGAAGTTAGAGCTCTTTCCTCTTCTTGGGCTTTCTTCGACAAAGTTCCTCTCAATGATATACTTCAAGCAGCGGTTTGGAATAGTTCATCAACTTTTGCCAAATTCTATCTCAGAGACATGTCTCAACAAGCACAGAATCTCCAAAGTTTGGGCCCCATTGTAGTGGCCCAAAAAGTGGTGGGGGGCCAACAGCAATCAGCTATGGATGTGTAGACAACGTCAACAGCCCCCCTAGACCTGATGCTATACTAGAGAGGTACTAATTATATCTTTATTATATATATATGTTAACCCTGGATTACTTTATCCTTGGTTAAAGGATCTTATTATTGCCTTAAGCACTAATTATGTCCTCATTATATATATATAAAAAATAAATCCTTTTATTAAGCCTTAATTCAGAAGTTGGGACTAACTTATTAGGAGAAATCCTCCCTCCTATTCTACAAATTCTAGCACATTATCTATAGGTTAATGTATTACGAAGTTAAAATGAAGTTTTTTAAAAGTAAAACATATTTTAACGAGTAATACTTAACCTATAGATAAGTATTTATCGTCCCACCTCCCTTCCCTCGCTCCTTTCTCCTAATTGTGTATTGTTTTACACATAAAAGAAACTGACACGTGATCATTTGAGCGGGAGGAACTACGTCATACAGGTAACTGTTAAAGGGACCTTCTGAATTAAGACTTTATAATGACTGAAAGGTCGTTTTTTTCTGTGGAGGGGGTGAATAACAGAATAGAATAGCACATTATCTATAGGTTAAGTATTACTCGTTAAAATATGTTTTACTTTTAAAAAACTTCATTTTTATGGGGAACTTGTAGAGTGGACTATGAACTGTAATGCCATAGACCATTCTTTCATTCATCCTTTTAAGCATTACATGTATGTAAAAGTTCAGTTTACAACTTTTGTTAAAGATGGCAACTGGCTATGGGTATCATTGTGTTTCAATCCCAGGTCTAGTTGTCCCCCGAGGTTAGTTGAAGGGGACTATCAAAATGGGTTCATCTGTCCATCCTTCCATCTGAGATTCCGTCCATCCATAGACACGATGAGATGGGTAGCTTGTGGAGGCAACTCCTCTTACTGTTTTAAACTGATCGTTTGAAACTTTGTCATGGTCTGAAGATGTGCATCTGGTTTTTGTGTTATCCTCCCATTATTTTTTATCAACTTTTTCCACTTTTTCGACATAGTTTTTTCCAGGTCAGATTACTATTAGAATATATATTTTGTGGGTGTAACTCCTCCTAGAGTTTTCCACAGATCATTTTGAAACTATGCATACATGTTCTACATGGTCTGTGCATGTGCATGTCGTTTTGGGATTATCCTCCCATTATTTTTTATCAGTTTTATCTACTTTTTAGATGTTTAGTTTTTTTCAGGTTCAATTACTATTAGAATAGGTACCTTGTGGGCGCAACTCCTCCTAGAGTTTTCCAATGATCATTTTGAAACTATGCATACTTGTTCTACATTTGGGTTGAGGGTTATTCTCTGATTATTTTTTATCAACTTTTACTACTTTTTCGAATTTGTTTTTTTCCAGGTTTGATTAGAATTAGAATAGATACCTTGTGGGCACAACTCCTCCTGTAGTTTTCCACAGATCATTTTGAAACTATGCATATTTGTTCTACATAGTCTGAAGATGTGCATGTGGTTTTGGGATTATCCTCCCATTATTTTTTTATCCACCTTTTTAGCTTAGTTTTTTCCAGCTTTGATTTTTTTTTTTTTTTTTTTTTTTTTTTTTCATTCCTATTTTAACCCATAGCCTACTTAATTAAAATTTAAGCAAATTTAAAAGTATATTTCTTACTGTTCCCCAGAAAAAGAAAATAGGGCTTGACATTTCATACATATTGTCATATATTGACAAGTTCTTTGAAAGACTAAGTCCTATTTTCAGGGAAAAATGTTTGTCCTATATTAAAACTAATTTCATTATTATTTGACATTATCAGGAAATCCTTGGTCGACTGTTGGGGATGTTGTTCCAGTGGTTTGATGCTACAGCCTATTTACCAGATGGTAAGAAACAAGTTGACCATATCTTAACACTTACCATGCTATGGGCAAATTCAGCAGAAGACAAATTGGTGAAATGTTTCTTGTTTTTCCTTGAAAATAGAATCTGACACTTCATGCAAATTGTCTCCTTAGGAGACAATTTGTATGAAGTGTCAAATTCTATTTTTTAGAAAAAATAAGAAAAATATTTCAAAATGTTGTCCGCTGGAATTTTAACCCAGCATGTGGTAAGAGCATGGGTGAAAGTTTTCCAGATTATGCTGGAATTCCGGATTTTAAACAAGCCCAACCATCATTTTCGTGAATCGATTAAATCCGATGAGATTTTTCGGGGGGGAGGGGGGGGGGGGGGGGGGGGGGGGAGAGGCTGCGGGGGCTAAGCTTGGCGCCGCGCTAAACTTAATCTCCGTACTGATCGTAGCAACCCGCATCTCGGAATACTAGTCGTCTGTTTTTAATTAACACCTCTTGGCTCTTACCTGTAAACCCCGTACATATCTATTTATAGTAAAACGGGTTTTTCCAATTCATGTACCGATGTGTTTACACTCGATAAGATCTCAATACGGACAATTCTTTGGAGAAAGGTGTTAAAAACAATGGAGGTGGGACTTTCTAGAGGAAAAGGATGTGGAGGGAGAGAGAGTCGGGAAAAAAACAACAAAACACTCTCGCTGTTTCCTTCTGTGAACTGTGCGGAAAGACAGACTTACAATGGAAGTGGAAAGGCTTTCAGAATTCACGCCAAAGACGCCAGTCATAAAATAAGTGACATGATAATGAAAACAAACCAGGTAAGAATTTTTCTTACACTGTCTAGCTGGAAAAAGGTGGTACTATGAACGCGAACACTTGTCAGTATGAGTCATAGTACCCCACCCACCCTTTTTCCTATCATCTGTCTTGCCCAACTCTTTATTAGCCTGGGATATTACGGGTAGGGGGTATAATGAAATTTGGCTGACTGCAGGGGAACCTATGCCCAATTTTTGTTTTGAGTGTTTTTTTTTTTTTTTCAGCACCATGTTACTCCCATGCCTGTTGATTTCATGCACAATCTAATCATCAAAATGAGTCCAACACATCAGAAAGACCCATGAACTATAAACATTTGTCACATTTCACTGTTCAAAAATGAGCAACTATTTAAAATACTAAGATAATATTAAGATATTGCTGGTGTTCTAGCTGGTTTAATATTTTTACACATGTAAATTTTCAGGTGCTCCCGGGATCATCAGTCAACATCAACTAAGGGTGCTTCCATGATTGAGAGGTCAGGGCTATCACAGTCTAATTCTTGAGTGAACATTACCTCCCATACTCCCTTGCGGAAGATCTATTGAACTACGCTAAACGTTTGAGTGAGGATATAAAAGCTGCTGTGGTGAAGAACACCATGTCGAAGAACAAGTGCATCTTACATCAATAACATGGTGTTGAGAAAGCTTTCAAAGATGAATTGAACATGTACATCAGTTAAATAAGACCAAAATTGTATGAAAAAATGTTACTTTTCTTTTACATTCCTGCGAATTTGGAGCCATTTTTGGGGCCTGCAAATTGCTAAAATCTAGGCCCAGTTGTTCAAAACTAACGATGTCGTTAGTTAACGTATCTTTAAAACTTTGATCATTAAATATGGCATATACACTAATATTTTTGCTGAAAATTGTGAGTAGCTTTTGCATTTGCAAAAGCTACTCACATTTTTTCAGCAAAAATACCTGTGATTTAGATATTGTACTTACTAGAACAGTTAACATTTTGACCACTCGTTAAGCTAACGGTGCTTTGAACAACTGGGCCCTGCTTGTTTAGTTTTTATATCTACAGAAAAAAGAAGCTAGCATCTCTCAGAAATATAATACATGTATATGGTACTGTTTGTATTTTCAGACAATGTTGGAAATGCCCTAGAGAGACTGAAGCCTGAATATATCTGTAAATGGCTGAGAGAGGTGAACAAGACCCATTTTGAAGTGATTGTATCATGTTTGTTACCCCACCCAGTGGAATATGCCAGGGTAGGAGGATTCTGGGACACACTGGCTACTAGAACTACACAGATTAAGGAAGGACTGAACTGTTTCTTCTGTCTTGTTCCTTATGACATAATATCATACCAGGTCAGTATACACAGTTAGTTACCCCACCCAAGTGGAATATGATAGCATTTTAGGAGGATTCTGGGGCTCAGCTAGCTACTAGAACAACACAGACTAATTTTTGTACCAAAATATAACTTCTTTGTCCTAAGAGGAATTGTCTCACTGAGTTTATTTTGCAGTATCTAAGTATCTATCTGTAAGTGGACAAAGAAGGCCCAAATCAGACTGCACATATGCACAGTCTAATCTGGACCATCCCTGAAGACACCTTTTCACTCTTCCTATTCAGACACAAAAGTGCAGGCCACTTTGCACATCTCAGTGGTTGCTGTTTGCTTTAATACACGGTACCGTATTTATCCTAAATATTTGAACACCCAACTCCTTATACTGTAATTATCCCAAAATTTAGACGTCCATTTTACTACCTAGCAATGTGTTGAATGTTGTGATGGAATGGCAAACAGTCTGTACCTGATTTTGTAATATTCTGATTAAAGTAAACACTGTTCGTTTTGCTTAATGTCCAAATAATTGGGCTCAATATGATATAAGGATCTTGTAGGAGATTTAGAAGTGAAAAATGTCCAAATGCCTCTTGCTTTGGCTTTTCCCTTGTGGATTTAATTCCCTTTTTTATGCAGCTTCATTTTCACCTGCTTGCAAAGTTTTGCTTGGGGAGACTGCTTTTTGTCGTGCCTGATTTAGCAAGCAGGAGGGACATAGGAATCACTTTCAGCCGGCATCATTGGCGTTGTCGGCATCAACAGTGTTTAGTCTGTGAGTTTAGCTCTGTTTCTCAAACACCTTTTAGGCAAATGAAACATGAGATGTCATACACACATCTGCCATGATGCACCCTGCCCACTGCAATCGACTGATACTGACCTTGACCTACTTTTCATGCTTGGCTGAACAATGTTTAGTCTGTGTGTTCAGCTCTGATGAAGTCGGGACATAGCCATTCAGCGAATTTCTTGTTTTAAACATATAAATATTAAATCCTCTGGGATAAAAGAGTAAAACACAAGTAAGTCAACTCTTTATATCCAAATTTCCAGGGGCAGTACCCTCTTATTCATGGGAAACACAGAAATTTTACTGAATTCTCTTTCTTCGGGAAGAAAGCGAATTCTTTAAAATTTCTGTGTTCTGAAAAACTAGGTACTAAGGAAAGAGACCTGTAAAATTTCCGTGCTTCCCCAGAAGAAGGGGTTACCGCCTCAGAAAATTTAGGTATAAAGAGTTGACTTACTAGTGTTTTTAAACCTTATGCCGAGGTTGGTGTATTAACCTTTAGGATCTGCACATGTTTGTCCAGAAAATTCTCTCCATTGTTCTTCAGCTATACATCTTCTTGAAGTAAAATTATGCATTTATGCAATGTTCAGATAGATTCCTTATAATTCTTTAACAATATTTTAGATCTGGGACTATGTTATACCATATTGGATGGAAGCAATTAGGACAGAAATACCGACAGAAGACCTGCACTTGTTAAAAGTCTTATTGAGGTGAGTATGGCCTCTCTCTGTCTGCCTGTCTGTCTCTCTCTGTCTCTCTGTATCATTGTAAATGTATATAAATATAAAATGTAAAATGTATCTATCTGTCTCTCTCTAAATATTTATCTGGTCATAATTATTTCAATAGATCAACAAAAATAAAAACTTTTGCATAGTCATAGTTCCAGATAAAAGGAAAAAAGACAATTATCTTTTTTTTTTTTGCTCAATATTCTTGTGTATCTGATAAGGAAATCCAAGGTTTTCACTGGGGACAGAAATTTCTATCCTACCTATCCTATCCTTCCCAGGGTAAGATAAAATGGAAAAACTTCACATGCGGTCGATAGATGCATTAGTTGTAGAGGACAACATGTAACTTGCTAAGCAGACATCATCATGGCTTGACAAACTTTCAATATGGCGGAAGTCAACTTCATTGTGTATCAGAGGAATTACTACATTTAAAATCAGTGAATGAGATCAACAAACACTGGAAATTATTGAAAAGTATGCAAGAAAAAGACTATCATGGGTGTTTGGTTTGTATAGAAAAGTCTGTCCTTTGGAATCACAAAAAAAAAAAAAAGTCCAAAATATACATAGCATTGAATATGCAGTAGCGCATCTGACTGGATTGCAGGTTTGAATCCAGCTTGGCCACATAACTTTTATGGTTATTAATCATGGTTATTTTCATGGTTATGAAATCATTTCTGAGGTAATTCTCCTCTTTCTAATGATTCAAGAAGGGCGGTGATCAGTTACTAGTGAAAGTTACAAGTGAAAGCTAAGAGGGCTCAGCCTGCTCAGGAAAAGTGTGAGTAGGTTAACTGACTGGCTTGATATGACCTTAACAGTGTTGACCGGACTGTAAAACTCCAACTCAAACAAACTCAAACTTTGCATATGTGTGTGTTAGCTTTCTTACAGCTGTGTATATTCAGGGTGGCCACGCACTCGGGAAAACAGGGAAAATGGTGAAAAAAAAATCCCTGCAGGGAAAAATCAGGGAATTTGAAATTTTGCTGAAAATCAGGGAAAAATCAGGGAATTTCAAAAAAGCTTATCTTTGTAAGGTCAAAATATTCAAATTTTATAGCTGTTCAGATGTGGCAGCTGGTGGTTTCTTTCTGCTATATGCTTAAAATACCTGCAGCTCTAATCTTACTTAAAGGTGGAGTACTTGTTTGCTGTATATTCTGTTTTTTCTTTTTCTCATTCAAAATGGACATTTTATTGCAAACCCAATGTCTGTCATTAAATTAATAAGAATATTGTGACAGCATTGTGTATAAACATGTCACTTGACAGCATTTGAATCAGTATATGACTTCTAAAAGTAGGGGCCATTCCGATAACATTAAGGTTTTTAATCAGGGAAAATCAAATCAAATCAAATCAGGGAAAAAACAGGGAAAAATCAGGGAATTTGATTGCTAAAAATGTGTGGCCACCCTGATATTTTATGCTTTCAGTAAAGCCTTTGACATTGACATGTGTCCATTACCGTTCATGTTGGATAAGATGTACCACTTTGTAGAAGTGAGGTTTTCTGACACCAGTGCTTATGTACAGGAACAAGCCTTACAATGGCTTCAGGTTGGTTACTTCCTTCATAAATCTGTTCTTTGTAATTTTGTTTCTTTTTGTCTTAGAGGGGTAATAGTTTAGCCAAATATAGAAGCTTAAAATAATATTTTTTTTATAAATCCATGAAAAATAAATATGAGTCCATGAACTGTGATCTTCAGCTGCAGTTGTTTCATCACAGTTAATTTATATGCATCCTATATTGACCAAATAATGAAAACTAACATTTATCAAGCCTGACAAACACTTTTTATCTAACTAGGTTTCAAACAGTGTGGTTTTCTTTTGTGACCCTGACCTGCTTTTCATGATCCAATGACTACATCACTTTTTTTTTTTTTTTTTATATATATATATGAATAGTAGGTCTAGGCTCATATAATATAATATCAATATTTGCCAGAAAGTGTGACACGGTCTTTAGCAGAATTCATTGTGTAACGTCATAGCTCCAGATAATAGAGATATCTAGATAAATAGTTTTCTTATTTCTCCATGAATACCTGATGTGGGTACTCATTAGAAGTGCCTCAGTGAGGCTCTTCTAATAAGTGCCTTATGATGCACAACACATGAAAAAGTCCTATATTTAATTTCCAGACAATGCAGGCCCTGATCAGCCTGCGCATAAGCGCAGGCTGATCTGGGCCTTCATTGTCTGCTTATAGAATCAGAAGACACTGTAACAATGTCGATGTACAGAAAATGCCCAGATCCCCCTGCACAGATGTGCATGCTGGTCTGGACTTATGTTGTCCGCAAATTGCATAAGTTCCCATTTCGTGTGTTGTGAATCATGTTTTTCATGGTGAAATTAGAAAACTACCAGTAATGTTTGGTTGAAAAAATCACCTTATCTGGAGCTATTTTACATACTGTCTGCACATGTTATTTTTCAGATTTTGTCAACCTTAGACATTATCTTACCAATGCACACACTGTTTGCCATGTTCAAACTTGGTGTGAAGTGTTTGCAAATTATGGAAGTGTCAGAGGAATCCTCACCACCCAGAGAAAACAATTTTTCAAGAACCTCACCTACGGACAACTATCCCCCACCCCTGAGCCCAGATAAAGATCAACCAGTAGCTGTGGAGACATTTGAGGTTTATGAGAGGGAAACAGAACTGGTTCTTACCTGTTATATCATGATGTTGGATTTGGGTCTCAAACAGGTATTTGTTTACTATGGAAATTAGATGTATTTTTTAGCTGTAGATAAGAGAGTGTATCCATAGAATATTTTTCTTATTTCTCCATGAAAACATATGCTTGTGGTACACATTAGAAGCACCTCAATGAGGTGCTTCTAATGAGTACCACATGTTTTCTTGGAGAAATAAGAACAATATCAGGACTTCTCAGTCATTACGAAAACACGCCTATACAAATACATAGAAAATTTCACCATCAAAAACTGAAAATTTTCAGGTAAACAACTCTGATATTTTTCATGTTTTTGCTCAAAACATAGATTGTGGGTACTTTTTAGAACTGCAATCTATTGTTTGGAGCAAAAATAAGAAAGTTAATGTATACCTCTGTAAACCCCAGTTTGACTATATAAAAGTGGTGTTTAAGGGGGTCAAAATTATATAGGCATTTTCGTGATGATTGAAAAAAAATGGCTTATCTTGAGCTTATGTCTCCAAAGGGTTTCAACTTAAAATAAAACTGTGTATAATAATGTGTGTGTGTGTGTGTGTGTGTGTGTGCGTGTGTGTGTGCGTGTGTGCATGCATGTGTGCATGCGTGTGCGCGCACACACAGACTTTTTGCTACTTCTTTCATGTACATATTGATGCAAACTTTGAAGACATTTTTTTATAGTGTAACATGTCTTGTTGTATATTTTTTTATTATGAGTAAGGATGAAAGCATGGCTGATAAACTAAAAAGCACCTTCGCAGTTTCATGTAAAGTTGTGACAGATTAGTTCGATGATATGTGTAAGAAAAGTGTAGAAATACTTTTAGCTTGCCTTATCAAAGGTTAGGATGAATTATAGTGATCACTTATGACTCATATCTGTGCATCTATCCATCTGTTTACTCTTACCAACATTTAAAGCTTTCTAAGCTAATGATAAGGAAACTACCATTTGGAATATGTAGTGAGCTTGCAGAATATGGAAGATTTCAGAATATTGAAGAAAATTATTTTTCTGTCATGGGAGACAATATTTGTGAATTCCTTTTTGCTTTACTACATGCCAAGCCTCTTCTGAAAAGAGGGTCTACCCTATAAGGAATGTTTCCAGGAGGCAAAATCAGTTTACAGAGTTGCTTCCCCTGAAAGTGTATCAATTCCCCTTAACTCTTTACCACTCTATGAGCAAATTAGCAGACAATTTTTAAAGGGCAAATATAAAGAAATTTAAAATATTCCTGGTTTTCAGGGTGTTGATAGAATGCTGTAAGAGAATTATTTTGTTGAAAACCCCATCAAAAAATTCCAATCCAGTCAAAAGTTATGGTGATTAATTTACGATACCTACCTTTTTTCCTGTTAGAGTAACCTCCCTTGGATTGTGTATTGATTAAGGCCCACAATGCAATATTCTGTGATGTCATAGTGGAACTTAAATTTTAAATTGAAATTTTAAACAGGAATATTCTGCATTTCCTTATATGCTACACAGTTTTTCTCCTTAACCATTATTGAAATTGGTCTCTGTCCACAAATAAGCCCATGAATAGAGAATTTAACCCAAAATTTAATCTGTTATTTAAATTTAAAGCTAAATTTTAAAATGTTTAAAACTTGACTAATATTAAATTTTTCGTAAGTTTTTTTTTAATAATAGTGAATTTTGGGTGTATATCATATAAATGAATACCAAAAAAGTCAATTTTGGCTAATTATTAAGCATTGTAACTGGATTTTAAATTATTTAAATGAAATTTTGAAATTTGAAATGTAACACTTTAAACGGAAAATAAGAGCTAAATTCCTATGTATATTAGTTTAAAGGAGCTGAATAAATTAAACAATATGAAAACTGAATTGATGCAGATTAAAGAGCAAAAAATATTGGCAATTTAAAAAAGTTTAAAATTTTACTGTTCCCTTATGATGTCATAAAAAGGCTTATGAATATTAATGAGGCAGCCTGAATTCAATCCTCTTGGATGTTAAATATCAAATTTCAAATCGCAATATTTCAGAAACCGTTTAAGATAATTTGATGCGGTTTTCGGCAGTCACCTCCTTACTGAAGTGCCCTTAAATATTTAGTAGAATTAAAACCTTTATATTTGCCCTTTAAAAGTTGTTTCTTCTTATTTTCCCCAGAAATTAGGCTTTGACATTTCATGCAAAACATCTACTAATAAAAAATAAGAAAAATGGTTCAAAATGTCATCTGCTGAAATTTTTACCCCGCATGCTAACCGTTAACCCTGTTTATGCTAAATAAATTAAGATGTCACACTCATTTCTAATTTACAGCCAATCGGATTACTTGATCCTGGTTGTTGATATAAGTTCACACACTTAATGGCAAACAGTGCAGATCCAAATCAGTTGGCTTCAGAAGCCAACTGATTTGAATCTGCACTGTTTACATTGTTTACAAAGGCAGCAGGACCAGAGTTAAGATGAAATAATAATTTCAGCTTGAGCTACAAGAAAGTCCAAAACATCTTGGCATCTATAATGAAACAAGTAAAGAACTGATGGCCCTACTAACCACCATGCTGTCCAAACCCTGGGATGGTACCCACTCTTGTATTGATGACATGGAGACGGTAAACTGTACCTTTTGTCAGAATATTGCTCTGTGGCACCAGCTGGCAGCACAGGTCATGCAACACTTCAGTCCTAGGGACCCCGTCAAGATCCCTAGTAAAGATATACCAAAAGTTGAGGAGATACAAGGACTGAATGCTGCAAATAAAGACGGTAAGAACTCTTATTGTTCCCAGCTAGTAGCATTTACAGATTTGACCATTATTTGGATATTCAGATGAAAGTATACAGTATGCAACAGATAAGCATATGCATCCATGCAGTCTAATCAATGCCTTCAGTATCTATTTTCAGAATCATAGGCTATTGCATAAGGATTCCCAAACTACAGAGATCCCGATCCTACAAGGTGGATGCAGTATGCACACTTGGGATCTTGTTATTAGAGGCTTTATGACTGTCTTCACTAATTTTCATCCAATGATTTTGTAGTCTACACAGTACTTTTTAAAGCTTAAACTGTTTATGGAAGGGAATGCGTAATGGTCAGACTTCTAGGCAGATACTTAGTTTACTGGCTGGATATACCATAACGGTCTTTTTAGCTCACCTGAGCTCTGCTCAGGATGAGCTATTGTGATTACTTTTCGTCCGTCATGCGCCCGTCCGTTGACATTAACAAACGACTTCTCCTCTGAAGCCGCTGAGCCAATTTTGCTCAAATTTCATATGGAGCCTCCTTAGGGTGGGGGAACGAAAAATTGCTAAAATGGTCGCGGTCCGTTGACCAAGATGGCCGCCACGCCCATATTTGGTAAAAACCTTTAAAAACCTTCTTCTCCAGAACCGAGAATGCCTTGGGGCTGAACCTTTGCAGGAATCATCGGGGATGGGAGGTCTACCAAAATTGCTAAAAGAATTTTCGTACGTTGACGTTTGACCTTTTTACGGCAAGGTCAAGTTTGCTTCCCTATGCATTTGTATGGGAAAAACCTTTAAAAATCTTCTTCTCCAAAACCAAGCATGCCTTATGGCTGAATCTTTGCATATATCATCGGGAACAGGAGGGCTACCAAAATTGTTAA
The DNA here is from genome assembly GCA_964016985.1 of Anodontia alba. NCBI lineage: Eukaryota > Metazoa > Mollusca > Bivalvia > Lucinida > Lucinidae > Anodontia > Anodontia alba. Next base: position 137,231,778 of record OZ024823.1, read on the forward strand.
AATAATGGTCGTGCATTGACAATTGACCTTTTTACGGTAAGGTCAGTTTTGCTTCCTTATGCATTTGTATGGGAAAAATGTTCAGAATTTCAAACAACTTCTCCTCTGGAGCCTCTGGGCCAATTTTGCTCAAATTTCATATGGAGCCTCCTTAGGTAGGGGGAACAAAAGATTGCTAAAATGGTCACGGTTCGTTGACCAAGATGGCCGCCATGCCCATATATGGTAAAAACCTTTAAATATCTTCTTCTCTAAAACCGAGGATGCTTTGGGGCTGAATCTTTGCGTAAATCATCGGGGACAGGGGGTCTACCAAAAGTTGCTAAAATAATGGTCATACATTGACATTTGACTTTTTTACGGCAAGGTCTAGTTTGCTTCCTTATGCATTTGTATGGGAAAAAACATTTAAAAATCTTATTCTCCAAAACCGAGGCTGGCTTGTGGCTGAATCTTTGCATATATCATCTGGAACGGGCGGTCTACCAAAGTTGCTAAAATAATTGTCATACATTGACATTTAACCTTTTTACGGTGAGGTCAAGTTTGCTTCTGTATGCATTTGTATGGGCTCCATACATTTGTATGGAAAAAATGTTGATAATTTCAAATGGCTTTTCCTATGAAGCCTCGGGGCCAGTGTTGCTCAAATTTCATGCGGAGTCTCCATGGGCAGGAGAATGAAAGATTGCTAAAAAGGGTATGGTCCATTGATCAAAATGGCTGCCATGCCCATATATGATAAAAACCTTAAAAAATCTTCTTCTCCATAACCAAATAAGCCCTGGGCCCTAATCTTTGCACAAATTATGGGGGACAGGAGATCTACCAAAATAGCTAAAATGATGGTTCTATGTTGACATTTGACCTTTTTACCTCCAAGGTCAAATTTGCTTCCCCATTTGTATGGGCCATATACATTTATATTGAAAGTATGGAAGTGACTTGTAGATCAACAGTAGTTAAACTTGTTCTGATTGGAAATCTAAGATGGCCATCATCTGGTTTATGTTTATAATATTTCCCTGCCACTGTGCTGTTTACATGTATAAAATCATGATTCTTTAGAAACCACTTAGCCAATTTCCACCAAATTTCACATTGATCCTTCTGTTGAAATGTGATTGATAGTTTATTCAAATGATCATGCTCCATTGACTGTCAGGCCTATATAGTCTTCTTCAAAACCAAGAACTGCTCAAATGATGATATTTTCATTAGTTGCGATGATAGGATTGGAAAAATTTTGCATAACATCTGCATGTCTGCAGTGGCTATGTCACTCCGGTGAGCAAACCGTGGCCTGTGGGCCTCTTGTTTTAATGTTGGGCCTCATTTGGTCATTTTATCACAATGTTTCTTGTTTCACTATTCATTTGTATTGGTACTTCAAGCTGACAACATAAACTGCTTGTCAGAATAATTGATGAACTGCTTATTTTTGTTCCCAGCCTAAATTAAGTTTTACCAATTTATGATCATTACATCTAAACACATTTACAAATAAAACATGCAGGTCCCCCTCAAATGTTTTTATCTGTCAAGAGAAGTAGCTTGAATTAAGTTTGACATAATGGAGGTTTATAAACTCAATAAAATTAATCCCTTCATTCATGTTTCTTTGGATGTGTCAACTTTTGTGCAAGAAAAAATGCATGGTTCCATAAAGGTGAGATGTGTTTATCTGAAAGCCAGTCAGAGTCTGTCATCACATGCACCGTTGTTCGATCAAATTGTAGGCAAAAATATTACATAAGATTGAAGGTTATGTCTAGATATATTTGAAGCTATTACAGGTGTATCCATGTGTTTATTTTAATAAAGTGTATATAATCATCTGTCTTTACTATTTCAGCCGACACTCATGACCAGTCTTCCAGTTCAGAAATACATGATGTGACGTATGACACGTCTCAGATGCCTGTACACTTGCAGCTCTTCAGTGTCCTGTTACATGTAGGTGATTGTGTTAATTTTTTTTTTTTTTTTTTTTTTTTTTACATTCTCTAATGAAAAAATTTTAGCAGATAGAGACATTTTGAAATATTTTTCTTATTTTTCCTAGAAAACAGATTTTGATATTTCATGCAAATTGTCTCCTAAGGAGACAGTTTGCAGGAAATATCAAAGTCTTTGTTCTGAGAATGTAAGAAAAATATCAATTTGTTGTCTGCTGAAGCTGTCTAGAGATTGATAAAGGTAAACAGTATTTCAATTATATGAGACAATGTAAGGATGAAGCTTTGGTCATGAGCTGAATTCTGCCACAGATCAGAGTTTGGAGACCTTACCACTCAACCATGCAGAATTGTTGAAATCATTTCATGGCTGTTCCCCAGCCGGGTTGGCAACATTCTTTCATGGATCTTTATCATGAAATATTTCTCTCCCTTACCCTGATTCAAGAAGGGCAGTTGTCAGTTCCTGGTGAAAGAATGTGCACAATACTGGTTTACCGCTTAGAGGACTAAGCCTGCCCTGTTAAAGTGATTAGGTAAACTGACCACACTTGTCATGACCCCATTTGGTTGACTGGGCCATAAAATGTCAACACAAACCAACATTTAAAGCCTGTAGTGAGAAAATTTTTGTACAGCAGTCATATCTCAGCTTGTCCAGATAAGACGGGGTATCCACATACTATTTTTTCTTATTTTTTGACAAAAACATATGTTGTGGTAATTAGAAGCACCTCTACCTTGACAAAAACATGTGTTTTTGAATACCCACAACATACGTTTTTGTCAGGAAGTAAGAAACTGTCAATACTTTTAGGTTGAAAAAAGTGCCTTATCTAGTGTTATGCATCATTATCCTAAATAATCAGTGCATGTTTATCCTAAATAATCTGATACCATATCTCCTTTATATACCATACTTGTCTTAAAACTTGAGCAAATATCCATTTATGTACCTAAAGATGTGTCTAAAACATGCTGCCAGACTTGCAAACAGTGAAGACCCAGATTGAATGGCTAGAGCCATTTGATCAGGCTCTGCACTGTTTGCATAGGCATTTCTGCCTGAACATTTGAGATAAATATGGTACATATTGAGAAGCTTCCATGATATTAAAGAAATTTACTGTCAGAATGATTTACTTGTAAATATTTTGTAGGAGTTAGCTACCCTGACAGATGTTGATGCTCTGTACTCTCTCCTTACATCAATGAAATATCTCATACTTCATGGAGAGTGTTTGAATTACTCTGTCAACCAGTACCCAGAGTTTCTCAAGTTCTGTCTTGCCAGAAAACTCATACCCAAGTAAGTGATCTGTCTGTCTTGAAACTTGATATATAATTATGTAAGAAGGATTTGAAAGTATTTGAGCTTTAATATGCAACCACGTATACTTGTATGATAGTTCTGAGGTTAAAGTGCCTAATCATCTGCTCTTGCAGCTTTCACTGAATTAATTTCTAACTGTCAGAGCTTTTAAAGCATTTGAAGATTTGCTTGTGATTTAACAATCTTCAGAAGAATATTGCTCTTTTAAAATATGAAGAGAAATTACAGTATTCAGCCTTATTACCGAACATACTCCTATCAGTGCACAGTCAAGCAATTTCTACATCTTCAGATAACAGCCCATGTACTTTTATCTAGTTCTTTATAAAAGCATGTGTTGTCAATATTTATTAGTCTCATAAGTGCACAATATTTTTACACATATATATTTGCACAGTTTATTTCACAAATCTCAACATTTTGGGATAACATCTGTATTCAAAATGGTTGACAGTATTGATAAGAAGATGGTGTAGTGTAGAAAGAAATTAACTCCTTTGAAAAAGGCTTTAATCAGCCGAAACATTGAGATTTGATTGTGAAATAAACTGTGCAAATATAGATATTTATTAGGTATTCATTAAAATTTAAATGAGTACCAGCAACATAAGATTTTTAGAAAATCAAGAAAAAAATAAAGCATTATTAAAAAGGCCACTCATGAAGTCCTGCTGATGTTTCTTTAAGGTGTGCCCTTTTTGGACAGATTTTTCATGGAAAAATTCTGTCCTTTAGAATAGCCATGTCCATGCGTGTGAGTGTCTGTCATTGGGCGTGCTTTGGGCGTCGTCTGAGGTTTACCTTTTGGTTAACCTTTTTTTCAAGTGATATGTTACCTTTATTTTTCAGTGGAAAAATTCGTCCATAATGCTGTTAGGCATTTTTCTTGTTAGGAGGATATTTCACTGCAAGTTTTTCCAGTAATTTTGCAAATCCTTAGCACACAGTGCAGTAATCGAGGTGAATATGATAATGTAAAATATTTCTTACAGCAGTAATCTCCCTTATCATAGCTCTAGATAATGCATGTATTTAAACAGAAACATATGCTGTGGATACTCACTAGAAGTGCCTCACTGAGGGGCTTAAAATGAGTACCACAACATATGTGTTCCTGGAGAAATAAGAAAACTCCTTATCTGGAGCTATAAACTATTAAAGCTTCTTTAACCAAGTGCCAAGCAAACTGGAAGGCCTCATTGGCTCAATTGGATGCGTGTCTGACAGGTGATCAGGAGGTTGCAAGTTGAATCCCCACTGGGTCGGCAACATTCTTTCTTGGAAATTGATCATGAAATAGTTTCTACAGTTATTCTCTCCCTTCTGCTGATTCAAGAAGGGTAAAAGAATGTGCACAATACTAGTTAACCACTTAGAGGACAAAGCCTGTCCAGTAAAACTGTGATAAGGTAAACTGACCGCACTTGACATGACCCCATTGGGTTGACTGGGCTGTGAAACCTCAACACAAACAAAACAAATCAAGCAAACTTTGTAGCAGACAATATTCTGTTTCTTTTTATTTTTCATACAAAAACATCTTTACATTTCATGTGAATCATCTGCTTGAAAAATAGAAAAAAGTTAAGTCGTCTGCTGCAGTTGTGATTGGTGTTTAAAGGGTTAATGGCTAGTGTTACCTAAAGGGGCTGACATATTATATTTCAGTCTGTGGAAACTGCTTCAGGCCCGTCATTCCCAGCTAGCCTCAGTATCTGTTCCTCTACTCTTACATTGCCTCACCCTACCAACAGGAGCAGATATGTTATGGAAGATTATAGAAGATGATTTTGGAAATGAGGACTGGAAATGTAGATTTGCTGCTGGTGAGTCAAACAGTGTAAAGCAAAAACTAAAGTAAAATATTTTAAAGTAAAAGGCACATTAAAACTCTTGTAAATTTGGGAGCTAGGCCTTAACAAACAGTGATATTTTGTGAAAAGTCTTTGAAGTCATATCAGCTGAGGGAAAGTATGCTGTTTCAAAATCTCAAAATGGCTGCCTTCTGTATGATATGTCTGTCTGACATGTCAGTCAGGTGACTAAATTTTGAGGTGAATAGATTTTGCTGACAATTTTAATATGTTGCTCCCAATGAGGAGGGAGGTTAGTATTTTCATGCCAAAGTTATTTCCCTTGTAAGTGTATTCTTTCCCTTTAAAAATGCTGATTAACTGCAGCAACCTAAAATTGTATAGATTCTTTAATTCATTACAAAGTTTGCCAAAATATCTTGGTTTTTAATTTCTTATACGTGATGTATTTTTTATGAAGTGTGCATTTCCATGTAAAGGTTTTCAGCTGTACAAGCCAGCTACACTCTCAGGCAAAAGCTCCTGATTTATTATACAGTGAACCCTCGTTACAACGACATCATTTGTTCCAAAAGATGTTTCCATTAAAATGAATTTGTTGTTGTAAAGGATCCTTAATGGACAGAATGATATGTAAGAAAAACCTTGTCTTATATTGATTTCCTCATAGAACATATGTTTTGGATATTTGTTAGAATTGCCTCAGTGAGGCAATTCTAACAAATATCCAAGACATATGTTGCTTGAAGATTTAATATGATATTCTTGCATAATTTCTCATTAACTGTCATCTCTTGAGCGAAGGTTTCATGACATTCAAATTGTCATTACATTGAATTTTGTCATTGTATTAAGTATCGGTATAAAGAAGGTTGACTGTAGTTTTTTGTTGTTTTTTTTAATACAGTTGAAAAGGCTACAGTGTTGGCCCGCTTGCTAGAGACTGATACTGTTCTCCACAACAAAACTATCCATACAGCTCTTGCCCATATATTCTGTCTGCTGATTGGTTCCCTGGAGGACATTAATGCCAGTGTAGCGCAGAGAGCCAGCCAATACCTGGAAACCATCAAGATGTCCTCTATCAGGGTCAGTTTACGGATTTTCCTTATTTCATTTAATAAAATCTATTAGATGTTTGCAGAAGTGTCTGTGCATATACCATGTTGGATGAAGGTCATTATACCCACTTATAAACTATGTTTGTGGGAGGGGTGTACTGTTTTCATGTCCTGTCTGTCTGTCCGGGCAAACATTTAAAATTAGGGGGCTATTTTGGAAATGATTATGAGGTTTATTCCATTTAAAATACTTTAATTAGCTCCTAAAATGGTTAGGCTAGGGGCTAGCCAGTTATTAAAATTTAACATTAAAGTAGCCCCTAAAAAAATGTTGGAAGCTCCATCCGTCCTTTCGCTGTGCTTTGGTTTCTGAGCGGAGAGTATTGACATTTCTTGTTTCCTTGCAGTGGCAAATGAAAATCTGCTGTAGGGAGACATTGTTTTTGTTGAGAAAAATAACAAAAAACAACAACAAAAACTGGTTCCATCACTACTTTTAGTTCCACTATTAGATTCCTCACTTCTTGCAGGTAAACAGCAAACTTGCTTATCACACTGTTAATGTACAGATTTATCTCAGTCTTCATTGTTCACATACACACCAAGCTCATTTTAAAAACTACTTTAGCTAATAACTCTAGATATGATAATTTTGCGATAATCAACATGTAGGATAATTGGATAATTTTTGTGATAGTATACTTACGTTGAAAGATATCTTGTGGGTACTCATTGTGATGACCTCATTGATGCTGTTCCAGAGAGTGCTGACAAGATGTTAAAAATTATCTTTTAATTTTGATTACTCCTTTTGGAGTTATACTGGTATGAGCTTTTACCACTCTCTTGGCTAATTCAGCATATGACTAATTGGTTATATTTTTCTTATTTTTGCCAGAAAACAGGATTTGACATTTCATGCAAATTGTCTTAATTGGAGGCAGTTTGTATAAAATGTCAAGTCCTGTTTTCTGGGAAAAATAAGAAAAATATTTCAATATGTCATCTGCTGAAAATTTTACACAGATTGCTAAATTTTAAAGGCTCCATATTCCTCAAAAAATAGATATTTGTTTATCAAAGAAAGGTTTAATAAATTGATATATGGTATTAATATGATCATAAAATGTGGCATCAGACAGCCTGTAAAATTTCAGTTTGTCTCGCGTTTTTTGAAATGGATCGAAAATGAAATGATTTTTTATTCCCAGTCAGCATTCTACGTAAATCTATATCGAGCCGTCATCGGCCCGTCAGGGTAACTGATGGGCCGATGACGGCCCGATGTAGATTTACATAGAATGCTAGCTGGGTTGTACCTTAAATTAATGTTTGCAACATTAATTCAGAGATTTGATAAAAGATCATTTCATTTTTGATCCAGTTTATGAAGGAGAGACTAACTGGAATTTTGTAGGCTGTCGGGTGCCACATTTTATGATTGTATCAATTTATATATCAGAGCCCGGTTGTTCAAAGCATCATTAGCTTAACGAGCACGTTAAGGGTCATTTCGTTGACTGTTTTAGCGGATTCAATATACATTATTTTGATATTTTTTGCTGAAAAAATGTGAGTAGCTTTTGCACTGCAAAAGCTACTCACATTTTTTCAGCAAAAAATTTCAGCATATTTGTGTATCACTGGATGTAAATTTTAAGGAATCGTAAACTAATGACGACGTGGGCCCAGTTTATTAAACCTTTCTTGGATAAAAAAAAAATGTCTATTTTTGAGGAATATGGAGCCTTTAAAGCTTTGCATGCTGGCTATAAATTTCAATTGGTGAATTTCAGTGGGTGACATTTTGAAATATTTTAACCAGAAAATAGAGTTTGACAAATTATGCACATTTTGATTAAGTTATTTCATTATCTGTCTCTAAGGAGGCAGTTTGCATGAAATTGTGGAACTCTATTTTCTGAAATAGATGAAAAAGTATCACCTGTTTGTCATCTGCTGAATTTGCCAAGGCAGTCTCAAAATACAGTGTAAGTTATTTTGACTCATTCATATTTTTTTCTGATATTGTAGTGTATGTGTCAGTGCTTAGAGTTCCAGTTTGATGCCGTTATCAGTGACAGAAGAATGATTCTGCACTGTATGCACCTGCTGGCCAACCTGCTCCCAGACCTTGACATACTCAACTGGGATTTCTTTCTTGCGAGATTTGATAGTTTATCGCTGGAAGCTCAGTTAGATTTAGAAAGTACTGGAGATCTTTCCTGCCCTACAGGTACTCATTCGTTTGTCTTTATAGCATCACTGTCATTTTTAATCAGTGTAACTAACAGTCCCATCCTTGTTAAAGCATAGCGCATTTACCCTAAGTATTTGGACAGACATGCCTAAGCAAACAACAGTGTAATCCCAGATCAGATGCTGCTGAATGCAGTGAATGATCTGGGTCTACACTGTTTGCAACTTATCCAGTAGTATTTTAGACACATCAATAAGTGGTAAAATGGACTTTTTTGTTCATTTTTTTATGTAAATCATGGTAAGGAGCTAAGGTGTCTGAATACTTAAGGTTAATACAGTACTAGTAGTAGAATTTTAGTTACATTAACACACTATAACTGCTAGATAACTAATCCTAGTCCATCCAAACAGATTTCTCTGAAGTTAAGAAGGTTTGTATAGAGCACTACACAATGCACGTACATATCACATAATAACCTATAGCATGCTGAATTGAAGTATCAACATTTTAGAATATTCATTTTTTTTACTTTTATCAGAAATGGATCTGAGGTATTTTTTAGTTGTTTGTTCTTTTTTTTTTTTTTTATTCGTTATAAAATACCATGTCATATTTTCAGAGAAAAGGATTACTCATTTGATCTGTGTCAAACATATATTCAAGCATATGCTACAGTGAAGGCCTAGATTGGTCTACACATTTTTACAGTGTAATCAGGCCCTATATGGAACACTTAACCCTTGTCATGCTGATCTAATGAGTGCCCACGACATATGTTGTTTTTTTTTTCAAAAATAAGAAGAAAAAAAAAACAATAACAATATGCTTTGGTGAAAAGGATACTTTACCTGGAGCTTAGGTACAACAACGGCTGACATGCTGGGTGATCTGATGATTTCCTCACACAAGACATACATAGTTCCTGGTTAAAGGAGTTTCTAGATGTTTTTCTTTTTTCATGCCTTCAGTATGCTATAGGTCAGTGTACTATCTTCTGACTGCACCTCTTATCTGTTTGCACTTAATCCATATTCAGTTTTATTCATGTGCAATTATTTTAAAAAAATAAACAAATAAATAAAAAATAAAAAAAAACATACATATTAAATACTTGACCATTATCTACAGATTGTAAATTGAAAAGAAATCTGGATATTATTTTATGTTCCTGTAGAGTTCCTTCACAAGTGCACCATGGAAAACCTAATCAAACAACAAGGACACAAGCCAGCCTGCAATGTATAACATACTAGTTAGGCTCTTTATGGCCAAGTAGATAAGTCAGATTTTGGGCTAAATAATCTGATCACATCACGAAAACATGCCTATATAATTTTGACCTCCTTAAACCCCACTTTTATATAGTAGTAAAACTGGGGTTTACAGCAGTATATATTATTATGTCTCCCCCCTTTAGGGTTGGGAGACATATTGTTTTTCCACTGGGCGTCTGTCTGTCTGTCACACTCATGTCCGCTCTATAACTTGAAAACCATTCAATCTATCTTCATGAAACTTCATATAAATATCTTGCATTTATTCTTTTTGAGTTATTGCCCTTGGACTCTGTCACAAAGTTGTGTCCACTCTAGAACTTCCAGAACTTTGTCCGTCATAAAATACGTGTCAACTCTATAACTTACAAACTGTTCAAGCTATCTTCACGAAACTTCATATAAATATCAGTCAACATTAGAAGACATGCAGAGCACAAGAATTATAACTCTTGCATTTTTAGTTATTTCCCTTGGAACTTTGTCCGTCACAAAATCATGTCTGTTCTGTAACTTGAAACCTGTTCAAGATATCTTCAAGAAACTTCATGTAAATATCAATCAACATTAGACGATGTGCAGAGCACAAGAACCATAACTCTTGCATTTATACTTTTTAAATATTTACCTTGGAGTATTGTCTGTCATAAAAAAGGTGTCCACTCTATAGCTTGAAAACCGTTCAAGATATCTTCACGAAACTTTATATGAATATCAGTCAACATTAGACGACATGCAAAGCACAAAAATCATAACTCTCGCATTTATACTTTTTGAGTTATTTTCTTTGGAATCTCATTAGTTAATATAAATGTTCGCTGAATGTACAATACAATATGACACCAAAAAGGGGGGAGACATCTATGTTTTTTTAGAAAAACAAATTCTAGTTTTTCTTATTTCTGCTCAAAAACAGATTGTGGGTACTCATTAGAACTGCCTGGCTGAGGCAGTTCTAATGAGTACCCACAATCTATTTTGAGAGTTTTTTTATCTGAAAATTTTCAGTTTTTGGAGGTAAAATTTTCTATATATATGAATAGGCGTGTTTTCCTAATGATATGATCTGCAATGTGAGAAAACATACCTTCTGATATGTGTTCCCAATGAAGACACAAAGCTGCCTGCACATCTGTGCAGACTTATCAGTCTTTATTGCCTGCTGTGAAGAAACTTTGCCTACTTGGTTATCCAAATTGTACACAGTGAATATTCTGATCAGACTGCATAAAGTGCAGGCTGATACAAATCTTCGCTGGATGCACATGTCCAAAGGTACAGGTATTGAAAGCCATAATTAAACTAAAAATGTTAGGTCATCCATCGGTGTGCCTCTTACATGTATATTTTTATTTTGCTTGTAGATAAACAGATTATTTTGCTTTCATTAGAATACCATTCATGGAGCATTTGAAATTTTAAGTAAACTTAAAAGAGAAATTTTTATCACTATATGTATGTGAATATATTTTTGTATAGGTAATATTTTGCTAAAATGATGTTATAAGTGTGATATTTTTTGTTTGTTTTATTCTACTAAAGTACCTACTTGTTATTTATTGTCTTATAAAAACAAACTGGAAAATAAAATTTATCTGAACTGTGCAAAGGTTGTCATTGTTTCACTTAGAAATCACAAAATGTTTTATACTATTTTATGGACTTATTACAATCGATAGTATTCTACTCTGACATCCTTAACAAAAGCTGTCTGATCTCTGGACATGTCAGACAAAAAAATGTTTTGTCCAGCAATCTAACAAAGAATTTCAAGAATAGTTTAATCATTTGTCTGTTTGATATCTGACAGACCCTTTGCATATACTACTCTGAATTATACATAAACATTATTAATTATACATATGTTAATGCTGTACATATAAGAACATACATACAAGTAAATTGTAACCTTGACTTCATATATTTTGGTATATACATCAAAGGATGTGTTAAGGATGAGTATTTGGTAATAATTCTGGTATATTGTTCCGTATTTCTCAATAAAAAAACAACAACATGTTTTGGTACTTATTAGAAGCACCTTGCTGAGGTGCTTGGAATAAGTACCACAACATACGGCAGGTTTTTATGGAGAAATGGAGAGATTTATCCAAGAATGATCACTTAATAGTTCTCCTTAACATGTCCTCTGATAAATGTAGTTTTATGATCATTTACATTCCATTTCAGCATTTGCTAACTTAGTAATGAAAATAATAGGTTTGAGCTTGACATATTTATTTGCTTAGCATCCACATATATATCTGCTCTTCCTACCCGCATGCTACCTTATTCCGTTTTCTTAATGTCAATATATTTATACTTACAGTAAATGTCCAAAAATTTTGTACACCAAAGTTGTTGACAGAATGGTATATGCAAACAGTGCAGACCCAGATCAGACTACTCCTGAAGGAGCAGTCTGGTCAGGGTCTACACTGTTTGCCGTGCCACAAAATATTGTAAGAAACAGCTGCATAAAAAGCCAAATTTAGGCAAACAAATTATGGAGTAAAGTGTTCAAAATTTTAGGACAATTACCATACTAAGAATGTTTCAGCCACAATGTGAGGAAATGTTTTGGACATACAAACCATGTGAAAAAAAAGGTAAGAGAAAAGTCCAGAGAGTGCCACAAAGTAAAGACTTAGATCAGCCTGTGTATCCATGCATTTTGATGAGTCTTCACTGGGTGCTCTGAGGATAACCAAGAATATTAGACTTCTTCTGGCAGACAGCAGAGACTCTGTTCAGACTGCACAAAATGTAGTTTGATGTGACCTTTTGTTGGATACACATCTTAAGGTACAATTACGCACATTGTGGCTTAGTTAAGAAGGGTGTTCATTTTATACGAAAATAATTTGTTCATTTTAATTGAACTTCATTAAACTACAGTATTTACATATAATATTTTACACCTATATTCATAACATTACTCATCCTAAAAGTTAACAAGTCAATTTGACTACCTGGGCCCAGTTGTTCAGAACTTAATGAAGTTGTTAGATAACGTGATGTTAAAATTTCTATCTTGAAAAATGGCAAATACATTGATATTTTTTTGCTGAAAAAATGTGAGTAGTTTTTGCATTGAAAAAAGATACATTTTTGCAGCGCAAAAATATCAATGTATTTGAAAATACTTTAGCTACAACAGTTAACCAGTTTGTCATTAATAAGTTCAATAAGCTAACAATGCTTTGAACAGCTGGGCCCTGTTGAATGTCTAAAATGTGTTTGCTGGATGGCAAACAGTGCATACCCTGATAGAGAAGTTTTATCTGCACTTTTTGCTCAGGCATGTCTCTCTGAATTGTTATGGTATATGTGGAGCTCGTACATATTAAGATTTTGCAAGCAGTTTAATGTTTTGAAAGCTTTGGCAGGCAAAGTATAAACAAAATGAACAAGTTAGCCAATAGCAGCAGAGGACATTTTAAAACTTTTTTTAACTCTTCAGAGAAAATCAGGCTTGAAATTTCCTGAGAATTTTATTCTAGGCAGATGGTTCCAATGAAATATTAAGCCTTTTGTTCTCTATTAGAATAAAAATATATTTTAGAATGTTGTCTGCTACAGTTTTGGATGGCCTTTTAAGGGCTAAATAAATTTTGTATAGAAAGGACACACATTTAAGATTCTCATTGTCATATGATGGTAAAATCGGCATTTGTTTACAAACTTTCTCCATACAGTGTTTTTATGTGATGACAGAACTAACAGATGTAATCAAAGTGTCAGTCTAATATGTATAATGGTGAATAAAAATCAAAATCAGCACAGTAAATTTACTGTACATGTAAGTGGATGACCTTTTTAAATATTTTCCAAGAAAATAGGGCTTTACATTTCATCTGATTTGTCTCCATAGAAGCCCTATTTTCTTGGAGAAAAAAAAGAAAGAAAATCACAAATTGGTTGTCTGCTAGTATCATGAAAAGTGTTCTAAACGTTAATTTTTTTTCCAGAAAGTAGAGCTTAACATTTGCGGGCCCCCGTATCCTAGTGGATAAGAGAGTTGACTCTTAATCCATTAGGTTTCTCATCGCTGTGGTTCGAGACTTACCCGGGTCACATGTGGGAAAGCCAAGTTCTGCTTATGGATGGTCAGGTGGTTTTTCCCCCGGGTTCTCCAGTTTTCGCCCACCTTTGATGAAAGATCGGCTCGATATAAGTGAAATATTCTTGAAACCCAAATCAAAAAAAAAAAAAAAGAGCTTAACATTTCATCAGAAGTAGATTAGCATGAAAATCAAGCCTTTTTTTCAGAGAAAGAAGGAAAAATTAACCCATTTATGCCAAATGGACTCTTCTATCATGATTGTCTGGAAAGCTCAAGTTCCAAGAAGCATCCTCGGTAACCCAGGTGTGACCCATTACGTTACACTTCATTCATCACCCCTGGGACAATTCGCTTACGTTTCTTCGTCCTCATGAATTATTAATGAGGGCATCTGATTGGTGATCTCAATATTTCCATGAGAAATTATAATCTATTTTTATCTGGCGTACTCTGCAAATAACGTCATCGTTCTATGTTTGTTTTGCGAATATCCAATCATATCGTTCGTTGCAATCCAGGCATGGTATTAATTGCTGACGAAAACGTTTATCGGGTTTTCCTGAGTTATTTTTAGTAACGGAAGAAGAACAAATGAATCTTCCGCAGAAGAGAGTAGCACTATGTTAGCAACATTTTGATTAGCTATTGAGGTATTCCCCGATGTTATGAATATTTATAGAAAACGACGTTTCGTCAGTCAGTTGTCCTAGAGATGATGAATGAAGTGTAACGTAATGGATCACACCTGGGTTACCGAGGATGCAATAGAAGGGGCATCAGGTCATTTTTATTATCACCATATTTTATTGCAAGTCCTGTATTTAATGCAAACTGTGTAGACCCTGATCAGATCTGAGTTCTGTTTACACTGTTTGCCAATGTCCCTTTTATAGGACGCTAGGCATAAATGGGTTAAAACATCAGTATACAAAGAGGCATGATGGTGTCTGAATGAGAGTTTCTTGTAGGAATAATATCTGTTGAACTAGTTGGTATATTTTCATCAGACTTGTAGGAATATACCATAGGGACATGCTACAGAGCTGATTACATTTTTGTGACTTTGACCTCATTTTCAAAGTCACAGTACCCCAAAGATTCAAATTTTAACCAAAAAAGCTTGTGTAAACTCTATCTTCTAAACTGATGGAAGGATTAAGTTAAACTTGCATAGATAAATCACTGGGAACAATGTGAAGAGTTGGTTGGATTTTGAGGACCTAGACCATATTTTCAAGGTCAGAGCATGACTAAGAATGTTGGAAGTATGGGGACATTTTTTCTCTGAAAACAAATTTCTAGTTTTGTTTGTTTGTGTTGAGGTTTTACGGCCCAGTCAACCCAATGGAGTCATGTTGAGCATGGTCAGTTTACCTAGCCACACATTTACTGGGCAGGCTTAGTCCTCTAAGTGGTTAACCAGAATTGTGCACATTCTTTCGCCAGAAACTGACAACTGCCCTTCTTGAATCAGCGGAAGGGAGAGAATGACCGTAGAAAATATTTCATGATCAGTCTCCACGAAAGAATGTTGCCGACCTCAGCGGGGGTTGAACATGCGACCTCCTGGTCTCCAGTCGGACTTGTGATCCAAATGAGCCACCGAGGCCGGCAAATTTCTAGTTAAATAAATAGATAATAATCAAATCCCTTAGCTCACTGCCAGGTATATAGTAAAGAGCTTTATCCTTTGTGGACTTCATCATATTTTGTCAGTTCCAGTGGAATATCTGAAAAAAAAAGTGAATACTATTATCTTATTGCCAAATTCCCCATCATATGATAAATATATCTACTGTTCTCAGTTTTATATGTATACTTCTTTGCAGCATAGTCAAATTTCCATTGTCAGTATCATTGCATGAAATCTTCTCTTTTTTTCTTTTATCTTTTTTTCTTGAACTCTTCTTTCATAGAAGAATGAGTAATATTTGTTTACATTTTGCAGTTTAACTTCTTGAGGTATCATTATCAAGTAAGCATATATTGGCCTGTCTGTAATTGTCTGAATTTCATTTGTCATTTACCAGTATTAGGGCTACAGCTCAAATCATCATTAAAATGACATAATGTTTGACTGGGATAGTTGTACCTTTTTTGATGAAGTGTTAAACCTGACTGTTTACCATATCAGCAATTATTTGGTGTTTTGTAGTGAATTATTTTCAGTTTTGTAGAATAATTTTTATTCATGCGTCATGATCTATGAAAGGCCTAAATCAAGATGAGGACAAAGTATTCAGCTTCTGTAGACACCTTACTGCATCTTTGAGTCCTGCCTCTGGTGTCAGTGATAGCCAGAAAATTGCAAAAACAGATGATTGGAAAGTCCAGCAAATTTTCTGCATAGCTCAGTATGTTCTCCACATCTTCCATATACACATATTTTTATAAATTCAAAAGCAAATAACTGCAAAACACTGTATGTGTTGCTTCCCATGTCATAGTGGGAACACATTGCTACAGTTTATACAAGAATGGGTTTTCCAAATTTATGGCTGTATTTCTGTTTTATGCAAAAATCATACTTCACCTGGTGATGCATAAACTGGCAAGTTTTTAGCTGCCAAATGCCTCCCCTTTCCTCCCCTTCCATTATCTGCCCTACTACTACTCTATTACTCTATTCAGTAAGTTGCAGAAAATTTATATTAAAGTTTGTTTATAATTCTTTAAATAACTCCAAAACTGCTGAAATGGTTTGAGTCCTGCAACCAAAATTTCACACTGACTTATTTTTGAAAGTCAGTGCAACAATTTAAACAAACTTTGGTGGCTCTTTTCTTTGGGTGTGTTCCTGTGTACCTAGTTTATGTTTTTCATGGTCATGTACTATCTTGATATTACTGTATTTACCCTAAGTATTGAAACACCTTTTCTACTTAGCATACTTGGCCCAAAATTTGAAATAGTCCAATCTGCTACCTCTTGATGTGTCTGAATTATTGCTTGGGTACCTTTCATGCTAGCAAGTTGAAATTTGCTATGCCACTTACCCAGACCTAACCTTTCAACTGTGCTACAGTTGCCCCTGGGTCATGCCATGGGGTGGGGCTAGGGGTCCAAAAGGTGGGCTAATTTGTGTACTTTGGACACATGTCTAGTATGTTCAAGTTTTTCAAAAGTTCATCTCAACAACCACTTATCAGAAAGTAGTGATATTTGGACCATACTTGTATAGATACTTTGGAGGGTGGGCTTTCATTCCATGACATAGACCGAAGGGACTGTGCCCCGGGCAGGGGCTAAAGGTAAAAATCTAAGATGCCTGTATGGCCCCGCCTGCCAAAGGCAGCAGTGGGGCATATAGCAATTATGTCTGGATGTTACCTCCATACGTATGTGCATATTTGATGCTCTTAACCAGATTCTAACAAATGTTTAAGTTTACATTGAAATTTACATTGACATTTTCATCCGTGTTTCTCTTGGAGGTCGTAACTGGGGTACCTTTTATGCTATGAAGTTGACATTTGGTATGCTACTTACCCAGACCTTAACTTTCAACTCTGTCCTAGAATGGCTTCTGGGTCATGGCTTGGGGTGGGGCTAGGGGTCAAAATGTATAACAGGTCAGATTTTACATTCAGGTTTACATTGACTTTTACATCCGCATTTCTCTTTGTGTTCATAACTTGGGTACCTATTATGCTAGGAAGTTGAAATATGATATGCTACTTACCCAGACCTAAACCTTCAAATCTATGCTAGAATTGCCCATGGATCATGCCCTGTGGTGAGGCAAGTGTTCAAAATGTATAACATTTAAGTTTACAGTGACATTTGCACCCACATTTCTCTTGTAGATCATAACTTGGGTACCTTTTATGCTAGAAAGTTGAAATTTGCTATGCTACTTATCAACATCTAACCCTGCCAAGGGCAGAAGTGGGACACATTCATACTTGGGTATGTCATGTTCGTAACCAGAGTCTAACAAATGTTTTTTGTTTTTTTTTTAGTTTACAATTCACATTGACATTTACATCTGCATTTCTCTTTTATCTTTTATGCAAGGAAGTTGAAATTTTCAACTTTTAGCTCTGTGCTAGAATTGCCCCTGGGTCATGCCCTAGGTCAGATTTTACATTCAAATTTACATTGACATTTATGGCCGCATTTCTCTTGTAAGTTGTAACTTAGGTACCTTTTATGCTAGGAAGTTGAAATTTGGTATGCTACTTATCCTGACCTAAACCTTCAACTCTGTGCTAGAGTTGCCCCGAAGTCATGCCCTGGGGTGGGGCTAGGGGTCAAAATGTATAACAGGTCAGATTTTACATTCAAATTTACATTAAAATTTATGTTCGCGTTTCTCTTGGAGGTCATAACTTGGACACCTTTTATGCTAGGAAGTTGACATTTGGTATGCTACTTAACTGGACCTAAACTAACTCTATGCTAGTTGCCCCTGGGTCATACCCTGGAGTTGGGCTTTGGGTCAAAATGTATAAAAGATCAGGTTGAGCATTTGGAAAATGGTTGTTGAAATTTATGCATCTAGATGTTCTTGCCATATGGGTACTTAGGGCATGTCTAGCTTATCTTGCGATGGTTGCGGGTCGTGTTGGGGAGTGAGGGTGGATGATTTTATGATGGGGATGAATATTTTATGCACTTATGTATTAGTTATTGTTTTATTAGCTCACCTGAGCAAAAAGTGCTCAAAATTAGCTATTGTGATCAGTCAATTTCTGTCATGTGTCTTGCGTTGTCCGTCTTGCGTCGTTTGTCATGCGGTGTCAACAATTTGCTGTAAAAGCCAACTCCTCCTACACCCCTGGGCCAATTGACTTAAAACTTGGTAGGAAGCATCGGGGTGACTTGTAGATCAAAAATAGCTAAAATCATTCCGATTGGAAATTCAAGATGGCCGCCGTGGTGGCCATCTTGAAAATCTTTTTTTTTTTTGCTTCTTCTCCTAAACCGAAAGGCCATTTGACTTGGAACTTGGTAAGAAGCATCAGGATGTCTTGAAGATAAAAAATAAACTAAATTCTTTCGATCTGAAAGCCAAGATGGCTGCCATGGTAACAGTCTTGAAAATCTTAATTTTTTGCTTCTTCTCCTGAACCGAAATGCCAATTGACTTGAAACTTGGTAGGAAGTATTGTAGATTTGTAGGAAGCATCAGGGTGACTTGTAGATTAAAAATAGCTAAAACCGTTCCAGTCGGAAATCCAAAATGGACACCTTGATCGCCATCTTGAAAATCTATTTTTTGCCTTCTCCAGAACCAACAGGCCAATTGACTTGAAACTTAGTAGGAATTATCAGGGTGATTTGTAGGTCAAAAACTTCTAAAATCATTCTGATGGGAGATCCAAGATGGACGCCATGGTTGCTATCTTAGAAATCTGTTTTGCATTTCTTTTCCTGACCCAAAAGGCTAATTTACTCAAATTTTGGTAGGAAGTATCTGGGTGACTTATTGATCAAAAATAGCTAAATTTGCTCAGATCAGAAATCAGTTATGGCGTGCATAGTTGCCATCTTGAAAATCTTTTTTGAATTTCTTCTGAACAGAAAGTTGACTCTAAACCTGATAGGAAGTATTAGGGTGACTTGTAAATCAAAAATAGCTAAAATCATTCTGATTTGAAATCCCACATGGTTGCCCTAGCGGGCATGTTGAAAATCTATTTTGAACTTTTTTATCCTAAAGCAAAAGGTCAATTCGTTGAAACTTTATTGGAAGTATTAAGGTGACTTGTAGATCAAAAGTTTTCGGGCCCCTGTAGCCTATGGATAAGAGAGCTGACTCTTAATCCATTAGGTTTCTCACCACTGTAGTTCGAGCCATGTTCTGCTTACAGATGGTCAGATGGTTTTTTCCCCGGGTTCTCCGGTTTTTGCCCACCTTTAATGAATGATTGGCTCAATATAAGTGAAATATTCTTGAAAGGGGCATAAAACCCAAATCAAAAAAAAAAAAAAAAAAAAAAGAAAAAAAGATCAAAATTCGCTAAAATCTTTCTTATTGGAAATCCAGGTTGGCAGCCATCTTGAAAATCTATATTGAACTTCTCTTGAACCGAAAGGCCAGTTGACTCGAAACTTGTCTGGTAATCAGGTGAGTGATGCAGGGCCATCTTAGCCCTCTTGTATGATTGTTGGGTTACAACAAACATAGATATTTTTATTTGCCCATTAAAGGTTATTTTCATATCTGCATCTTTTCTCTTGTGATTAGGCTACATGTACTTGTGTACAATTACATATTATTGTCCTCTCATATCCATGTATTTTGTCTGTCATTGTAACATTTGTCTGTATCTTAGTTTGTGTCAAGTTATGTGCATTGATGTTGATAATACTTGTAATTCTAAATTTCAATCAAGAAGTTAATCTGTAAATATCTATGTTCTGACATAAAGAATGTAACAAACAAAAAAACAATAATAAAATATATCTTTAACCTAAAGAAAAAAAACAGTATAATTAATATACCATGGTAAAAATTATTTGTAGAACATAATGAAACTGTATCATTAAAAAGTGGTCTTAATTGTGTTTTTATACCCCGCCACACAATATTTAACATTGTTCTTAGGATTGAACCAATAATGTTTGTCTGCCCATATACATGGTTCTTTGGAAAAGTCATCAAAACTTTAAACTTTATCAGGCTGGATGTAAATATTGGTGGACTGTTTTTTAAAATATTTATCTTATTTTTCCCTGATTCTGACCAAGATAATGCTATTTTGAAATGTAACCCTTTAAATTTCTGGAAGTGAGATATTTAGAATTGATGTTTTCAGTTCTAACAGATATAAACCATGAAGTTTCTAGAAGTGAGATACAGTGGTGACAGCGTTTTTCATGTCCACGGAAACGCACGCAAAACGCTTTTTAACGGTTTGGAAACGCAGCGTTTCGACCACGTTTAAACGATCGTTTACAGTTTTAGCCAATCAGATCATCGTTTCTGAAACGTTTCAAGCGTTTCAAATATTAACCAATCACATTAGCGTTCGGAAAACGCTATCATGGAAACCATGTCTGGTTTCAATCGTTTAGCGTTTGCAGAGTTAGCCAATCAAAATCCCGCGGACTCAATTTATTTTACATCTTTTTTTTTTTTATTTCCAATTTCACTTAATTATAATTGTTATAAAATTAATAAAAATAATAGTCAAATAATTTTATGGAGACGAGTATCTGATGCAATAAACAGGAAATGTGTTTTGACGGAGAGTGATAGTGGCCGGACTCTGTAGCTCAGTCGGATGCGCTTCTGACTGGTGATCAGGAGTCGCGGGTTTGATGCTTGCCGGTGCAGTCAGGTAATAGTTGTTTGTTGCACACTATTTTCTCACCTGAGACAAACACTGGGTACATAAATATTTCGATTATGAATTACATCAAGTGGTATTAAAGCTACTTGATTATATTGTATGCAATGATTAGACTCACATCAATGAATGTAATATTTGTAATAATAATAATAATAATAACGATTACTAAACATATATTTTCAAGTCACGGTTTTGCAGATTAACATTTCACTGTATCCGCGTATACGGGGGGTTCCCTGTCCAAGATTGCGGCTAAGTAGCGGTTGGAAAAAATCTAGAGTAAATACATGTATTTCGTTATATTTTCCTTCCGCGATGATTTAGGATGTTAGATGGTGGCAATTAGCTATTAAAGACACAATTTAGATTGCATAACATGCTAATGACCATAAACAGATAAAAATAAGAAGTTCTTGGTGACTTTGGCCAACCTTATAGGTAGGGGCCTAATAAGGGGAAATTATTGACATTAGTAAAGTTTATGATTAAAACATAGAAACAGATAAGGTCGGTAATTTGGCGAAAGATTGGTGTGCATTTTTTTTTCTTTTTATTCATTAAAATATAGCTGGTTGTTTTTAATAAAATCGCCTCGCAAAGGCAGTTCTAATGAATACCCACAACATATTTTATGGATAAATTATGGATAAATTAGCACTTATGTCTTTATATGCTAGTTTATCATCAAATTCCCTCTTCTGCATAAATTTCCATTAGCACAATTTCAAAGCTTCGTCAAACTAAAAGATAGTCACTAAAAAGGGTATAATAAATAAATCCATTGCTCAGGAAAAGCATAATTTTGGAGCACTTTTTTTTCGCAAAGACATTTAAGAATTATTTACCACGCTATGGGGCAGTTTCAGCAGACAAGAAATTAATAAGATTTTGTTTTTATTTTTTTCTGAAAAATAGGATTTGAAATGTCAAATGCCATTTTACGGGAAATATAAGAACAAAATCTTTATTTTTCTTTCATTCCCAGCAATGAATAATGATAGGAATGCCTTTCAACTTCCAGTTAAGAATGATTGATTATTGACTTTTGAAAGTACTGGAAAACACGTTGTGTCTTAAATTGCAATATACAACGGAAAAGGAATTTAACAGTTTTTGGCAGAATCACTTTAATTCCTGCAAAAAAGAATGGACTTTCAGTGAATATGTGGATCAGTCTGCACATCCCGCAATCTTATCAGTCTGTGTTTTCTGGACGAAGAAGCAGTAGATCTTCTAGAGCGTGTGGTGAAGACTGATCAGACTGTGCAGACGTACAGGCTGATCTGAATATTCACTAACATACAGAGTTTGTAGAAATAACTGTGTTTCAGAAAATTCAGTTTGCGCAATTGCAGAAAGTAAATATTCACATTTTAGGATACAATCATTTTTTTTTTTTTTTAATTTCCTATCAGACTTATTATACAGTTCTCCATCAGTAGAATTAGGATCCAGTTTTTGAAGTGTTCTTATTTAGTTTAAAAATAAGTAAATAAATAAATAAATAAATAAATAAATAAATAAATAGATAGATAAATAAATAAATGAGGTTCATTTGAGAAACTTTATGATCGATTTATGATTATGATCATATCTTGTATTTTTATGTTTCTCCTCCAGAAAATATATGGTTGGTACTCATTAAAATTACCTCTGCGAGGTGATTCTAATAGATATACACAACAAAATTATTTTAGTGGAAAAATGAAGACACACATCAATTATTTTCAAATACTCTATGCTACATGAATCTGGAGTACTGTGCAATTAATGCGTATAATATCATGATATTTTCTAATTTTTATTTATTAACATATTTTTTTTATTTATACTATCTCCTTTTTATTCTTTCAAATGTTACATAATATTAGCCTGTGTATTTCTTAAGGAGGGTGAGGTATAGGAAATACTCATTCCATGTATTGTTTATTGGAAGTTTCATGATATGCAGGTGCACTTCCAAATCTGTTTGGATGAGAAAAAAAAAAAAAAAAGAAACATCATGCATAAACAGATAATGCCTTAAAAGGATATATTGCTCGTATATTTGAAATTAAGACTCACCAGACGTAATGTAAAAAAATATATATCGAAGAAGACTTACTAAAAAACTGCTAAGTCAGTTTTGAACAAATAAAAAAAAACAAAAAACAACAACATTTCAATTTCATCCATTCATCTTTGATATAAAGTCATTTTCATTTTAAGCTATCGAATACATGTAGATACAAAGTAATTTTACCAATATTAAAAAAGAGGAATACATAAAAATATGTGATAAATATAAGGCATCCGCGCACTCTGATTTGCTTCGTAGCTGCTCATCTGTACATTGTCTTATTCGATACGATTTGCCAATAGTCTTGCACATTATCTTCTAATATTTAACCTATTGTTACTGAATGAACTCACCCACCCTATATACTGGAAGATTCTAATTTCGATTTTAGGTATGCCAGACTATGTTATGTAGAGAAACAAATGGTTGAACTATTTGCAAATAGTGGATACCCTGATCAGACGTCACATTCTGCGGCATCTGATCTGGGTCTCCACTGTTTGCCAATTACCCTTTTAAGAGTATCCAGACTACAATGTGCTATAAATGCAACATTGATTAGTATGTTCATCCGTGCATTTTGATCTAATTCGTTGCAGTTCGTCTGTACATTTTTATTATCATTATTATTCGAAAGGATCTGCTGTTTCTCCAGTGCATCGTCTTCTAATATTTAAGTATAGGTTGCAATATGCAAAATACTAGATTAGAATGTGCATCCGCGCACTCTGCTCTGGGTCATTGCTGCTCGTCCATACATTTGATCTTCGTCTTCTAATATTAAAATATAGCGTTCTTAAGGTTAACAGCTTTGCATATACATGCCAAAAATGTTTTCATAGTGAGAATATACTTTCATGAAAGCCCTCCAGCAAGATATTTGCCGACTGTCCACATAATTGCCATGATGTGCACAGTGTATCGTATTCGAAAAATAATGGCCCAAACAAGTAAAAATGGACCTATTTATATTTTACAAATCTGATCAGTCTGTGTATTAGATGGATACTGAGCGATTCATGTATTACAGTATTTTATACTAATGACCTGATCAGTGAACTGAGTGGACACCATTATGCACTAGACTGATCCACTCACTTTAATCTGAGTAACACCTATGCTCAGAGGGACGTTTTCACTGGATAAGGATCTAATGAAAGGATTAGTATTGGTGACACATAATTCTAACAATAAATTTCAGTAAAGCAGATCATCTGTTCCAGCACCATTTGTCTAAACGACAGTGTACATTTCATTTTAAAAAAAGGTGAGGGCGTGAGGGGAGGGACGTGAGGGGGAGGGTGGGGGGGGGGGGGGGGGGAGAAATATTACTCAAAACAATAATGGCAATTCACAGGTTCGACGTAGTTCAGACTGGTGTTGAAAATCTTTGATCTTGATCCTGCTGCGCAAGCTGATCTGGTTTGATCGGCACTGGTTGAATATATATTAGCCCCTTTGAATAGAAATAAGAAACGACCTTTTGGTATTTGAGAACAGCTTAGACCAAGGTGAACCGGCATTTCCGCGTAGTCTGATCGTGGTCTACACATATCACCAACAGAATGGATTATGTCAACGATTCATTGTCCAGGTGAATCTTTATCACTCTCTGGGCTAACTCAGCAGATGGCAAATTCATGACCTCTTTTCTTATTTTCTCCCATAAAACAGGTTTAACATTTCACGCAAATCTCCACTGAAGACAGTTTGCAGGGAAAGTGAAGTCCTGTAGAGATAATATGTATGAAAAGCCGACACCTGTTTTCAGGATAACATAAGAAAAATACTTCAAAATGTCATCAACTGAACATTCTGTACATTTCATGCAAATTGTCTTGAATAGAGACAACTGGCATGAAATGTCAAATCCTGTTTTCTAGAAAAACGAAGAAAATGTCATCACTTTGTTGTCTGCTGAATAAACAGAGTGGTAAAGGTTAACATTTAACCTGCTTTGTTTAGATATAAGCAGATGATATTATTATTATTATTATTTTTTTTTTTTTTTTTTTTTTTGATGTGAAAAGAGTTTAACTCACATTAATTTGGAGACCCAAAACAGGCTATTGGAAAACAGTGCAGATTCAGATCAGACACTGCAAAATGCGGCATTTGATCAGGGTAGCCATTGTTTGCACAGTTCAGTCATTTTTCGCTAGGATTATCTAAACCACATAACCTGACATGCCTAACATTGAATTAGACTCTTCCAATATAGAGTGTGGGGGAGTCTATTTGGACATATATACTCTTGTTGCATCTTTTCACCTTTTCCCATGATGCTGTCAAATTGTGCTATATGGAAGACAAATAAAGAACTAAACTTGTATAAGTTTTATCTCTGGCATTTTTACTTATGGGATTATTTCCTATGACATTTTACCAGGTAGCCTCTGGCATAATAATAAATAAATAAAAATAAAATAAAAATAAAATAAAAAAAATAAATAAAAATAAAATAAATATAAAAGTAAGGTAAATAAAATAAATAAATATTTTCTTGGTTAAGGCATTCTGATATTGTCAAATCGTTTGCAGGCAATTTGTATGAAATGCCAAAATCTGTTTTCAGGAAATATATATAAACTTCAAAATGCCATCTGCTAAATATTTTATACCAAGTACTATGTGCTAAAACATTTAATTGTCAAAAGACGTTGATTGTCATGATTGCAGTGTAAAAATAATAGGCTTCACAAAGTATAATAATTAATCATGTTAATTCTTTCGAAAATACCAAAATATATTTTATAAAGAAAATATAAATAAATAAAATAAAATAAAATAAATATAATTTTAATACGTAGATACAGAGTACTTTAGTTGTAATAAACACGGTTTAATACGGTCCAACAGGTATTTATGATTCGATTGGTCTAACATACAAACGGTGCGAAACGGTCAAATGATTGGCCGAAACGGAAAAAGCGTTTCGATAAGGCAAGCTGATTGGCCGAAACGGTGAAAAGCGTTTCGAGAAAACGTTTGTATCTCCTCAGTGCGCATATGCAAATTAAGCGTTTGAGTGAAACGCTTTGCTCTGTAATTTGATTGGCCGAAACGATATGAAACGCTAGAAACGTTGTCGAAACGCAAACATTATGCCACGATTTTAAAATGCACCCCAAACGCATAAACGGACAAGAAAAACGTAATCACTACTGTAGCTAGCAAACTCTTAATGAGGCATCTCATCAGAATATGCTGTGTTTGCCATTTTAGATATACTTGTAGTATATTTTCTTTGATGTGAACTTTTCTAGAAGTGAGATACATGTATATTATATGTGAAATTTCTAGAAGTGTGGTATCTTAGATATTGAATTTCTAGAAGTGAGAAATCTAGCGTGGTATTTTCAATATATAAACTGTGAGCTTATTAAAGTGAGATATCTGACATAGTATTGTCAGATAAACAGATAATATGAAATAATTAGGTGTTACCTATGAAACAAGCTTAAGCATTTTATGCACTTTTTTTTCATCAGGTATGCAAAGCCTCGGACCAGACAAAACCTGTTTAAACGTAGGTCTGAGGCAAAGTGCACAACATCGAACAATTTTTTTCCATGAAATTTTTATACATAAGTGTGTCACCGGGTATAGGTACGAGTATATGATACTCTTGTACTGCTATGCGGTACAAGCCGGACTTTATAGCGACGTGGTAGAGTGGCCGCCAGTCACGCGGATGGCCCAGGTTCAATCCCCGGTCGTGGAATAATTTTTTTTTTTACCTGTTACAGGTGTATTATAATAAATAAATATTTAGTCTTATAGTAAAAAGAAATTATGCATGCACCCCAAAAATTTATTTTTATAGGCTGATTTCGTCAAAAAAAAAACCAAAAAAAAACCAAAACAACTTGATGTCTCCTTTTAGCTATACCGCAAATGATCAGCTGATCGCCAGTCTACTGAGATCACCCCATATCCTACCTTTATTGTGTTTTCAGCGATAAATTCTTCTCCATGCATAATATTTCTGTTATTTGCTGTTAGAATGTAATCCATTGTTTTTACGGCAAAACTTCAGTATTTACACTTAAATACGCGAAAATGTTGTTTAATGCGAGAGAAGTCACATACTAAATATGGCGGCTAAAACGCAGATCAGTCACGCATTTACCCTTGTCAGTGTCGTAAAAAATGTATCCTTTTATTTCATTGGCTATACGATTCATTACAGCCAATGAGATCACTTGCGGCGGCTGACTGGCTTTCCATGTTTGCAGCGGAGCATATCTGATCATCATATTTTTCGGAAACCAGGCTGGCAATGAACATAAATTATCGTTGGTTTTCGGGTTCAACATTAAGCCGATACACTCCGCTGTAGATTTGGGAAACCAGTCAGCCGCCGCATGCGAATTCTTCTGCTTAGTATGTGAGAGACTCACAATACCTATAGTACGAGCTTAAGCTTCCCCACCTGCACAGCTTAAGCTCATTATAAATGGATTCTAAAGGAATGACACTTCGAAATTGAAAAAAGCTAAAAGTCTTTTGGGCCAGACCAGCTTCAGCCAATTTGGCCCTCATTAGTGAACCGCATTTAAGTTTTAAAAAAATCTGAAAAGACCTCAGTGATTACAAAAGACAAAAAGTGTAAAGCAGAGAATAGTTAAGTACAAGTAGATGGCACTAACACCATCTATAGTGCAGGTAAGCTGTGTCTAAAAGGCCCTTAAGAGCAGTGAACATACACTAACAAAACTGAAAACATCTGGTGCTGGCTCTTCTGGGCCAAGCCTGGCAACCTTGGCCTCTTCTTTGACCCCCATATTAATTGTCAAAAATGCTGGAATCAGTTGAATGGTCACAACCAAACAAAACTTATAAATAACAGCATACACATAGTATGTGGAGATGTTCTATGGCCACCACACAACAGTAACACCAGCTGTAGAGATGAGTATTTATTCTAAAAGAATGACCTTGCAAACAATTAACACACTCAAAATTCAAAACAGCTGAAATGCCAAAGTCTTCTGATGAGTCCAGACAGCAATGGCCAATTACACATCATCAATGACCCTTAATATGAATTTTCAAAAATCCAGAAATTAACTAAATGATCACAAAGGACCAGAACTATTATCTACACTATACTTAAATGGAGGGAGGCATTTCATAGGTGTCACATTTAGCACCAGCACCACTTGTAGTGAAGATAATAGATTCTTAACTCTTGCATCCCCAAGTTTCTGAAGTGCACTTTTCCATCTTTGAATTTGGACACGTTCATTTTTAAAAAAAAAAAAAAAAATCAGCCAAAAAATAAAACAGAATGGCAAATAATGTAGATCCTGATGAGGGCTTGCTACGAGCCGTCTCATCTGGATGACAAGATGGCGTGTAACGAGCCATCTCATCTGGATCTAAACTCTTTGTAAAGGTATCTATTTTGGTCTGCAGGGATGAACAGGGTAAAGGAATGGCCCTTCAGAGCACTGAACATGCACATTAAATTAAACCTAGTCCTGCTGAACCCGGATGTGCTTTGCCTTTGCAAGCAGTGCAGATCCAGATCAGTTGGCTTCTTCAGAAGCCAACTGATCTGGAACTGCATTGTTTGTCATTCAATATGTGAATTTGTATCAAAATCCTGGATCATGTTATCTGATTGGCTGACAATTTGAAGTGGGTGTGGGGTCTTAATTT
Source organism: Anodontia alba (assembly GCA_964016985.1). Lineage (NCBI taxonomy): Eukaryota > Metazoa > Mollusca > Bivalvia > Lucinida > Lucinidae > Anodontia > Anodontia alba. The sequence goes on from OZ024823.1 coordinate 137,260,514, forward strand.
ATTCAGCATGACAAGGATTACAAAACAGCTCAAGTACCTAAGTCTTCTGGGCCACATCAGCCACTATTGGCGAATTAGTCCTCAGCAATGACCTTCATATAAATTGTTAACCCTTTCCATGCTGAGTAAATTAAGATGCCACCCCCACTTGTAATTTTCAGCCAATCAAATTATTTGATCCTGTTTTTGGATATAAATACACATACTAAATGGCAAACAGTGCAGATCCAGATCAGTTGGCTTCTCAACATATCCGGGTTCAGCAGGACTAGGGTGAAAAGTCCCAGAATCTCTGAGCCCAGAATGGGCTCTGTGATCACAAAGGACCAGAAACTACACTGCAGTAAAGTGTTGGAAGACAAGAACCATGAAATAGAATAGAGGAAAATATGCACCAAAAAAAACAAAAACATGAAAATTCTAGAAGTGAGATACCTAGCACAGTTAATGTCTCATCAGTATAGCTCTATTTTCCATTTTTAGTTTATCCGGAGCTGTAAGGGTGTTGGAGACTGTATTGGCATTGGCATCAGCATTTATATCTGCAAATTATAAAGTTTTGCATTTAAGCTTTTATAAGAACTCGAACTTATTCACACCCTTTGGTGGATTTACTTTGTATTTGACTTGTTGGTAGATAGTGACCAAGTGTTTTTGTACAGTACCAGTACCACCTGTCTTTCATAAATTGATGATTTTTGTGATGTGTTACATGTTTTGTTGGAGAAGTAAGGGACCAAAAATTCTACGAGGGCAAGTCAATAAGTAACCAGCCTATCCCATTTGCAATTGACCGAGACACCCAAGATTTTCATGCCTTGTTTCAATACATGTATTAGGCCTGAGGGCAAAATTGCACCCTTATCGTGTCATTCACTCATAAGATATTGAATGTCAAACATGGCTAGCGATGCAAAAGTAAGCTTTTCGTCAAAAGTTGAGTACCGTGCTGTAATTCGGTACTTGTATTTGAAAGGGAAAACAGGTCAGGAAATACATTGCGAGTTGACCAATGTTTATGGGTCTTCTGCACCATCGTATGCACAAGTTAAATTCTGGGTTGGGGAATTCAAACGCAGTAGAACATCTTACAAAACCAGGTCTGGACGCCCATCAGATGCCACCGATGAAGAAAGGCGTAACAAAGTACGGGATCTGGTGTACTCTGATAGGCGAATTAAGGTGGAAGAAATAGCGAATGCATTACACATTTCACATGGTAGCATTTCAACAACTTTAAATGATGGCTTGGGTATGCACAAGCTAACAGCCCGTTGGGTCCCAAAATCCCTTAGCGACCAGCAAATGGCAACCAGAGCAACAGTATACAGCCCATTGTTGAAACAGTTTAGGTCAAAGGAAGATGATTTCCTTTCACGTCTAGTGACTGTAGATGAGACCTGGGTCCATTATTATGAGCCAGAGAATAAAGCTCAAAGTCGCCAGAGTGTAGGGCCGGGGTCTCTGAGGCCAAAGAAGTTCAAAATGCAACCCTCTGCTGGCAAGGTGATGGCAGTATTTTGGGATGCACAAGGCATTATTTTTTTGGACTTTCTAGCAAAGAAAAGTACAATAACAGGTGCGTATTATGCAAATTTGCTCAACTAACTGAGAATTGTGATCTGTGAAAAATGCCAAGGTAAACTCTGTAAAGGGATTCTGCTCCAACAGGGCAATGCGAGAGTCCACACTTGCAAAATTGCAATGGATGCTGTGGAGCGGAATGGGTACAAGCTAATACTGCACCCCGCCTATCCTCTGGACTTAGCTCCTAGTGACTATTTCCTATTCCCAAACTTGAAAAAGGATATCCGTGGACATCATTTCCGGTCCAACAAAGAGGTCGTGGCGGAAGTTGAGGAGTGGGTCAGAGACAAGGACCCTGGCTTCTTCAGTTCTGGGCTGATGGCACTGAAACACCGTTGGTCCAAGTGCATCATTCTAGAGGGCAATTACATCGAAAAAGAAGAGATCGATCTCACCCAGAAATAAGTTAGGCTTGTTTTTTATTGACTCGCCCTTGTACCAAAAGAACATTTTTTTGTATAGTAGTGTAACAGTCATAAAGAAAAATTGTGTTTATAGCCATAAATATATATTATTTACCCTCAAGGTTTAACCATACTTTTCCTAACAGTTGAGGGGGTAGTTGGGTGGTGCGTAGGTATCATGTATCTTATGTCGGGGGTGGGTGGTGGGGTGATATTGGCTTACAGTTGGGCAAGGCCTGCTAATCTTGTAGCAGGTAAGGGTAGAGGGGGAATGTTTTTATTTCTTCTGTTTCTTCACTTTCATTCCTGTTCCTCTTTCTTCCCTGTTCCTCTCTTTCATCTCTTCTACTATCTCTTCTGTCTCTTTTCTCCCTTTCTCATGGAGACGACACAAAATGACCCACAAGGGTTGACGTGTCGTTAAACCCAACACAGTCAAAAACCGACAGCTGAACAAGTCAATTTGACCACCTGATGTTGTGCCTAACATTGCTGCCTAGCTAGCAAGAACTGTAATTCCTGATCAGATTGCTTCTTTTGGAGCAGTTTGATCTAGGTTTACACTTTTCTTTTAAGCCACATCTGTTTTGTGGGAACACATTGGCATTGCGTTAACAAAACATGTTACAGGTTCTCATTAGAATTGTCTTATCAAGGCAATTCCAGTTATAATAAGTACCCACAAAATATATTGTGTGGAGAAAAAAGAAAACTATCAACAATTTTGGATTGAAACAGCATCTTATGTAGCGTCAGGAAGTTTGCAGGTACAGTCGACTCTCGTTATCTCGAATTCCAGGGGACTCTCTGAAATACTTCGAGATATCCGTAGTTCGACATATCAGGTTTGCAGAACTGAGGAAAAAATAATTTGATTAACCACCTTTAACAAACTGATAGGTAATTGGACTTTTGAAGTTAGAGATATATTGAAAATATTGTGGAAAAGAGGAGAAATTGCTTCTTAGGAGCAATTTCTCCTCTTTTCTACAATATTTTCCATCTGTTGTTAGGTTTTCATGTATAGGCAGGGACCAGATTTTCACTTCCAGATAAGCGGTTATTCGAGATAAGCGAGGTCGAGATAACGAGAGTCAACTGTAATTGAAGCATTCAAAAATTAGTGATTGTTATTTATGGATAATCATTACAATTGCTTCAACAAGACATTTTCTAATAAGCATCAATAATATGTTCTGGTTAAAAAAAAAGAAAAAATTATCCAGAATTAACCAGAAATTACCCCCTTATCTAGCCACACCAAGAATTGTATATGTCTGTTGTATATGTGAACATTGTTTTATGATTTTTACTGAAAGAATTACCATGTTTACCCAAACTATTGGTACAATAAGGCCTGAGCAAACAATGCATCTAATCAGAATCTACATTATTTGCCACTCATCTGGTAGTTTTTTTAAGCACATTAACAGGTAGTAAAATCAACTTGTTCGAATTTTAGGACAAATAGTTTAAGGAATTAAATGTGTCCCAATATTTAGAGTAAATATAGTTTTATGTATATTGTATTATTATTTGTTAGATCTGACAAGCAGTGACAGAGAGAGTGAACATTTCCTGAGAAAGATTAACAGAGCACGGTTTGCCCTGGCACGGACAGACAGTATTAGATCAGTCAGTAAGAGCCTATGTGGAAAACCTCCGTATCGTCGAGCTGTATCTGTACCCATGCATCTGCTTACTAAATCACCGATTAAAGGTAATAACTTTTATACCTTCATACTGATTATACCCTGACCATTTCTTCTGCACTGGTTTAGGCACTATATTTAGTAAAGGTTTTCATTCTAGGATATGAAGTGCCGCATGTGAGAATTGATCCATGTGGTAAAATATTTGCAGAGTTATGGCCCTTATAATGAAATCCATGCTGACCAGTGTTTTTCAGACAAAATTCTGTTTTTTTTATTTCCAGAGAAAATAAGGCTACACTATTCACTCACAGAATGTTTAAAGTCCATGCGTCATATAAGTAGGGTAGACAGAGATCATATTCTGTGGATGTGCAAACAAATTTTGGTCTATGATGGTTACATATGTCTTAAGGTTGATTTCTGTTTCAAGAGACACATGCAATAAATATGTACTCTTAAAGTGTTAGTTTTTAGCTCGCCTGTACAAAAAGTACAGGTGCAGCTATAGCAGTCACCACGGCATCGGCATTGGGTTTAAGTTTTTAAAAGGCTATATCTCCTGAGCCTTTTGATTGAAATAGTTCATACTTGCCCTTATTTTTGATACTGGTCTGAAATTCTATGCTCTGCCACCTCAACCTACATGAGTGACCATGAGAAAAAAATATGTTAAAGTTTTGGTTAAAATTTTTAGAGCTAAAGCCGGATTCAGGTATGCTACTCTGTCCTGCGACAGCTCTTAAATTTTATGTCATCTCCAGCTTGAGACTAGAATCACAATTTTATAACATACAGTCGACTCTCGTTATCTCGAACTTCACGGGACCTGATAAAAATGTTCGAGTTATCAGTAGTTCGAGACAACCAAATTGTGACGTCATAGGTATGACGACTGTTCGCCTCTCTGTTCGCCAAACGTGCTTGGAAGGCACATGTATATGGCAATTTAAATAATTTACGTGTACTTCAGTTTGCATTGTTACTGTTTGTTTTAGGAGATGCAATGGTTCTCTTGGAATAATATCATCAATAAATGTTGATAATAATAAATTTCAAACGTCTCTTGTTGTCTTTTAAAACTCCTGCAAATTGGGATTTCCATTTGAGGTATAAATAAATTACTGGTTTCCGGGTTATGTTAAGCTATACGTTATGAACTGGTTTGGATTAGCTCCCTTCGCATAGACGACTCGATAAAGAGTTGACTATTTTCAGCTTTTGCATAAAACGCTTACAATGTTAAGCGGCAGCTGTAAGCTAGTTTGGATTATCTCCCCTGGCATAAACGAACCATCACAGCGCGGTAAACTGTAGATCCTGCAGAGAAAGCTCGTTATGAACCATCTCATCTGGACCTACACTATTTGTGCGGGTATCCGTACCAGTCTACAGGGTCGGAAGGGTTAACATCGGTACCCACGTGTAAATCGTCTATTTGAGGCCGTGCACGACAACTCCTATTAGAAAACTGTGCGACTGTCAAAGACTCGGATCAGCCTGCACGCACACGAATTTTCCATTATACGCATGAGCCTTATTTGGGCTTACCAAAGAGCACCGCCTGACCAAAGAGTAACAAGCGAAGATTCAGACTTAGCTAGCCTGATCAATACAGGCTGATCTGAGTCGGAACCTGTCGCGCACTGACTTTTCTTGAAAACGCTCTATCATTTAGACGGACAGTACTCAATAGTGCATATCCAAACAATAAATTAAAGAAACTTCGTTGATTAATCTTCCATAACACTATTCTGAGCCGCTTTTTATCTTACAAATCAATGACACGAGACGGTGTTGAGCGCCGCGTGTCAAACCGGACTCGACACGCACGTGATTTCATAATTACGGATTTTAGACATTGTTTGTGTTGTTTGTAATTACCTGGACAAAGGGGAAAATTAAACTATCGATTTATTTATCAATGGCCTATTATGATTTTCATTAACTGAGAGACCGGCGGCGCCGCATCTTACATTTTTTTTTCTTCGTCATGGTCCGAGTTCGAGATACGCGGTAGTAAAACCTGTGAAAAATATATTCAGGGACTGAAAATGATGGACGAGGTAGCTGAAGTGTCGACATAAAAGTAGTTCGACATACGCGAAGCTGAAATACAATAAATACATAGGGAAAATAATCGGGACTTAGAAATCTGTTCGACATAAGTGATAGGATCGAGATAAGAGGGGTCGAGATAACGAGAGTCGACTGTATTTGTTCTAGATCTATAAATGCAGAGTACATGAAAATTTCAAAATTCTCACAGATTTTAATTCCTGAAATACAGTCTTGGAACGACCTGCCATGTTATTCATGGACAGTTTTATGAGGGAAAGAAGTCTGATATTATTTTTTATCCAGTGAAACAAATATACATGTTGTTAGATTAATTCACTTTAAGGGGAATTGATACACTTTCAAGGGAGGCATCTCTGTCAAATTTGTTTTGCCCCCTTCTGAAAAGGAGTCTATTCTAAAAGGAAAGAATTTGCTCCCATGGGGAGCAAATTCTTTGCTTTTGGAGTAAACCCCTTGAGAGCAAATTCTTTCCTATTAGAGTAGACCCTTTTTCAGAAGGAGCTTAGTGTACAAGAAAGAAAACGGGAAGTCATAAACATTGTTTCCCTTGTAAAAAATGGCAGAAATTCTTGCAAGTGTAACAAGTCACCTTAAAACATATAGTTTATTATTATTTTTGAACAGATAAGGATAAAGCTTATACTCGGCAACAGTCGGCACCCCAGTTCAGACTTGGCAGACAAACAAACAACAAGTTAACACTGGGAACCATGAGCAACTCAGTCTTCTCAGGTTGGAGCTAAATACAGTATTTACCCTAACTATTGGGACACCGTCACTCCTTAGCATACTCATAAAATTTAAACAAGTCCATTATACTACCAGCTGATGTGTCTAAACAGTGTAGAGCCTGGTCAGATGTTGCATTCTATGGCATCTAATCTGGTTCTACACTGTTTAAACAGGCCTGTCTGTCCCAGTACTTAGGGTTATTTACCCATCTTAGACAGAATAAACTGCCCCCACATTGTATATTGGAAGAGTAGAATTTCAATTTTAGGTATGTCAGGCTAAAGAAAAATGGCTAAACTATTTGCAAACAGTGAAGAACCTGATCAGACACTGCATTTTGCGGCATCTGATCTGGGTCTGCACTTCATAGGGTCAGGTCAGGAGGCAGATGGGGATAATTTAGGGAAGTCTTTTCAATCTTCTATAAGATAATGGTATGTTGGTTGTACTCACTAGAATTGCTTCAAAGAGGCAATTCTAATGAGTACAGACAACTTAATTTTCCTAATAAAATATAGAAAATTTCCCTAAAATATTCTTGAGCTGTTGGGAGACAATCTCAATGTGAAAGCAAGACTTTTTTTCTGAAAAAAAAAAAAAATAATAATAATAATAAAATTTTTCAGTTGTTGTACAGTTATCAAGCCTAGAGAATGCTAAAGGCTTAAGCCTTCGAGTTCACCATACAGTAAACTACAGTAAGACTCAAAAACCAATGGCTTGTTTACCATGGCTGATTCAAACTCTTTTTGAGTACCTAGAAAAATTATAACTTCTCGAGTTACAATCACCAAAGTTTCTGACAAAATGGCATATGCAAACAGTGTACACCCAAATCAGGGCCTATACTTTATGTCATTCCATTAAGTATTTTAAATTTTAAGAAACAACTGTACAACAAACAAAATTTAGGCAAAAAAAAAAGGGTACAGTATTTTGAATCTGGCCGAAATATCAAATCCTATTTTCTGGTAGAATAAAAATAAATGTTCTAAAATGCAGTCTGCTGATTTGTAAATTCAGCAAGTTAAAGTGACTGGCAGATATAGAACTTACATATTCTTGCTCTCTGGTTTACCCCATTGAGCAAAGTAGGTATTCAGATAATATCCAAATTAGGTAGCATAGCTATACATAAAGTAGATATCCAGATAAACATTTTTATTCTTCCATAAAAATTCTTCCATGAACACATATATTGTGAATACCACAGTGAATTTCTCCACTGATTCAAGGAGGGCAGTTGTCAGTTTCTTGCAAAAGAATGTGCACTAGTATTGGTTAACTTCTTAGAGGACCAAGCCTGCCTAGGAAAAGTGTGGTTAGGTAAACTGTCCTTCTCAACATGATCCTTAGTAGTGTTGACTGGGCCTTTAAATTCAACCGCAACCAACCAACAATATATCCAGAAATTTGACCCCTTTTTATGGTTTGAACGGACAATGTGAACAGTTACTGCACTTTTGTTAATTCAAACCATATGATTGACTAGGAGGGGGTGAAGGTTTTTGATAGAGAGGAGAACCAGTGCCTGAGACATAAGGAGGGTCTTCAGATACGTAGGAACATATAGGTGATGAACAGGGACATGGGAGCCTTCCAATTGAACGCCATCTACAGGCCTTTGTTTGCTGCTGGAAACCAGTCCAGCAGTAAGGAAACCCAGTGACGTCACCAAGGTCAAGGTCACAGTCTGATGAAGTATTCTAATGTTTGCACTGTGTGCCATTCAGCTACCACTTTTTGAATGCATAGGGGGTGGTTGGATAAGGCAAAGGTGTCATGAATCTTGCATCACCAGGGCCTCCAACTGATATTGGCTTGCAGTTGGACAAGGCCTGTTGTCCTTGCAACAGGTTTGGGTAGAGAGGGAATGTTTATTTTCTTCTGTGTCTTCACTGTCATTCATTTTCCTCTTTCTTCCCTCTCCCTCTCTTTCATCTCCTCTACTATCTCTTCTATCTCTCTTGTCCCTTTCTCTGGTGGACGACACAAAATGACCCACAAGGGCTGACTGTTGTTAAACCCCAACCAATCAATCAATTTTGAATGCATCACCAAATAGTCAAATGAACAAATGATATGTATGATAAGAAGTGAATCCAGGTCCTGCTGAACCCAGATATACCCAGCCTTTGTAAACAGTGTAGCTTCAGATCAGTTGGCCAACTTATCTGGATCTGCACTGTTTGTTATTAAATACGTGAATTTATGTCAACAACCTGGATCAAGTAATCTGACTGGCTGTGAATTAGAAGTGGGTGTGGCATCTTAATTCATTCAGCATAACAAACGTTAAGGTCTCCGAAAGTTTCAAATAAATATGGTACACTGTGTGAATGTATAGGTCATTTTTCTAGTATAACATTTCCCATCTATTATAGGAGGATACCTGAAGGAGTTTACTGATGAAGAGAGTAATTTTACAGCCATTCTACAGAGAGCTATGGATCTTGAGGGAGTGGACAGAGAAACAGTTTATCAGCTGGTGTCATTATTGATGAAGGTAACTGTTTTTAACCCTGAATATCATATTCAACCTAATTACTGCACTGTGCACTTAGGTTTTTCAAAATTATTGGAAAAAATGTGTATAGTGAAATATCTGTCTAATAAGGGCACATTTTAAAGAAAGCTCAATTGAGGACTGCATGCAGGTCGTGTTTAATGATGCTCAATTTCCTTTATAAAATCATATGTTGTGGTTACTCATTTGAACTGCCTCGACAAGTCGAGGCAGTTCAAATGAGTAACCACAACATATGACTTCATAAAAAAATGGATAAAAGTAGACAGGGTATAATCTAAAGTCTCAGAAGTTGCTTGATTGTGCACTTATAGGAGTATGTGCAGTTATTAGGTTGAATGCGGTGTTAACATGTTTATAGCTGTGCTCCACTGAAGCATTACATTCTTATACATTATATTTCTCAATGGAAAACAATTTCAAACATTCTCGTCGAGGTTGGCATAAGGCAAAGACAAAGAACATTGCTTGTTAAAGTCAGCCAATAGTGTTCTCTTTGTTTACTAAAGTTATAATGATGTTGCATGCATATTGCCTTGATGTAGCATGCAAGTTTCCTTCTGGCTGTTCCAAATCTGATATTAAGTAAAAACTTTAACCCCTGGTATTAAAACAAATATTTCCAGAATAAAATGAATATGTAGACATAAGAATTGAAATTCAGATTTTTAGTTTGCTTTGGATGATGAAAAAACTTAAGACTACTTTAATGTCTCCGAGAAACCACAGATATTAAAATAGCCTAATGCTTTTCATTGTCCAGTGCAATCTAAAAATCTAATGAGATTGTGCATTTGCACAGGATGATCTGAATCTGTGATCTGTGTGTTCCACATTTGCTTAAGACACTTATTTGTATGATGCATGTGATTTAAGAAAATGTTTTTTTCCCCTTAATGTGTTTTTGATAGTAACATTTTCAAATCTGTTTCATGTATTTCAGTACATGGTTAAATGTGGAAAGAAAGAAACTCCTGAGGAGGGCAGTAAGGCTGAGGTCAGTGAAAAATTCAAAGTAAACAGTGGTGTGGGAAATTTTCCCATGTGTAAACAGCAAAAAGCCCGGGCCAGCTGTATATCAGCTGAAGCTTGCCAGAGCCTTATTGTTTACTATGTATTTACTATCATTAATTTAATGTTTAGATGCCTTATCATATTTGAACAAGTCCATTTTATTACTTGGTGATTGTCTAAAGTGTTGTGAGGGAATGGCAGAGACAATATAGACCCTATCATCAGTTTCTCACACCTCACTATCATACCTTTTTTAGTCTCACTATTCATCTTCCTTTATTCTCACGACACACAATCATCCTGCTCGTAATACTCACAAGGGGGTGTTGCAGTACAACCAGATAGATAGATAGATAGACCCAGATCAAACTGCTTCTTTAGGGTCTAAACTGTTTACTTAAGCCTGCTTGTTAGAATCTTTATTCTAAAGTACAGTCCTAAAGAAGTCTTCATAGATGAAGTATAACTGTCTTTCTTATCAGTGTAACACTAGTTTTGATGTTGGATCTTGAAATGAGGCACAATGAAATGAAAATGAAAAGAAAATCCCACAACAGAATAAAGTATAAAGAAAAGGATACAGAGTCTAAAGAAATAAACATAATACCATTTGAAATGTGTCTTTTTTTTTTTTTTTTTTTTTTTTTCAGAACTTTTTTACCACATTACAAAAGATTACATCCTCTTGAAAGTAAAGTGAAAAATGATGAGGCATATTATCAATGTAGCAGGTGAAACAATTCTATTCCCCATTGCCACTGCCTGGGATCGAACCCGGGTCAACACACTACCACGTCGCTATAAAAGCCAGCTTGTACCGCAAGGCAGTACAAGTGTATCATAACCTGTCACTACTACATACTCCCCCTCCTTTTTAAGATTCATCCTGAATCTCCGTTTCAGTTGTCACTGAAATTTCCTTATACATGTACATGCTCCCAGTTTCTGTGGGTCATTTTACATTGCATGCTGATGTAACAGGTTAACAATTCTAATTACCATTGCCACTGCTTCGGATTGAATTCGGGCCACTGCGTGACAGGCAAAGACTCTTACCAAGTTGCTGTAAAAGCTGGCTTGTAGAGCAAGGCAGTACAAGTGTATTATATACCCATCACTACTACATCAACTTTTAAAGATATAGGTTAAAAATTATGAATTTCAAAGCTAAATCATGATGCAAACAAAAAGCAAAAAAAAAAAATTCTATGTACTTTGATCAAAATTATTCAAGTTAGGACATGTAGCTGAGTAGTTTTCAAATGTCCGATTTCATAACTTGTCATAACTTTCATTTCAGAATATTGTTCTGCGCCACTTGAATGTCCTGCTAGGTTATAACCAGTCAGAGAAGTCATTTAGTGTACCACCTTACAAACTGAGGTAAATTAATAAGTACCATGCTCAGATTAAACTTTATTAGCTTTCTAGAAGAAAAATTTCATTTGCATCACCAGTGATTGTCCCCTGTTGCTAGCAAAGAGGGGACATTGGTAATAGTAGGATACCATTTGTCTTTTAGTCTGCTTTCTGTGGTTCTCGTACACTTTGTGTTCAAACTGTAACTCTTTGACCCTCAGAATATTTTCATTTCATGAAACTTTTTCGGCATCTCATCTAGGTCTACACTGTTTGCTCACGCCTCTCTGACCAAATACATGCAGTAAAGTATAACATATGGTCATGCTGAGGGAGACCAGTAAAATTATGACCAAATCTTCAGTGATTACTAATCATTTATTGATCACAATGGCAACACTGATAGTCAATTATCTTTTCAGCTCTGATTAGTCAGCCTTAGCATAAGGCATTATCACCATTTTCTTGCATTATACATCATCATAGATCCAGATAAGAGGTGTATACAGATAAATTTTTTTTTTTTACCTTTTTCTCTATGAAAACAAAATATTTTTCTTATTTCTCCACACCTTGGCAAGCTGCATTAATGAGTATCCACAACATAATGTTTTTATGGAGAAATAAGAAAAAAAATCAGGGCCCGGTTGTTCAAAGCGTCGTTAGCTTAATGAGCTCGTTAAGGGCCATTTTGTTAACTATTTTAGCAGATTCAATATACAATTTTCTGGAATTGTTTGCTGAAAAAATGTGAGTAGCTTTTGCACTGCAAAAGCTACTCACATTTTTTCAGCAAAAAATTTCAGCATATTTGCATATCACTCGATGTAAATTTTAACGAATCGTTAACTAACGACGTCGTTAGCTTTGAACAACTGGGCCCAGTATGTTTTGATTGAAAAAAAAAAGTGCCTTATCTGGCGCTATGATTATATATCTTAGGAGTTTCAGCAAGCAGAAAGATATTTTAATGCTCCTACCCAACATTTAAAACTTGAACTGGCTTCAATGTTTGACTACCTGGTGATGTGTCTAACAGTACTAACTGAATTGCAAACAGTTTAGCCCAGATCAAAGGAGCAGTTTGATCAAAGTCTGTATTGTTTGCTCAGGCATAGCTGTCTGGATATTTAGAATAGGTATGGTACATGCATTTGTTTTTCTTACTGTCATAACTTTTTGTTTATTTCAGAACCTCATCAGTTTTCAATGCATATTTGACATCAGTCCCATTTGTAAGTAAATTCTCTTCCTGGAATATTCATAATCTGCAAGCTTGTATTAATTATATTACTGTTAGCTTAGTGAATCTACATTTTGACTGATTGATGGTAAAGTATAAATAGCACAGACTTCTATATTTAGTCAAAATTTTCTTGGATGATTATTTTCAGGGTGCTTCTGTTTAAATCATGCACTAGATGTTTCAGTAATGTATTTCTTTAAAGCTTGATTGTTTTTGACATGTCGTATTCATAGCGAGCTCGCTGCTGCCTGCCTGTCTGCCACATGCAATGCAGGCCAAAGGCCTGTGCAAGCAAGCTGTATGGTACAGCATACATTTTGTTGCCGTCAAACCAAACAGGAAATAAACATTTTGTTTGCAGTTTGTCAGGTTCTCAATTAATGTGGTAGATCTATTTGTATTTGCTGGGACCAATTGGGAAAATCAGGTACCAGAATTTTAACGGTATAGCTTGGGTCTTACCGAGTCTCCAGTTTTCGTGATTTTGTGTGTTCTTTGTTTCCAAAGGCAATTCCTTTTTGACTTTTATTTTACACTTTTTGTATAAAACAAAGTGCATTGCGAACTGGCCTCCTATGGGCATTGCCTATGTTCATATTGGAATCATAGCATGAAAGGTCTGGTATTCACTTCCTAGACAATATAGCAATTTTCTTACTATTGTTATTACTTTTTAACATACATGTAATAATTTTCCTTTGATATGTCAACACTATGACATAAGGGACAAACATAATAGTCCTAGCTCAGCCTATGCTTCAAGGTTGAACTTTCACTGACATACTGTATAGTGTGTGCTATATTGATTGCATTACTGAACCACCTGTTCTCAGATCAGACCACCGGCTGATCTGGGTTTATGCTGGTCACATTATTAAGGTCTCTCTATATTTGAGTGATTTATATATAAAATAAATTCAGCAGACACCAAAGCTATTTTTTCCAGAAAATAGTATTTGACAGTTCATGTAAATTGTCTCCTTAGAAGGCAATGTGCTCGAAACATTAAATCATATTTTCTGGAAAAAAAAAAAAAAAAAAAAAATATTTAAAAAATGTCATCTGGATTTTTTATTTAGCATGCTAAGGGTTACAATTATCATCATTATTGTAGGTGTTAGATAGAAACTTCAACCTTGGTAACAAGGTATTACCAATCACACTACTGCTGCTACAGTATGGCCCCTCACCACAGAGATATGCCAGTGATTATCAACCTCCAAACTACACACTCTGGTACCTGGAACCACACACCAGAGTTTCCTGGCTACAGACACTGCTTGTCATACTCTACAAGGTAAGGAATTATTATTATTTTTTTTTTGTTGTTGTTTTTTGAAAAAGTTGGTGATTTGAATGATTTTATAGAAAGAATTAGAAAACTATTTTAAAAGAATTTCAGTGAATAGTTCATTTGTGCACGCAGAGTTGCTGAGAGGGTAGCATGTGGGGATCCTGAAGTCTCAGGTTTGAATTTTGCTGGAGGTGAAAATTAGCTTTTGACTACAAGGCTTCATTGCACAGAATCTTTCACTCTTCCATTGTCTCGATATGACTTGACCAGCATATTGGTGTTTTTTGTTTATCAAGGAAGACACAAGTCAACATAGGTCACATTATGGTTTGGTGATATCATTTGACTAGTGAAAATAACATACATGTAGCTCTATTATCATGGATTGATATCTCATCTGCAGCAGTGCATACACAACAGGTTTGTCATTATTCTCATCAAACTTCCTCTTTGAATGTCTGACTGGCTAAATGTGATGTCAGTCTTGATAGCAGCCATAATTTTTTACAATAGATGAATGTTAACTACTTAAGGTGACTGGATACACTTGTTCAGTTTTCTGTCATTTTTTATATAAAGATAACTTTTATCTCACATGAAAGTGTATCCATTTTCCCTTATAAATGCACATTTCTTTCAGTACCCTATCAGCACTTCTCCAGTGTCAGCAATTGTTCAGACATTGGTTCGTCTGGTGGTGAACACCGTCGAGGCACAGCACCACCACTGCAAAACAGCACATGAAGATGGAATACCTCCTAGTCCCAATGTACCTAGGAGCAAAGGTGAGTAGTTTTAATCTGTCTTTATACTGTAGTAGTCCATATTGCTATAAGTAAAAATCTAGAGGTTTTTGTTTCACCACATAAACATGTTGTGGATATTTTTACAATTACCTTACTTCAATGATTGTACAGACAATATATGTTTTGAGGAAGAATTATGAAAAAGTTAAAAAATTTTGGCAAATCATTATGCACCCCTGGAACCAAAAACCTGCAAACTTTAATGTGCTTCGTTTATCCCAATTACCTTCCAATTAACTGGTATTCAGTTATCAATTCAAAATACTGGATGATGTAAATTTCTTTGCAGCCTTATGTAATGTCCCATTTTGTACACTTCACATGTCAATCTCAAACAGACCAAAAGTTGGAACAAGTGCTTGTCAAACTTGATGATATCAAATCATATGCATTTCTAGGTCCAGCTTAAGAGTTCTTTGACGAATGATTTTGGCCTGTCATACCAAATTGAAGTGAAGATACTTATTTAAAGTCAGTTTGTATGCTTTTGTGTCTATCATACCTGCCAATTTTTGAAATTTTTCATGGGGGAGATTCTTCGTGGAACGGCTTTTTTCCATGACATTGAGTGTGTTAAATATTTTGCTTGATATTCTCATGGGGGAGATTTGCAACAAAAACAACAGAACAAAAAATCAAATATTTAATACTATATTTCACTTTGTCTAAAAATGCTGCTACTCAAAAATGCTTATAATAAACTTTTATCTGATTAAAATTATGAACCTTTTATGACTAAAATGCTGTTACTTAAAACTGCTAATGATATGTTATACTTGTATCACATATAAGAATAAAATACCGGAATCTTTATTAGAATTAAAAGGTTCATAACTAAATCACAGCACATCGCATTATATCACAGTGGTAAAGGATTTATTATATACCCTTGTTGCCCCTTTTGCCCTGCATAATCTCTAGTCTGTAGGCTTATAAATGAAATACAGTCAGTGTTGGAGTTCTGCTTGCAGCTTAAGAGAGTTGTTATTGTGTCATTTTCCAATTAGACCTGAGATAAGTTTGGATTTTCTTCAAAATAGAAAAAAAGTCCTTTCAGAGTCACTGTTGCTAAACTGAAATGGCCAGTTTGACAGTACTGGAAATAATTGCTGTCCATATATCCAGCCTTCCACTCAGATTTAAATTTACAAGAATTTTTTTTTCTAATTCTCCATTTCTGATTTCTATCTGTTTTCTACCTGTTCTACTGCCAACAAAATTTGTGATTATTGGCATTCACTTACTCAACTCAGCAACAACAAACTATTGCATTAATCAACTCAATGAATGCTTATCTGTGTTACCTATTTTCAATCACAATACCTTGTGAATACATGTTATTTATTTATTTTGGGGAAAACTCGATGTATCTGTACACATGCCTTCAGGATTTCCCACGATTCGGCATTCTTTGGCTGTTTTTACCTTTACATACAAGGAAGAAATCCAAGGTGCGCCAAAAGGACCATAAACAAAAGAAGCACCTAGCAACAGTCACACAACCCAAAATTACAAATATAGACATCAACCATTGATCCTCTGACGTTTTCCCTGAGTGAACAAGGCACACCAAAAAATCAAAGGAATACTGAATTTTCATAAATAAAAAGTAGAGCAGATAGAAAAAATGGGCATGAGGTCATCGTAAAATCATGATTTTGCCCGTATTTTGCCAACACGATCGTGAGGAAAAAAATTGTGGAAAAATCATGAAACTCATGCTAAATTGATGAAAGTTGGCAGATATCGTCTATAGGTGTAATCCACATGCCCTAAAAAGCTCTGTTTAAGAGCGGCCATTAATGTAAGTTTACGGATAAATTTCAATTATTATTCGGGTTTGGGTTTGGGTTTGGCTAGGGTTAGATTTTTGTGTAAATTTAGGGGTGGGGTAAGTTTTGAATTAGGGCTAGGTTAAAGTTATTTTTAAATCTAGGAGTAGTGGAAGATGAGATGTAAAGCACATTTATTCATGATTCTTATCTGTGATACTTAATACTTTCATATATATGAAGTGCAATGCAACAAAAGGAACCCTTATGTCATCTGTGGGCCCAGATCTGACTGCACATTTGTGCAGGCTTCATTGCCCACTTTCAGAATCACTGGATATTGTGTAGTGTTTGACACATTTTTGGATGTTTTTTTTTTTTTTTTTTTAAGAAAAAATCCATCCTTTAAAATAGCCATGTCTGGGCAGACAGGTGTCGGGCGTCGTCCGAGGTTTACCTTTCGGGTAACCTCTTGAAAAACCCGTCCATAATGCTGTTAGGCGTTTTTCTTGTCTTTTTATTAGGTAGGCGGTGCCATCCAAAAACAAGACCTTGGGCATATGCGGACAGTGAAGGCCCAGATCTGCCTGGGCATCTGTGCAGTCTGATCAGAACCTTCACTGTCTGCTAACAGAATTATTGGATACTACAGAAAGTATGTATGGAGAGCAAAAGTCTGTATCATACTTTGCACATGCACAGAATGATCTAAATCTGCACATTTTGCACATGTTCGAAGGCACGTTTTTGTTGACACAGCCCATGTGATAGTGTGATGGTTTGGCTATTTCAGATTCAGCCAAGATCAGTATTAGTGATCTTGAGAACATACAAGAGACAGAGACCCCTCCCCAGAGCCCCACCAGTATTGAGGAGGTGAAAATTGAGATGGATGGACATAAGGAGGAAACTACTATTTTATACACAAAGAAACATGAGGAAGAAATAAAGAGGCGAGAATCAGAAGGCCTTACAGCTGGCCAGGAACATGGTTGGTACTACTTGATTTTTGCTTTATAGTCTTGTAGAAGTGTGAAAAGGAAATTAGAGCTTATGGCTTCCCTTTGTACTCCCCTTGGCACAAATAAGGCAGAGACATTAGATGTTACCCCTCTGTCAGTTCTTTCTCAAGACCTATCTGTTTTGATGATATCATCTAAACTGTTAGAAGAAGATTTACTAGACCTGGTGGATTTTTGCATCCTACTATGATGATGTCTAATTGGGACATATCGCTAATCAGTTAAAGGAACATACATTGGGGATGACAGTATATTACATGCAAAGTTATGAGGAGCAATATGACCTTTTGGTACAAAGTCTGTATCTAAACCAATAGAAGAACACCAAATTTGATGGGTTTGTTCTTCTTGATGATGACATAGCAGAAATAGGTTCATACAATGATGATTGAAGCAGTAGTGTCAGAGTTGTGGTGCTTTGAAAAAAATCTATGTGAGAGTCTTATCTTCTGAACTCATGGAGAGAGCATCACCAAAATTACCATATTTGACCTAATTACTGTGCACTTAGGTGTTTCAAAATTACTGGGAAAATGTGTCGTTAAAAAGTATCCACCTGTACTAAGGGTACTTGTGAAAAAGATCATCAAGGGACTTTTCTAATGATGCTAATGCGATGTTTTCTCTTTTTTTCTGATTTTCTTTATAAAAACATATATTGTGGGTACTCATTTGAATTGCATCAACAAGTACTTTTATAAAGAATAGTCAAAAAGTACACTCCCTGTAATCTGAAGACTACGGAATTGTTTGACTGTAAGCCTATAGGGGTATTTGCGGTAATTAAGTTTACGGTGATAATATATTACATATGCAAACATTTTGTCATGTGGAGCAGTATTGCCAGGCTCCTGTTATAAAATCTGTGTCAGGGCTAAATTACAATCTACTATGCTTTTGACATCACTTGGAAAGACGTTTTTGCTTGGCATTTTATCTAAATGGAAACATTGGTCTCTGATTGTGACAATATATTATCAGAAACTATTTCTCATTTCTGTTCCTGTACTTTGTTTCCACATGTTTACTACAAAATTGATTTTATGGCCAAAAATGGATCTGACCTATGCAATTTCTATAGTAAACTGGATTTTTGGATTTTTTAATTAAAAGATATTATTTGCTTTTCTTCACTGATTTTAGATTATTGATATTCCATAACAATATTGTGAAAATTTCAGAAATTTTTGTACAAAAGAAACATTGAAAACCTGCATCCAAAGTATCTGCTCTATCAATTTTTGCATATTTTGCAGCCATTTTTACTAAAGTAAAAATGAAAATATTCTTTTAAACCAATGACTAGAATAAAATCTTTTGTGCATAGGTAGTTCTGACAAACGGTTTAGCATTAAAAGTTTGCAAATTTTCTTCTTCTGTGTCAGACAAAAACAACTTTGTGAAAGATGTCGAAAAGAGAGTAAAGTATCTCCTTATAGAGGATTCTGCAAGAAGCATTTAATCATAATATGTATACTTCACATTTGGGCCACATCAAGCGAAAAAGTGCCTTCGAACATGCGCAACATGGGCAGATCCAAATCATCCTCTGCATACGCAAAATATCATCCGGGCTTTTGCTCTCCATTCATGCATTCTGTAGTATCCAGTGATTTTTTTAGCAGACAGGGAAGGCCCTGAATGGACTGCGCAGGCTGATCTTGCCCTTCATTGTCGGCATATGCCCAAAGAGACATTTTTGCATGGCATATCCCATTTTTTTCAAGGTGAGGCCCCCAGTCACAGACCAAAGAAAGCTCATAAAGCACCAAGGAAACTTGTACATTACCAGGAGAATGAAACTGATGACACAGACAAATCAACAGAACACAAGGTAATTAAACAACCTAGTCCTTAATGTAAGTAGTGAAGTCGAATCCAGCCTGTGTTTACATAAAATCTGGACGATAGCTTCACTGTTTGTCATATGAGATGGAGCCGGTCTCCACAGCAGTTTGTAGTGTATCTGATTACAGGTCCAGGATTGAAAGTTCTGATACCAGCTGTGCCACATAACTTTTGTGGAGGTTCAGCATGAAATCATTTTTATGGTCTTTCTCCCCCTTCAGCTTATTCAAGAAGGGCAGTTGTCAGTTGTTGGCCAATAAGTATGTGCACAGGCACTAGTTAACTGCTTAGAGGACTAAGCCTGCCGAGGAAAAGTTTGAGAAGGTTAACAGACTGGCTGAACTGGGCCATAAAACTCAAACTCAAAACTTTAATTTAGCAGAAAGTATGAATTTAATGATGGTGAAGTATTAATGAAGCTTAGATGGATGGATGCATGGATGGAAAATAGAACACCTATGTCATGCTGCTCCTTACTAAGACAAGGGTTTCAAAAGTTGACTGAATAATATTTGCTTTCTTTAATGTGTACTTTGCTTTTGAAGGATCCATTTTTCCCCCTAGAGTCATATCTCCACTACAACTAGAATTAAGATCTGTGTGTTGAGTATAAAATATCTGCCCCTCAGAAACCATATGTGCAGCTAGGCCCCAGCATATGTGAGCTTGAGTTTTTCAGGAATCATGTCTTTTTTATGCAGCTGATTTTACTGAACTCTGATGATGTTACGGAAAAGGGTATATTTATTATAATAATGGAAGTCCCTAAGTTTTGGGACACACAGGTCTTAAGCAAATAGTGTAGAACCAGATCAGATGCTGCAGAATGCAGCATCTGATCATGGTCTACACTATTTGCAACCAATCCAGCAGATTTTAGACTCATCAGAAGGAAGTTGAATGGAGTCATTTAAAGTTTTAGGGCAAGTATAAGAAGATATAATACATGAATATTTAGGATACCTTAATAACCCTAAGCATTGGGACAGATAGGCCTTTGCAAACAGTGTAGATCCATATTAGATGCCTTTGAGTGGCATCTGATCAGGGTCTACAGTTTTTGCCATACATCTAACAATATTTTAGATACATCAAAAGCCAGTAGAGTGGACTATTTCCAATTTTTATACAAGTATGGTAAGAAGATAAGGTGTCCCAATACATAGGCTAAATTCTGTATTTTAGGACAAGTATGGTAAGTAGATAAGGTGTCCCAATATTTAGGGTAAATACAGGGTAAATACAATATTTACAAAATTAGATCAAAATTTCCTTACTGTTACAGCATGACTCGGTCAAAACCAAGAAGACAAGACCAGTGAGTGTTGAAGAGAAAATGGAAGAACAGCTTCAGGAGTTCGAGACATTTGGTGACAGTCAACCTGGGGCTGTTGCCAGTTCAATAAGGTGAGGTTGTTGCTTGGTGAAATATTTAGGGGACATTCAACCTTACATTATTTTTTGTTAGTATCTATAGTATAGTTTGCCATTTTTGAGGACATGCATTTCAGATTATTGTTCAAAAATTGTGCGGTGCTCAATAACAAAATAACATCATCTATATAAACAGAAGAAAAAATAATATTCCTTCATACTTTCTTGGCATTAGTCAGAAAATCAACAGGTTTTTATGTGGTATTTTTAACATTATAGTTTTGTTGAATGACATTTTATTTTCGAATAATGCCAGGTAAGGCTATCACTGATTATGTTTTAAGTGGACAGTGATGTTATTCATTTACTTGGAAACAGTTATGGTAATTAGTATATCAGTACAGAAATGAATATAGAAAACTTTTTCTAATGTAGATACAACACCTAGTTTGTGTAAGTTAGGACTCTGAATCAGACTACAGGACTATTGCCAGTGGGAAACTCACCTTGGAGTTTTATAGTTTTGTAAGGTGAGATAAATATGTGCCATCTGAGCTGGGTTTGTTGCTAGTTTAATATAGTCAGATATCTTTAACCCTTGTCATGCTGAATAAATTAAGAAGCCACGTCCACTTCTAATTTCCAGCCAATCAGATTACTTGATCTGGGTTTTTGATAGAAAATCATATAATGACAAACAGTGCAGATCCAGATCAGTTGGCTTCTTCAGAAGCCAACTGATCTGGATCTACACTGTTTGCTAAGACAAAGCATGTTGTGTTCAGCAAGAGAAGGGTTAAGTAAGACTTAAAGAGGCAGATATTGTGATGAGCTTTGTAATTCTATAGCTGAGACTTGTAGAGGCACAGGTTCTGGTTTTATGAGATACAAGGGTTGTCCTAAAAGTTTTGAGACTGCTGTCATATAAAACAAACCACTGAGCGTATACATTATAAATTTTACTAGCTGACAGTTTAATCTAATATAGACTATTCCTGAGATTTCATTGATACTATGATTTGAACACATACAACAAACATTATAAAAAGTACAGGTAACAACTCACAGAGCGCTTCATAGTCCCATGACATCACATCATTTACATTTTTTCAAAATACCCTGGATTTGAATGTATGCACTTACGATAGCCTGAAAATCTGTCCATACCAGTCTTTATCATATTGTGCCACTAGTGAGATACGAAGGTCCTGTAGGTCTTCATAGCCATTTCCCCGCAGATCACCCTTTACAGTTGGAAAGACTGCAAAACCAGGGGCTAGGGCTGGGCTATAAGGTGCTGAATTTATCTTCTCGTATCCCAAGAAGTCTATTGTCATCAATGTCGATGGGGTTGGGCATTGTCTTGGTTGAAGAGCATATTATCTGCTTCAGCACCGGGTCTTTTCTTATGAGCAGATACATTTGGGCAAGCCCTTGGGTAATATTACTTGCCTCGGGTGAACAAATTGTCATATTACGCTTGCACAAGGGCAATAATTGTATATTATAGTATAGTTAACTTATTTTTTATGATAAGAGCTAAATTTAGATTAAAAATATTGCTTGTGTTTACAGAAGCACAAACCACACAGATGCCTCAAGCAGTAAGGATGGTACAGGGACCACATTATCTGAGACAAGTAAGGACCACACATCAGAGGACATAGAAAGTGCTGAAGATTCAGAGAAAACACAGACAACATCTGATGCTGAGTCAGCTGGAGATCTTACCTCAGAAGTTAAAGGTACCAGTCTCTTTACTCCTTGTGACCTAAGACCAGTTTCATTTCAGAACATTTGTGAAGTGCTAACAGCATGAAAGTGCTTTGTTGTTTGCTCACTGAATCGTCAGATTCTAGAAAGTTTAGTGATAAACAATGAATGCTTTGTTAGATCAGGTCACTGAGTCATTTGCTGTTCACATGTTAAAATGGATATTTTTTTCCCTAATGATGCCGCTCAAGTTTACATTATGCTAGACTTAGAACAGACTGCAAACCGTTTAGGTTTATACTAGTAAAAATAACCCGTGCACACCCTGCTCAAACTAGTATGTGTCAGTTGATTTGCATCTGTTTGGGTCATATATTAATTATATTTTTAATATTTTTCACTTGGTAGATAATAAATAGTATGCTCCTTTAGGATCAGTTTGATCTGGGTCTGCACTATTTGCTTTGGCCTTTTTGTCTAAATATTGAAGGTAGATATGGTTACTTTTTGCCTTCAACTTCAAGAATGTTGCAGGGGCATATTGCCATCAGGTCATTGGTCTGTTCATTTTGCCTATGCATCATGTTTAACATATGGTCAAGATGGGATAGAGATAGGATCTTGAAATTTTGTATATGGAATGAGGTTGGGAAATAAGTGGGGACATATTTATACCCCCGACATACGAAGTATGTGGGGGTATATAGTTTTCGCTTTTCCGTTCGTCCGTTCGTTCATTCATACGTTCGTTCGTACTTACGTTCGTTCGTACGTTCGTTTGTTCGTCTTTCCGTCACAGGGTCAAAGTTTTTGCATTAAAGTTTATAAGACCTCATATTTTGAAGACCCTTTGATGGATGTAGTTTATATTTGGTATGATGGTAGATATAGGTCTAAAATTTTTATTAGCATCAACCCCACCCCGGGGGTGACCTTGGGGTCAAGGTCACGGACTTAGAAGTTTTGTAAAAAAAGTCACAGGGTCAAAGTTTTTGTGTTAAAGTTTATAAGACCTCATATTTTGAAGACCCTTTGATGGATGTAGTTCATATTTGGCATGATGGTAGATATAGGTCTAAAATTTTTATTAGCACCAACCCCACCCCGGGGGTGGCCTTGGGGTCAAGGTCACGGACTTAGAAGTTTTGTAAAAAAGTCACAGGGTCAAAGTTTTTGTGTTAAAGTTTATAAGACCTCATATTTTGAAGACCGTTTGATGGATTTCGTTCATATTTGGCATGATGGTAGATATGGGTCTAAAGTTTTTATCAGCACCATTCCCACCCCCGGCGTGACCTTGGGTCAAGGTCATGGACTTAGAATTTTCATTAAAAAAGTCAAAGTTTTTTGTGTTTAAGTTTAAATAGCTATATCATCAAGACCCTTGAGGAATTTCATTTATATTTGACATGTTGGTAGATATTGCCTAGTGCCTTACTCCGCATGATCCCCACCCTGGATGTGACCGAGGTCAAGGTCACGAACTTAGAATTTTCATATAAAAGTAAAAAAATTTGTGTTTAAGTTTATATAGCCATATCATCAAGACCTTTTATTAAATTTCATTATCCCCTAACTGAAAGGTTGAGCTGATATAGCTATCAGCAAGGAATCTGTTTGTCTGTCCGTCAGTCCGTTGAAGTATTATTCGTTCATACTTTATTTTTGTCTTAGGGTCAAAGTTTTTGCGTTAAAGTTTATAAGACCTCATATTTTGAAGACCCTTTGATGGTTTTCATTCATACTTGGCATGATGGTATATATAGATCTTAAGTTTTTATCAGCACCATCCCCTCCCCGGGGGTGACCTTGGGGTCAAGGTCACAGACTTAGAATTTTCATAAAAAAGTCAAAGTTTTTTGTGTTTAAGTTTATATAGCTATATCATCAAGACCTTGAGGAATTTCATTTATATTTGACATGTTGGTAGATATCGGCCTAGCGTCTTACTCCGCATGATCCCCACCCCGGGTGTGACAGAGATCAAGGTCACGAACTTACAATTTTCATATAAAAGTAAAAAATTTTGCGTTTAAGTTTATATAGACATACCATCAAGACCTTTTATTAAATTTCATTATCCCTTAACTGAAAGGTTGAGCGGATATAGCTATCAGCAAGAAATCTTTTTGTCTGTCCGACCGTCCTTTGAAGCATTATTTGTTCATACTTTGTTCATATTTTGAAGACCTTTTGATGGATTTCATTCATATTTGGCATGATGGTAGATATAGGTCTAAAGTTTTTATTAGCACCATCCCCACCCCAGGGGTGACCTTGGGGTCAAGGTCATAGACTTAGAATTTTCATAAAAAAGTCAAAGTTTTGTGTTTAAGTTTATATAGCTATACCATCAAGAACCTTTGAGGAATTTCATTTATATTTGACATGTTGGTAGATATAGGGTTATATTTGACATGTTGGTAGATATAGGGTATGACCTTCAGGTCAAAGTCACAGACTTAGAAATTTCATATAAAAGTAAAAAAAATTGCATCTAAGTTTATATAGCTATACCATCAAGACCTTTTGTTGAATTTTGTTATCCTCGTACCGAGAGGTTTAGGGGATATACACATGTAGCTATCAGCATGGAATTCATCCATCCTGCCATCTCCAGAGTCAAAGCTACATATTTTGTGCTCGTTAAAAACTTGCGGTAGCTCTGGTCGGGGGTATACGAGCCCCACTGGGCACTTTGTCTAGTTTTTATTTTTTCTGTTGGACATGTAAATCTGTGGTTATGCCCACTCATGCATTTAAAGTTTGTGGGACCTAATGAAATCATGTGAGCAAGATTCTTGAAAACTATTTGAGCTGTGGTCTCGAAACTTGGTGAGCTTATTGAGATAGTGAGTAGACCACCTGATTAACTTTAAAAAAAAAAAATCAGATTAATTTTGTCTGAGTTATGCACCTTTCCAACTTTGGCATTTTGTATGGACAAACATATAGTTGGGGGCATAGTGTTTTACAAATACATTGCTTGTTTTTCACTGGCTTCTGTATCTCATGTATTATGCATTTATTATTTATTAATTTGTCAGCTCTTGTATAATTTTACATCCCATCAACAGTATTTTAGTCATTCTTGGAGGATGCTAAAGTGATAGCAGAATATCTTCAAGTCATGAAAAGATTTCTACACCAAGCAGGTTCTAACCTATGACTGCCAGAACAACAAACAAGCACTAAGTCTATTGTACTCAGAGTGATGATTTGATAGTTTAATTATTTTTGTAGAGAAAACAAAGACACAAAGCCCAAGATCAAAGGCAGCCATGAAGCCAAACTTCAGACAGAGAAAGTCTCGTAAAACTGGCTTGTCAACTATAGAACTTCAGAAAAGATTTCCTGAACTACTGGATGATAGCTCAGAGGCAGATAGATCAAACAACAAAACTGGGTGAGTAAGCTTTCCTGAAAAAATATTGAAATGAATAAACTTCTATACATAATTACATATAAAGAGAACGCTTAGTCAAGATCATATTTAGATCAGTGCATTTTCCAATTGTACACTGTAGAAAATTAGGGAGTTTAATAGTTTTCAGAAAAAGAAAATGCAAACTTTAAATCCTTAAGTCAGTTCTAAATTTCAGTATCGAGATTTATGACCAAATGACTAGTCTTTTTGAAATTGAAAAATTGGAAAAAAGTATAGGAGCTTTTTTTTTTTTTTTTTTTTTATATACCTCCATCCCCCCTCTCATCCACCCAACCCCTACACACATTAAAAAAAATAAAAATTAAAAAAAAACCTACCTGGTTTTGAAAATTAGAACTTTTTGTATGTCAATAACCATATTAAATATTTTTCATTCACTTTCTTGTCAATGATCTATGTATGAGTATGTGACAGGTGAGACTAGAGAAAATGACCTTTGGGCATTTGTGTTCATCACAGATTGAGATGGGCCCACTTACACATCCATGCCATCTGATCAGGATTTACACTGTATAGTAGCTGTCAAAATAGACCCAGATTACACTGCAGAGATTATAAGAATCGTAGATGGATGTAAGGGGTGGATAGAGAAGTCTGTCCCAAGGGTCTGTCCCAAAGCTGTACAGGTTCTACAGGGTCTGGTATTCATGTGAAAGGAGACGGTTTGCAAGAAATGTCAAAACCTATTATCTGGGGAAAAAGAAAGATAGCATTCATCATCTGCTAAATTCTCTTCCTGTCTGCCGAGAGGTAAAGTTATGATATACATTGTTGTTGTTTTAGAAGACGAGCAAGAAAGAGTGACCTGTTGTCTAAACCAACTGTAAAGAAGCCCCAGCAACCAAACCGTTACAGTGAGAACACGATGGTAGAGAGATGTCCTGAATGTAATGCTGTGTTGGAACAGTATGATGACGAGACAATAGGTCTCTGTATAATAGTGCTTGCTACGTACATACACCGGGAGCCATCACTTGCAACACCTTTGTTGCTGGAGAGTTTGATTGCTGTGTCTAGGTAGGTCTATATTTTATCATCTTGAGGAGATTAATAGAACAGGATTATGTTTAGACTTATACAAAGAAATCATGTCTTTGATCAAGCATACATGTACATACATACATAGTGCCATTGGCCTTCCTAAATGTCAGAAAAGAATTATGAAAGACTATTTGATTTGCAACTTGACAAAAATACCTGGGGCCAGTTGTTCAAAGCGTCGTTAACTTAACGAGCTCGTTAAGGGTCGTTTCGTTAACTGTTTTAGCGGATTCAATATACAATATTCTGATATTTTTTGCTGAAAACATGTGAGTAGCTTTTGCAATGCAAAAGCTACTCACATTTTTTCAGCAAAAAATTTCAGCATATTTGCATATCACTCGATGTAAATTTTAACGACTCCGTTAACTAACGACACCGTTAGCTTTGAACAACTGGGCCCTATATGTCATATGTAACGGTTAGGATCAGTCTGCTCATTGATGCATCTGATCAGGGCTTTTACTGTCCTCTTAGCAGATTTGAATACTACAGAATATATCAAGAAATAGAGAAGGTCCTGATGAAGTGCATGCATTCCTGGGCATTCATTGATTTTAACTTCATAATACATTAACCTATAGATAATGTGCTATTCTATTCTGTTTTCACACCTTCCACAGAAAAAAACGACCTTTCAGTCGTTAATTAAAGTCTTAAACCAGAAGGTCCCTTAGGCAGTTACCTGTGTGACGTAACTCTTCCCGCTCAATTGACCACGTGTCAGTTTCTTTTCTGTGGACAAAGAAATTCAACAAGGATATTTACCTGTGATAGAAATTTGGATTATTTCTTTCCTCACGGATAAATTTATGTATCCTTGTGTTTCTTTTGTTTATTTATCACTCCTTTCACTTTCTGTGTTATTATTTAAAATTTTCAATTTTCGATTTCATGTATTTTTGACTGGTCTTTTTCCACATGCGTTTTGGCGACTCTCGCTATTCGGCACAACGCTCGTGCGCGATCGGTTCGATAGTCGTGTTTATATATGCAGAATATTTTTGTTCTTTTCGTTCCAGGTTATTCAGCAATTACGATATGTTTTTCCTGGACTTTTGTTTGCAGAGATCTTCAGTTGGCTAAAGATTCTCATGGTGGAGAAGCTGATTGTAAAGAACTTGTCAACCCTTGATGGGTTATAAGACAATTCTTTACTGATGGGAGCCCCACCCCATATGGCTATACTGCCGGGGTAAGACCCATCAAGGTGGCATCTTTGGGTACTAAGTATCCTATAAAGTCTAAGTCCACCAGTCACCAGTCACCAGTCATCCAGTCACCAGTCACCAGGCACCAATCAACCAGGCACCAGTCAATCAGCTTCACCAGTCACCAGTCAATCAGGTGCCAGTCAACCAGGCACCAGTCACCAGTCATCCAGGTGCCAGTCAACCAGGCACCAGTCACCAGTCACCAGTCACCCAGTCACCAGTCACCCAGTCACCAGTCACCGATCAACCAGGCACCAGTCAACTAGTCTCCAGTCAATAATTTAATTATTTTCTGGAAAGACTTAGTTTCTGACATATTTCACCGGACAAAATAGTCACGTATACTAACTTCCGGTCATTATGTCTAATTATTAAAAAAAAAAAAAATTTTTCACTGGGCAAAGTATCAGTAATATTTCTGATACTTATACCCGGTCATATTATTATATTATTTCTGATTTTTCACCAGGCAAACTTTTACAGAAAGTGTCTGGTCAATTTTTGCCTAATAATTAATTATCTTCGGGAAAAAGTTTTGAATACTTGTGCCCGCTCAGTTTTCATATATAATCTCCCTTTTTTCATCGGACTAGAGTTACGAATACTACTATCCGATCAATTTGTCAAATAACTTGTAACTTTACCGGGCAACAGTTACGAATATTAGTGTCCGGTCATTGTGTCGGGTAACTAGTGTCAAAATAATGATTACTAATTCCCGAACAATCTATTATCGTTCATAGAGCTCCATTCACGTTTAAGTCAATGGATATAGGTTATTAAGTGAAATACATAATAACTTTTTATACAAAAAAATTCTGTACAGTCTTTCCCAAATCAGACTAGAATTTTTAATATTCCATTGACTTATTATAGGTGTGTAATTCCATTAATATTTTAAATTAACTTATGTTTTATCTCTTTTATCCGCTAGAAAGAGTTAAACTTCCGACTATAACAAAATTCTTACCGGGCAGCAGTTCGTAGACTAGTGCCAGGTCATTCAAATGATGTTTTATCTCTTTAATTCGCTAGAAAGCGGTTAAATTCCGGCTCTAACGAAAATTTCATCGGGAGGCACTTCGTAGAGTAGTGCCAGGTCATTCTAACGAAATTCCACCATGCAGTAGTTTCGTAGACTTTGTGTCGGATTACTAGTGTGCGAGTAGTAGTCACTAGTACTCGCTCAACATATATTCATTTATAACCACTATAGACATGTATAGTCTTGGATTATAGGTTATTGAATGACAGCGATGGGTTCTAATACCTAGTAGCCATTTATATTGTTGAATTCTGTCCAGTCACTTTTGAACTTGACTTAAATTCTATATATATATTTATTATTGAAAATGAATTAAGAATTATCGGTTACGATCAAATTCGCAATTCATTCACTAAGTGTAGAAGATACTTCCAGCTATAATTATATCTCTTTTATTCGGTACAAAGAGATTAACTTCTTACATATTCACCTTATTCGGCTCTAGGGCAAAGGTGAACTATAAAACTATCGTTATTTATAAGAAGAAAAATATACACGAAATATAAAAAAATTTTCTTCTTTCCTCCCCTGTTTTTCTTCTACATGCTCCAATATGTAATCAGCATGTAATCTAAGGAGTAAATTGACAAGAAAGTAGCAATCGATCTTTTCTACTTTCTATTAATTTTTCATTCTTAAGGTATCGGAAATTTACACCAACCAGATAAATAAATTAACAGTTTATTTATTTATTCGCTACCTCTCTAGATTACTACGATTTAAAATTCTAGTTGAGGTACATATTTTCCTTTTGCCTTTTCTACATGGAAAATAGTTGATCCGATAAGCTATTATTCTATTTTATACTATCTTTTGATTGATTATATTAGAGTCTAGGTCAGTCGTGCTCTGTTTAAACTCTGCTATAAAATAATAAATAAGAAAAAAATCTTATATTTAGGCATAGATATAACTCGATACGTTCTTTACTTTGCCTGTTTTATTTTTTCTTCTGGATCATTTAAGACTACGATAGCAATATACCAGATATTTTTGCCTCAGTAAGAATCTATTACGCTGAAGATTCTTCATATTGGAATAATAATTTTATTATGATTATAATTCTAGACCCAATTAATCCTCGTATATTATAGGTCTACTTTATCTTATTGAGGAATAGTTTTGCTTCGACTAGCTCTATACCTCTAATATTTTATTTATAACTAGAGTCCATGTCAATCAAAATTTTCTTGCACTTTGGTATTGACAATGGATACATATTTAGTAAAGGCATTAATTATTCAGTACGTGACAGATTATTATTGCCTAAATTAGATTTTATATACAATACTTTCCTTTTGATATTTTGTTTTATTGACTTTGTAACTATTCAGAAACTGCCAAAGTCAATCATTTCCTTCCTCTAAACTTACCGAAGCTCTAGATTATGTTGATATATATTTTTGATATATGCTTAGAGGTTAATTAACGAGAGTTTACCTCATAATAGCAGATATTATTATAATTATATTAATCAATCTATAGTCTAGGCTTAGACAAAAGGGAAAACATCCTTAATTACGTGCCGGTAAAGAATTAAGACACTCTTAATTATCTCTTTACCCCTCCTTTATGTTTACATTCGTTAAAGGGATCATAGTAATTCTCGCTAAGAGTTCAAGTTCAGTTTGCGAATAATGCAAAGATTAATATCTTGATTTCCAGTCCGCATCAAAAATGGTCTATATATATAGATAAATATCTTTTCCGAAACTGGATATTTATTTATTTTTCCACATAATAAGTCATTTCAAGATGTCGATGATTTTGAAATGCACTGCTTCAATTTATAATATAAAATATGTTTATATTAACTTCACAACTTAGTAAGTGCTGCACCTACGTTCCTGGTCAGATCTTACTTTTGTGATACGTTTTTGAACATACTGAAAGTTTTCTCCGATTATACATTCGGTAAATAAACTTTCGAGTAGTATTTATGCTTTTAAACATTCAGATTATTTGATAATTGTTGGAGATAATATATTATTCCGATATTTATATATCTATCTTCATTATTTATCTTTCTCATCTTACTTTTAAATTAGATTGACCTTCTCGCTACGTTCCAGGTTTAAATCTAGCTAACATTGTGGAACAGTCACTTTTTTATTTCCTAAACAATATTTTAACATTTTTCTCAGTATTCAGAGCATAACGACTTCATGAATACTTGAAAATAATTCAATTCTATGCTTGTTAAACTAAGCCTAAAACAAGCCCTAGTTTTTTAGAATGGATATTATCCTTCGATTCAGTTCATGGAGATACATCCTTTTAGATCCCATTATCTCTATTTCAATCATTCAAAATTCTAATGACTATGTACTCCTTTTCTACGTACGAATACAGAATATCGAGTCACTGTTGCTGCATATTGGTTAAAGATTAAACAAATTTTATCTTAAACCTATATGACGTTAAATTAATTATTATCTCTTTCATATACATGTTTTTACCCTTCCGTCAGGGATCGCGGTAATAATATTATTACTCTCTATGGTTTACACATAGATCTCCAGAGTATATATATGTATTTTCTTCCTGAACTCATTTGCGAGTACGTAATTTGATATTTCAGGAATTACCAATTATGCAGACATAGATTTTATTCTATTAATATTCAATTCTAAAAAAATTGATTGAATGTTTATCTATAAAATTTCCGGGCAGTAATTTTATAGAGAGTTATATGTTTAATAATTCCTTGCTTAAATAATAGTTACGCTTAACTTATGATTTATAGCGGGAATTTTGTTCAGTAGTATAATTTTTATTTAGTATTAATATATTTCTTACTATTCTTAAATATGCGTATAGAATAGTAATACTATCTCTTAACTTTTAAATTAAGTGTTTTTTGAGATTAATAATCAGTATTATTGTATAATCTTTCTTCAGAGATTATCACACTATTACTTTTTCTCTGAGTCCTTCTCTTTTTATGAACATTTTGATTCGTATCAAAGTGGATTTTTAACATTTCTTGATTTCCATGATTATTTACTCAGGAGTACTTTTCATGGCAATCTTCTGGTATAGAAAGATTCTATCCAGCTTATTTATTATTGCTTAATCTTATCAATACGGTAAGATTTAGCCAAACTATGACCGTCATACAGTTTGCTGCGATCAACCTTATTCTTATCTCTCTTATTCTCTGTCAAACTCTTTAGTTATGATGTTGACAGTTTATTCTTTATTTTTTTGTCAGGACATCAAACGCTTTTATATGTCTATGACAAAACTAATTATTAATGGTTTAGGTTGTTTTTTCTTCCCAGCAGTTATATGCAAACTCTGTATTATTTTATTGCTTGACTAAAAATTCGTTATACAATTAGTCTAGCAATAGTTTTAACCATTATGTTTGTCTATACCTTTT
Source organism: Anodontia alba (assembly GCA_964016985.1). Lineage (NCBI taxonomy): Eukaryota > Metazoa > Mollusca > Bivalvia > Lucinida > Lucinidae > Anodontia > Anodontia alba. The sequence goes on from OZ024823.1 coordinate 137,293,079, forward strand.
TTCTTCTGATGGATAACTTAGTTATAGTTAAGTTAACTCCATCTACTTTTATTATCTCCCCTTCTTTAATTTGATCAAGGGAAATAATTACACATTATGGTTATTTTAAGTCTGTGTCTGTTCATCGGAAACTGTCCTGTCGCTCCAATTAACAGAATTTAATTAGTTTATAATTCTAATAGCTTAGACTATTACAATTACATAGCTTCACATATCTAGAATTTTATCCAAAATATCTACATATGTCAGTTATCTATAGGAAACTCCACCGAGTAGACTTTTCCTTATTTATTCAAGATCCTACATAGACTACTTACAGTGTATGGTCTTGGCTTTTTGTTTTACAAATTTTGTTTTCAAAATATTTCTATATTCCTAGCTTACTTTGCGATGGAATATTTATGTTATGTCTCAATGACTCCCTTTTCTTTTTGAAGCCAATTGTTGTTTCCCAAAAAGAAAAAAAGAGGGGGCGGGGCGGGGGGCGGGGGGTGGGGGGGGCAATGTTAGGTCTCTGAGACTTAAGAACTGGCTTCCTCTAGAGGTCTACTAATATATATAAGGTTGTTAGATCATAACACCTTAAAGGTATGCTATTTTGTGAATCTAGATCATTCTTTCTATTAAATATAGAATTAGAATGTATCTGATTCCTTTGAGTTTCCTGAGTCTTATCGGGTGGTCGGGTGGTGCGAAGGTGCTGTGTATCTAACATCACTGGGGCGTCCAACTGATATTGGCTTACAGTTGGGCAAGGCCTGCTATCCTTGTAGTGGGTAAGGGTAGAGGGGGAATGTTTTTATTTCTTCTGTTTCTTCACTTTCTTTCCTGTTCCTCTTTCTTCCCTGTCCCTCTCTTTCATCTCCTCTACTCTCTCTTCTATCTCTTTTCTCCCTTTCTCTGGGAGACGACACAAAATGACCCTCAAGGGTTGACGTGTCGTTAAACCCCAACACAATCAATCAATCCTGAGTCTTAACCAGAAGTGGTGAGATATTATTGGTGTTAGAATTAGGAGAGCACCTCCCTCCTATTCTGCAAATTCTAGCACATTATCTATAGGTTAATGTATTATGAAGTTTTTTAAAAGTAAAACATATTTTAACGAGTAATACTTAACCTATAGATAATCAATTATCTCCCTCCGCCCACCCTCGCTTATCTCTCCTAATTGTGTCTATTGTTTTACACATAAAAGAAACTGACACGTGGTCAATTGAGCGGGACGAGTTACGTCACACAGGTAACTGCCTAAGGGACCTTCTGGTTTAAGACTTTAATTAACGACTGAAAGGTCGTTTTTTCTGTGGAAGGTGTGAAAACAGAATAGAATAGCACATTATCTATAGGTTAAGTATTACTCGTTAAAATATGTTTTACTTTTAAAAAACTTCATTTTCATTTGACATAAAGGTCCTTTTCTTTTGTTGCTGCATTAATCCAAACCAGTGATCAGTGCTGTCACCATACTTGCTGTTGAAACATTTGGGTCTTACAGCATGTAGTGAAATTAAAGACCGTGGTCTTGTACATTAAACTCATATGTGTTATAATTACAGACTTTGCTTGTTACAGATGAAATACCTTTACTCTAAATATTTGGACAAGTTAACCACTTACAAGTATTGTCCAAAATTTTCAACATGAATGATAATATATTAAAAAAGTAATGACTGCATAGCAAACAATGCAGACCCTGGTCAGACTACTCCTTCAGCAGTTTGAGAATGATACTTTTGCTCAGGCATTTGTTTTGGACTGTTTAGAGTAAATATGATCTAGTTGGTTTTCCTACAGCATGTCTCTTGTATTTTTCAGAATTGCCTCCAGCAGTCCCTATACCTGGCAGACTGAAAGGTAAATACCATTATATGTACTTTGCTCAGTTGACCAAACAACTTCCCAAAAGATCAGTAAAAAATGTTGTAATTGCTAAATTTGCCTTCTATGGTGTATATTTCTGATATTGATTCCAACAAAAATCTGTTTAGTCCATCTCCTTTGTTTGGATGATTTGCAGGCAAGGGAGGTTGAGTTCAGTCTGTGTATTTCTGCAGCCCAATCAGAACTTTTGTTGTCCACTCAGAAAATTATTGAATATTGTAGTGTACTTACACAAACAGAGAAGAACCTGACCAGACTGCACATAGGCATTTGCGTTATGTCTTTGTCTGCGAAAGATTACACACTTAAGGATTATACGACTTGGCTGGATTATGAGTTAATTCTCTTCATCTTTACAAGATTTGATGTGTGATTGGAGACTGAGCATTCAAGATATACTTTAATTACCCTATGAGCAAACCCAGATTGATATACCTCTAAATCAGCAGTTTAGTCAAGTTCTGCTTTACTCATTAAAAGTACTTTACTGAGGCAGTTCTAATGAGTTTTACAACCGTTGTTTTCAGGGAGAAATAAGAAAACAGCATATCTGGTACCTCACCCATCTAGAGCCCTGTTGATATTATAAAAATGAGGTCTGTGGTCATACATGTACTTCCATAAAAAATCTGGAAAGATTCGGAATTAGTATAAGATAAAGGGCATCTTTCATTTCTGCCCACGCATGGATTTTTCTGAAACTTTATATAATAATAACTAGGCATATGCAACTTATGAAAATGTGCTTATTAAATTATATAATAAAAAGTTGGACTCAGGACGCAACCTTGACTCACTCCCCCCATGAGCTGATACCTGTTTGCCAAATAAGTATGTCATACATCTTAAGTTTAATATAGTTTTAAGATTTTTGCGCTGTGCTGAATGGTGAACACCACAGTAATTCTGTTGGTACCACAAAACATTTATATTTAATTAAAGTTAACATTTTCTGATAAATTGATTATAAAAAATCTGAATTTTTTACCAAAAAATGAAAAAAATATCAAAATTAAACTTTCAAAATTAATATGTTATAGTCTTTGTCAAGATTTCATACTACCAGGAAAATTTGCTACATATATCCTCTATAGCTGTGCCAAATTTCATAAAAAATCAAAACCGGTAACATTGTCATTTTAGGCCTTGAATGGATATAGGTCAATTTTTACAGAATTGACTATTTTGTTACATTGATAAAAAACAGTAGAGAAAGGCAGTGTTATCAAACACTTCTAACACTTAACAAATCAAAGAGAGTTTAGACAACTCAGAATGAATATATCTTGAGCTACCCATTAAATTTCCATGAGTTTCTATTACTTGCCTTCTATTTATATGGACTCTGACTAACCAACTATTACAAATGTAGACAGCATAACAAATTAAATCTAAAGAAATTCTAATTAACAAATTAGGCTTAACAAAATCTTACACTTTAATTCATGTCAGCAGATCATTGAGCATTTTGTATAATTACTTCCCAAAAGGCATAAAACTAAAATAGGTGTAAAACAGGGGTATCTATTCTCACCATTATAAAAATAGGCATAAAAAGGGAGATCCATAATCTCCATTGTCATATTAAGAAGATGTGCAAATGTACTATTGCAAGTAGTTGTTGCTTGTTTGTTTGTTTGTTTGTTTGTTTTGAAGAAGGATTTGCATTGCCATCAACAGATTTTAGGAGTTTTGGAGATTTGCTTCAAATTGGTGAACTCTAACCAAACTAAGAACGCTTGAAAAGAAAATAATACCTATAGACTTACCTTCTGATATATTTATAGCTTGCTTGCAAGCCTATATTGTATTTTGAAATTATAAACACTGGATTTCTTGTCCTGTAACATGTTCAAATGTGTCACTTTAATCGGTATTTCCTGCGATCGAATTGACACTGACACTGGAGTTTTTCTCTTTGTTTCAACAGTTATCTTTGATGACAGCAGCACAGAATACTGTTTATGTGGTCTTAACTTTTGCTATCAGAAAAGCAGGTCTATCCTTTCTTCCTTACAGTAAGCATATATGAAATTGTTTCTGTTCTGCATAAGTTCTATTCTAATGCACATTGTTTGACTTAAACAACAAATTGGTGTTCTATAGTTCTTCATGTTAAAGCTTTAAGATTTTTCCAAAGGTTGTATGACATTCATATTTTAGTCATTTGCCTAAGGACTTCCATACTAGTTTGAAACTCCGCCATATGTTAATTAACACGGGAATTTAAAACAGCTAACTTGTGTGGTCTTAATGTGAATCTAAAGGATGTATTGAAGAGTTTTTGAACAGTTTTCATTCATTTGGTTGCTGGCAGTTCTATGGTATTTAATTAATTCTATTTTCACCTTGTCTCTGTTTTTTTGTAATACGTTTTGAAAGGAGGCTTTTAGTATTCAAGTTTTGTTTTAGTTCTTATACTTGAATTCTTTCTGCCACTGAATATTTTAGCTGAATATAATTACATTCTTCTTAATAGCAACTGCTCTTACTTTCTTTGTTGTTCTTCTCTGATCATATTCTTTCATTTTAGAATGAGTACTAAAGTATTTGGTCAGCAAGTGCATAGATCTTACCTAAAGAAACAGTACTAAGCTTGAATATGTCCATGTGACACAGACTTTAGTTGTTCATTACTGATTGTATTTAAGCTGTAGTGTTTTTAGCTCACCTGTACGAAGTACAAGGAGAGCTATTGTAGTCACCCCGGTCGTCCACGTTTGCGTTTGCGTTTGCGTTCCCGTTCCCGTTCCCGTCACACTGCGTTAAAGTTTTTCAAATGCTTATATCTCAACAGTCACTCCTCACAGAGGCATCAAATTTGGAACTTAGGTACCTTGGAGGGTCTTCTGAGATTCCAAGAGAATAAACCCCTGGGTTCATGCCCCTGGGTGGGGCTAGGGGTCAGAATCTAGGACACCTTTGTAATACTGTGTTAAAGTTTTTCAAATTCTTATATCTTGACTTTCACTCCTCATATAGCATTCATATTTAGAATCTGGGTACCTGGAGGAGTCTTCTGAGATTCCAAAAGAACATACCCCTGGGTTCATACCTTAGGGTGGGCCTTGGAGTGGGGCTAGGTGTCAAAATCTAGGACACATTTGTAAAATCTTATATGCCTACAGGTTATAGACACAACTGGTTATACATCAGCTAACTATGTGACATCGGTTTAAGTGTAAGAGAGTGAAGGTCATGGTGACCTACATTTTACGGTCAAGGTCACCTAGATTTCACGGTCCAGTGATTTTGCCTTATATCTTGAATACTATTTGTTGGATAAATGTCACACCTGGGATATTACTTCCATGTGACCCAATGAATGACCACTTACTATATCTAGGTCATTGTGACCTATATTTCATGGTTCAGTGGTTTTGCCTTAAATCTTGAATACTATTTGTTGGATAAATGTCACACCTGGGATATTAGTTCCTTGTGACCCGATTATTGACGTCAAAATTATCTCTGTTGGTGTGACCTATATTTCATGGTTCAGTGATTTTGCCGTATATCTTGAATACTATTTGTTGGATAAATGTCACACCTGGGATATTACTTCCATGTGACCCGATTATTGACGTCAAAATATATCTCTGTTGGTGTGACCTATATTTCATGGTTCAGTGATTTTGCCTTATATCTTGAATACTATTTGTTGGATAAATGTCACACCTGGGACATTAGTTCCTTGTGACCCGATTATTGACGTCAAAATATATCTCTGTTGGTGTGACCTATATTTCATGGTTCAGTGATTTTGCCTTATATCTTGAATACTTTTTGTTGGATAAATGTCACACCTGGGATATTAGTTCCTTGTGACCCGATTATTGACGTCAAAATATATCTCTGTTGGTGTGACCTATATTTCATGGTTCAGTGATTTTGCCTTATATCTTGAATACTATTTGTTGGATAAATGTCGCACCTGGGATATTACTTCCATGTGACCCAATGAATGACCACTTACTATATCTAGGTCATTGTGACCTATATTTCATGGTTCAGTGATTTTGCCTTATATCTTGAATACTATTTGTTGGATAAATGTCACACCTGGGATATTAGTTCCTTGTGACCCGATTATTGACGTCAAAATATATCTCTGTTGGTGTGACCTATATTTCATGGTTCAGTGATTTTGCCTTATATCTTGAATACTATTTGTTGGATAAATGTCACACCTGGGATATTAGTTCCATGTAACCAAATGAATGGCCACTTACTATATCTAGGTCATTGTGACCTATATTTCATGGTTCAATGATTTTGCCTTATATCTTGAATACTATTTGTTGGATAAATGTCACACCTGGGATATTAGTTCCATGTGACCCGATTATTGACGTCAAAATATATCTCTGTTGGTGTGACCTATATTTCATGGTTCAGTGATTTTGCCTTATATCTTGAATACTATTTGTTGGATAAATGTCACACCTGGGATATTAGTTCCTTGTGACCCGATTATTGACGTCAAAATATATCTCTGTTGGTGTGACCTATATTTCATGGTTCAGTGATTTTGCCTTATATCTTGAATACTATTTGTTGGATAAATGTCACACCTGGGATATTAGTTCCATGTGACCCGATTATTGACGTCAAAATATATCTCTGTTGGTGTGACCTATATTTCATGGTTCAGTGATTTTGCCTTATATCTTGAATACTATTTGTTGGATAAATGTCACACCTGGGATATTAGTTCCTTGTGACCCGATTATTGACGTCAAAATATATCTTTGTTGGTGTGACCTATATTTCATGGTTTTAGTGATTTTGCCTTATATCTTGAATACTATTTGTTGGATAAATGTCACACCTGGGATATTAGTTCCATGTGACCCAGTGAATGACCACTTACTATATCTAGGTCATTGTGACCTATATTTCATGCTTCAGTGATTTTGCCTTTTATTTTTATTACTATTTCATGGAGAATTGTCATACCTGGATTATTATATCTATGTGACAAAATGATTTACATACAAATCTAGGTCAATGTGACCTATATTATATGGCTTAATGATAAAAATGTTACAATATAAAATGTACCCAGCAGGCGAGCTCGCTGTCCTACGACAGCTCTTGTTTTCCAATATCATCAGTTACAAGACTGTTGTCTGCTTTTTATTATCTGATAAATACTTCCACAGTCAAGTATTTGAAGTGGAATCCTATATATACAGATACAGAGAACTTGAACTTAGTGTCTGCATGGTCCAGATCATGTAAATGAAAAGTTTTTTGTTTTTTTTTGGACATGGTGTTCAACAAGGTGCAATTCAGTCAACTGGTTATAAATGAATATGTACAACTATGGTATAGACTTCTTATACAAGTCATACTATATCATGGTAATCCAAATTGAAAGCTATTGATAAGGTGACTTTACACGATACTACTTATACATGAGTATTGGGTAATTTCATATTTTGCCGACTCGGGACTATATGTATTCAGGCTGTTCAAACAACATATTACCGGTCTTCAATTTTTATGAAATTTCATGTGTTTATTCCTAATACATATAGAATTTTTTTATGCTGAAATGGTATCTTGACAAGAATCGAAACATGGTAAAATTGCAGATAATATCTGGATGAATACATAACCTGCAGCTGAAATATGGGGCTACCGTTCAACTTTCGTTATTGCTCCAACACTATTGCTAAGTACATGAAGCCATCCATAGTATCAAAACATGTACTAATGATGGCCTTAATTAATAAAACATTCCAGCATCTGAAAAATGAAATCCTGTTTACTGTACGAAGGTTAATATTAGGGCACCCCCTGATTTGGTAGTGGCCGCATACAAAACACCATAAATTTACAATGGAACTACATTTAAAAGCCAATGCTTCATAATCATCAGTGTTATACCCTAGGCAACCATTGTGCAGAATTTCATCCAATTCCAAGCGTGGGCAGAAACCAATGTAAATTGCCTATACCATGTAAGAGCCCCTATTATTTCTTATGTAACCAAAGAGATTTTTTTTAAATATTTGCACAATTTTAACATGAGAAATTCTGTACACAAGTATGGTCACACAGAGGGTAGTTGTTTTATTTTTATTTTTGGTTTTATATACAAATACAGTAGAAAATGCTTAACTCTTAAAGCGCAAAGCAAAATTTGTAGCAGAGGATATTCTATTCATTTTTATTGAAAAAAGTAAGCCTTGACATTTTATGTGAATTCATATGGAATGTCAAGACTTGTTTTCTTTGAAAAATGATAAAAAATGTATTTAAAAGTGTCATCTGCTGCAGTTGTGATTGGCACTTTAAGGGTTAAAAATATGTATATATTAGCATCACATAAAAATACCAGCACATTATTATACTATTTTGTCATTACTTTTACAGCAGTGTGATGGTACCCGGAAACAATGTCAGTATTGCCAGACAATTTATACGATGCTGTCTACACCAACTGGCTCCCAATGGAATCTTTCCCATGTTGTTTCAAAGTGGTTTTGAAGGTAAATGAAGAGGGGAGCATCAATATGTAGAAAGGCAATACAGGAACAGACTACATTGAAGGTCTAGCATGTATGGTCTGGACTGGTCAGAAATTCAATATGTAAACTTTGACAAATTGAGAACTGTAATAGTGAAGATCTTAGGGAGATGCATATGAGTCACAAAGTGAGAAAAGATCTACTGTATTTACCCTAAGTATTGGGATACCACACTTGTCCTAAAATTTGAAATAATCCATACTACTATCTCTTGATGTGTCTCAAATATTGCAGTTTGTATGGCAAACAGTGTAGACCCTGATTGGACGCTGCATTCTGCAGTGTCTGATCAGTGTCTACACTGTTTGCAAAGGCCTATTTGTCCCAATTGGTAGGTACCAAGTATGATCAGTCTTTGCTATCCAGCTGAAAAATCTTGGATCCCAGGCAGTCCAGAGAGCACCAGCAAAGATACTTTTATCAGACTCCATATATCTAAAGGTACATATACTTGTGTGTTTAGAACCACATAAGAATCTTCTTACAATAAGTTTCTAATTGCTAATGGGCTTCCATAACATGATACGCAATGAGAGAAATGGCCCTTTTTACCATATACAAACAACAAAGGCCTAGATCAGCTTACACATTTGTACAATTTGATCAGGAGCTTACAGAATGAATGGATACAATAGAATGTATGAATGAACAGAGAAGCCCTTGATCAGATTATGCCAAAGCACAGGCTGGTCTGGACCTCATTTATTTGCATATGGCATAAGGGCCTTTTTATGTTAAAACTAAATACTGCTTGCTTTTCATATTAAAATATATAACTAAGACCAAAGCTATAATTCCATGAATGTTTATTGATCATGAGGTAGCATGGAATTAGTATTACCAATATGATGTAATGGTCAGTAAACATTCATCTGTTTATAGGTGTGATATCTTTCTACTTTCAAAACAAATAAACCTTGACATTTTATTTGACTCCTGTGAGACATTTAATTGCGCCAAGATTTATTTGCTGAGTTTTGGGGGAAACAAAATATTTAAAATATAATATTAAGGTTATCAAAAACATTAGAAGTATATTGTATTTCTTCTTTCATTGACTATACATTGTACTTTTAATTTCTAAATTTCAGACAACCAGTTTCTGAAGACGATAGCTGCTGCTCTTGTAGACTTCAGTGAATTGCCTTGCCATGCTGCAATACACTATCTATTAGAGGTAGATGTCTATATAACAAGCTGTCTTTATTTTCATCTAAACCGGCCCAGACTTGGTTACCTTTAATTCACTGTAAAACCGACACAGTGGCTCAGTGGTAGAGCATCTGCTTTGTGACCGGGAGGTTGCGGGTTCGATCCCCGGCCGGGTCATACCAAAGACTTTAAAAATGGTACTAACTGCTCTTTGGCTTGGCGCTCAGCGTTAAGAAAGTAGAGCTAGAACTGGTGAGCTCAGTGTCAGTATAATGTGACTGGGTGGAATATCATGTCAATGTGTCTGGGGCATGATATTTCAGTGAAACAGCACTCTAAAAGTGAACATTGAGCTCCCTGCCACATCCAGACACTGTCGCGATATGACTGAAAGAGGTTGAAAGCGACATTAAGCCCAAATCAAACAAAAATTCACTGTAAATATCAATGTATGATGTTATAGCCAGTGAAGAATCAGATCAGCCAGTGCATGTGCGGTAAATGTCCTGAAATTTCGAACACTTTGGCCTAAATTTTGCTTTTTATGCAGCCATTTCTCAAAATACTTCGTGGAATGACAATCGGTGTAGACCCTGATCAGGCTGCTCCAGCAGTTTGGTCTGGGTCTGCACTGTTTGCATGTCATTTTGTCAGACCCGGGTTTTCAAAATTTTAGACATTTACCGCATGCAGTTTGATTATAGTCTCTGTTGTATGCCTGAAGAAATCTTCATGCAGCCTGCATTGATGGCAGGCAGATCTGAGTTTTTAGCTCGTCTGAACAATGTTCACGGAGAGCTATTGTACTACCCCTAGCGTCGGCGTTGGCGTCCACAAATGTTAAAGTTTTTGTTTAAGTTTTTAAGATCTAGTTATTTCCTAACCTTATCACTGATTTGATTCATCTTTGGTATGATGATACATATTGGTCCAAAATTTTGCGCAGTACTATCCCCACCAATCTAGGTCATGTCAAGGTCAAGGTCACAGACTTAGAATTTTCATGTTAAAATTTTATGTCAAAGTTTTTAGAATCCCATTACTTCTACACTAAATGATGGATTTTGTTCCTATTTGGTATTATGATAGACACTGTTCAAAAGTTTTTATCAGTACCATCAGCACTCGACTGTGACCTTGAGGTCGAGGTCACAGACTTAGAATTTAAATGTTAAAGTGTTCATTAAAGTTTTTTAAGTCCTCATTATTTCCTAACCTTATCACCGATTTGATTCATCTTTTGTATGATGATACATATTGGTTCAAAACTTTGCGTATTACCATCCCCACCACTCCAGGTCATGTCAAGGTCAAGGTCACAGACTTAGAATTTTCATGTTAAAATTTTTATGTCAAAGTTTTTAGGATCTCATTACTTCTACACTAAATGATAGATTTTATTCCTGTTTGTTATTATGATTGACACTGGTCAAAAGTTTTTATCAGCACCATCAGCACTCATGACCGTGACCTTGAGGTCGAGGTCACAGACTTAGAACTTAAATGTTAAAGTTTTCGTTAAAGTTTTTTATGTCCTCATTATTTCCTAACCTTATCACTGATTTGATTCATCTTTGGTATGATGATACATATTCGTCCAAAATTTTGCGCAGTACCATCCCCACCACCTTAGGTCAAGGTCAAGGTCACAGACTTAGAATTTTCATGTTAAAATTTTATGTCAAAGTTTTTAGGATCTCATTACTACTAAACTAAATGATGGATTTAGTTCCTATTTGGTATCATGATAGATACTGGTCAAAAGTTTTTATCAGCACCATAAGCACTCATGACCGTGACCTTGAGGTCGAGGTCACAGACTTAGAATTTAAATGTTAAAGTTTTTAAGACCTCATTAAATCCTAACCTTATCACCGATTTGATTCATCTTTTGTATGATGATACATATTGGTCCAAAATTTTGTGCAGTATCATCACCACCACCCTAGGTCATGTGAAGGTCAGGGTCACAGACTTAGAATTTTCATGTTAAAATTTTATGTCAAAGTTTTTTAGGATCTCATTACTTCTAAACTACATGATGGATTTAGTTCTTATTTGGTATCAAGACAGATACTGGTCAAAAGTTTTTATCAGCACCATCAGCATTCATGACCATGACCTTGGGGTCGAGGTCACAGCCTTGGAATTTTAAAAATGTTAAAGTTTTCATTTAAGTTTTTAAGACCTGATTATTTCCTAAACTTATCACTGATTTATTTGGTTTGATGAAAATTTTGTGCAGTGCAATCCACCACCCCTCCTTCCCCCAACATACACAGGTCATGTCAAAATCAAGGTCACATAGAATTTTCCAGAAACAAAATGTGTAATATCAGGCAAGCTATCCTGTCTGGTGACAAATCTTGTTGCTGGAAACATATGTTGGAAGGGGAACATTTTTGGACAGATCCCATTAGGATGGGTGTCAAGAATCATAGCACTGTTGTATGAAATGATTTATCAGTATTCTTACAGATTTGTATAGCCAGAAACTTTTTTTCAATAACAGTTGATGACTTCGAGTTATTTCTGTATGTACAGGAATTTTCTATGCTGTTGTATGCAAAAAGGGCACTTATTTCATATGCAAACAAATACTAAAGATGTAGATTGATCAGACTGTGTCACTGCATATGCTGATGTGTTTTTTGTTGCTAGCATATGGTTTTCGTTGCTAGCATATGGTTTTTGTTGCTAGCATATGGTTTTTGTTGCTAGCATATGGCCCTTTTTACTCACTGTGCATCATATATACTAAAGCATACTTGAGGCATAATGCAAATGACGGATATTAATTTTCTTCGTTTTTCCTTAAAAACAGGACTTGACATTTCATTCAAATAATCATTGTTTGGCAATGATATCATGAAGTACGAAGCCTTCCTGGGACTCATCTGCTATTCACTTCTTTTCTTTCGACCATCTGGGTTTAGTGCCACTGACAAAGATAAAATCAGAAGTAAGCACATTTGGCTAGCAAAATTTGATATGGTTATGTTTATTTTTTCTATCTGCAATGTGCCTAGCAAAGACTGATCAGGCTGTATGTTCAGAATTTTCTTTATACTGTGAGGAAATGATGTTAAATTAATACTTAAATATCTCTAACTATAATTACAGGGTTTAAATAATGCCCGCACATTATCAACTGACAGTATCCACCTCCTGCTAAACAACCTGTCTGCCTACATGAACTGCATCTCCTTGGAGACAAGTGCTGCTATGTGGACCAGCATCCTCAATCAGTTTGATACATTCTTTAGTCGACTAGCAGAGATTCTGCCAATACCTTGTGACATGACGTCAGTGCTGAAGATTATCACATGTCTGTTGAAGGTGTCTGGAATCAACAATGCTAAGGTACGAACCAGTTTTAATTTCTGATTAACAATTTCTGTGAAATATATTTATTGAATATGATTTTCCTGCTTGTTGTTGTTTTCTGTCAGAGCTGTAGATAAGAGGGCTTTTCCAGATGATCTGCTTTTCTCTCCATGAAAATAAACGTTGGTGTTATTCATTAAAATTATCTCGCCATCATAAAAAAAATATGTTGGGGGTACTAGTAGAAGTGCCTCAGTGAGACACTTTTGAGTACAGACAATATAGGTTTTTGTGGAGAAATAAGAAAAACACCAACACTTTTTTTATTATAAAATACACCTTATGTAAAACTCTGATGTATGTCTTTAATATAGAAATCAACAGTGCGAGAAAATGTGCCTTATGACTTGTGTTCATTGCAGACTTTATTTTGATATGCTTATGATGACAACTCATTGCAGTCTCAAATCAGCCTGCACTTTCCACGCATACTGATGTTCTTCAGTATGTTCTGTAAGATGACAGTGAAGACCTTGATCAGTGTGACATTATGCAGGCTATGAGTGTGCAGGGCCTTCATTGTATATATGGTGTAGGCCATTTTCTCATGTTGGCTTACATATTTTTTGTAATGCAGGGCCCAGTTGTTTAAAGCATTGTTAGCTTAATAAGCTCATTAGTGGTCAAAATGTTAACAGTTCTGGTTAGTACAATATCTAATTCACAGTTATTTTTGCTGAAAAACAATGTGAGTAAGCTACTCACATTTTTTCAGCAAAAATATTAGCGTATATGCCATATTTAATGATCAAAGTTTTAACAATACGTTAACTAACTACATCATTAGTTTCGAAGAACTGAGCCCTGGAAATAAAATGTGCAATAAGCTGAAGTTCACTCAATTTCATACTGAAAAAATGATGAATTTTCTGGCATGTAATAGTATAATGAAATGATCTGTTTATTTACTTTCTTTTTTTTTGTGCAACAAAAGTCCAGATCAGACTGTTTGGATGCATAAACTGACCTGGACTTTCACTTTACCATGTATGCTAAGACCTATGACTTTGCTCAAAATTTAAATGGTTTATGTGACTGAATATTGCTTGACTCTCAAATGTTTTATCTAGATTTTTGTTGTACTTTCAAGCATATACTGGAACCATTCTCCAAGCTGTTGAGCATGGCAGTGACAAGCTGCAATTTTCATCTACACCAGGTCCTAGATATATGTTCTCTTTGTAATAGAGTGTTCTCTAGGGTAAGTTTTCCTCTACACCAAGTTCTAGATAGAGTGTTCACTAGCGTAAGTTTTCATCTACACCAAGTCCTACTTGGAATATTCTCTAGGGTAACTTTTCTTATATATTCTCTCTTTAAGAGTGATCACTAATATCTTTAAACCTGCCTTCCGCAAAAGCTGAGAATAGACTATGGTTCCAAATTTGATAATCAGCTGAACTGTAATAAAGACTTTAAAAAAGGCATTGATGTCCTTCACCTATAACTGGATTTAAAGAAATTAGAATGCAGGTAACTGTTTATAACATGGCTCATTATAGCATGATTTGGGATATAACATGGTTTAAAGAATTACCATAAAATTTTGTTTTCAAACAAAAATATATAGCTTTTATTAGAATGACAATAAATGGTATTTTGGGATTGTAAAATACAGATACATTTAAGTGCTGTTTTTATACAGGAATTTGAAGGAGAATGATTAGATATAGAAAAATAGAACAAGTTTAATCTTGCACACACACAGAATTGCAATATTTAAATAAAATGTTTGCCATGGTATAATTGTATTTAGAATAGGTGAATTGGTTTTGATACAGTTCTTCTCTGAAAATGATATTAGTAATTTGTTTGCCAGTTTGTGGTTTCAGCTGCCTTAACCCTTGTCCTGCTGAATAAATTAAGATGCTACACCTACTTCTAATTTTCAGCCAGTCAGATTACTTGATCCAGATTGTTGCTATAAATTCACATACTTAATGGCAAACAGTGCAGATCCAGATGAGTTGGCTTCTTCAGAAGCCAAATTATCACGAGAACATACCTATATAAGTTTGACCCCCTTAAACCCCACTTTTATATAGTAAAACTGGGGCTTACAGGGGTATACATTATTTTTCTTATTTCTGCTCAAAAACATATATTGTGGGTGCGGTTCTAACGAGTACCCACAATCTATGTTTTGATCAGAAATATTAATAATATCAGAATTCTTATCAGAAAACTTTTGGGCTTTGGTGGTGAAATTTTCAATATATTTGAATAGGTGTGTTTTCATAATGTTATCTGGATCTTCACTGTTTGCAAAGGCAGGACATATCCAGGCTCAGCAGCACAAGGGCTAAAAGTGTTCTTGTAGCCGTTCCTTCTAAAATTGAAATGTCGATGGGGCTACTGTTGGACAGAATATGGTAATTGAATGAGTCAGACTAGAGGATTTTGTTTTAAGGAATATTTGATGATAAATCTGAGATTTTGGACTCCATTTCTCCATAAAATGTATGTTGTGGGTACTCATTAGAAATGCCATGACATAGAAACACCTCAGTGAGGCACTTCTAATAAGTACCCACAACATGTTTTTTAATGGCGAGATACTAAAAGTTATCCTAGAATTATCACCAAATACTCCTGTCCAGAGAACTTGTTTAAGGAGGAGTATTTGAGGATAATTCTGGAATAATTTTCTCCAGTTCACCATAAAAACGTATACTGTGAGTACTCATTAGAATTGCCTCAGTGAGATGCTTCCAATCAATACCCACAACAAACATTTTTATGGAGAAATAAAAAAAATATCCCAGAATTATCACTAAAAAGTACTTTTCCTTAACAAGTCCTCTGATCATATATACATATAAACTTCAGGACCGTGATAAGATGTATTTGACCAGAACGGTGATCTTCCAGCTTGTTCAAGCTCTCAAGTTCAAGTCATGTTTACCAGATGAAAACTTCCTGCTCTTGGTACAGGTTAGTTTTAATTTCTTAGAAAATACTTTAAAGTACAACAAGGTGCTGAATAGTCGAACAAAAGTAAAAGGATCAGTCTGCATATGTCACAGTTTTTTTTTTTTTTTTTTTTTTTTTTTTTTTTTTTTTTTTTTTTTTAAGCCTTCAGTGTCTAACAGTAAATTCTTAGTATCAAACAGCATGATTTAGTCTTTCATTGTTTTCATATGCATTAATCTTTATCACTGGCCAAGTTCAGCAGATAACATAATATCACATTTTTCTATTTTGTTCCAGAAAAAAGGCCAAGATGTTTCATGCTAATTGCCTCGTAAGCCTTTCTGGGAAAAATGCATCTATTTAATTCTTTACCCAGCATGCTAAGCATTAAGTACCTTTTTTGCATGCCAGTGTACATATACAATAATTATATATATAATACTCAGACTAAGACCTGAAAGTCCCTGCAGTACTTAGCCTACCATAATAACCCTAAGTATTGGCACAGACAGGCCAGAGCAAATAGTATAGCCCCAGATCGGAAGCTGCAGAACCGGAAGTCTGATCAGGGTCTACATTATTTGCCACTCATCCAGCAATATTTTAGATATATCAGCCTGTAGTAAAACATACTTGTTCAAATTTTAGGACAAGTATGGTAAGAAGTTAAGGTGTCCTAATACTTAGGATAAATATGGTAATTATTTGGACAACGTAAATCCATACCATGCTTACCCTCAAATTTGAACTGCATTTTTACTAGCTGTTTGTCAGAATGCTTAGGGTAAATATGGTAAGCCCCCTAACTGAATGAAATAGCTCAGTTTATCCCTCTGTATTGTTTCAGTTTGTTGTGCTGGATGCTGGGGGCACTATCGGGTCAACAAATATTGTCAGTGAGATTGAGATGTTGTACCATACACATGCCCACACACTGATGACTACATGTGCTGCCGAGTGTATGAGGCAGTATCTTAATGACTGTGTGGAATTCGTTTGTGACCTACATACTATATCAAAAGTGAAGGTAAGTTGCCTTTGATGTTTTTGTCTTCTCTACAATTTGCCAAGTATATTTGAACTTGTTTGTAATTGCCATATAGTATCAAAAGTGAGTTACTGTTGTTGTTTTAGTCTGCAATTTGCCAGGCTCCTGGACATTCAGTGCAGCATCTCCACAACAGTTAGGGAAGGCATAACTAGCTGGGCCCAGTTGTTCAAAACTAATGATATTGTTACTTAATGTATTGTTAAATCTTTGATCATCAAATATGGCATATATGCTAATATTTTTGCTGAAAAAAATGTGAGTAGCTTTTGCATTTGCAAAAGCTACTCACAATTTTTTAGCAAAAATACCTGTGAATTAGATATTGTACTTACTAGATCAGTTCACATTTTGACCACTAACAAGCTCGTTAAGCTAACAATGCTTTAAATAACTGGGCCCTGGTGTATAGTTGTGACTGTTGTATTGAGGTCAATTCTAGCAAACCTACTTTATTAGAAAGAGGCCCCTGAAGGGAGGTAGCTGTTGTTAAGAGGTGACTTTTGGTGGTGGTTCCACTGTACAGTCATTTCCCAATTTACAGGGATAAGCAGAATTAACATTAACATTAGTTACATATATAAATGGAAAGATTAATAATTCTTGATAAGCGCAATTATATATTCATGCACCTCTGAAGAAATCGCAGTTTGCAGTAACTTTATTTTTATTAGACTTGTCATGATTTTGTACCAAAGACAAGACTGCTTGAAAATTTCATGTACATACAGTCCAACTAATTTGCAACTTACAAAAGAAAAGACATTTTTTTCAGGCAAGAACTTTTGAAGATACAAGTCTCAGTGGATGAAAATATACTTTTTGAATGTGTTGCTACAGTGAACCCTCGTTAAAATGACAGCATTTGTTCCCAGAGACATTGCCAAAATGATTTTGCTGTTGTAAAGAATACTTAATGAGCAGATTTATATATTAGAAAGGTCTTGTTTTGTTCTTATATCCTCATAAAACATATGTTTTGGATATTTGTTAGAATTGCCTCATTGAGGCAATTCTAACAAATATCCAAAACATATGTTTCTTTAAAGCAATAAATACAATATTCTGGTATAATTTGTGACTAATCGTTTCCTCTTTGGCGAAGGTTTCATGACATTCAAATTGTCATTATAATGAATTTTGTCATTGTATTGAGTGTCAATATAAAGAGGGTTGTCTGTATAAAGTAAAGTCTCAGATCATCCTGTGGAGTCTGACTAGAATCTTTGTTGTCCATTATGAGCCTTGGATTCAGGGCACCCCGAAAGAATGTGATTAGACTGCTTAGATGCACAGGCTATTCTAGGTCTTCATGGGGCACACAACATAACACATATTTTCTCACTTTATTTTGTATGTTATGGTAAAAAACAACCACAAAATAAGCAACAAATAACCCTAGTAACATAGGTAATCAGTGTAGACCCAGATCAGCTAATGCATCCACACAGTCTTGTCAGGGTCTACCCTGTTCACTGAAAGAATGTTTAAAATCCAGTGTAATCTGATACCATGACTGCACTGGCTGGTCTGGGTCTATACTTGTTGCATGTGTCACAGCATCATATTATGTTTAGAGAAGCTCAGTCATTTATTAGCTCGCCTGTACGAAGTACAAGGAGAGCTATTGTAGTCACCCCGGTCGTTTGCGTTTGCGTTTGCGTTCCCGTTCCCGTCACACTGTGTTAAAGTTTTTCAAATGCTTATATCTCAACAGTCACTCCTCACAGAGGCATCAAATTTGGAACTTAGGTACCTTGGAGGGTCTTCTGAGATTCCAAGAGAATACACCCCTGGGTTCATGCCCCTAGGTGGGGCTAGGGGTTAGAATCTAGGACACCTTTGTAATACTGTGTTAAAGTTTTTCAAATTCTTATATCTTGACTTTCACTCCTCATAGAGCATTCATATTTAGAATTTGGGTACCTGGAGGAGTCTTCTGAGATTCCAAAAGAACATACCCCTGGGTTCATACCTCAGGGTGGGCCTTGGACTTGGAGTGGGGCTAGGGGTCAAAATCTAGGACACATTTGTAAAATCTTATATGCCTACAGGTTATAGACACAACTGGTTATACATCAGCTAACTATGTGACATCGGTTTAAGTGTAAGAGAGTGAAGGTCATGGTGACCTACATTTTACGGTCCAGCTCACCTAGATTTCACGGTCCAGTGATTTTGCCTTATATCTTGAATACTATTTGTTGGATAAATGTCACACCTGGGATATTACTTCCATGTGACCCAATGAATGACCTCTTACTATATCTAGGTCATTGTGACCTATATTTCATGGTTCAGTGATTTTGCCTTATATCTTGAATACTATTTGTTGGATAAATGTCACACCTGGGATATTAGTTCCATGTGACCCAATGAATGACCTCTTACTATATCTAGGTCATTGTGACCTATATTTCATGGTTCAGTGATTTTGCCTTATATCTTGAATACTATTTGTTGGATAAATGTCACACCTGGGATATTAGTTCCTTGTGACCCGATTATTGACGTCAAAATATATCTCTGTTGGTGTGACCTATATTTCATGGTTCAGTGATTTTGCCTTATATCTTGAATACTATTTGTTGGATAAATGTCACACCTGGGATATTAGTTCCATGTGACCCAATGAATGACCACTTACTATATCTAGGTCATTGTGACCTATATTTCATGCTTCAGTGATTTTGCCTTTTATTTTTATTACTATTTCATGGAGAATTGTCATACCCGGATTATTATATCTATGTGACAAAATGATTTACATACAAATACATCTAGGTCAGTGTGACCTATATTGTATGGCTTAATGATAAAAATGTTACAATATAAAATGTACCCAGCAGGCGAGCTACGCTGTCCTACGACAGCTCTTGTCTTGAATCTTGATTTATATTTGTTCCAGAACAACATGAAGAGTGGCTGTAACAGCCTGAATGAGGACACACTGGGTAGCCTGGTGAAATCTGGTATGGCCCAGTATGTAGCTCTAGAGATAACTAGGGGTAATGGTCATGATAATAGGGCAATAGCAAGATATCTACCTTGGCTGTACCATCCACCATCCACTACACAACAGGGGTAGGTTACTTTACCTTAATATTAACTTACCTTGTTCTTTTTACATTTTTATACAAGAAATAAAGTTTATGAATAATTGGTTGACATTAAGTTGTTCTTCCTTGCTCCCAAAGAAACTCCCTGTTATGCTGAATTTATTGGTGAAATAGACACATGGATCTATACTACATGTATTTAAAAGTGTTATTGATATTCTTAAAATGGGAACATTTCAGTAAAATTCATACCGTAGTTTCCACTATTGAAAGAGGAAAATTGGAAGTTTCTTGGTGTACCAATTTTCCTCTCTGATATGCATTTTTTATACTTTAACACATGTACATTTGAAACAGAGAGAAATGTATTTGATACAGCTGAAAACAACATATATGTACTGGTAGGTATGAAAGTACAGCATATAAACTTAATGACGGTGCTCCTATAGTGGCTTGTTTGAAGAAGTAAACTTATGAGACAGTATATATGAATTACCATTATTTCACAGGAGTTTTAAGCAGTGGGCAAGCATTCTCACAAATATAAATATAATAAGCCAACAATTTTATTTTCATTTATTTATTTTTTTATTTTTTTTTTTTTTTTATGAAATGGAGTTTTGTTTGTTTCATTGTTTTTTAAGACAGGATGAATGAAAAATGTCAGAGAAAAATTAGTAGACTTCTATGTTATTGTTTTACTTTTCCACTGCTGGTGGTATGTAAAAAGCTTAAAAAAAATGGGAAAAAAAAAACAAACAAACAAAAAAAAAACTGTTTTTCAGACCAAAAGAGTTCACAGACTGTATTGGACATATCCGTCTGCTTTCCTGGCTGTTGATTGGTTCACTTACCCACACTGCAATGACTGAAGGAGCAGCCCCTATAACTTGTCTTCCCCTGCCATTAGATGCCAGCACCCACATAGCAGAACATGTTCTAGTTATAATGACAGGATTTGCTGAACAATCAAATGTAAGTAAAAATTAAAACAGTAAAACCATAGTTTCAAGAAGAAGACAAATCCTGGAGAATTCCTTGAGGGCGCAGTGATGAGTCTGATTAGGGTCTTGTTCGGTTTGTCAGTATATTCTGTCATATAGGAAGATCTGTAAATAGGCAAGGAGGGTCAAATAGGCACAGATGAACAGGCTGATCTGGTCTTTTATTGACTACATACCGTAATGACCTGAAAAATTGGGACAGATAGGCCTTTGCAAGCAGTGACTACAAAGATCAGACGCCATAGAACATGGCATCTGATCAGGGTCTACATTGTTTGCCATACATACCGCAATATCTTAGACTCATCAAGAGGTAGTAGAATGGACTATTTCAAACTTTAGGACATGTATAGTTAGTAAGTAGATAAGGTGTCCCAATAGACCTTTTTAAACACTATGTCACACAATAAACATCATTCAAAATCTCTCATTCTTTAACGCAGTGTACGTTCTAGCCTCGTTCCTATTGGATGGCAGAAAGTTGTTGTTTACGTTTACCGGACAGTATAATTGCCGATGTTTATTCAGAAAAATAAAGCAGTTTCATTCGTCAAAATTTTCTTTTTAGAAGAGATTCTCATTGAGTGACCATTTAAATGTCATCAGCACAAATATTGACATATATTTTGACTGTATAGTAGCTAAAACTAGGCGTAAAAATGGTCACCATAAAGCAATATTACGGTTGCGCGCGTGCTTGCTGATACCGGAAAAATATAATTGAAACAGTTATATTTGTCTTAGGAAAAGCAGTCAGATTGCTTCTTAAAGCAGTATTTTAAAACACTAGATAAAATTTACGATTAAATATTAACCAAAAGTGATTAATTTTCCAAGTAAAATTTGGCTTGAATCAATTGATATCAGTTGAACCGGAAATGTTTTTGCCATCCAATTTTTGGTCACATGGCGTAACATTGTAATCACATGGTCAGTAGCCCAGATGAAAACAATAACATTAAAAAGGTCTATACTAAGAGTAAGTACAGTAAATGATAAGAGCTCTTTTTATGTTGTTCATCATTTAGCAGCTACCATAGCTCTAGATAAGGTGGTGGGGGAGTAGGGTGGCGGTATCAGATAAATATTTTTCTTATTTCTCCACGAAAATGTTTGTTTAACAGAGGAACTTCATGGAGACATGTTTAAAGAAAAGTAACAATTATTTTTGAATTGTTACAAAAAACACCTTATCTGGAGCTATGAACTGCTTCTCTGTTCTTCCATGTTCAGTATTTTGTCATCAAGAAAAGATTGTGTTGTTTAAGTATCATTGCTTGAAGCCTTCTGTAGATTAGATTAAATATATTTTATTGCTTGTTATGTAAATGTAAACAATGGGATCTTGCTACAAGTTCTCTCAATATTACTTACAGCCCTTCACCAACAGTAATTACAGTCTATAGAGGAAGGCTGTTGTATAACAGAAAAAAGCAACAACAACCATTTTCTTGTGTGTTATATGAACATGCATAGCTACATGGTTGAATAAGTACTTGTATGTTTACTATTTGTGGACTAGTGATACATTCTGCAAGCGCCTTGAGTTGGAATAGCTCTAGATAAGGTGGTGTTGTTGTTTTATTTCTTTTTCAACAAAAAAGTGTTATGACACAAAAAGCCACTTATGAGTGTCCATAATATGCATTTTGAGAAAAAAACCTTATTTAGAGTTGCCAACTGTTGGGAGTCTTATTGGAATGACAATCTTAAAAATAAAAAAACAAGAGAAAAATAAAAAAAAAAAAAAAAAAAATATATATATATATATATATAATCTACTGTTGCTAATTTCACCGTTTCATCCACTAATTACAAGTTTGGGTTTTTTTTTTTCAGATTTCTGTGCTTCATATGAGCTCTCTCTTCCATGCTTTCTTCTTGTGTCAGGTAAATTTACACATCCATAATTACTCTTAAGTATTTGATATTCGGACCTGATATCCTTCACTTCCTACTGTATATGCCGTATTTTGAAATTGGACAAGTATGTGCGGCTACCATAGTATTAGATAAGTGTTTCCAGATACATGTACTTTCACTTTGCAGTAAAAACTCTCATCACATTGGTTGTACCACTTTACTGTCTGATATGGATCTTTGCTGTTTGAATATACAGTGGAACACCCATAGCTGTAGTTAAGGCGCTTTTTTTCAATCTAAAAGTAATGACATTTTTAGCTCGCCTGTACGAAGTACAAGGAGAGCTATTGTAGTCACCCCGGTAGTCCACGTTTGCGTTCCCGTTCCCGTTCCCGTTCCCGTTCCCGTTCCTATCACACTGCGTTAAAGTTTTTCAAATGCTTATATCTCAACAGTCACTCCTCACAGAGGCATCAAATTTGGAACTTAGGTACCTTGGAGGGTCTTCTGATATTCCAAGAGAATAAACCCCTGGGTTCATGCCCCTGGGTAGGGCTAGGGGTCAGAATCTAGGACACCTTTGTAATACTGTGTTAAAGTTTTTCAAATTCTTATATCTTGACTTTCACTCCTCATAGAGCATTCATATTTAGAATTTGGGTACCTGGACGAGTCTTCTGAGATTCCAAAAGAACATACCCCTGGGTTCATACCTCAGGGTGGGCCTTGGGGTGGGGCTAGGGGTCAAAATCTAGGATACATCTGTAAAATCTTATATGCCTACAGGTTATAGACACAACTGGTTATACATCAGCTAACTATGTGACATCGGTTTAAGTGTAAGAGAGTGAAGGTCATGGTGACCTACATTTTACGGTCCAGGTCACCTAGATTTCACGGTCCAGTGATTTTGCCTTATATCTTGAATACTATTTGTTGGATAAATGTCACACCTGGGATATTACTTCCATGTGACCCAATGAATGACCACTTACTATATCTAGGTCATTGTGACCTATATTTCATGGTTCAGTGATTTTGCCTTATATCTTGAATACTATTTGTTGGTTAAATGTTGCACCTGGGATATTACTTCCATGTGACCCAATGAATGACCACTTACTATATCTAGGTCATTGTGACCTATATTTCATGATTCAGTGATTTTGCCTTATATCTTGAATACTATTTGTTGGATAAATGTCACACCTGGGATATTAGTTCCATGTGACCCAATGAATGACCACTTACTATATCTAGGTCATTGTGACCTATATTTCATGGTTCAGTGATTTTGCTTTATATCTTGAATACTATTTGTTGGATAAATGTCACACCTGGGATATTAGTTCCATGTGACCCAATGAATGACCACTTACTATATCTAGGTCATTGTGACCTATATTTCATGGTTCAGTGATTTTGCCTTATATCTTGAATACTATTTGTTGGATAAATGTCACACCTGGGATATTAGTTCCTTGTGACCCGATTATTGACGTCAAAATATATCTCTGTTGGTGTGACCTATATTTCATGGTTCAGTGATTTTGCCTTATATCTTGAATACTATTTGTTGGATAAATGTCACACCTGGGATATTAGTTCCATGTGACCCAATGAATGACCACTTACTATATCTAGGTCATTATGACCTATATTTCATGCTTCAGTGATTTTGCCTTTTATTTTTATTACTATTTCATGGAGAATTGTCATACCTGGATTATTATATCTATGTGACAAAATGATTTACATACAAATACATCTAGGTCAGTGTGACCTATATTATATGATTTCGCCATATAACTTGAAAATTATTTCATAGATTATTTCATTTTGATTTTCTTAATGATAAAAATGTTACAATATAAAATGTACCCAGCAGGCGAGCTACGCTGTCCTACGACAGCTCTTGTTCTTATTTCTCCACAAAAACATATGTTGTGGGTATTCATTAGAAGCGCCTCACTGAGGTGCTTCTAATGAGTACCCACAACATATGTTTTCATGGAGAAATAAGAAAACTATTAACCCGATACCCACACTTATCTAGGCCTATGAGTCACCACAGAACAATTCTTCACAACTACAGTCACCCCACTATAATAGTCGTTTTTCTGATTGCCTGCATTTTCACTGTAAACTTAGTTTAAACATTATTTTATTTGTATAGACTGACAAACATGTACAGAGTTTGAGACCTGGAAAACAAGACATGGATAGACAAAGGGAATTCAGAAGAAAGTCTTAATGACTTCTGTATATCTGTATCCCGTATTTAAATAAGAATAAAGATTACAAGACTGTGATTTTTTTAGATCTGTCTAAAAAATAATGTATTTTAGAGAGAGCGAGTAAAGAAGTTTGAAAATATGTAGGGAGATCACTAAGACACAGAAAATACACCACTATATGCATAAGTAGAGGAGAGAATGAATAAATAATTATTTGAAAGTTAAATAGTTGCTGTAGACCTCAGCTACATGACTGTAATTAGACTTGGCTAATGTCAATCGTTGAAATTATATCAGTCATCATGCCCAGGGCCTCGGTGGCTCAGTTGGATGCGCCGTCCGACTGGAGACCAGGAGGTCGCGGGTTCAACCCCCGCCGAGGTCGGCAACATTCTTTCGTGGAGATTGATCATGAAATATTTTCTACGGTCATTCTCTCCCTTCCGCTGATTCAAGAAGGGCAGTTGTCAGTTTCTGGCGAAAGAATGTGCACAGTACTGGTTAACCGCTTAGAGGATAAGCCTGCCCAGTTAACGTGTGGTTAGGTAAACTGACCCCGCTCGACATGACCCCATTGGGTTGACTGGGCCGTAAAACCTCAACACAAACAAAGTCATCATGCCCAGTCTTATAGTAGAAACATGCCAGCTTTATTATGTACATCAGATACAGCAGATATTTACAGTAAATAAGTGATACAAGAGTAAAAAATGAGCACTCCATAGGGTATACAGTTTGTATACAAAATAAATATTTTGGGAATGTTGGTAGGCATTTTCATGTACAAAGAACTATTATGTCCAGTTCAAAGCCAAGAGGGCATTCCGTTTAGCCCACAGCTCTGAGCTACTCTAAGTAACTCTCTATAACAGCCACCTCCTTACAAAAGCCAGTGCTATTTGTTCCCAAAGATGGCTATTTTAAGGAGGTTGCATTGTATAATATAAATGTCATAAAATTTTGTACACCAAAGTTGTTGACAAAATGGCATATGCAAACAGTGCAGACCCTGATCAGACTGCTCCAGAGCAGTCTGATCTGGGTCTACACTGTTTGCCATTCCACTAAGTGTTTTAAGAAAAAGCTGCATAAAAAGCAAAATTTAGGTAAAAAAATATGGAATAAAGTGTTTGAAATTTTAGAACATTTACCATACCAAAAACATCTTTCTTCATGGTAAATTTTTATTGTAGCTGTGGACGATGTATTGTGAGAGTGCTGCAGCCCAGTACAACAGTAGCAGTGAGCAGCACATGACAGCCTCAGTGAATGTGATGGACTTCTGGGCCAGGGTCACACCAGGAATACTACAACTCCTCTCACATTCTAAAGTGGTAGGCAGAGATGTTTTATCCTTTTTTATTAATGCATAATATATCTGTTGGAACTTGATGTTTTTGCAATCAGCAGAACTGGATCACTTTTTTGTCTCTCTATGACAGTCTAAAAATTGTAGCCTTCCTTGACAGTTAACTATGTGCCACCAAGAGGTGGGTACTCATGTGTTAAGCCTGGTTTTCTCTCTGTCACAAAATCATGTCCACTCCATAACTCTCATAAACCACTTGAGGTATTTCCATATAACTTCATGCATTTGTTCACTGTCCCATTGCAATATGCAGAACCACAACTTGACCATATCAGGTAAGGTTCAAGATTTAAGGACAAACATGTAATATCTGCTTCCATATTTTCTGGAAGTCTTGATGGCTTTTTGAAACACTTTGGTAATTGCTTTTTTCCTTAGAACTAATGTGCAGAACCCACAGCCTGAACATGATGACTCAAAAGCCAGGCAAAATATTAGTATCCTCAAATTGTGTGTTCTCCATAAACACCTTAAATGGAAATGATTTTTCATTTTTAGCTCACCTGAGCCGAAAGCTCATGGTGAGCTATTGTGATCACTCACCGTCCGTCGTTGTCGGCGTCGTTGTCGTCGTCGTCGTCGTCGTCAGGATGTCCGTCTGTCCACAATCTTTAAACAACATCTCCTCCTAAACCACTGGTGGGAATTTGACCAAACTTCACAGGAATGATCCTTGGTTGGTCCTCTTTCAAAGTTGTTCAAATGGTTCCGGTTCATTGCATATCTAGGTCACAGGAGCTAAAAATAGATTTTTTAATTAAAAACTTAAAAAATCTTCTTGTCCAAATCCACTGGACCGATTTCAATATAATTTTGCAAAAATGTTCCTTTGGTGATCCTCTACCAAGATTGTTCAAGCCATTTGGATTCGTCAAAAAACATGGCCGCCAGGGGGCGGGGCTTATTTTCCCTATATATCTATATAGAAAACTTTAAAAGTCTTCTTGTCCAAAACCACTGGACCGATTTCAATATAATTTTGCAGAAATGTTCCTTTGGTGATCCTCTACGAAGATTGTTCAAGCCATTTGGATTCGTCAAAAAACATGGCCGCCAGGGGGCGGGGCTTATTTTCCCTGTATATCAATATAGAAAACTTTAAAAATCTTTTTGTCAGGAACCATTGGACAAATTTCCATATAATTTGGCAGAAATGTTCCTTTGGTGAACCTCTACCAAGATTGTTCAAGCCATTTGGATTCGTCAAAAAACATGGCCGCCAGAGTGCGGGGCTTATTTTCACTATATATCTGTATAGAAAACTTTAAAAATCTTCTTGTCAGAAACCACTGGACCGATTTCCATATAATTTTGCAGAAATGTTTCTTTGGTGATCCTCTTGCAAGATTGTTCAAGCCATTTGGATTCGTCAAAAAACATGGCCGCCAGGGGGCGGGGCTTATTTTCCCTATATATATATGTATAGAAAACTTTAAAAATCTTCTTGTCAGAAACCACTGGACCGATTTCCATATAATTTTGCAGAAAGGCTCCTTTGGTGATCCTCTTGCAAGATTGTTCAAGCCATTTGGATTTGTCAAAAAACATGGCCGCCAGGGGGCGGGGCTTATTTTCCCTATATATCTATATAGAAAACTTAAAAAATCTTCTTGTTAGAAACCACTGGACCGATTTCAGTATAATTTTGCAGAAATGTTCCTTTGGTGATCCTCTACCATGATTGTTCAAGCCATTTGGATTCCTCAAAAAACATGGCTGCCAGGGGGGGCGGGGCTTATTTTCCCTATATATCTATATAGAAAATTTAAAAAATCTTCTTATCAGAAACCACTGGAACATTGCAATATAATGTGGCAGAAATGTTCCTTTGGTGATCCTGTACCAAGATTGTTCAAGCCATTTGGATTCGTCAAAAAACATGGCCGCCAGGGGGCGGGGCGTATTTTCCCTATATATCTATATAGAAAAACTTGAAAAATCTTCTTGTCAGAAACCACTGGACCGATTTCAATATAACTTGGCAAAAATGTTTCCTTGGTGACCTTCTACCAAGATTGTTCAAGTAATCGTGATTTGTCAAAAAACATGGCCGCTAGGGGGTGGAGCTTATTTTCCCTATATATCTAAATAGAAAACTTGAAAAAATCTTCTTGTCAGAAACCACTGGACCGATTTCAATATACCTTGGCAGAAATGTTTCTTTGGTGACCCTTTACCAAGATTGTTCAAGCCGTCATGATTTGTCAAAAAACATGGCCGCCAGGGGGCGGGGCTTATTTTCCCTATATATATCTATATAGAAAACTTGAAAAAACTTCTTGTCAGAAACCACTGGATCGATTTCAATATAACTTGGCAGATATGTTTCCTTGGTGACCCTTTACCAAGATTGTTCAAGCTATCATGATTTGTCAAAAAACATGGCTGGTAGGGGGCGGGGCTTATTTTCCCTGTATATCTACATAGAAAACTTTAATGATCTTCTTGTCAGAAACCACTGGACTGATTTCAATTAAACATTGCAGAAATGTTTCTTATGTAACCCTTTATCAAGGTTATGCAAGCTGTCATGATTCATCAAGAAACAGGGCCGCCAGGGGGCGGGGTTTATTTTCCCTATATATCTATGTAGAAAAACTTTAAAAGTCTTCTTTTCAGAAACCACAGGTCCAATTTCATTACAACTTGGCAAAAATGTTTCCTTGGTGACCCTCTACCAAGATTGTTCAAGTAATCATGATTTGTCAAAAAACATGGCTGCTAGTGGGTGGGGCTTATTTTCCCTATATATCTAAATAGAAAACTAAAAAACCTTCTTGTCAGAAACCAGTGGACCAATTTCAATATAACTTGGCAGGAATGTTTCTTTGGTGACCCTCTACCAAGGTTGTTCAAGCTGTCATGATCGTCAAAAAACATGGCTGCTACGGGGCAGGGCTTATTTTTTTCTATATGTCTATATAAAAAACTTTAAAAATCTTCTCGTAAGAAACCGTTGGACCAAGCTCAATGTAGCTTGGCAAGAATGTTGCTTTTGTGACCCTCTACCAGGATGGTTCAAGCCTTCATGATATGTCAAAAAACATGGCCTCCAGGGGGCGGAGCTTATTTTCGGTATATATCTGTATAGAAAACTTTAAAATGCTTCTTGTCAAATACCTCCTGACCAATTTCAATAATGCTTTGGTGACCCTCTACCAAGAATGTTCAAGCAATCCTGATTTGTCAAAAAACATGCCTGCTTATTTTCCCTCTATATC
Source organism: Anodontia alba (assembly GCA_964016985.1). NCBI lineage: Eukaryota > Metazoa > Mollusca > Bivalvia > Lucinida > Lucinidae > Anodontia > Anodontia alba. The sequence goes on from OZ024823.1 coordinate 137,322,755, forward strand.
TAACTAGAAAACTTTAAAAATCTTCTTGTCAGAAACCACTGAACCAATTTCAGTTCAACTTGGCAGGAATGTTCCTTTGGTTACCCGCTACCAAGTTTGTTCAAGCTGTCATGATTCGTCATGGTTATAAAATTTATACATAAAATTTTAGAGCAGTGAACTTGGCTGAAACTTCAACATTAAGTATGCAAATCTGTTTGCTCAGGTGAGCGATATAGGACCATCATGGTCCTCTTGTTTAGTCATGATTTGCATAGCCCACACTTGATATTGTTGGCTTGCCATGGAAATCGAAGATAGCACATTTGAGGCCTCAAAAGCCTAGCCATTGAATAGCAAGCAATAGGATGATGAAGCATTTTTGGTTTATATATAATATACCGGTTGAGGACATCCTGTTGCTTTGCAATTCTGAAGCATCTTGCTTTATTTTATTGATTATATTATAAAGGACCTGTAGTAACCCTGATACATTGTTCATAGAAGGCAGCATCATACAATTACATTTATTATTGCTGTTGGGTAAGTTTCATCAGCAGGTATCATCCATTCAGTATAAGGCATTAAAACATCACCAGTTATTTTCAGTATTGGCAGCATACATCTGCAGTCTTTTATAGAAATGGGCATTTTACAAACATTTCAGTACAGAGCATCATACACACATTTTGTGCGTTTTTCTATCAAATTGGTTTTCAGCCTCTGGTAATCATAAAATACATAATTCTACACTTGGTACATTTCCCACCATGTCTGCAAAGGGTGACAACTTTTGTGACTTCGTGTTTGCATTGCTGCATACTGAGCCCTTTCTTAAAAGGGGTCTATTCTAAAAGGAAAGAGTTTTGCTCCCATGGGAAGCAAATCTTTTCTTTTAAGGTAGACCTCTTTTAGGAGGGAGATAACACGATTTTGACTTGTTGTCTCCCTTAACATTTGTCTCCCCTGAAAGTGTATCTATTAGCATCAGAGATTTGTTTTTCAGCAGTGGAAGTCACATGGTTAAAATGTTTTTATGAAAATCATAGATGTTTTCAGCAGAGGGCATGGTATAGTTAAATTAAATGTTGTACACATCTTAACCGTTATTTTTAGCACTGGGCATAATATAAGTCAAACTTGTGTAATATGCAAGCACCTATGGGAAAGACAGGTGTTTGCTTAACCCTTGTCCTGCTGAACCCGGATATGTACTGCCTTTGCAAACAGTGTAGATCCAGATCAGTTGGCTTCTGAAGAAGCCAGCTGATCTGGATCTGCACTGTTTGCCATTTAGTATGTGAATTTATATCAACAATCTGGATCAAGTAATGTGATTGGCTGAAAATTAGAAATTGGCATAGCATCTTAATTTATTCAGCAGGACAAGGGTTAATACGGGTATTTTCCTCATCTTTACCATTATTTGGATCTGAAACAGTGGGATTTAAGACAGGTGATTGCTTAATACAGGTGGCCTGTAATACAGGTGTGACTGTAATAAACTTTGATTTGAGCGTCATATAATTGTTTCAGTAGATGCTATCATAGAGTTATTTACAGCACTGAATTCCAATTTCACACCATACAGTTATTTTCTGCAGTAGTGTTAAGGGCCTGTTGTACTTGCAGTACGTGGGGAAGGGGTCATGCCAGCATTTCTTCTGTCTTCTGATTCTTCTGTCATTCACTTTTTCTTTGCCCTTTTCTGTTTCTCTGTTTCCTCTTCTCTAGGAGCTGTCTATTTACTTCCTTTCTGTGGTAGATAACTCAAAATGACAAAATGACCCACAAGGGTTGATGCATCATTAAACTAGAACTCAGAAGAACTCAACAGTGGACATCATAAGCATTGCAGGTAACACACACACACACACACACACACGCACACACACACACACACACACACACATGATTATAGTATATGTTTACTTGTAAAGGTGGACAGCTTGCTGTTTCACGTGGAATGCAAGATATTCTGACTGTCATACCTAACATGTACAGTGGAAGTGTCTTTATGAATATTAAATGTTCAGGTCAAAGCGGAAGGTCAGTTTGGTTGATCTGTACTTATTATTGTTTAATATTTAAATAATTTTAAAATACTACTAAACTTGTTTACAGAGTGTCTGATAAAAATATTTCAATAGGTTCAACTAATATAAACCTAGTATCTTGTCAGAGAAACTCCTATAGAGGCCAAAGACAAATGCTAGATTTTTATTGGTTTTGTCTTTGTTACTGCTACATGTGAATCAGGAGAAACCAACTCTGGAGGTTTGCTGTGATGTTGTTATGGTTAATTGCACATTTTAGTATGGTAAATGTCCTAAAAAATTGTACACCAAAATTTCTGACAAATTGACAAATGCAAACAGTGCAGACCCAGATCAGACTGCTCTTTCAGGAGCAGTCTGATTAGGGTCTAGACTGCCATTCCACTAAATATTTTAACCCATTGTAGTCGGGAGGCCCATAAAAGGGTAACTGGCAAACAGTGCAGACCCAGATCAGACACCGCAGAACGCAGTGTCTGATCAGGGTCTCCACTGTTTGCAAATAGTTTAGCCATTTTTCTCTAGGAATATGTAAATCTCATAGCCGGACATACCTAAAATTGAAATTGGACACTTTCAATATATAGTGTGGGAGAGTCTGTTCAGTATATAATGGGTTAAGAAACAACTGCATAAAAAGCAAATTTAGGCTAAAAATATGGAATAAAAAGTTCAAAATTTTAGGACATTTACTGTAGCCACTTAGCAGAAATTTTACCTATGAGAAATGTCATGCAATAGTCTTCTTATGCCAGGGTGAAACATGCACACTAGCTGTATACAGAGCTGTAGATAAGAGGGTTACAAGATAAATATTTTTCTTAATTCTCCATGATAATATGTGATGCACAATGCATGAAAAGGGCCCTTATGTAATTTGTGGACAGTGCAGGCCCTGATCAGCATGTGCATAAGCGCAGGTTGATCTTGGCCTTCGTTATCCGCTTACAGAATCAGTGGATACTTTAGTGTATGTCAACATACAGAAAATGCCCAGATTAGACTGCACAGATATGCACACTGATCTGGACATTGTCCACAAAATGCACAAGGGCCCTTTTCTTGCATTGCGCTTCATATGTTTTGGGTACTCATTAGAAATATCAATGCTTTTACTGAAAAAAAAGCATATCAGCTAGAGCTCTGTGTGATAGTCATTACCTTCAGTGTCCTCATCTTGCTTCTGCGGATAAAGGAGCCATAAATTGAGAAAATTTAACTGATGACATATATCCAGGGAACACTGATCACTGAGCTCATCTGCACTCTGAACAGCCTTTGTTAGGCACTCTGTGTATAGCCAAGGATCCAGTATTTATTAATCCAGTATTTATTAAGCACCAAGCAAAATTTGTAGCAGATGACATAAATTTTTATTTTTTTATTTTTCAGAGAAAACAAGTCTTGATATTTCATGTGAATCGTCTGCTTGGCAAACGATTCACATGACATGTCAAGACGTGTTTTCTTCTGAAAATAAAAAAAAAAAAAAAAAAAATCAGTCTGCATAGGAGCAGGCATCTTCATGCAGGCAGTAATGACTGATGAGACTGCTGGCATTGTGCAGGCTTATCAGAATTCTTTGCAGGTTGCACATGTCATAAATTACATTCTTAGGTGAGGCCAGTGAAGATATGGTCAGACTGCATTTACCCTTAAAGTTCCAATCACATCTTCAGCAGACAACATTTTGAAATAGTTCTATTTTATTTTGTTTTATTTTTATACCCCGCCACACAATAGTGGCGGGGTATTATGTTTTCTCATTGGTCATCCGTGAGTCCCTCCGTCTGTCCTTCCATCCGTCCATCTGTCGTACGTCCGTTCGTCCGTCCGTCCATTTTTCATTTCCGGATGATAACTTGAGTAAACATCAATGGATTTTCACCAAACTTGGTATGTGCATTTATATTGTGGAGATCTGGTTTGGGATTGCTAATGGGCAAATTTCGTCAATTTTTGATGGAGTTATCTGCCCGAGACACACCCATATTTTCGTTTCTGGACTATAACTTGAGTAAATAACAAGGGATTTTCATCAAACTTGCTATATGCATTGACATTAAGAAGATCTGGTTTGGGATTGCTAATGGGCAAATTTCGTAAAATGTTTACGGAGTTATCTGCCCGAGACACGTCCATATTTTGGTATCCGAATGATAACTTTAGTAAATAACAAGTAACCAAACTTGCTGTATGTATTGACAGTAAGGAGATCAGGTATGTGCATTTATTTTGTGGAGATCTGGTTTGGGATTGCTAATGGGCAAATTTTGTCAATTTTTGATGGAGTTATCTGCCTGAGACACGCCCATATTTTCATTTCCGGACTATAACTTGAGTAAATAACAAGGGATTTTCATCAAAATTGCTATATGCATTGACATTAAGGAGATCTGGTTTCTGATTGCTAATGGGCAAATTTTGTAAAATGTTTACAGAGTTATCTGCCCGAGACAGTCCATATTTTCATTTCCGGATGAAAACTTTAGTAAATAACAAGGGATTTTAACCAAACTTGCTGTATGTATTGACAGTAAGGAGATCAGGTTTGGAATTGCTAATGGTCAAATTTTGTCAAATTTTTACAGAGTTATCTGCCCGAGACACGTCCAAATTTTCATTTCTGGATGATAACTTGAGTAAATAACAAGGCCTTTTAACCAAACTTGTTATATGCATTGATATTATCAAGATATGCTTTAGGATTGTTATCTGTCCATTGATATTATCAAGATCTGGTTTAGGATTGTTGTCTGTCCCTTCGTCATTTTCTTTCCAGACATTTTCGCAACGATAACTTTAATACATAAATAATTGCTACGGCGGGGTATTATGCTTGCGGTGCTTTTATTTTATAGAGAAGATAAGGTAGACTGTGATTATGATTTCATAAGAATCATATGCTAGTATCAGATGATTCACATAAAGTGTAAACATCATTTTCTCTGAAAAAACAATATGGAAAAAAAATTAAAAGATTTAGACTGTCATCTGCTACAATCTTATATGGTAATTTACGGGTTGATAATATGCATCTGAACTATTTGCATGATATGGATCATGTCACATGCAGACAGCACGGTTCTGGATCAGCCATTGAACCTGAACTATTCAGTATCCTGGCAGGGCTGTAGATAAACATGACCCAGTTGTTCAAAGCATTGTTAGCTTAACAAGCTTGTTTGTGGTCAAAATGTTAACTGTTCTAGTAAGTACAATATCTAATTCACAGGTATTTTTGCTGAAAAAATGTGAGTAGCTTTTGCAAATGCAAAAGCTACTCACATTTTTTCAGCAAAAATATTAGCATATATGCCATATTTAATGATCAAAGTTTTAATGATACATTAACTAATGACATTGTTAGTTTTGAACAACTGGGTCAAGGAGTATGTAGCTGGCAGAATTTGCAGACAGTAAGAAGTAACTTCTTTTGCACACAGGAAGAATAAGCTTCTTTACTTACTTTTATCTAAAACTAAAGCTTGCTGTTTCTTTCAAATTGTCACCACAAAGAAGACAGTTTGAGTGAAATTTATTAATTATTTTTTAGGAAAAAATTGTGTAAGAAAAAATATTTTAAAATGTCATCTGTTGTTTGGGAAATTCAGCAGACTGCAGATTAATCTATTATGTTGCTGTGTTAATATTTTTTTTTTTTTTTTTTTTTTTTTTTTTTTTTATGGGTTTATATGAATGCTTAATAGAGTGGACCCTGTTAGTTAGGGTTAACATATTCAGAAGACTTGTTAAGGAGGAGTATTTGGTGATATTTTCTGGGTTCATTTTTAGTAGTTTTTTTATAAAACCATTTGTTGTGGGTACTAATTAGAAGTGCCTCACAAAGCATCTCAAATGAGTACCCACAGCATAAGTTTTTATAGAGAAATTGAGAAAATTATCCCAGACATCATCAAATATCCTCCTTAACAAGTCTTCTGATATTGTTATCTTAAAAGACTGGAGGAATGTACATCTGCTATTAAATCTAAAGCCTTGCACAGTCTGCATATGGTAGTTAATTTTCACTTTACATTGTTTGTGATTTGTTTTTCAGCTATTAATCCTAAGTCTTTTCCCAGCAAATGTATTTTAAAATCAAAATTCAACCTGCTCACCATTTATGTATTGTGTTGCAGAGCCTGTTTTTCACCTGACTGTGTAGATTAGATTAAGCTCTAATTTTGTATAAACTGTATTGTAATGTCTTGTCTTGTGTTTGTTGTATTTTTACCCAGTTCAATTGCATGTTGTCTTGCCCCAGTGTCAGAGAAGTTGAGGGAGCATATTGCTTCTGCCATATTTGTCTGTCAGTCCACTTGTCCAATGGTCAGTGTGTAATTTTGTGTACATTTTATAACTAATGAACCATGAATTGTAGGGTCATAAAATTTCTTATGTGGATTGTCTATCAAATATAACTGACTTTTGTTTCTTCTGTCACTTCTGTGGAACACTTATGTGAAGGCTGTGATTCATGGTTGTGGCCTTTCCTGAGCAACTTCATATATATTTCTGCCATGTGCATCATGTGACAGGGACCTTAAGGTCAATGGAGGTCATCCCCTCAATGCTCAAGTTATCATACTGAAACCAACTTTCAATGTTGGTCAGGAACCATAACCTACGTCAGAATCAATAAGTAAATGCCATTTTCAAAATGACTTGTGTTTAATCACCATTGAGCCATCAAACAAGTTTTGTTTGAACTGGATGAAAGAAAATCATGGAAAACAATATTTAGCATTAATTAGGGGCCATAACTCAAGTCAGAATCAATAAGTTAATGTTGTCCTTGAACTAACTTTCTGTTTTGTAGCCATTTAAAACCATACATGTTTTGTTTAAACTGGATGACTGAAAGTCAAGTTATTAATCCGTAGTCATGTCTAAATACACTTTCATGGGGTAAGCCTATTTGAGAGCTTTGCAGGACCTCAGAAATAATGCTCATCCTTAAGTTCTAGGTTGTCTGACAGGCAAGGGAATGCACTTTATCACAAACCTTCATTTGTCTCTATTCAGGGCCAGTCGGTGAAATACTTCTACAAAATTAGTCAAATTTCATCACTTTTTGTTTTTCAGTGGGGGTGGGGGGTGCATTTAGGTCTCGCCCCTATCTGATCAAATAGGCTCCTGTGCCAACCACGGGTACACTGCTTAATCAATTCGGATGATAAATGTACACAATTGGTGAATGTATCGTCACAAATTTTCAAGTGTTTCCTGTGATAGCCACATTTGGTGCAAGTGTCTTGGAGCTCTGTTTGTTATATAATTGTGTGAAACAAACACCAGTTTGTAACACAATGTGCTATCACATGATAATCACATGATCACAACTGTAAGCTTGTCTGTTGATACATCGCATATGCCAGTTTAAATAAAATGGATGGAAAACAAAGGAAACGACAGATGCTCAGGTAAGGGTACTCCTTCCATACACCATGATAAAAGAAAACTTAGCAGGATAAGGGTTAAATGTAAATCAGTATTTTACATTTATCTAGGGACATACTTCATGTCAGAATTGGCATGTAAATGCTGTTTTTGAATTGAAGCTATGTTTACTGGCCATTAAATCAGATGACAGAAATTCAAGTTTTTATCTAGCAAGTCTTTATAGATATGCTTGCACATGTAGTATCACAGTATTAGAACATATGTTTGGGAATTTTCTTAACTGCTTCTGTGGATAAATATCCCACTTAAAATACAGGGCCCAGTTGTTCAAAGCGTCGTTAGCTTAACGAGCTCGTTAAGGGTCATTTCGTTAACTTTTTTAGCGGGTTCAATACACAGTATTCTCATATTTTTTGCTGAAAAAATGTGAGTAGCTTTTGCACTGCAAAAGCTACTCACATTTTTTCAGCAAAAAATTTCAGCGTATTTGCGTATCACTCGATGTAAATTTTAACGAATCGTTAACTAACGACATCGTTAGCTTTGAACAACTGGACCCAGATTACAATTTACATCCAGTTACAGCTTCTTACTTAGATATGTGTACTAATAGTTGCTCTGTTTTGTATGTCTGCATCTGTTTGTCTATGTTTTAACTTATAAATACTAGATGTTAAGCATTATTAAAGATCTATTTTATTATTATTGCTTTTTAGCTTTAATTTAAATATTTCTTATTAGCAATTAAACATTTACAGTTATAATTTGCAGTATCTAGCACCGTAGACAATTTTCATGACTTCCTGTTTACTGTCATGCACATCAAGGATCTTCTGAAAAGATCTACTCTAAAAGGAAAGAATTTAGTCCCAGGAGGAGCGAATTCTTTCCTTTATGGAAGACCTGTTTTCAGAAGGGGACAGAAACAATTTTGAAAGGGTTGCCTCCCCTGAATGTGTATCCCTTCCCCTTAAAACACCCTGGTTCTGCCTTGTGAAAGTCCTATTATTGAGTATATGTATACCAAAGAGTGAAGACCTGGGTACTGATTGGCTTCACAGGTCTTGTCTTTGCTGTTTTTCCAGTGTCTATTCAGTATTATCAACAAGGAAATTTCTAAATTGATTTGTATTACTAAAAACTATTAGAATTACTAAACTAAGCCTCTTTCTGTATAATTTTTAGTTCCTTTACAATGGGTATAGATAAAATATTTTTTAAAACAGCAAAAAAAAAAAAAAAAAAAAAAAAGAGAAAAATCATGTAGTACTTATTAGAATCATCATAGTGAGGTAGTACTAATGTGTACCCTCATTGTGGTGCATTGTAATGGAGAATTAAAAATAGTCTGGCTACCCCTCTTATCTGTAGCTCTGATAAATTTACTGAATATAATTAAGAAAATTGAATGACCTCTTTGTACCACCAATTAACATAGTTTCAGATAAGAGGGGGCATCCACATACTATTGTTCTTATTTCTCCAAGAGTGGTGCTTCTAATGAGTAACCACAACTCAGTTTTTGTGGAGAAATAAGAAAAATATCACAACATTATGAAAACAGGCCTATTCAAATATATAGAAAATTTCACCTCCAAAAACCGAAAATTTTCAGGTAAAAACTCTGATATTTTTCATATTGCTGCTCAAAACATAGATTGTGGGTACTCGTTAGAACCGCCTCACCGAGGTGATTATAACGAATACCCACAATCTATGTTTTTGAGCAGAAATAAGAAAAATAATGTAAACCCCTGTAAACCCCAGTTCTACTATATAAAAGTGGGGTTTAAGGGGGTCAAAATTATATAGGCATGTTTTCGTGATGGTTTTTAGTTGAAAAACACATTATCTGGAGCTATGGAATAATTTAGATTACTGTATTATTGTTGTAGCTTGCTGAAATGGTAAATCTTCACTTCCTGAGCTTGATGGAGGCACTACAAGAATGTAACTCTAGTGTACTAGCCAAGGTAAGGACAGATATCAGAAAATACCATATTTACGCTATTTAGACACAGGCCTGAGCAAGCTGTAAACCCAAATGCAGACTGACATCTGATCATGGTCTACTCTGTTTTCCCCTCATCTAACAGTTTTACATGTACATGAACAGTCAGTAAAGTGGGTCTCCACTTATATTTTTGTACATATTTGAGGACAAGTAAGGAGTCCCAATATTTAAGCATAGGTCTAGATAAGAGTGGGTATCAGGTAAATATCTTTCTTATTTCTCCACGAAAACATATGTTGTGGGTACTCATTAGAAGTGCCTCATCAAGGTGCTTCTAATGAGTACCCACAACATATGTTTTCGTGGAGAAATAAAACTATCAATACTTTTGAGTTGAAAAACGCACCTTATCAAGACCTATGTTTAAGGTAAATATTGTTCATTTTCACAAATTAGATAACTTATTAGGCAGATTATATGCTTCACTTGGTCAATAGTAAAGTGTCTACTTTACATTAATTGGGCCCAGTTGTTTAAAACTTAACGAAGTTGTTAGCTAACTTAACGTTAAAATTTCTATCTTCAAAATATGGCAGATACATTGATATTTTTTGCTGAAAAAATGTGAGTAGCTTTTGCAGCTACTCACATTTTTGCAGCAAAAATATCAATGTATTTGAAAATACCTTAGCTACTACAGTTAACAAGTTTGTCATGAATGAGCTCATTAAGCTAACGATACTTTGAACAACTGGGCCCTGGTTAGTAAATAGGTACTACCATATTTGCACTATTCTTTCACTTGGGACTGAGCAGCTGGGAGTTAGGACTGGATGACAAGGTGTCAGAATAATGTGACAGTCTGGAATGTCACATCTTGCATCTTAGGCTTGATATTTCATTGAAGCAGCACTCTAAAAATGAGCATTGACATCCCTTTCACACCTAGACACCATTGTGATATAACTGAAAACTGTTGAAGTCAATATTAAACCAAAACACAAGTATGCATGTGTACCCTCTCACCAGCTACTGACATTGTGTGTAAAAACATACAGTATTCTATGATACTGTATGATAAATGATCCTGATCAATCTTGAGGTTTGTGGCTGAACTGGGTCTTCAGAGCTTTGCTTGTCACTCGCCTCATATACATGTACATGATACAGGGTACACACACATACACACACACACACACACACACACACAAAAACGTGCCTATATAATTTTGACCCCCTTAAACCCCACTTTTATATAGTAAAACTGGGGTTTACAGGGGTATACATTATTTTTCTGATTTCTGTTCAAAAACATAGATTGTGGGTACTTGTTAGAACTGCCTTGGTGAGGTGGTTCTAACGAGTACCCACAATCTATGTTTTGTACAGAAATATGAAAAATATCAGAATTTTTTGTCTGAAATATTTCATTTTTTTTGGTGGTAAAATTTTCAGTATATTTAAATAGGCGTGTTTTCGTAATGCACACACATAAAGCCATATGCAAACAAGAAAAAAAGCCAGGTTCAACTGCCCTCTGTATTGTCCTGTCAGAAATACTTTTCAGAGGATTTGTTGATTCTGGGATAATTTTCTTTGTTTAAAAGAACCTTTCTAATCATATCAAAACAGATTATAGCTCTTTTAAAAGAGATTAACATTTTCAATAAACTGTATATAAACAACCCTGGTCTTGCTGAACCCGGATATGCCCCATCTTTGAAAACAATGTAGATCTGATCTGGATCTACACTGTTTGTCATTCAGTTTGTAAATTTGTATTTTGTATCAACAACGCAATCTGATTGGCTGACAATTAGAAGTGGGTGTGGCATCTTAAATAAAGGCTTAACTTTATATTTCTTCTACATGCTTTTTAAATTCAAATCATAATAATTAAATTTTATAATATCCTTATCATGGAATGTTAGTTTTAACATTTTTAAGATATATGACCAACAGCTTGAATTGTCTTTAAACAAAGTATCATTCACTCACTCATTCCATTAATATTTTGTTTTCCAATTTCAGCTGTTCCCTATGTGGACATCCATTCTTTATGCCTACCATGGTCAGGTTAGTACATAATCAGAATTCATCTGGGCCCAGTTGTTCAAAGCTAACGACATCGTTAGTTAACAATTCGTTAAAATTTACATCGAGTGATACGCAAATATACTGAAATTTTTTGCTGAAAAAATGTGAGTAGCTTTTGCACTGCAAAAGCTACTCACATTTTTTCAGCAAAAAATATCAAAATATTGTGTATTGAATCCGCTAAAACAGTTAACGAAATGACCCTTAATGAGCTCGTTAAGCTAACGACGCTTTGAACAACTGGGCCCTGTTCTTTATTGTTTGATCATCTTATCATGTCTTTTAAAGTCTGTTATTATGAAAAGTTTGTGTGATACGAGGGCGTGTCAATAAATAACCAGCCTATCCCATTTCAGATGGACTGAGATGGTCACGATTTTCATGCTTTGTTTCAATATATGATTTATACATGGGTACAAAATTACAGGCATATCGAGTCATTCTTTAATAAGATATTGAATGTCAAACATGGCTAGTGATGCAAAGGCATGCTTTTCATCTAAAGTTGAGTACCGTGCTATAATTCGGTACTTGTATTTAAAAGGTAAAACAGGCAAGGAAATACATGGCGAGTTAGCCGATGTTTATGAGTCTTCTGCACCATCTTATGCTCAGGTTAAATTCTGGGTAGGGGAATTCAAACGCGGTAGAACGTCTTTAGATGAAGCCAGGTTTGGGCGCCCACTGGATGCCACTGACGGAGAAATGTGTAAGAAAGTTCGGGATCTGGTGTACTCTGACAGGCGAACTCAGGTGGAAGAAATAGCGCAGGCATTAGGCATTTCACATGGTAGCGTTTCAACAGTCTTACATGATCGTTTAGATATGTGCAAGCTAACAGCCCATTGGGTCGCCAAAGTGATGAGCAAATGGCAACCAGAGCATCAGTATGCAGCACCTTTTTGAAGTGTTTTAGGTCACAAAATGATTTTCTTTTGCGTCTGGTGACTGTAGATGAGACTTGGGTTCATTATGAGCCAGAGAATAAAGCTTAGAGTCGTCAATGGGTAGGGCCTGGGTCCCCGAGGCCAAAGAAGTTCAAGACGCAACCATCTGCTGGCAAGGTGATGGCCACAGTATTTTGGGACGCAAAAGGCATTATTATGTTGGACTTTTTACCCAAGAGATGTACAATAACTGGAGTGTACTATGCAAACTTGTTAGACAAGCTGAGAACCGCTATGCGTGAAAAACTCCGAGGTAAACTCTCTAAAGGTGTTTTGCTGCAACAGGACAATGCGAGAGTCCACACTTGCAAAGTTGCAATGGATGCTGTAGAGCAAAATGGGCATGAATTAATACTACATCCTGCTTATTCGCCTGACCTAGCTCCTAGAGACTTCTTCCTATTCCCAAACTTGAAAAAGGATATCCGTGGACTTCATTTCCAGTCTGATGAAGAAGTCGTGACGGCAGTTGAGGCGTGGGTCAATGGAAAGGACCCTGACTTTTTCAGTTCTGGGCCGATGGCACTTGAACACAGTTGGTCTAAGTGCATCACACTAGAGGGCAATAACATCGAAAAAGAAGAGGTGGATCTCAACCGGAAATAAGTTAGGCTGGTTACTTATTGACTCACCCTCGTATGAATCATAAACAGAATGGCAGTTATAAGAAGTCACACTTAGGGCTGCTCAGTTAGCAAAAGTTAGTATCTTCCTTGTCTTTGGAGTGCCAGTTCTTCAAGAGCTGTATATTGTAAATGTGTATGGCACACTCTGATCTGGGCCCAGTTGTTCAAAGCACCATTAGCTTAACAAGCTCGTTAGTGGTCAAAATGTAAACTGTTCTAGTAAGTACAATATCTTTGCTGAAAAATGTGAGTAGCTTTTGCTAACTAATGACATGGTTAGTTTTGAACAACTGGGTCCTGATTATTTGATTGCACTGATCAGTATATGTCTACAACATTGGCATATCTGATGAGATAAATTTGCGTAGGAAACAGTCAAATAATGCAGTTGTCGAAACCAAATTTTGAACCTGTCTGAAAATATTGGACCTGTGAAAATGTATAACCAGTCCACAGAAATACAGGAGCTTGATCATAATAAAACCTGCATATTACCTTACAGTCGGGTCTTATGATCTTGCACATCCTATGATCTTGTGCAACTAATAGTTTCATATTTTGGGAAACCTCTCCGCTGTTTCCAAGTCTTTTGTCATGAGAAAATTCAATGTCAAACTTTTCTGCAGTGCTGAATAAATTAGCGATGGTAGATGAGGGTTCTAAGTCAAAGAAAACAATTCACATGAAATTTCAAGATAAATATTTTAAAATACTTTGTGCTAATACTTTAATTCAGGAAAGTAAATCAGGATATAATTATCGCACTAAAGTTTATTTCCATACTTTCTTTGTTTCAGTTACCTGGTCACCTGCAAGTTCGACTGCAGGCCGTACAGAACTGGCAACCTCCAGCACCCTCCACTGACCAGACATCAGTCAACTCTAGTATACTCTTAACCTGGCTAAAGCGAATACAGTTTAAACTGGGACAGATAGAGGTCCAGTCTTCTGCAGTTACCCAGTTCTACACAGTTTAAAGGTGTTTTATATCTTAAGGGAAAAGACTACACCTTCAGAGAAGGCAGTTGTCAAAAGTTTTTGCAACCCTCCTGAGAGAGGTCTACTTTAAAAGGAAAGAAATCAATCATTGCCTTTGGGGAGAAATTCTGCCTTAAAGTAGATTCCTTTTAGAAAGGGGTTGATGTGTAGGAAAATGAAACAGAGAATGTCACAAAAGTTGTTCTTCTTGTAAAAGAATTGTCTTGCTTGTTAACTTGGCTGAAGAGAAGTTAAAAGGACAAAGGTCCGTTTCTCTGCTAGAACACAGTTCTGCACTTTAATTGTGTTATATTTTATAATGAATGGATGTAGCTGGAGGTTATGCCCCCATTTTGTAATGCTTAGCAGTGCTATGCGGAGTAAAAATTACAGCAGATGGCGTTATGAAATGTTTTTCGTATTTTTCCCAGAAAACAGGCTTTGATGACATTTCATGCAAATTGTCTTCTCAGTTCTCTGAAAACAGACATTGTCATTTCATGCAAAATCTAAGGAGACAATTTGCATGAAATGTCAGGATATTTTCTGGGAAAAGTAAAATAAAAAAAATAAAAAAAAAATTGAAAATGGCATCTGCTGAAATTTTTATCTATGCAAGTCGGTCATTCGGACACGGGCTCTGTGCTTCATGTACAATGGAATGGTATATTGAAATTTGTCTGAAAATAAGTTATCTTAACTTTGATATGAAGTTTTTACATTTTCTTAGGAGTTTGAAGTAAGTCTGTTCTCATCTTTTCGCGCATGGGCATTTTTGTGTGGATACATAATTGGTTTGATACATAGGTAATGAATGACAGATAAGAAAAAAAATATCACTACTTTTGTCATCTGCTGAACTTGCTTATAGAATACTAAAGTTTAAAAAAAAGCTGATTAGCCCGAACACCTTGGAATATGTAGCATTCATGTCCTGAATGTTATAAAAATTATATGTAGTCGGATCTTGACATGCATACTGTAAAATTGCTTTGGTAGCATTCTAAAAAAAAAAAATCCAAGAAAATAGGTTGACATTTCATAAGAATCACATTGACCCTTATTTTTCTTGGAAAAAAAACAAAAATACACTTAAATATTCTAGAATGCCATCCAAGTGGGCTCTCAATGTTGAAAAGTCATTTCAACATTGATTCCAGGTCAAGGACTGACTCAGTGTTGAAAGGACATTGTTTAAACATTGTGTGCCTGCTGGGACCTGCTGCTGTTGTATTGTGACTGACACTTTAAGGGGTAAGACAGGTTCAGTCAGGTACACCTTCATTGGTAGGATGTCATCTTTTATATTGTGCATAAACCATCACTTGAGCTACAGCATGTGAAAAGCTACGGTAAATGTCCTAAAATTTTGAACACTTTATTCCATACCTTTTTGGCCTAAATTTTGCTTTTTATGCAGTTCTTTCTTCAAATACTTGTTGAAATGGCAATGTTTGACCCTGGGTCTACATTGTTTGCATATGCCATTTTGTCAGAACTTTTGGTGTCCGAAATTTTAGGACATTTACCGTATGTTTATAAGCTGAGGTGATATGCACAGGTACAGGTCAAACTGCTCATCCACAGTCTTATGGCATTTACTATCTTTTGATACGGTCAGTCGCCAATGGTTTTGTAAATTGCAAGTGAAGGTCCTGATCAGACAGCATGGATGGATGGTTTGACCTTGATCTTTGATATTAGTTTATGCCTCAAGGACATCTTTTCATTTCATATGGCCCTGACAGTTGATTATGAATGTCTAATCAATTTCAAATATACATTAGTTGAAACTTTGTGTATTATCTAGTCTGTTTAATTTTTAATATAATTTTAGATATACAGAACTTTAGACTTTTTGAGTGTCTAGTCAATTTTACAGCTTTATCTGTCCAATATTTGTTTCATTCTTTTTATATATTATTTTAGATATATTCATATTAGATATTGAAGTTTGTTATTGTCAACCCATGGTTCTCTTATTGTTACTGGCCTGAATGAACATTACATACAGACCCAGATCAGACACTGCAGAAGACAGCGTCTAATCAGGGTCTACACCATTTGTTTCTAATTCAACAATATTTTACATATTAACCCTTAACCTGCTGAATAAATTAAGATTCCATGCCCACTTCTAATTTTCATCCAGTCAGATTACTTGATGCGGATTATTGCTATAAATTCACATACTTAATGGCAAACAGTGCAGATCCAGATCATTTGGCTTCTTCGGAAGCCAACTGATCCAGATCTACACTGTTTGCAAAGGCAGGACATATCAGGGTTCAGCAGGACAAGGGTTAACAGATTGTCCAATGGACTTGTCCACATTTTAGGGGAAGTATAGAAGGATGTCGGAGTACTTAGGGTAAATTGGCACATCGTTGTTGATGTGTTTTCTTCTTGTTGATTTTTTTTTGACATGACTGCTGAGATTTTGTTTCATTTACTTCTTTTAATTATCAAAATTATGGAGATGCAGGGGAATGGTGCTCTATGGTGACGCTGTTACCTGACTTTAGATTTTGTAAAATTTTTCTGGTTGTTGTAATACTATTTGCATTTGTTGGGACAAGTTTACCATTTTATTATTTTGGACTTATTCATGGGAATCATCTTTCAAACGGTTAGAAAGTTTTATTCCCAGAAATTGTTGCATCATAACATTTGAATGTGTGTGTGTGTGTGTGTCCATTGAATCATATAGATAGTGATATAATTGATGAGATATGATGTGAGATGACACATATGCTTGATGAAATAGCTAACTAGTCTAGAAATTAGAAACAGATTTATGTACATATACATTTATTACCACTGGTAGACATTTGGCATGCATCCATCTATATAAGAATTTCTTTGGCCCAACATATGACTTTTTAAAGCGTGATTATTTTACACAATTTGACAAGAGTAACATATAGGTGTAAATGCTCAGTTTTGTCTGTTCTTTGTGAAGCTATAGACAGCTTTGACAGGATTCCAGCTCTATTTAAGAGGAAGACGAAAATGTTGTTGGTGCTCGTTAGAAGCACCTCCTCAAAGGGTTTCTAATGAGTATCCATAATATCAGTTTTCATGGAGAAATAAGAATACCATCAGTCCTGTTTTTGCTCTGGAAAATAATAAGAAAAATATTTCAAACTGTTGCCTGCTGGAAGTTTTACCCAGCATGCAAAGCATTAAAACTCTGGAATAAAGCATTTTAAATGTTTGGACATTTACTTTATCCATAGAATAACAAACTCTTACATTTAGATTACTCCCTTTACATAGAGCCTTTGTTAGCTAGAGTTCTGGGCCCAGTTGTTCAAAACTAACGATGTTGTTAGTTAACATATCGTTAAAACTGATCATTAAATATGGCATATACACTTATATTTTTGCTAAAAAAAAAATGTGAGTAGCTTTTGCTTTTTCAAAAGCTACTCACATTTTTTCAGCAAAAATACCTGTGAATTAGATATTGTACTGACTAAAACAGTTAACATTTTGACCACTAACAAGCTCATTAAGCTAACGATGCTTTGAACAACTGGGCCCTCATGTTTTTTGTTTGTTTTTTTCTTGGTCAGAGGCTCATAGGTGTAGACAAGGCACTTTCTTCAACCAAAAAGTATTAATAATTTTCTGGTATCTCTAATGAATATGTATGTTGTCAGTACAAATCAGCTTGGTGAGACACTTCTAGTTAGTACCCATATTTTTCATGGAGAAATAAGAACTACATCTGGGCCCAGTTGTTCAAAGCTAACGATATCGTTAGTTAACGATTCGTTAAAATTTACGAGCGATTCTTAAATATACTGAAAATTTTTGCTGAATAAATGTGGGTAGCTTTTGCATTGCAAAAGCTACTCACATTTTTTCAGCAAAAAATATCAGAATATTGTATATTGAATCTGCTAAAACAGTTAACAAAATGACCCTTAACGAGCTCGTTAAGCTAACGACTGTTTGAACAACTGGGCCCTGGATAGCCCTCTATTCTAGAGCTGTAGAGGCTTATCTAGCATTGATAGCATTTTTTTTTTTTTTTTTTATCTTCAAAATCAGTTTATTGTATTTCTCAGTAGTGATATGAAAATTGTGATATCATTTTGTTTAGTAATTTATATTAAGGAATCTAACAGTATGCTTGTACAAAGTTGTTAAATTGTTGTGGATTGTGCAATAAATACACGTTACAACAAAGATGGCTTGATTCTATGTCATCGCCAATGAACCTGCAGCAATGCACATTGAAGTAATCAAGGTTTGTTCAGGTAGCTGGTATGATGATGGTTAGGGCCTGATGGCCTTGCAGCAGGTGGGAGGAGACATGTTAGAATTTCTTATTTATGCACTATATGGTCCAAAAATTAGACAAAACACAGCTTTTTTAACATTTTGAATTCATGTCTTCTTCAGAACTAGACTCCATCTTTGGACGGGTTTTTAAAAATATCCTTTAAAATAGCAATGTCCAGGCGTCAGGCGGGCGTCAGCCCAGGTTTACCTTTTTCATTAACCTTTTTTTCAGTTATACGTTACTTTTTTGCTTCAGGGGATTGCTTTCATATTTGTAAGGGATGAAGAGAAAGACCAGTAGGTGTGTCACCTGCAAGAGAGACAACTCTCACATTCTTATGTACTTATCTCCTGACGTCTGAGGTTTACCTTTTGGTTAACCTTTTTGAAAAACCTGTCCATAATACCTTTGGGCGTATTTCTTGTCTTTTTAAGCACTGTCATTTGCTTTTCTTCATTCTACTCTGCGCCGGCCTCGGTGGCTCAGTTGGATGCACCGTCCGACTGGAGACCAGGAGGTCGCGGGTTCAACCCCCGCCGAGGTCGGCAACATTCTTTCGTGGAGATTGATCATGAAATATTTTCTACGGTCATTCTCTCCCTTCCGCTGATTCAAGAAGGGCAGTTGTCAGTTTCTGGCAAAAGAATGTGCACAATACTGGTTAACCGCTTAGAGGACTAAGCCTGCCCAGTAAATGTGTGGTTAAGTAAACTGACCGCGCTCGACATGACCCTGTCGGGTTGACTGGGCCGTAAAACCTCAACACAAACAAATCATTCTACTCTGTTTCTGTTTCCCTCCTCTACTAGCTCTTCTGTCCATGTCTCCCTTTCTCCGAGATGACACAAAATGACCTACAAGAGTTGACCTGTTGTTAAGCAATAACCCAGAGAAAATAAGTTTGTATTGCTCATGCATTTAAAGTCTATGCAGCTCTTGGTTTTCCTCCTTTAGTTCTGAAGTTTTGACGGTTGTCTTGCCTTCATATGCAGGTTTTCACAAAAAAAAAAAGTTTCCGAATTGGCAAGATACGAGTATTCTCATGAGATTCCACATACAGTTTCATGAAGAAACAAAATATCTACTGAAATTCTCCAGCATCTTACAGTGAACAGCCTGAAATTTTTTTAACACATAATTTCATTATTTTTGTTGTGTTTATTCTGTTTATTGATTTTTATTTTATTTATTTATTATTTTTTTTTTTTTTGCATGTATTTGTTTCATAAATTGTCCCTGCAATCGCAAACAGAGCAAACAGATGGCTGCCCCTTCTAGGTCCGCACTGTTTGCATATATTTTGTCAGAAACCTTGTACCAAAGTCTCAGACTAATATCATAATTACTGTCACACTGTATCCAGGGATACACCATTTGGGGAGAGATTTAAGCACTTACCATGCTGGATAAAAATTGCAGCAAACACCATTTTAATTTTTCCCAGAAAAAAAGACTGACATTTCCAAAGGAGACAATTTGTATGAAATATGAGTCTATTTTCTGGGAAAAATAAGACCAATAACAATTTGTCATTTGCTGAATCTGCCTGGAGAGTGATAAAGGTTAAAACAATGCTCAAGTCTTATCAATTTATTATCACAATGAAGCGCTACAACCACAAACAACACATTGCTGGAATGTAGATTAGGAAATTCTGAGGAACTGCATGTATATTTAGTACCTGTAAAGGTAGGTACCTGTTTACTGGTGTAATTGTCTGCATCACTTCACAAGTTTGAAATGCCGTGAACTTTACATTTTATATTTCACACTTTTCAAAAAAAAAAAAAATATGAAAAATATCAATAATTTTTAGGCGAAATAATTTAGGGTGAAAAAGTTCCATAATTCTAGAGCTATGGATATACATGTCTAACATTACAATATTGAATGTGAACACAGGCCAGCAAATGGCTCAATTGGAATGCATGTGTGGAAGTCTGGGACAAATACAAAAACTTTATAATGGGGTTTGAAACAAAAATAAATGGCATGGAATGCCTGGTCATAATATTAACGCTTAGCACTCTGGGTAAAAAATTCAGCAGACAACACTGAAATATTTTTTTTCTTATTTTTCCCAGAAAACAGGTTTTGAGACAGTTTGCATGTTGGAGACAATTTGCATGAAATTTCAAATCCTGTTTTCTGGGAAACAAGGAAGATATCACCAATTTTTCGTCTGCTGAATTAGCCCAGGGAGTGGTAAAGGTTAAATTCTGGTCCCAAATACATTTCTCACAAAAGCAAATGTATACATTAAATACCATGAATAGTGAACTGCTTTACTGGACAAAGTCCTGTACATAATACATGTAACAATAAAATGGATGTAAAACATTTATATCATTATGACTGTACGTAACAAAGCTATGTAGTTTTCCTTAGGGCTTGTTAAGGAGCCATATTTGATGATAATTCTTGGATAATTTTTCTTACTTCTCTATAAAAAACATATGTTGCATGTACTCAGCAAGGCTGCTGAGGGGCTTCTAAAGAGTACCCACAACTTGAGTTTTTATGGAGAAATAGAGAAAATTATCCCAGAATTTCATCAAATACTCCAATTTAACAAGTCATATGGTTTTCTGGTGTAAAAGTTACAAGTATACACTGAAGACAACTCCCTCAATGTTTTTTTTTTTTTTTTTCCCAAACAAAATATATTTGATTTGATTTGATTTGGAGTTTTACGACTCATTCAGCACTGTGAAGGTAATATCAAGCCTGCACCACACAGAATATACTGACTGTTGTAATATTTCAACTAAGCATATGCAAAAGCATCTGATAAGATGCAACAGTGTACCTGAATTATATATGTGGTGGAATCACACAACAGTAATGTTATTAATGACATGAGACTAATTGTACAACAATGAAATGAGTGTAAGAGCAAGGATAATATTTATAAAGCTTTGAATATTAAAGGTGTAGAGGACTTGATAATGAGAAGTATTTGATGATAATTCTGCAATAATTTTTTCCAGATCTCCATAAAAACATATGTTGTGGGTACTCATTAGAAGTGCCTCGCTGAGGCACTTCTAATGAGTACCCACAACATATGTTTTTATGGAAAAAGAAGAAAAATTATCCCAAAATTATCATCAAATACTCCTCATTAGCAAGTCCAGAGATTTTTTTTTTCCGACCAAAAAGTGTGGACATTTTTTTTATTTCTCCATGAAAACATATATTGTGGACTCTCATCAGAAGTGTCTCAGTAATTCTAATGAGTAGTCCAAACTTCTCACAAGTACCCAAAACATGTTTTTGAGGAGATATAAGAAAAACATTATGTACCCTTCATATCTGGAGCTTTGATAACAACTACCTTATTCACACAGTCTAATCTGATGCCATGGTAAATGTCCTAAAATTTTTCATACTTTTTTTTTTCACCTAAATTTTGCTTTTTATGCAATTGTTTCTTAAAATACTTTGTGGAATGACAAACAATGTAGACCTTGATCAGACTGCTCCTTCAGGAGGTGTCTGATCTGAGACTGCACTGTTTGTATGTCATTTTGTCAGAAACTTTGGTGTACAAAATTTTAGGACATTTACTGTTACATAGCTTCAGAAAATATGATTTTTTTTTCTCAAAAAAAAGGAGGGTTTGGTTGGATGAGGCAAAGGTGTCTTGTATCTTATGTCACCGGGGCGTCCCAACTGATATTGGCTTACAGTTGGGCAAAGCCTGCTATCCTTGCAGCAGGTAAGGGTAAGGTTTTATTTCTTCTGTTTCTTCACTTTCATTATTTTTCCCTTTCTCCCCTGTTCCTCTCTTTCATCTCTTCTACCATCTCTTCTATCTCTCTTCTCCCTTTCTCTGGGAGACTGCATAATATGACCCACAAGGGTTGACGTGTCATTAAACTCCAATACAAACAAACAATACAAACAAATTTTCTCCAAAAAGAATGCATATACAATTATACATGTATTTTTCTTTTTTCTCTTCATGAAAATGTGTGTTCTAGGTACTCATTAGAAGGGCCTAGCTGAAACACTTCTACTGAGTAGCCATAACATATTTTCTTGGTGAACTTAGAAAAATACTATGTGGACAACCCCTCTTATTTGGAGCTTTGATAACAACTGACTTAATGACAGATTCTAATAGGATGCCAAGAAGAGTGGTGAAACAAGACATTTACAGTCCTCAGTTAATATGATTTTTTATTTTATTGTTAGAGGTGAAATCAGTGTATATCTGGTGAAAATAAAAGTGGTATCAATCACTAGTGAACTGATATCGTATCATTTCACTAGTGACTGATACGATTTGGGCGACTTCGGTTTTCTTCATTGTTTCAGAGGTGGATCTTACCTCCACTTCAGATTTTTGAACGCCTCAAACTTCTTTGTTTATCAAGTGTTGGTATGCATTTTCTTAGTTAGAATGTAAGGAACATTTTGGTATCAAAATTATTTGGATTTGCCAATTTTTTTCTTTTTGCTTCTGTCTCTCCAGAGTTTCACATGTTAAGCACTGAGCGTCGACGCCATGACGTTCATGTTTTTGTTCGGTGACGTTAGTTATGACATCAGAAACGTGCATTGGCGTGTAAACAATAAATAAAAAGAAAATTTACTCTTTTTCAGTGAATATCATAAAAATTTCATCTGGTGTAATGAAAACATTCAAATTTTCACTCGTGCTTCGCACTCGTGAAAATACTGATGTTTTCATTACACTCGATGACAATATTTATGGTATTCACAGAAAAAGAGTAAATATCCTCTATTTTTCACCAAAACTAATGCAGATATTTTTCTTAACAGACAACCAAATGAATTGCAAATATCCATATATTTTTCTTATTTTTCACAGATAAAGGCCATATGTGCATTCTTTTTATCTTTTGTGAAACAAAAATATTGGAATGATAATGACGAGGATGGAGATGATGATGATTTAGTGTGTAAGGCCTCTTTCAACAATAAGTTATACCAAGACTATGGAAGAGTGATAAGCTGTTTGCAATGAAGCACCATACAATCATGAGCTGAATTCCACCTCATTACGAAAACATGCCTATTCAAATATACTGAAAAGTTAATCACCGAAAAATTGAAAATTTTCAGACCAAAAAAAAATCAAATATTTTCATATTTCTGCTCAAAACATAGATTGTGGGTACTCATTAGAACCGTCTCACAGAGGCGGTTCTAACGAGTACCCACAATCTATGTTTTTTATCTTTTGTGAAACAAAAATATTGGAATGATAATGACGAGGATGGAGATGATGATGATTTGGTGTGTAAGGCCTCTTTCAACAATAAGTTATACCAAGACTATGGAAGAGTGATAAGCTGTTTGCAATGAAGCACCATACAATCATGAGCTGAATTCCACCTCATTACGAAAACATGCCTATTCAAATATACTGAAAAGTTAATCACCGAAAAATTGAAAATTTTCAGACCAAAAAAAAATCAAATATTTTCATATTTCTGCTCAAAACATAGATTGTGGGTACTCATTAGAACCGCCTCACAGAGGCGGTTCTAACGAGTACCCACAATCTATGTTTTTGAGCAGAAATAAGTAAAATAATATATACCCCTGTAAACCCAACTTTTACTATATAAAAGTGGGGTTAAAGGGGGTCAAAATTATATAGGCATGTTTTCGTGATGTGGAGCTGGACTCCAACATCAGACTTGATAATCTGCACCAAACACTTTGAAAAACAGATACTGCACAAAATTTAGTTTTAGAAGCTATCTATACAATAGAAGTGTTTATCTAATCCTTAAAGTGCCAATCAGAACAGCAGCAAACAACAGTCTAAAACATATATATTTTTTTCTGAAATAAAAAGATAAGGCTTGATATTCATGTGAAAATGTATGCCTAGCAGACTATGCACATAAAATATCAAGCCTTACTTTCTCTAAAACAACAAATACTTGAGAATGTCATCTACAACAATTTTGAATTAAGCTTTAAGACTTAAAAAAATATGAGATCATATGACAAATAAAAAATATGCAAACAATGGACAAAAATCAGCAAGCATATTAGATCAGAGGCTGCACATTTCATGATAATTAAGCAATGAAATATCTACACAACAAATCATTAACATAGGTCTAGGTAAAAGGAGTACATGTATTGAGAGGTCAATTTCTGTTCATTCACATCAAACATGTCTTGTTAATACTAGAACTGACTCCTCCCCGGAGCCTAGTTAACCACACCCAAACAGATAATAATTGATTTTTTTCATAGACAAACAATTACATATACTGATAATAAAAACGTAAAATGATAATACCCCGCCATTATCGTGTTGCAGGCAGATAACTTGTCAAAAATTGATGAAATTTGCCCATTAGCACTCCAAAATCAGATCTTAATATCAATGCATACATCAAGTTTGGTTAAAATCCCTTGACATTTACTAGTTATCATCAGGAAACGAAGATATGGGCATGTTTCAGGCAGATAACTCAAAATTTCACGAAATTTGCCCATTAGCAATCCAAAACCAGATCTCTATAATATCAATGCACATACCAAGTTTACCGGCACACTGGCTCAGTGGTAGAGCATCCACTTTGTGACCGGGAGGTTGTGGGTTCGATGCCAGGCCGGGTCATAACAAAGACTTTAAAAATGGTACTAGCTGCTCTTTCGCTTGGCGCTCAGCATTAAGAAAGTAGAGCTAGAACTGGTCAGCTCAGTGTCAGTATAATGTGACTAGGTGGAATATCATGTCAAAGTGTCTGGGGCGTGATATTTCAGTGAGGCAGCACTCTAAAAGTGAGCATGGAGCTCCTGCCACATCCAGACACCATCACAATATGACTGAAAGATTGTTGAAAGCAATGTTAAGCCCAAATCAAACAAACAAACATACCAAGTTTGGTGAAAATCCATTGATGTTTACGAAGTTATCATCCAGAAATGAAATACTGATGGACGGACATATGAATGGCAGACTTTCTTATGAGAGGTACATTATGCGGTTATTCCTTTGATCTTTCTTTGATCTTTTTTAACCCCACAACACAATTTTTAACCCCACAATGATGGAATAAACCAGACGCCAATACAAATGCTAACCTCCCATGTACCTGGCATATGTACAGACGCACAGACGTCCAACATGAAACCACAATACCCCGCCACAGTAACCTTTCATGACTGTCTTTCATTTTTGATTGGTTGTCAGCCAGTTCTGCAGAGGAGTCAACTGCATCAGCAAGGCAATTTAAATGAGTACCACAAGCAATGTTTTTGGCGAAACAACAGGTTATCACCTAAATTAGCACCTTATCTGGAGCTATGGATGTGACAGTGCAAATGCTCGTATTGTTTAAGTTTGCAGGACTGTATCCTTTTGGTTGTCCTCAACTCCTACCATACTTACCTAAACTAGAAAGGTGTTTGTAAAACACTGTGCCCCCAACTATATCCTTGTCAATACAAAATAAGTCTGAAAAGGGGGCATAATTTGATCAAATATTTATAATAGTTAGCCAAAATTTAATCATATCATCTACACATTGGTTTAAAACTGCTTGCAAAATTCCATAAGCCTATCTCAAGTGGTTCCTTAGATATTTTTCTTACAAGATTTTCATTTGCTAAAATGCCTGTCTAAAAAGGGGCCTAACTCCAGCATGAAGCAGCTTGACAGAAAAGAAAAACAATATGGATCAGCTAATTTTTCAGAAGCATTTCAAAATCTTAGCATACGGTAAATGTCCTAAAAATTCGAACACTAAAGCATCTGACAAAATGACATTATGCAAACAGTGAAGACCCTGATCAGACTGCTCCTGAAGGAGCAGTCTGATCAGGGTCTACACTGTTTGCCATTCCACTAAATATTTAAAGAAACTACTGCATAAAAAGCAAAATTTAAGCCAAAAGAGTATGGAATAAAGTGTTCAAAATTTTAGGAAATTTACCGTACATGGTTCCAAAGATATGAGAGGTCTCAAAAGCATGACATAAGATGGACGGACGAACAAAGCCAAAGCAATATGCCCTCCCAACTTCTTGGTAGTTGGGGCATAATAAGCTGATGGACAGGTATGAGTAAACAGTGTAACCAAGATCAAACTGCTCCTAAAGGAAAGGATCAGTTTGATCAGGGTCTGCACTGTTTGCCTTTCCAGCACAACATTTTAGGCACTTCATCTGGTAGTTACAGACTTGTAAAATTTTAGTCTAAATATACAATGATTTAAGGAGTCAAGGTGTCTGAATATTCAGGGTAACTACAATGATTTATTCTGCAGGTTTAAGAACAATCTGCAGTATGAGACAATTATCGACAAGTAACGGCGAGTTTGGCTGACATAGCTCCATTAACGATACTTTCTTATCCAGCTCAGTATCGATAGTATACCGAGTCTTGGAGAAATTCTTTTTACCAGAGACGGTATATAAGATTTCATTCCTCCCTACAAGAGACAGTAGATACTCTATAGGCCTGGGTTGGTCTAGGATTAGATTTGAGTAAAGAACTACACGGAAATCATCTGAAGTGGCAGAAACACCTTTAGGGTAGACTTTCAATTCCCAGTCCCAAGTCTGGGCAGGATAGGATGATGCCCTCGTAGAAAAGCGGAAACCTTTTTCTTCACCTTTAGGGCAGCTTGAGTAGTTATGAACTACAAATCTACAGTCCCATCTTAGGTCACTATAGTTTCGTAGCAGGAAACTTGGACCCGTGAACTCTTTCACGACTGCACGCATAGACAGTGGTAAAGCCTGATACTTATATGCAATCATAAAATGTTTCTGAAATAATTCTGGATACTCTTTAGCAATATCTGATGTCTCCACCATGTAAACTTGTTCTGCTGTCATCAGTGGAAACCGTATATGTTCTAATACATCTCTCAGATTCTGCTCAAAATTCAAAGCTCTGTTAGGATGACCTGTAGAATACAGCCATTTTAACACAGCATTCCACAGCTCAAACTCATCCTTGATCTGCAGGTCCGAGCAGTTCAGAAATTCCGTAAGTTGTTCCTTATCTAAGCTAATCCACTCTCGCTCCCATTCAACGGACCCTGTAATATCATCCATTTTCTCTGCCATTGCCCTTATGCAGGACTGGATCAGTCGGCGATGGTAACATTTTGTGGCGTATTGGAACCAGACGTAGAATACATCCTTCAGTTGTAGCTTTGGAATGATGTATGAACATGCAAAGTTTATGCAGACATTTCTCAGATCTACAACATTGTATTTGTCTGCCAGAACCAGGACTGGCAGAGAGTTCTCCATGTTCAGTTTGACATGACAGCCATACAGAAATTTGAGAAATCTCGGAAAAACATTGGTGCACATGTTTTCTTCTGTTAACACAAGCTCCTGTAATGAAGTGAAAAATAATTTAATTACAATATTTACCCAAAGTACTGGGACATCTTACCACCTTACCATGCTTCTTAACTTTTTTAAATGTCTATTGTCATGCCTTAAAATTGCTGGATGAGTGGCAAACAGTGAAGCTCCTGATCATGCAGGGTATTTCGAGCCTGTACTTTTTCTAAGGCCTGTCTGTCTCAATACTAAGGGTAAATATGGTCAATATCATATGAGTCAGTGCATGACAAACTTAAAATACCTGTGTGGCCAGCAAAGCCTCTATATCAACACAGTTTTCCCTCTTTGGACAGCCCGGAGGCAGTAGAAGGCACATGCAATCTGCAAAGACTGATCAGATAGTGCGGATGCGCAGGATGACCTGAATCTTCGCTGGACGCACAAGTCTTACTGTAGGTTTTGTCATGTGCTGGCTCTTATGATTGTTCAATGATAAATTTATTAAAATCTTAAATCATGTTGCGGGGCCTGTATAAGCTAGGTCCCTAACCAAAAGATTAATGTATGCAGTGGCCGGTTTTCTTCCAAGTTGGTCTGTTTACATATTATCACTTCAGAAGTTGCAATTATTTACCTCAAGTATTGTGACAGATATGCCCGAGCAAACAGTGTAGACCCAGATTAGATGTTGAATGCAGCATCTGATCACGCAGTAAAATGGACTTTTTTCAAATTCTAGGACAAACATGGAAAAGAGTTAGGTATTCCAATATTTAGGGTAAAAATGGTAGAAGTATACATAAAATCTGTTAATAATTTAGAAAGCTAATATGCTAGTACATGTATGCAAAAAAAAATCAAACTAAGTGTATTTTGCAAAATGTTTTAAAATGTACCTCTAAATTTTCCAAACAAACAGTTTAAGCCCTTAAGCTTTCCCATCTTTTCCTTATATATGAAGCAATATGCAAACTAAAATATATAACAAGAGGGGCATGATGGCCCTGAAACGCTCACCTGAGTATCATAGCACTCTGAGAACCTGACCTGGCGATCACAATAATTGTAGTAAAGGACTTGTTATGGAGGAGAATTAGATGAACACTGTGTCATTATTTTCTCCAGTTCTCCATAAAGCATAATATGTTATGGATACTCATTAGAAGTACCTCTCCGAGGTACTTCCAATGAGTGTCCACAACATGTTTTGATGCAAAAATAAGAATAATTATACCAGTAAGGTATTTTTTTCGTCCGAAAACTGCTGATATCTTTCTTATTTCTCAATGAAAACATATGTTGTGGGTACTCATTAGAAGAGCCTCGCCGAGGCGCTTCTAATGAGTACCCACTACATATGTTTTCGTTGAGAAATAAGAAAAATATTATGTGGATACCCCCTCTTATCTGTAGCTATGTCTATAGTAATTATACAAATATACCTTTTTTCCTGAATCTGCCCAGTCCCCTGTCAACATCCTCTCAAAGACATCACTGGATCGTACAAGGATCAGCTTGTGTGCAAAGTATCGATGGCCACCCACAACAAGGGTAATGTCACTCAACTTCTCGTTATTACAGAACTTGGCCTGCTCTGTCAGGGCTTCTCTCTCCCTTCCATAGCAGTTGATCCCTTCAGGACTGCTCAGAGCCAGGTTCAGGGTCGTAGGGGAAGGTGTACTGCTTTCTCCTCCAGAAGAACTGGGAATAACTCGGATCTGCTCTCCATCTTGTTCAAACTGAGGGTTGGAGAGAGATTCAGGTAAGGAGAGTGGAGGCAGTCGTGGAGGCGATGCCATTCAGTTTCTTCACATTTTCTGAAAATCAAAACAAGTAGTTGTCATATAAGATATGTCTTCCCAAAATATACAGGTAAACAGAGCAGACCCATATTTGTGACAGGGAGAACAGTATGGTCGACTGGCTTTTCTACAAGGTAAGCATTAGACTGCTTGGTTAGTACCTGGATGGGTGATCCTATATATGTGACCACTGCTTAATTTAATTGGTAGAGAATCGGTTTGCTCAGTTACATATGCAAATATGCAATCTGTTACCATTTACCCTCTGTTAAGAGTTTTTACCCCAAGAATTTGTCATGTACCCACAGAAATGAAGGGTTTCTCTACATGATGCTATCATGGGGGATATAACAAGACCTGTCGCCAGACAGGATAATTTGCCTGAACTCGCGCTTGTCAATCAAATAAAAAAATAATGAGCTCCTAAAAACTTTGACGTAAAATTCTGACATGAAAATTCTAAGTCTGTGACCTTGACCTTGACATGACCTAGAGTGGTGGGGATGGTACTGTGGAAAATTTTGGACCAATATGTATATTCATACCAACGATGAATCAAATCGGTGATAAGATTAGGAAATAATGAGGTCTTAAAAACTTTAACGAAAACTTTAACACTTGTCGACGCCGACACCAACGCCAACGACAAGGGTAGTACATTAGCTCTCCATGAATGTTGTTCAGGCGAGCTAAAAATAAGAAAAAAAAATTTACAAATTATTAATACCCATTTTATATTCTTTGACAGACAGGACTTTACAATCTGCCCACCCTAGTAATGATGTGTAATTAAGGTTAGTTTGGGTGTAGATTTTTGATTAGGATGATGAGGTCTTGGGAGTTAGGACTAAATTTAGAATTAGTTTAAAGCTAGTGTTAGATTAAGTTGAGTACATCTATATTTCAGGGTTGATGCAATGTCTGCTTCAACATTACAGTTACAGGTTGCATTTGTAAGGCTAGTATCTGTGATGTAAAAGAGACAAATTTCAAAACCATGTGTTGGCAGCCTGCAGATTATCTAAAATCTTTATACTCTCTGGACTTATTCAGCAGATGACAAACTGATGATATTTTCCTTATTTTTACCACAGAAAATAAGCTTTTATATTTGAAATGTCAAAACCTATTTTCTGGGAAAAATAAGACAAATACTTTAAACTGTCATCTGCAAGCAGCATGGCATTTGTTATGAAGTACCTTATTAACCCTAAGTATTGGGACCAGATATGCCTTTGCAAACAGTGTGGACCCAGATCAGGGTGGCCACCCTTAGTCATAAACTAAATTCCCTGACTTTTCACTGACTTTTCCCTGACCAAATTCTATTTTTCCCTGACCAAAGCACTGAAAATTTAACAGACTTTTCCTCATCTATAAGTTGATAAAAGATTAATTCCATTTTTAACACATTAAAATTTACAACTTAATTGTTCAGTTAAAAAATAAAATATTTTAAAGTTTTGAGCAAACATTCTCTAAAATGAACATTAACTTGTAAAAAACGCTGTGCAAGCGAAGCAAGTGAAAAAAAAAAATTACAAGATTTTCAATAACTGCAAATGGATAAAATACCTGCAAAAACCAAACAGTTTTGGGCCAAAAAGGAAATTCCCTGACTTTTCCCTGACTTTCTTGGTATTTAAAATTTCCTTGACCATTTTGCAAAATTCCCTGACTTTTCCCTGACCTTAAAGAAAAATAAAATTTCCCTGACTTTTCCCTGACCAGTGGCCACCCTGCAGATCAGATGCCACAAAATGCAGCATCTTATCAGGGTCTACACTGTTTGTCATACATACAGGGATATTTTAGACACATCAAGAGGGAGTAGAATGGACTATTTCAAATTTTAGGACAAGTATGGTTAGAAGATAATGTGTTCCAATACTTAGGGTTATTACGATAGTAAGTAAAAGTAGGTATGAACTAGAATTTGTTTTTCTACAAAAACACAGATGCCTCCCCCCTTTTTTTTGGACTCGTATTGTACATTCAGCGAACATTTATATAAACTAATGAGATTCCAAGGGAAATAACTCAAAAAGTATAAATGCAAGAGTTATGCTTCTTGCGCTTTGCACGTCGTCTAATGTACATTGATATTCATATAAAGTTTCGTGAAGATATCTTGAATGGTTTTCAAGATATAGAACGGATACATTTTTTGTGACAAAGTTCCAAGGGAAATAGTTCAAAAAGTATAAATGCAAGGGTTATGGTTCTTGCGCTCTGCACCTCGTCTAATGTTGATTGATATTTACATGAAGTTTCTTGAAGATATCTTGAACAGGTTTCAAGTTAAGAGTGGACACGATTTTGTGATGGCGGACAAAGTTCCAAGGGTAATAACTCAAAAAGTATAAATGCAAGAGTTATGGTTCTTGTGCTCTGCACGTCGTTTAATGTTGATTGATATTTATATGAAGTTTCATGAAGATAGCTTGAATGGTTTTCAAGTTATAGAGCAGATACGAGTGTGACAGTCAGACATACAGATGTCAGCGGGAAAAACAATATGTCTCCAAACCCTAAAGGGGGGAGACATAATGACCAAGCAGAACATTTTTTTTCCCAATGTATTTACATAGTTCCAGATAAGACACTTTTTTTCAGCTAAAATGTATTGATAATTTTCTTATTTCTCCACAAAATCATATGTCATGGTACTCCCTGGAGGCACTTGCTCGAGGCGCTTCTAATGTGTACCCACAACATATGTTTTTGTGAAAAAATAAGAAAAATAGTTACCTGACACCCCCTCTTATCTGAAGCTATGATTTTAATTGTAAGGCCTTTACTTCTTGGCATAGCTGAACATGTCTAAGCATGTACGTCTTATTTTGTAAATTTGTACCAGCTGCCACCATTTTCCAACAGGTTGGACAATGTGTTCATATTGAAGTACACAAGAATGAAGAATATAAATCAGTAATGGAACGCTGAGCAATCTCAACAAACACATTTAAAAAGATACATGTGCTAAATAACACAGCTATTCATTATCCCATTTTAGTCTGGAGACCCCAAAAAGGCTAAAGGAAAAACAGTGCAGACCCAGATCAGATGCTGCAAAATACTGCATCTGATCTGGGTCTACACTTTTTGCAAATAGTTTAGCCATTTTTCTCTAGGAATATCTAAATCATACAGTCTGACAAACCTAAAATTGAAAATGGACTCTTCCAATATATACTGTGGGAGTATTTATTCAGTCTAAACACAGGTAGCCTAACAATTTTCAATAATGATGATCTGATGGTGATGATCAGGGGATGCAAAGTATTCCGGTTTTTCTGGTCAATAAGTCAAAATTGAATCGCTTGCGGTCAAAGATGGTGGGTTAGCTGGACAGGCAATTGAAGTTTCAAAGTATAGGAAGAAAGTAAGCATGTTTGTTGGCTCTGAAATTTTGTATCAGCTTGCATAGGATATGAAGAAATTATCACGTAGTGGCCTAAATTCCCAACATTTAGCATGAAATATCTCGCAATGTAGATGATCTTCATGCATGCAAATGTGATAAATCAGTTATACCATGGTTCTGCGCATGTACGTGCAATAATGCACTGGCTCACGCTCGTGCATTATCACATCGTACATGCGCACGAACCATGGTATAACTAAGACTTATCCAGTGCCTCACGAAAATTAGCCTTATCCTCTGAATTTTCCTCAAACTTGAGTGATACTCGATGAACTGCAAAGGTCAAATTAAGAAGAAAATCAGGGCTGCAAAGTCATGAAAGACAAAAGTGAGACAAAAGAGGACTCCTACTAAAAAAGACAAAAGAGGATGGACATGCAGAAAGTATGTTTGTTATTTGGAGCTGCACAAGAATTAAGGGTGAGGCTTTGCACAAGTAAAACTGGTTTAAGCCCACTGGTAGTTTATACTGTTATCTGTGAAACACTATTAAATAAAGTCAGAAAATGAATTTATAATCAAAGATTAAGTCCTTCATCAAAGCCTTTCATCCGTAAACAAATATATATATATATATATATATATATATATATATATATATATATATATATATATATATATATATATATATATATATATATATATATATACTGTTTACATTGTTTGCTCAATAAATTATGTGGTTATGCACTAAGATGTAGTTGTTTTTCAATACTGCTATAAACTGAGATTGATTCCTATAGCTGTAAAACCATTCAAAAGCACTGGGCACTCCCAATTTGAACACAAAACCATCCATAATCTCAGCCCTAGACAAGGGAAGTTGCTGTGGTAAGCTGGACACTCTTCCAGTTTGCTGTCTGTAATCACTGCTTGGAGTCTGTTCCAGTACTGTATGGTTCATGGCTACTGGGGCTTGTACACAAGCTGTGGTGCCACAGTGTCTTCCTCAAGTAGAAATACTCTGGAACGCCATTATACACTGTCCCTTATAATGCGAAAGCCGTTATAATGCAGTTGGTCTGTGGCCCCTATTTTTTTGTGCAGTTTTTTTTCTCCAATTTTGAAAGTTTTGCCCTTTTTTCGCTGAACTCAGCAGTTAAAAAAAATTGTTAGCCATCATCATGTCTGTATACTCACCGATTTAAACATTCTGTTTTACCAAAGTTGTCATCAGTATTTTGTCTTTAGGCTATTTCAGAGTACTTTACATGTGTCATTTTTTTTCATTCATCTACTATACCTAGAGACCGATAAAGGATTAACTCTTGAGAACCAATGACAACTGCAGCAGAAAACAATTTTACTTTTTTTTTTTTTTTTTTTTTCAGAGAATAAAGTCTTGATATTTCATGTGAATCATCTGCCAAGCAGATGATGCTTGGCAGATGATTCACATGAAATGTCAAGACTTATTTTCTATGAAAACTAATTAATAATAAATAAAAAATTCAAAATGTCTGCTACAAACTTTTGCATGGCGCTTTAAGGGTTAAAGTTTAAATAGTAGCTGTCAGTCAGCTTTGATTTAGCCGCAATGGCAGTAAATACCCTCGTGTAATTTATGAGTGCAACGTGAGCAAGACAAAGAATGCCGAAAAGCGCTTTGATGTTATGGGAGGTTGTAAACACATTTGACCCATAAAGTGCCAAGCAAAATTTGTGGTAGACTATCTTAATTTATATTTTTTCTATTTTCAGAAAAAATGACATTTCATGTGAATCACCTGCTTGGCAGATGATTCATATGAAATGTCAGGATTTGTTTTCACTGGCAAATAAAAAAAAAATTAGTCCAAATTTTTGTCTGCAGCAGCTGTGATTGGCAGTTTATGGGTTAACTAACAGTATTTTGTCATCTGCTGAAAAAATATGCCCAAAAGTGTAACGCGTAAGTTCATTTAATATCCAATCCAGCGTGTGCCTTCTGTGCAGGTAATTGCGTCAGTGATAATTATATAGTGCTAATACACTGATGCTAATTATATACACTGATTTCAGGCTCAGTACATTCTGCTCTTATGTTCTTCTCTGCAGGTCTTTCCATTTCAACAGACAGAAAGGATGAATTTATTTACACTGAAAAGAACTGGACTTCTTGGATGTAAAAGAAGAACTGAGTAGCTTTCTCCATTAAATAAAGTTTATTTATGTGTAACAATTCATGTGTAACTTTTTTTTCTCCATCAGATTGCACTTGGAACTTCAATAGTATAGAAGTAGGTGGCAGGGGGAGAAAATTCCACTTGCCCGCTGGTATTTGCGAGTAAATTTTAAGGCAGGGTGAGTGAGATTTTCAGAACTTTCTTCACCTTTTCTTCATTTTTAGCATCTAAGTGAAAACTTTTAACCTCTGGGGTGGGGTGTGCTTACCGAGTTTAAGTCTGACCGCTATAACACGGAATCACATACAATGCTGTCAGCTGCCTTGGACGCCACTGATCATGTTATAATGGCATTGCAGTGTATCCTTTGGACAAAGAATTTGCCCTGGGTAAGCATCAACTAAACCTCCCCTGGATTTAAAACAGCATAGTATATCTGTCAATAGTGGTCTGTCATGTGCAAATGTCTGAATCAAAAGCCGTGGAAAGGTGTTGGAACAATGCTATAATTTATGTCCAAAATTCCGTTTAGAGCAGTTGTTTAGAATGGTGACACATCAATAGACATTCATCACCAAGGATGCAATCCCAAGTTAAAAATTATTTCTCTTTAGTTTGGCAGACAACGGCATTGGATTAAGCCTGATTCTTTCTAATATAAATTAACAAAGTTTTTAAAAACTGTGACAACAAACCTCCATCAATATTTGACAGTCTTGTATTGATCTGACAAGTGGCGCTAAAAGGGACGTAATCGGTATATCTTCCGGGTAAAAGACGGTTTCGATCTCTTATTTACGAAAGAGAAGGAATTTCAGCAGTGGTCGGGAACCAGCATCATTAAAGATGTCAGCGCCCGTGGAACAGGCCAGAAAATTATCTTCTCTTCGAAATTAAGTAAAATAACGATTCTTCCCTGTAAAAGTCTGTGACATTATATATGGTTAAATTCTGTCCAATATAAAGATCTATGTTAAACGATTCTATTTTTTTTTTTTTTTATTTTGATCTCGTCTTTGACTGCCATTTTATTTTATTTTATTTTTTTTTATTTAGACACTGCTTTTTTTTTCTCTCTCTCTTTTTACCACTGACAATGCAACACTTTTTAAATTGTGTCCCTCAAATTACCTGCCTTTATTTCTTATGAAGCGCAACCACCGAATCTGTCTATCTTATAGCATCATTTCTTATGAAGCGCAACCACCGAATCTGTCTATCTTATAGCATCATTGCACAGATATTAGTGAATATTACCCTAGTTGGGATATTGAAGAACGAGCTTGCCTGCATAAATATCGTAACAAGGGACAATATTCACCAATATCTGTGCAATAACCCTTGTATTATATAGCTATAAATAGTTTGCTCGATTATACACTTTATACTATAGACAAAATTCTTTGTCTGAAAGCAATTCTAACAACAGTGTGAAATTGATATTACAAAAGATTTGTTTTGTGCAAGGCCAAGCCCTTACAATTTGGAGGTCAAGTCACAGATTTAATTTTTCTCATATGATGGACAAGATTTCCTGTCTGATTACAGGTTGTTAATATTTAATGATGTGTTGTATAGAAATTGTTTTAATTGCTTGAATTTTGCTTCTATTATTGTAAATTGCTGTCATTGCTAACAGTGTAGACCATGATCAGATGCCACATTCTGCAGTGTCAGACTTATCATGGTATACTTTCTTTGTATATGTCCCTGTTTGGGACTCATAGCACTAGTTAAGGCGCTTTTTTCAATCCAAAAGTATTGATATTTTTCTTATTTCTCCACAAAATCATATGTTGTGGGTACTCATTAGAAGCGCCTCACCGAGGCGCTTCTAATGAGTACCCACAACGTATGTTTTCGTGGCGAAATAAGAAAAATATTTACCGGATACCCTTCCTTATCTAGACCTATGGGACTGCTAGGTGCTAGGGATTACTGGGTTAGCTCTGCAGATGACCCTTTTTTCTTTTCAGACTAGGAACAGTTATTTTGACAAAATGATGACACCGATGCTACAGCATTATTTTCTGGCTGCAGTGAACTTGCAGAAGCAAGGAATGTCAAAAGTGTTCTTCCGGGGTTGTAAACCATTTAAAAGAGACATGCTGTCTTGGTCAAAGTGGCTTTCTGTTAGAACCTTACATAGGACAGCCGTTGTTAGTTCAAGCTTACACAGAGCAGAGAGAGTTGAAAAGAACCAAAGAAAAGTTTGCGTTCCAGAATGGACAAAACCATTGACATTGAAAGATCCTCATCTGGATATGGACTATCTGCTGAATCCCAAAAACCTTTTGAAAATACAGGAAAATATAATAAATAGAAAGGGTGTTGGAGATACACAGTCTTTGGTACGCATTACTAACCCTTGTCTTGCTGAATAAATTAAGATGACATGCCCACTTCCACTTTTCAGCCAAGCAGATAACTTGATCCAGGTTGTTTATATAAATATACATAATGAATGACAAACAGATGACACGCCCACTTCCACTTTTCAGCCAAGCAGATAACTTGATCCAGGTTGTTAATATAAATATACATAATGAATGACAAACAGTGCAGATCCAGATCAGTTGGCTTCTAAAGAAGCCAACTGATCTGGATCTACACTGTTTGCAAAGGCAGG
This sequence comes from Anodontia alba, assembly GCA_964016985.1. Classification (NCBI taxonomy): domain Eukaryota; kingdom Metazoa; phylum Mollusca; class Bivalvia; order Lucinida; family Lucinidae; genus Anodontia; species Anodontia alba. The sequence continues at coordinate 137,360,362 of OZ024823.1, forward strand.
GTATATCTGTGATCAGCAGGACAAGGATTAAAAGAAGAAAAAAAAATAAAGCAAATGAAGAAAAGCTGGTAAAATTGTCATATGATGCGCAGTGTGTGAAAAGGGCCCTTATGTTATATGTGAACATGGAAGGTCCAGAACAGCATGTGCATCTGTGCAGTCTGATCTGAGCATTCCCTTTTCATTTCTCTATGAAAACATATGTCATAGGTACTCATTAGAAGTGTCTCAGTGAGGCTTGTTGGGGGCTTCTAATGAGTACCCACAAGATTTCATAGAGAAATAAGAACAATATGTGGATAGCCGCTCTTATCTGGAGCTATGCCAGATAGAGTATCTCAGTTAAGACAGAATAGCAATTAGTGAAGATTTTGATCAGACTGCTGCTTTTAGATATCATCTGGATCTACACTTTTTGCTCAGAAATTTACCCTAATGACTTTTGATATTGTGACAGACAGACCTGAGCAAACAGTGTAGACCCAGATCAGAATGCAGCATCTGATCAGGGACTACACTGTTTGCCAATCTTCCAGCACTTTTTAGACACATCAACAGATAGTAAAATTGACTTTTTTCAAATTTTAGGACAATTATGGTAAGGAGTTAAGGTGTTCCAGTACTTAAGGTAAATACAGTGGTTAAAAGTGTTGGGCTAGATAGTGTTTTTTTCCATTTACTTTCTGCTTTTGCATATTGGTGTAAAACTGTTTCATATGACATTCATAAGAGCCCTGTAAGGTAGATAGATATGGATACACCTTCAAAGAATCAAAAGTATTGGTAGTTTTCTTATTTCTCGATGAAAACATATTGTAAGTACTCATTAGAAGTGCCTCACTGAGGCACTTCTAATGAGTACCCACAACATATGTTTTTGTTGAGAAATAAGAAAAATATTATGTGGATAACCCCTATTATCTGTAGCTATGATGACATGTTTTCATAAAGAACTGGAGAAATTTATCCCATAATTATCTTCAAATACTCCTTAACAAGTCATCAGGGTGCATTTCTCATGTTGTCACTCATTCATCTTTATTCTTCAGACATTCCTTGAACTTGCAAAAGGTGATATTTGGAACAGATGGCAAAAAGCTGATAATGTAAGATCCTTTAAATGATAGTCTTTTTTACCCACAACAACTTCAAACATTTCAAAAAAGGGGGAAGAGAAAAGTCCAGGGAGTGCCACAATCACAAACCGCAGCCCTTCCCAGACACCAAGAGGAAGAGGAAACAGACCAAACCAAACAAGCGCAAATCGAACAAACATACAAAAAGACCAAGACTAGCTCTCTCTTCCCTAAGCGAGGTAATGGCAATGCTAAAAAGGACTAAAAACACAAGAACAAAATAACACATGGCAAGACATAAAACAAATCGACTCATAGAATAAACCACAAAGCAACAAAGAGTAAGACCAACACCGGGACCACTGCCTTAGAACGGTCAGTATAATAAACCACTGGGGGGTTTAAAGCATTTTACAGCCGGCCAACTTCACCCACACTGAAAGTTTGAGTGGTATATATATTGCTTTTGGATTGTTCATTTGTTAGTTACAATTCTCTTGTCAGTCAAGATACCTCAATAACTATTTGAGCTAGGGTCTTGAAACTTGGTGAGCTTTTTGGGGATGAGGAGTAGATCACCTGATTTAGGAAAAAAAAATGGATTAATTTTGTGAGAGCTATGCCCCTTTTCAACTTTTGAATTTTGTAGGGACAAGCATACAATTGGGGTTTAGTGTTTTACAATCACATTTCTGGAAGTCTTGAGTTTCTGCTACTGCAAAATTGTTGAAGAGGACTGGATATGATATACTTGGTAGATTTTCTGTCATTTTTTACAAGGAAGACAACTTTTGTGACTTCTTGTTTGTATTCCTGTAAGCCAAACCCTTTACAGAAATCTGGCCTTCTCACAAAGGGAGCAAATTTATTCCTGTTAGAATAGACCTATAGAAGCAGATTCCTATCTTTTATAGTTGGCAGTAAGAAATAAGATTCCTTATCAGAAGGGAGGCAAAAGCCATGTTGATTGTTGCTTACCCTGAAAAACTATCCCATTCCCATAACTTATCTGACAAAACAAAAAGTAGAGAATTTCAGAATAAATACTGCATAATTCTCTAATTATATTCAAAAACAAAAATTATCATTTTCTTCCTGTTTATATTATTAGAATTATTTATTGTTGTCTTTTTTTTTTCATTTTTTTTATAGGCAAATTTAAGTGTTCAAATTATTTTGAATTCCAGAAATATTGTGAAACATCAAACCCTATTTTTGGGAAAATTACACTGTTGTATATTATATGCACAAAGTGAAACACACACACACACACGCACACACACACACACACACACACACACACACACACACACACATTAATACCATTATTTATAAATAATATGGTAAATGTCCTAAAATTTTGAACACTTTATTCCATATTATTTTGGCCGAAATTTTGCTTTTTATGCACCTGTTGCTAAAAACTAAGTGAAATGGCAAATAGTGTAGACCCTGATCGGACTGCAGTCAGATCAGGAGCAGTCAGATCTGGGTCTGTACTGTTTGCATATGTCATTTTGTCAGACACTTTGGTGTTTGAAATTTTAGGACATTTACCATAATAAAGTTGATCATTTGATTGTGTTAGATAAATGAACTGTCTTTCAGATACTGGTAGATACTACTTGTATGAGATTTTATGTCATTTTTGAAACCACACATAACATACAGATACATGTAGAAACTTGTTTGTTTCTATCATTAAAGAGATATTTTGAGAAACAGTGATTACTGATTGAGTTATTTACAGTAACTGTCCTAAAAATTCAAACACTTTATTCCATATTATTTTGACCTAAATTTTGCTTTTTCTTAAAATACTTAGTGGAATGGCAAACAGTGTAGATCCTGATCAGACTGCTCCTGGATCTGGGTCTGCACTGTTTGCATATGCCGTTTTGTCAGAAACTTTGTTGTTCAAAATTTAGGACATTTACCTCAGTATCTTATCAAGCACCATATGACATCGTATGAATTTAGTTTTGGTAATCATTAACCCATTTAAGACAAAATAAACTCATCCACACTATATATTGGAATACAATTCAATTTTAGGTATGTCAGACTATGCGATTTAGATATTCCTAGAGAAAAAAAGCTTAACTATTTGCAAACAGTGGAGACCCTGATCAGATGCTGCCTTCTGCTGCATCTGATCTGGGTCTGCACTGTTTGCGAAATTTTCCTTTTAGGGTTCTCCAGACTGTAATGGGTTACCGTATTCGACCTAATTACCACACATACCCCTATAAGCGCACAGTCAAGCAATTCCGTAGTCTTCAAATTACAGCCAGTGTACTTTTTGTCTACTTCTTTATAAAGGCATATGTTGTGGGTACTCATTTGAATTGCATCGACTTGTCGATGCAATTCAAATGAGTACCCACAACATATGTTTTAATAAAAAAAAATCAGAAAAAACATCGCATATACATTGCCAAATAAGGCCTTTGCTGATATTTGTTTTTAAGGGTATCCTTAGTAGACAGAGTCATATTTTACCACAAGTTTTCCCAGTAATTTTGAAAAACCTAAGCGCACTGTGCGGTAACTAGGTCGAATACGGTAAATCAGAATGAAACATCTAATTATTCTGTTGTTTTCTTGAACAGGAAACAGAAAAAGCATCTTTAAGAAAAGAGAGTTTGGGAACTTTAAGAGATATCCCCAATACATCACATCCAGATGTGGTAAGTACTGACAAACAAGATTGTAGACCATAAGGTCTCATTGACAAATCTCTAAATTTAACAGTATTATTGCAAATACATGTATATATAATGTGGACACATTATGACATTATGATTGTGTTATTTCAAAGTAGAGTTTGAATAAGTAAAATGAATTGATTTACTTCTGTTTGTGTTGCTTTTAAAGGAGAAAATTTGCATGAAATATCAAGTATTTAAAAGTGTTTTCAGAATTTTTTACCCAGTATGCTAAGCATTAAATCAGATTAATTTATGTTTCAGCCTATTGGTGAGGAGGACTGTGCCAGACAGGTGGATCTTATAGGAGAGAGAAGAGGTTTGTAGGGAGGGTTAGTGTGTGATGTGATGGTGATGGTCTGGGATCAAAACCCTTTCAGCCCTAAACGGATAGTGACAAAATTAAAAAAAAAAAAAAAAAATCTTATTGACAAATGGTGTAGATCCTGCTGAAATGGATTATTATGAGCTATTCATCTGTATCTACAATGTTCGCACAGCCATTTTCCAGTCTTTAGTTTAGTAGTCTAAGCCGCAAAACCCCAATAAGACAGAAAATATGCTAATCTGAGCAACATTTCCTATATGGTTGAAATGAATATGATTGGATTTGATGGCATTTGTCACATGAAAATATGCTGATCTGAGCAACATTTCCTACATGATTGAAATGAATATGATTGGACTTGATGGCATATGTCACATGAAAATATGCTAATCTGAGCAACATTTCCTATATGATTGAAATGAATATGATTGGATTTGATGGCATTTGTCACATGAAAATATGCTGATCTGAGCAACATTTCCTACATGATTGAAATGAATATGATTGGACTTGATGGCATATGTCACATGAAAATATGCTAATCTGAGCAACATTTCCTATATGATTGAAATGAATATGATTGGACTTGATGGCATATGTCACATGAAAATATGCTAATCTGAGCAACATTTCCTATATGATTGAAATGAATATGATTGGACTTGATGGCATATGTCACATGAAAATATGCTGATCTGAGCAACATTTCCTACATGATTGAAATGAATATGATTGGACTTGATGGCATATGTCACATGAAAATATGCTGATCTGAGCAACATTTCCTACATGATTGAAATGAATATGATTGGACTTGATGGCATATGTCACATGAAAATATGCTAATCTGAGCAACATTTCCTATATGATTGAAATGAATATGATTGGACTTGATGGCATATGTCACATGAAAATATGCTGATCTGAGCAACATTTCCTACATGATTGAAATGAATATGATTGGACTTGATGGCATATGTCACATGAAAATATGCTGATCTGAGCAACATTTCCTACATGGTTGAAATGAATATGATTGGACTTGATGGCATATGTCACATCTGTTTGATATGCCCAGATCCCAAGGTCTGACAAGACTTTGCCAACATTTCTTGTAAGTGTGTTTGCAAACAGCAAAGATCCAAAACAGCAAATATTTTCGAATGTCTAGTCCAGGGCCCAGTTGTTCAAAGTGTTGTTAGCTTAACAAGCTCGTTAGTGGTCAAAATGTTAACTGTTCTAGTAAGTACAATATCTAATGCACAGGTATTTTTGCTGAAAAAATGTGAGTAGCTTTTGCAAACTCACATTTTTCAGCAAAAATATTAGCATATATGCCATATTTAATGGTCAAAGTTTTAACGATACGTTAACTAACAACATCATTAATTTTGAACAACTGGGCCCAGATTTTAACAGTTTGTTGAACACATTTTTGTATATTGAACGGGCAAGTAGCAGAGATCATGGTCAGACTGCATAGATCATAGCTTCCAAAAACATTTTACATATGTTGCCATGAAAACATATGTTGCAGGGACTCATTAGAAGTGCCTTGGCAAGGTGTTCCTAATGAGTACCCACAACATATGTTTTCATATCATGAAAATATAAGTGTCAATACTTTTTGGATAAAAAAATGCATTATATGGAGCTATGATAGGTGTTCAGTCTGCTCATGTATTCTCCTTTTGAGTCATGGCTTGAGAAAAGGGTCAATGTGGCCTGTGCAGACAACTAAATCCAAAATCAGCCTGCACATCAATGCAGACTCGCAGGACCTTCATTGTCCATCTGTGTAATCTAAAACAGCCAACATATCTGTGTGAGTAAGCTGACAAGAAAGGTTTTTAGCTGACTGCAAACAAACAGGCTGATCAGGACCTTCATAGTCCTCATACATGATAAATACCCATTTCATATGTCACAGCTGCAGTGTTTGCTTTTCAGCAAATTCAGTTTAGATGGTGAAGGTCTGTCTATATTGTTTGTTTCAGGGGAATGGGTACTTTCAGGAGAGGGAGACAGCTGTCAAATTGTTTCTGCCCCATCAGGAATGGGGTTTATTCAGAAAGGAAAGAATTTGCTCCCCATGGGAGCAAATTCTTTTCTTTTAGAGTAGACCTCTCTCCAGAAGGGACTTGGTGTGATGGAGATCAAACAGGAAGTCACAAAAGTTCTCCCTTGTGAAAAAATGGCTGAAAATCTACCATGTTTATGAAGACCTGAAGTCTGTCTGTTCAAATATTTAGAATATATATATATGCTATAATTAGTATTATCTTTGTATCTTTTTGAAAGAATGAAATACAAGTATAATAAGGAAATTTACCAACAGTGAAAAAAATAAAATAAGATAAACATTCAACCAGCAAGGTAGAAATCCTTCACATAAACTGGCTAAATGTAAAATGTAAATTATTTTAAAAAATAGTAAAATTGATTGTTTGTTTGTTGTTTTTTTTTTTGTTTTTTTTTTTTTTTTTTTTTTTTTTTTCGCAGAATTTGACTTTGAGTGCAAGTCTACAGAAGAACTGGGTGAGCGACTTGGGATGCTCAGAACTGTGTAAGCCAAATATTGTACATGTAAATTTTATTTGTTCTCAGATTTTTATGCCCCCCCCCCCACCCCCCCAACCCATGTCAGTGTTGGTAGTGCAGCAGCTTTAGTATTTGTCAATTTCAATCCTACTCAAGAGTGTACAGAATGTTTGTCATTTATCACCATCTTGTTGCCTCAAACCATAGCTGCAGATTAGGCACATTTTTTAACTGAAAAGTTCCAATATTTGTCTTATTTATAGATAAAAACATATGTTTTGGATACCCACTGGAAGTGCCCCAGCAAGGTGCTTCTAATGAGTACCGACAACATATGTTTTCCTGGAGAAATGAGAACTCTATTATGTGGATATCCATGCTTATCTAGAGCTGTGACCAAAACCCTTAAGATAGGGCATACAACACCAACATTATGAAAATAAAAAAAAAACAAAAAACATGCAATCCTGAGGTCATATCGAGGGTTGAGCGCAAGACTGGCGTAAGTCAGATGGTTGTTTTTCCCCAAACCTAATCTCCTCACCATGAAGGCGTTATGAAGATTACAACATTTCTTTCTGTAAACAATGAAAATTTAGGTGCCATTGCTCGTATGAGCAATGGCACCTAAATTTGCATTGTTTACAAAGGGGTCCAAGTTGCCCCTAAACAAGGGTTTCAAAAATATGTTTGAGTTACCATAGTCTTGCGCTCAACCCTCGAATTATGAAAGGAGTCTTTTGGCTTAATAAATTCTAGGTGGGATACAGAGAATCCTGTCTTATTTCATAATGAGCTTCTTTTTGACAAAATATTATGTTGTAATATTTATCTTTATAAATGTAAATACCATTATCTCAGATCACTGAAACAGAGGGTTTGAGTGGGTGCTGTGAGGAGTTGGGGTGCAGTTCAAACCAAAATACATGTAGCATTGTTCTATAAAAGTGAGAAGAATATCATTGAGCCTTACTGAACAAAAAGGAGTCATCATGTATTATAGCTCCAGATAAGTCACTTTTTTAACCATAACTTATTGACATTTTTCTTATTTCTTCATGAAAACATATGTTGTGATAATCATTAAAAGTGTCATGGAAAAATAAGAAAAATGTTTACATGATACACCTTCATTTCTGGAACTATAGTTTCTATGTGATATGCAGAGACTCAGATCAGTCTACAGCTTTGCAGTCTCAATTCAGTCTTGCCTATCACTGATGTCATAAACAGTATCCAGTGGTTTTGTAAAAAGACAACAAAGGCCCTTATCAGATTACACAGATGTGCAGGCTGATCTGGCCTTTGTATATGCTCTGAAGACACATACACATGTTGCACACTAATTTTTCAGACAAGGTGCTAAATGTCCTGTTGAAATTATCTTGGAAGCATCTGGGTGGCCTAGCAGCTAGCGCTTCTGACTTTGGGTCAGAAAGTCCTGGGTTGGAATGCATCTGGAGGTGTTCAGCTCATGCATGACTGTGTGGCACTTCGTTGCACAGTCTGTCATTATCACATTATTGTCTTGATATGAATTATTTAATGTTAAGAGGTGTAAAACACAAAACCAGCATCATCATTAAAAGTATCTTGGCTGTCTTGGAGATACCACAGTTTAAATAATGAGTTTTTTATTATTTCTGTTGCATAGAAACACTAATCAAACAACCGGTCCAAAAACCTACTACTTCATTGACAAGTTAGCAAGGCTTGAGCAAGCTCTAATCAGATTCACAACTAACAGACTGAAGGACAAGGTAAATATGTAAAGTTTAACTTTACCACTCTCTGTACAAATTCAGCAGACGACAAACTGATGATATTTTTCTTATTTTAACTTCATAATACATTAACCTATAGATAATGTGCTATTCTATTCTGTTTTCACACCTTCCACAGAAAAAACGACCTTTCAATCGTTAATTAAAGTCTTAAACCAGAAGGTCCCTTAGGCAGTTACCTGTGTGACGTAACTCTTCCCGCTCAATTGACCACGTGTCAGTTTCTTTTCTGTGGACAAAGAAATTCAACAAGGATTATTTACCTGTGATAGAAATTTGGATTATTTCTTTCCTCACGGATAAATTTATGTATCCTTGTGTTTCTTTTGTTTATTTATCACTCCTTTCACTTTCTGTGTTATTATTTAAAATTTTCAATTTTCGATTTCATGTATTTTTGACTGGTCTTTTTCCACATGCGTTTTGGCGACTCTCGCTATTCGGCACAACGCTCGTGCGCGATCGGTTCGATAGTCGTGTTTATATATGCAGAATATTTTTGTTCTTTTCGTTCCAGGTTATTCAGCAATTACGATATGTTTTTCCTGGACTTTTGTTTGCAGAGATCTTCAGTTGGCTAAAGATTCTCATGGTGGAGAAGCTGATTGTAAAGAACTTGTCAACCCTTGATGGGTTATAAGACAATTCTTTACTGATGGGAGCCCCATCCCATATGGCTATACTGCCGGGGTAAGACCCATCAAGGTGGCATCTTTGGGTACTTAGTATCCTATAAAGTCTACCAGTCACCAGTCACCAGTCATCCAGTCACCAGTCAACCAGGCACCAGTCAATCAGCTTCACCAGTCACCAGTCAATCAGGTGCCAGTCAACCAGGCACCAGTTACCAGTCATCCAGGTGCCAGTCAACCAGGCACCAGTCACCAGTCACCCAGTCACCAGTCACCAGTCACCGATCAACCAGGCACCAGTCAACTAGTCTCCAGTCAATAATTTAATTATTTTCTGGAAAGACTTAGTTTCTGACATATTTCACCGGACAAAATAGTCACGTATACTAACTTCCAGTCATTATGTCTAATTATTAAAAAAAAAAAAAAAAAAAAAAAAAAAAAAAAAAAAATTTTTCACTGGGCAAAGTATCAGTAATATTTCTGATACTTATACCCAGTCATATATATTATATTATTTCTGATTTTTCACCAGGCAAACTTTTACAGAAAGTGTCTGGTCAATTTTTGCCTAATAATTAATTATCTTCGGGAAAAAGTTTCGAATACTTGTGCCCGCTCAGTTTTCATATATAATCTCCCTTTTTCATCGGACTAGAGTTACGAATACTACTATCCGATCAATTTGTCAAATTACTTGTAACTTTACCGGGCAACAGTTACGAATATTAGTGTCCGGTCATTGTGTCGGGTAACTAGTGTCAAAATAATGATTACTAATTCCCGAACAATCTATTATCGTTCATAGAGCTCCATTCACGTTTAAGTCAATGGATATAGGTTATTAAGTGAAATACATAATAACTTTTTATACAAAAAATTCTGTACAGTCTTTCCCAAATCAGACTAGAATCTTTAATATTCCATTGACTTATTATAGGTGTGTAATTCCATTAATATTTTAAATTAACTTATGTTTTATCTCTTTTATCCGCTAGAAAGAGTTAAACTTCTGACTATAACAAAATTCTTACCGGGCAGCAGGTCGTAGACTAGTGCCAGGTCATTCAAATGATGTTTTATCTCTTTAATTTGCTAGAAAGCGGTTAAATTCTGGCTCTAACGAAAATTTCATCGGGAGGCACTTCATAGAGTAGTATCAGGTCATTCTAACGAAATTCCACCGGGCAGTAGTTTCGTAGACTTTGTGTCGGATTACTAGTGTGCGAGTAGTAGTCACTAGTACTCGCTCAACATATATTCATTTATAACCACTATAGACATGTATAGTCTTGGATTATAGGTTATTGAATGACAGTGATGGGTTCTAATACCTAGTAGCCATTTATATTGTTGAATTCTGTCCAGTCACTTTTGAACTTGACTTAAATTCTATATATATATTTATTATTGAAAATGAATTAAGAATTATCGGTTACGATCAAATTCGCAATTCATTCACTAAGTGTAGAAGATACTTCCAGCTATAATTATATCTCTTTTATTCGCTACAAAGAGATTAACTTCTTACATATTCACCTTATTCGGCTCTAGGGCAAAGGTGAACTATAAAACTATCGTTATTTATAAGAAGAAAAATATACACGAAATATAAAAAATTTTCTTCTTTCCTCCCCTGTTTTTCTTCTACATGCTCCGATATGTAATCAGCATGTAATCTAAGGAGTAAATTGACAAGAAAGTAGCAATCGATCTTTTCTACTTTCTATTAATTTTTCATTCTTAAGGTATCGGAAATTTACACCAACCAGATAAATAAATTAACAGTTTATTTATTTATTCGCTACCTCTCTAGATTACTACGATTTAAAATTCTAGTTGAGGTACATATTTTCCTTTTGCCTTTTCTACATGGAAAATAGTTGATCCGATAAGCTATTATTCTATTTTATACTATCTTTTGATTGATTATATTAGAGTCTAGGTCAGTCATGCTCTGTCTAAACTCTGCTATAAAATAATAAATAAGAAAAAAATCTTATATTTAGGCATAGATATAATTCGATACGTTCTTTACTTTGCCTGTTTTATTTTTTCTTCTGGATCATTTAAGACTACGATAGCAATATACCAGATATTTTTGCCTCAGTAAGAATCTATTACGCTGAAGATTCTTCATATTGGAATAATAATTTTATTATGATTATAATTCTAGACCCAATTAATCCTTGTATATTATAGGTCTACTTTATCTTATTGAGGAATAGTTTTGCTTCGACTAGCTCTATACCTCTAATATTTTATTTATAACTAGAGTCCATGTCAATCAAAATTTTCTTGCACTTTGGTATTGACAATGGATACATATTTAGTAAAGGCATTAATTATTCAGTACGTGACAGATTATTATTGCCTAAATTAGATTTTATATACAATACTTTCCTTTTGATATTTTGTTTTATTGACTTTGTAACTATTCAGAAACTGCCAAAGTCAATCATTTCCTTCCTCTAAACTTACCGAAGCTCTAGATTATGTTGATATATATTTTTGATATATGCTTAGAGGTTAATTAACGAGAGTTTACCTCATAATAGCAGATATTATTATAATTATATTAATCAATCTATAGTCTAGGCTTAGACAAAAGGGAAAACATCCTTAATTACGAGCCGGTAAAGAATTAAGACACTCTTAATTATCTCTTTACCCCTCCTTTATGTTTACATTCGTTAAAGGGATCATAGTAATTCTCGCTAAGAGTTCAAGTTCAGTTTGCGAATAATGCAAAGATTAATATCTTGATTTCCAGTCCGCATCAAAAATGGTCTATATATATAGATAAATATCTTTTCCGAAACTGGATATTTATTTATTTTTCCACACAATAAGTCATTTCAAGATGTCGATGATTTTGAAATGCACTGCTTCAATTTATAATATAAAATATGTTTATATTAACTTCACAACTTAGTAAGTGCTGCACCTACGTTCCTGGTCAGATCTTACTTTTGTGATACGTTTTTGAACATACTGAAAGTTTTCTCCGATTATACATTCGGTAAATAAACTTTCGAGTAGTATTTATGCTTTTAAACATTCAGATTATTTGATAATTGTTGGAGATAATATATTATTCCGATATTTATATATCTATCTTCATTATTTATCTTTCTCATCTTACTTTTAAATTAGATTGACCTTCTCGCTACGTTCCAGGTTTAAATCTAGCTAACATTGTGGAACAGTCACTTTTTTATTTCCTAAACAATATTTTAACATTTTTCTCAGTATTCAGAGCATAACAACTTCATGAATACTTGAAAATAATTCAATTCTACGCTTGTTAAACTAAGCCTAAAACAAGCCCTAGTTTTTTAGAATGGATATTATCTTTCGATTCAGTTCATGGAGATACATCCTTTTAGATCCCATTATCTCTATTTCAATCATTCAAAATTCTAATGACTAAGTACTCCTTTTCTACGTACGAATACAGAATATCGAGTCACTGTTGCTGCATATTGGTTAAAGATTAAACAAATTTTATCTTAAACCTATATGACGTTAAATTAATTATTATCTCTTTCATATACATGTTTTTACCCTTCCGTCAAGGATCGCGGTAATAATATTATTACTCTCTATGGTTTACACATAGATCTCGAGAGTATATATATGTATTTTCTTCCTGAACTCATTTGCGAGTACGTAATTTGATATTTCAGGAATTACCAATTATGCAGAAATAGATTTTATTCTATTAATATTCAATTCTAAAAATTTGATTGAATGTTTATCTATAAAATTTCCGGGCAGTAATTTTATAGAGAGTTATATGTTTAATAATTCCTTGCTTAAATAATAGTTACGCTTAACCTATGATTTATAGCGGGAATTTTGTTCAGTAGTATAATTTTTATTTAGTATTAATATATTTCTTACTATTCTTAAATATGCGTATAGAATAGTAATACTATCTCTTAACTTTCAAATTAAGTGTTTTTTTTGAGATTAATAATCAATATTATTGTATAATCTTTCTTCAGAGATTATCACACTATTACTTTTTCTCTGAGTCCTTCTCTTTTTATGAACATTTTGATTCGTATTAAAGTGGATTTTTAACATTTCTTGATTTCCATGATTATTTACTCAGGAGTACTTTTCATGGCAATCTTCTGGTATAGAAAGATTCTATCCAGCTTATTTATTATTGCTTAATCTTATCAATACGGTAAGATTTAGCCAAACTATGACCGTCATACATTTTGCTGCGATCATACTTATTCTTATCTCTCTTATTCTCTGTCAAACTCTTTAGTTATGATGTTGACAGTTTATTCTTTATTTTTTTGTCAGGACATCAAACGCTTTTATATGTCTATGACAAAACTAATTATCAATGGTTTAGGTTGTTTTTTTCTTCCCAGCAGTTATATGCAAACTCTGTATTATTTTATTGCTTGACTAAAAATTCATTATACAATTAGTCTAGCAATAGTTTTAACCATTATGTTTGTCTATACCTTTTTTTTCTTCTGATGGATAACTTAGTTATAGTTAAGTTAACTCCATCTACTTTTATTATCTCCCCTTCTTTAATTTGATCAAGGGAAATAATTACACATTATGGTTATTTTAAGTCTGTGTCTGTTCATCGGAAACTGTCCTGTCACTCCAATTAACAGAATTTAATTAGTTTATAATTCTAATAGCTTAGACTATTACAATTACATAGCTTCACATATCTAGAATTTTATCCAAAATATCTACATATGTCAGTTATCTATAGGAAACTCCACCGAGTAGACTTTTCCTTATTTATTCAAGATCCTACATAGACTACTTACAGTGTATGGTCTTGGCTTTTTGTTTTACAAATTTTGTTTTCAAAATATTTCTATATTCCTAGCTTACTTTGCGATGGAATATTTATGTTATGTCTCAATGACTCCCTTTTCTTTTTGAAGCCAGTTGTTGTTTCCCAAAAAGAAAAAAAGAAGGGGGGGGGGGGGGGGGCCAATGTTAGGTCTCTGAGACTTAAGAACTGGCTTCCTCTAGAGTCTACTAATATATATAAGGTTGATAGATCATAACACCTTAAAGGTATGCTATTTTGTGAATCTAGATCATTCTTTCTATTAAATATAGAATTAGAATGTATCTGATTCCTTTGAGTTTCCTGAGTCTTAACCAGAAGTGGTGAGATATTATTGGTGTTAGAATTAGGAGAGCACCTCCCTCCTATTCTGCAAATTCTAGCACATTATCTATAGGTTAATGTATTATGAAGTTAAAATGAAGTTTTTTAAAAGTAAAACATATTTTAACGAGTAATACTTAACCTATAGATAATCAATTATCTCCCTCCGCCCACCCTCGCTTATCTCTCCTAATTGTGTCTATTGTTTTACACATAAAAGAAACTGACACGTGGTCAATTGAGCGGGAAGAGTTACGTCACACAGGTAACTGCCTAAGGGACCTTCTGGTTTAAGACTTTAATTAACGACTGAAAGGTCGTTTTTTCTGTGGAAGGTGTGAAAACAGAATAGAATAGCACATTATCTATAGGTTAAGTGTTACTCGTTAAAATATGTTTTACTTTTAAAAAACTTCATTTTTCCTCAGAAAACAGGATTTGCCATTTCATGCAAACTGTCTCCATTGGAGACAGTTTGCATGGAATTTCAAATCCTGTTTCCTGGGAAAAACAAGAAAAATATTCTAAAATGTTGTCTGTTGAAAATTTTATCCAAAGGGTGTACTCTAAAAGGTGAGAATTTGCTGCACCTATGAAAAATCCTTTACTTTTAGAGTAGACCCTTTTTTAGAAGAATACAAAACAATTTAGACAGACTTACCTCCCCTAAAGGTGCATCAATTCTGCTTATCTCCATATTATACTTCTAAAATTTGAGCAGATCCATTTAACTATGTACTTGGTAATATATCTAAAAAGAGTGAACCCCCTCACATACAGAAGAACAGTTTAATTTCAGTCTGCACTGAAGTCTATTACAGTCTGCACTGTTTGCATGGCTGTCAGCATATTTGGGAAAAAATATGTTATGTTTTTCATTGGAAAATATTGCTTGTATACTGTATATGTATTACTTGTTTAAATATTTCAGGGCTTTGAACTTATCTCTGTTCCTGACCTGATTCATCCAGAAATAATTGTAAGTTCTAGTACATTAGTAATAAAGGGAATTGAATAACTTGGTACATATTCAGCCATTTTTGGACAAGGGACAGAATTTTTTGTGCTTAATATTTGCTTTCCTGTGCACAAAGAACCTTCTGAAAAGGTGTCTACTCTAAAAGGATAGGATTTGTTCCCAGTGGAGCAGATCCTTTTTTTTTTTCAGAAAGGAGGCAGAATCGATTTTGACAGAATTACCTCCCATTGATAGTGTACCTAAAACAGTAATGTATATTATGAGACATTTGATAAGGTGGAATTTTACATGATACACCTTCATTTCTGGAACTATAGTTTCTATGTGATATGCAGAGACTCAGATCATTCTACAGCTTTGCAGTCTCAATTCAGTTGATTCTCTTGCAAATATCAAATTGCAATGAAGTCTGTGACAAAATTCAGTTTGTTAAACTTATACTTTGGCACATCTCAACATATACTTTGGCACATCCCTACATATACTTTGGCATATCCCTGCATATACTTAAGCCCATCCCTACATATACTTTTACACATCCCTACATATACTTTGGCACATCCCTACATATACTTTGGCACATACTTTGGCAGATCCCTAGATATACCTTGGCACATCCCAACATATATTTTGACACACACTTATACTTTGGTACAGACTTTGGCACAGCCCTACATAGATTTTGGCACATGCCTACATATACTTTGGCTCATCCCAACATATACTTTGGCCCATCCCTACATATACTTTGGCATATCCCTGCATATACTTAAGCCCATCCCTACATATACTTTTACACATCCCTACATATACTTTGGCTCATCCCTACATATACTTTGGTA
Organism: Anodontia alba; assembly: GCA_964016985.1. Taxonomy (NCBI): domain Eukaryota; kingdom Metazoa; phylum Mollusca; class Bivalvia; order Lucinida; family Lucinidae; genus Anodontia; species Anodontia alba. Next base: position 137,376,419 of record OZ024823.1, read on the forward strand.
CATCAGTACATATACTTTGGCACATCCCTACATATGTTTTGGCACATCAGTACATATACTTTGGCACATCCCTGCATATACTTTGGCCTATCCCTACAAACACTTTGGCATATCTTTAGATATACTTTAGCCCATCCCTACATATACTATAGTACATCATATGTATAGTTTGGCACATCCCTACATATACTTTGGCACTTACTTTGGCACATCCCTACACATACTTTGGTACATCCCTACTTATATTTTGACACACACTTATGTATACTTTGGTACAAACTTTGGCACATCCCTACATATACTTTGACACACACTTACATATACTTTGGTACAAACTTTTGCACATCCCTACATATACTTGAGCACAAACTTTGGCATACCCCTACATATACTTTGACACACACTTACGTATACTTTGATACAAACTTTTGCACATCCCTACATATACTTGAGCACATACTTTGGCACATCCCTACATATACTTTGACACACACTTACATATACTTTGGTACAAACTTTTGCACATCCCTGCATATACTTTAGCACATACTTTGGCACATCCCTACATATACTTTAGCGTGTACTTTGGCACATTCCTTCATATACTTAAGCACATACTTTGGCACATCCCTATACATACTTTAGCACAATACTTTAGCACATACTTTGGCACATCCCTACATACAATAGAGTTTTCTCATTTTATTGGTTTTGTATGATTGACTTCTGTTGATGAGCTGTAAAATCTTTAATATTCATAATCACCTGTCTATCTGTTTTCAGGAGAGTTGCGGTTTCAAAACTTCAGGTGAGGTAACTCAAGTGTATAAGTTGGATCCCAGTTGCCATGGTGATGTCTGCTTAGCTGGAACTTCAGAGATGCCTTTAGCAGGTAACCTATTATGATGAACCTGATCCATATTTTTTGACGGGTTTTAGCAGCTTTTTTTTGTCCAAAGTCAGATTTGAATAAAGTCATTTAACCCATTTTAGACTGAATAGACAATCCCTCCACTATATACTGGAATACATGTAGTTGAATTTCAATTTTAGGTATGTCGGGCTATATGATTTATGTATTCCTAGAGAAAAATGGGTAAATTATTCGCTAACAGTGGAGACCCTGATCAGATGCCGGGTTCTGATCTGGGTCTGCACTGTATGTCAGTTAACCTTTTGGAGGTCTCCAGACTAAAATGGGTTAAGTTAAATAGGGAAAAAGCTGTCCAGAAAGAGTCACAACTGCAGACATGTAGCCTACCAATGACGTCAACAGGAAGAGTAAACAAATTATGATATGAGCCAGCACATGACAAAACCAACAAAATTGCATGTATGCCCAGCGAAGACTCAGATCAGCCTGGGCATCCGCCCAGGCTGATCAGAGTCTTTGCTATGCCCTCAGTGGGTAGCTATGAACCTGAGCTTTCTTCATGCGACATCGAACTCTGATCAAACTGGGCGGATGCCAAGGCTGATCAGAGTCTTGGCTGGGCGCACATGCCATTTTGTAGGTTTTGTCTGCACTGGCTCATATTCAGCACACAAGTTACAATTCAATGAAAAGCAAAGATAATCATGATGCCAGACAGGACTACCAAACACAACAATAAGACAAGAAGAAGAAACCCACAGTATGCAGATTCAAAGCCCAGTAAAGGAGGAATTAAACTAGAACCACTGCCTTAGAACAATCAGTAGTAAAAACTATCAGGGGTTTTAAACAATTTTGCTGGCACCAAATCTTTAACGCTTAGCACTCTGGGTAAAATTTTCAGCAGACAACATATTGAATTATTTTTTGCACAAACAGGGTTTGATATTTCATGCAAATTGTCTCCATTCCATTGGAGACAATTTGCATGAATGTCATCCTATTTTCTGTGAAAATTAAGAAAAATATCACCAATTTGTCATCTACTGAATTAGCCCAGAGAGTGGTAAAGGTTAAACAAAATAGCAAAGATGTCGAGGAAGAGCCTCAGTCACAGAACATAGCCTATCAATGACAACAAGAGAAAGAGTAAATGAACTGCTATGGTTGGCACACATGGTACAAACCAGCTAAAACCAAAGCAGGCAACCCACCTGAAAGTGATCACAGTGCCAGACAGAACCCTTCAAACACAAGAATAAAACGACAAACAGGATAAAACATAAAAAAGCCTGACAGCCAGCAGTCACAAGACCCCACAAAAAATAAACAGTGCCAGAACCACCGCTGTAGAATGGTCAGTAGTATTATAAACTAACAAGGGTTTAAATCAATTTTACTGGCAAAAAATCTTCACACAAGTAGTTGAACCACTGAGGGCCCAAATAAAGACATAACATCAAGCCCTCTAATAAATGGTTTATTTAGGTCAGCACCATCATCATTCTAGACCCCTACCCCCTCCCCTCCCCTCCCACCCACCCTACCCCCACTGAACTTTTATCACTTACAAAGATGGTTCACAAAAGTTGTTTGCATATTTTCAGGTTTCTTTGTGGATCAGGTTCTTGAAACTAAAGATCTTCCTGTCAGGTAAGTACAATGATTTGTTCATTGTTTCCATCCTTTTTTGACTCCCTTTGTTCAATTAAAGTTGCTATAATCTTTTGTCTATTTTGACTGATATTTTAATCATTTTTGTTTAGGATTACTTTCTGGCGAAGATAGAAGCTTAACTATTTTGAGTTTCTCAATGAAAATCACATTTGGTAAAGTTGTTATTAATAGTTTTCATAGCTCCAGATACAATGCGTCTACAGATAAATATTTTTATTATTCCTCTCCAAAAACATATGTTGTGGGTACTCATTAAAAGACACCCCAGCTACCTTCATTTTTTGGCAATGTATTCTTTTAGAAAATCGTTGCCATGCAGAAGAGCAAACAGGAAGTCGAAAAAGTGTCCCTTTGGTGAAAATGGCCAAAAAACTACCTAGTGTATCCAGTCCCTTAATGCCAATCCAGTCAGGCTGCATCAGTGTATATGTTGTATTTTTGTACTGTAATTACCCTAAATATTCACACACTTAACTCTGCACCATTCTGCTTCTAAACGTTAAACATTCAATTTAACTATCTGGGCCCAGTTGTTCAAAACTTAGGGAAATAGTTAGCTAATGTGACTTTAAAATTTCTATTTTGAAATATGGCAAATACGAGGGATGTTCGAAATGAATTGCTTATTTCTATCTGGAGACTTCAAATTTCAAGTTAGCCCAAAAGTACTGTTACGAGCCAGGCGTAACGAGAAAGAAATGAAAGTGAAACCAGCAACAAGTTTTAAATTATTAACAATATTTATTCCACAAAAAATAAGACAAGATTCAAAACAAAAGAATGTAAGTAGACAGTACCTTTCAAGTTTATGTCACAAAGTCCCTCTGAAATAATCCATGAAAATTTATAAAACAAATCCTTTGAATATCAGTTTCTGATCCCACAATTTAATGTTCCTGAATTCAGAATTTAAGTCCAGAATGAATAAAATAGTAAAGTAATCCAGTATAGAATAATTTCCAGTGAAAGTATACAAAGATGCCCAGATGAAATTCTTCTCTCTTTATATAATATCAGAGAACGTTCTAGAAAAAGAATTTACTACAAGCATCTCTTATTTTCTAGTTCCAATCAAGAAACTTCTAAATCTTCCATGACATTCCAAAAAGAACTCAGTCCAGAATCAAGGACGTAAACATCATGTTATTGTAAACATGCTGTTCTAGAAAGTTATTTTTGGAAACGTAGTAAATAAAGCTATTTATGGAAACATAGTAAACATGTTGTTTAAAACAATTGAACACCCTGTTATATAACACTTCCCCTCTTCAGGGAAAAGAAAGATTTATGTAATAAAGCTTTCTTTTGCCATGAAATTATCATAAAATAAAATACTGATAAAGGCAATTATTATCTTATATACAGCAAGTTACAGGAAACCACAGATCAAGACATCATGCTCTGGACAAGGCATCAGGAATAATATTATCTTTTCCCCTGATATGCCTGATGTCAAGATTGTATTCCTGTAACAACAGACTCCATCTGAGCAACCTCTGATTCTTGTTTTTCATCTTATGGATGAAAGTCAGTGGATTGTGATCACTGAAAACAACAATAGGTGAGGACGAAGAAGTCAGATAAATTTCAAAATGTTGAAGAGCAAGAATGAGAGACAAACATTCTTTCTCTACTGTAGAATAATTCTTTTGATGTTTGTTAAACTTTTTGGAAAAGTAACAAACTGGATGATCCACACCATTGTCATCCTCTTGCAGCAATACACCACTTGCACCAACATCACTTGCATCCACTGCTAGCTTGAATTCTTTATTAAAATTTGGTGGCCAAGAGATTCGGCTCACTTCTCAGTATGGCTTTCAGTTTATCAAAGGCATTCTGACAATCACTGGTCCACTTAAACCTCATTCTTTTACTAAGTAAATTAGTCAGTGGCTCAGCAATGACAGAAAAATTATTACAGAATTTTCTGTAATAACCGGCCATACCAAGAAACTTCATCAGTTGTCTTTTGCATGTGGGCACCGGAAAATTTGAAATAGCTTCAACTTTAGCCTCTATAGGTTTAACCTGACCATGAACCACAACATGTCCTAGAAATGTTAAAGTTGCATGACAGAATTCACTTTTAGCAAGGTTTATTGTCAATTTTGCTTCACTTAGTTTATCAAAGAATGCTTTGATAGTTCCAAGATGGTGATTCCATTCATCACTGTATATGATGGCATCATCGATGTAAGCATCGCAATGCTCGATTCCAGCTATTATGGTGTTGATTAAGCGTTGAAATGTTGCTGGAGAGTTTTTCATTCCGAAAGGCATTACTTTATAGTGATATAATCCATCAGGAGTAACAAATGCTGAGACCTCTTTGGCTCTTTCTGTGAGAGGAATTTGCCAAAATCCTTTCAGAAGATCAAATTTAGTTATATATTTTGAATTTCCAACTTTGTCAATACAGTCATCCATTCTTGGTATGGGAAAAGTGTCTGTTTTACTCAAATTATTGACCTTCCTGTAATCGGTGCACATCCGATATGTTCCATCAGGTTTTGGCACAAGAATGCAAGGTGAACTCCATTCACTTTGACTTGGTTCAATAAAATCATTGTCCAGCAAATACTGAATTTCCTCCTTAAGATATTTTTGTTTTGTTGGGTTCATTCTATATGGATGTTGTTTGACAGGTTGTGAGTCCTCAACATTCACATCATGATAAATTTTGTCAGTCCTTGTAGGAATGTCCGGAAATAAGTGTTCATATTGATAAATTAACTGTTTCAGTTCTTTTCTTTGGACTGGATCTAGGTGTGAAAGTTTCTGGTCGAGATCCTTTAGAATGTCAGAATTCTGAAGTTTTGATGAAGCAGGATCAGATTTGGTGAATTTCATGTCTTCAGAGTTCATTTCACTTTGTTCCTGAGGGACTGAACTAACAACACTAATTGGTGTAACAGAAGAGCTATCCGTATCTATGTATTGTTTAAGCATGTTAACATGACATAACTGTTTTTGTTTGCGTCTCCCAGGAGTGTTAACAATGTAATTAACATCACTAATCTGTTTATCTACAGTGTAAGGGCCGTAATATCTGGCTTGCAGTGGTTTGCCAGGAATAGGCAAAAGAGCAAGTACCCTGTCTCCAGGCATGAATTGTCTTTCTTTTGCATTTTCATCATACCAACGTTTCATTTTCCTTTGTGCTGACTTAAGATTGGTCCAAGCAGCTTCACAAGCTTTAGACAGCCGGTCTTTAAAATCTGATACATACTGAAGTAAGTTCAGAGAACTGTCATCATTTGAGAGAAATTTCTCTTTCAAAAGTTCCAAAGGTCCACGCACAGTGTGGCCAAATACCAGCTCAAATGGGCTGAAACCAAGAGATTCCTGAACAGATTCTCTAACGGCAAACAACAACAAATGAATGCCTTCATCCCAATCTTTTTCAGTGTCAAAGCAGTATGACCTGATCATATTTTTCAGTGTCTGATGAAATCTTTCCAGGGCACCTTGACTTTCAGGATGGTAAGGCGATGACTTATATTGAGTAATGCCCAACTCATGCATGACCTGCTGAAAAATTCCTGACATGAAATTTGAGCCCTGATCCGACTAATTAGACTTTGGAAGGCCTACAAATGTGAAAAACTTTACGAAAGCCTTAACAATATTCTTTGTTTTAATATTCCGAAGTGGAATGGCTTCTGGGAAACGTGTAGAAGCACACATTATAGTGAGAAGATATTCATTACCTGACTTTGTTTTGGGCAAGGGACCAACACAGTCAATAATTATTCTGCTAAAAGGTTCATCAAAAGCAGGTATGGGCTGTAAATGAGCTTTTGGTATTGTCTGGTTGGGTTTTCCTACCATCTGACAAGTATGGCAAGATTTACAAAATTGAGAAACGTCAGATTTTAACCCTGGCCAGTAAAAATGGTTAAGAATTTTGTGATAGGTCTTGTTTACACCTAAATGACCTGACATGGGAGTCTCATGGGCCAAGTTCAAAATTTCAGGGCGATAAACCCTTGGAACCACTATTTGGTGGTTAACAGTCCACTCGTCTTCTGCTGAGACATCAGGAGGACGCCATTTTCTCATTAAAATGCCATTTTTGACATAAAAACAGACTGGGACTTGATCTATTTCTTTCTCATCTAAAGCCCTTTCAAGTAAAGGCAAAATTTCAGGATCATTATGCTGTTCCTTACAAAGTTGTGACCTTGACACCAAGTCATGACCTTGACCTTGGTTATTTAATATTGAAGAGTAATGACTGGACTCTGACTTGTCACTTAAGTCTGTCTGCTTGCCAGACAGGCTGGGTGAAAGAGAATTTGTAATCTCATGTTTAAAAGACTGACCCAAAAAGGTATCAGTTAAATCAATGTCCCCATCATTCTGTTTTGCTTTCTTTGCCATGGCCCTTGTAACGGCACAAGATGGGTAAAGATCAGGGATTTCCTGTTCAATGGGATCAGGTGGCTGATCAATACAAGGTATGTTAGTCAAAAGTGGGTTTACCACAACCTTATCTCCTGCTAAGTCATTGCCTAACAGTAAGTGAACACCTTTAAAAGGTAAAGAAGGTCGAACACCAACAGCCACTAAACCAGTTACCAAGTCTGAGGATAAATAAATGTTATGAAGAGGAACATTAACAAATCCACACTCTACACCCTGAATAAGGACACTTGTCCCAGAAGAAGTCTTCTCAGAAAAAGGCAGTGTATCTGCTAAAATAAGGGATTGAGAAGCTCCGGTATCTCGTAAGATTTTAATTGGGGTAGACTGGGCATAGTCACTATTTAGTGACACAAAACCATCTGATAAGAATGGTTCATAAATCTCCATAACAGAATCAGTCTCAGGCCTTTCGGTCTGGATAGGATCTTCCTCCTTAACACATGACTGTGGTTTTGACCGTAAAGAGGTAAGGCCTGTAGGTTTAAGCCCCTCATGTTTTTCTTTCTTTCTTTTCAAATGTAAACATTCAGATATAATATGACCTGTCCTTTTGCAATAATTGCAAATTGGTTGAGATAAGGGATTTTGATCTTTATTTTCACCAGAAGGTTTGGGTTTGGGAGTAATTGTTTGGCTATGACTGCCAGGTGGATTACTAGGACTATGTTTGGATCCTGAATGTGGGAAAAATGGTCTTCTAGAGGGATTTGACCTATTAATAAAGGAAACTTTATGTGTTAAAGCATAATCATCTGCAAGTCGAGCTGCAGCTTCCAAAGTTTCAACCTGTTTCTCATCTAAAAAGGACTTAATGTCTGAATTTATGCACCTTTTGAACTCCTCTACAAGCATGAGCTGCCTAAGTTTTTCATGATCGGAGCCAATTTTCTTTGAAGAGCACCACCTATCAAATAGCTGTTCTTTAGTTCTAGCAAATTCTACATGGGTCTGCTCATTTTCTTTCTTACTGTTCCTAAATGTTTGCCTGTAAGCCTCAGGGACCAACTCATAAGCCTTAAGAATTAATTCCTTTACAGTATCATAACTGGAGCTCTGCTCGACAGTCAGCAGAGTATAAATTTCTCGAGCCTTCCCAATTATAACACTTTGCAAAAGCAAGGTCCAATGCTCTTTTGGCCATTTTAAATTTTCTGCTACTTTTTCAAAATGAAGAAAATATTTGTCAACCTCTTTTTCTTGAAAAGGGGGAACTAATCTGATGTGTTTGGTAATGTCAAAATGAACGCCAGACTCTAAAGGTTTCCGTTTTACCGTCATATTTTGCATTTCTAATTCTTTCATTCTTAATTCTGTATCAAATTTTAATTTTTCCCTTTCTATCTGCATTTGTCTTTCTTTTTCTTTCTCCCTCTCTTCCATTTCCATTCTTTCTTTCTGCACTCTTTCTTCCATTTCCATTCTTTCCTTCTGCATTTGTCTTTCTTGTTCTAATCTTAATTTTTCTAACTCAATTTGCTTCTGAATTTCAAGCTCTCGCATATGCAAACCTGTCTGAGTTACGAGAACAAGAGACAAAGCAGAAGAATCAAGAATTTCCTTATCAACCAAAAATTGAACCAAAATATTTTTTATTTCCTGTTTTAACATGGACTTGTTGACGGTAGTCAATTCATAGTGAGCAGCAATATCCAACAAATCTGACTTTTTGGCCAAATTTAACAGCTCCTGCGAAGGCGCAGCAATAAAAGCTTGAAGGTCAAATGACATGATTGCTTTTTGCTGGTTTTATCAAGTAAATTTATCAATCAGAGTTTATTTACTGATATTTTTCAAAAGTCAATACTTGCTTTTTTTTTTTTTTTTTTATTATATTTTTTTGAAAGTCAATACTTGTTTTTTATCAAAATAATGATTTTTATAATTACTGAAATTTTTTAAAAGTCAGTACTTGTTTTATAGCAAACAAATATTTTTTTTTTTTTTCTTTAAAAATCAATATTTGTTTTCTTTAAAAAGCTCCAACTTGTTTTAGCTCAAGAAAATGTTCGATCCCGGACGAGCCCCCAATTTCTGTTACGAGCCAGGCGTAACGAGAAAGAAATGAAAGTGAAACCAGCAACAAGTTTTAAATTATTAACAATATTTATTCCACAAAAAATAAGACAAGATTCAAAACAAAAGAATGTAAGTAGACAGTACCTTTCAAGTTTATGTCACAAAGTCCCTCTGAAATAATCCATGAGAATTTATAAAACAAATCCTTTGAATATCAGTTTCTGATCCCACAATTTAATGTTCCTGAATTCAGAATTTAAGTCCAGAATGAATAAAATAGTAAAGTAATCCAGTATAGAATAATTTCCAGTGAAAGTATACAAAGATGCCCAGATGAAATTCTTCTCTCCTTATATAATATCAGAGAACGTTCTAGAAAAAGAATTTACTACAAGCATCTCTTATTTTCTAGTTCCAATCAAGAAACTTCTAAATCTTCCATGACATTCCAAAAAGAACTCAGTCCAGAATCAAGGACGTAAACATCATGTTATTGTAAACATGCTGTTCTAGAAAGTTATTTTTGGAAACGTAGTAAATAAAGCTATTTATGGAAACATAGTAAACATGTTGTTTAAAACAATTGAACACCCTGTTATATAACAGTACTCATTTCATGCCTCGAAGTACTCCCCGTGGCTAGAAATGCAAAGTTTCAGCCGATGTATCCACTTCTTGAAGGCGTCACGGTACGCTGATTTGGGCACAGTAATAAGGTACTGATGAATGGCAGATCCAAGTGCCTGTCGGGACTGGTATTTCCGCCCAGCAAGGAATGCTTTCAATTTCGGAAACAAAAAGAAATCACATGGGGCAAGGTCTGGGGAATACGGGGGGTGAGGCAAAACAGTTTCTTTCTTCAAAAACGCCGTAACTATTGCAGAGGTATGAGCTGGGGCATTGTCATGTAGAAGACGGACATGTTTAAAACCAGTGGCAGGACGTCGTTTCTGATAATACTTTTTCAGTTTCTTCAGTACTATGTCTTTGTAGTACTTTCCAGTGATGCTTTTGCCCTTTTTCACTGGCACTTTTATTGCGACTCCTTCACCAGAGAAGGAGATTGCATACAAAACCTTTGTACTCAAAGAACGTTTGGCAATTATTGGGCGTTTGCTGTGTTTAGTGGCCCAGATCTTATTGCTAACCTTTCTGACGGGCTCAAAATAATGGACCCAGGTTTCATCACCTGTGACGACATTGGCAAACTGCTTTTTGTCATATTTTGGAAACATTTGAAGCAGCTTTTTGGCCACTTTAACCCGTTGCCTCTTTTGCTCCTCAGTCATCAGATGTGGCACCCATCTAGCAGAAATCTTTCTGACTTTCAAATGCTTCTTCAAAATAAGGTGAACCGTTGAAAGTGATATGCCTACCTTTCGTGCAATATCACGAACTGTAAATCTGGCATCTTCTTCAGTGATTTCCTTTATTTTGGAAACGATTTCTTTACGAGATGCAGATTTTGGCCTACCTGATTTCGGTGCATTTTTGATGGACTCTACACCAGACTCAAATTTCTTTTTCCACCGCCGAACTGTGTCATAAGACACACAAGAAGGTCCAAAAGCAGTAGAAATTTCAGTCATCAGCTTCTTCAAAGAACAACCAAGTTTTGAGCGAGCTTTGATGTAAGCCCGTATTTCATCTTTTTCTACCAACCATTTTTACTGCAGTGGTCAATGACTGCGTGTATTCAAATGGCAAATTTTATGTCTTACACTTAGTCTAACATGTACATTTATACACCATTGTGTAGATATTGAATAACCCTATACAGGTATGTGTTGGTTTTTATCGTGCCCCACATGGATATCGAGCTAGAGGACAATAAGCAATTCATTTCGAACATCCCTCGTACATTGATATTTTTGCTGAAAAAATGTGAGTAGCTTTTGCTTTTCAAAAACTACTCATGTTTTTTCAGCAAAAATATCAAGGTATTTGAAAATACCTTAATAGCTAAAACAGCTAACCAGTTTGTCATTAATGTGCTTGTTAAGCTGACGATGCTTTGAACACCTGGGCCCTGATGTTTTGTCTAAAATTTGTAGAGTGAATGGCAAACAGTGTAGATCCTGTACAAGCAGATCCTTTAGGAGCAGTTTGATCTGGGTCTACACTGTTTATTCAGGTTTGATGGAATGAATATTATTACAAATATGGTTAAATACAAGTGCTTTATTTCTATTTCAGATTGGCTGCTGTTAGTAGATGTTACAGAGCTGAGACATCAAACCAGGAACATGAGTCTGGAATATACAGGGTTCATCAGTTCACCAAGGTCACTAAATAAATTGGCTCTGATAAGTAAAATAACACCTTGTTGCATATCATTGTACTCACAGCAGGCCCTGTACATGTCACAATACACTTTTCATTGTATAGTTATTGTTCTAAAAATTCAAACTGTAAACATGAAAACCAGAAAGGCTTCTTTGAGGGAAGTAACCAATTTTGCAAAGGAAGGCAATGTACATCTGATCAGGGTCTACATTGTTTGCCATTCATCTAGTATTTAGGCATTTCAGCAGGTGTTGAAATGGACATGTTCAAATGTCAGGACAAGTATATAAAAAGCCAGTGCCCGGTTGTTCAAAACTAATGATGTCGTTAGTTAACGATTCATTAAAAGTTACATCGAGTGATACGCAAATATGCTGAAATTATTTGCTGAAAAAATGTGAGTAGCTTTTGCAGTGCAAAAGCTACTCACATTTTTTCAGCAAAAAATATTGCATCTTGAATCCGCTAAAACAGTTAATGAAATGACCCTTAACGAGCTCATTAAGTTAATGACACTTTGAACAACTGGGCCCAGGTTTGCGGGAGGATCTATACACCAGTTTGATGATTATCTTAGGCAGTGCTTATTTGAGGTCAGGAGCAGGTCATTGGTTCCAGCTGTAGACATGTTATTGTGTCTGACTACATGTTGAGATCGTTTAACCATGTGCCTTTCTATTTATATCTTGGTAGCCTGTTAATATTGGGGCCAAAGGTGAAATTTCAAATCTAACTGTCAATTAGATGTCATGAGTCACTAAATTTCAAATATGAAATTATATATCGTTAGCTTATCAGAACAGAATTTTGTGAAATAAACCCATATTTCAATTTAAGCAAACCAAAAGTTGTTCAGGAATTTTTTTTCTTAAAAAAAAAAAAAAAAATGTGGGGTAGTACTGTAATAGAGAAAATATTTTAAAAGTGCTGGTTGTCAGTAATGTTTAAATTTGCCACCATTATAATTTGGGAGTGGAGCCTGTCCTTTTATAGCAAGGCCTGGGGTTTAAGGAGTTAAAGGTGTCCCAGTATTTAGTTTAAATACAGTTCCTCCAGTTTTCCCACTTCTTATCTTAGTTACAGGTATGAATAAAAGTATCTGATGACAGCATTTAGAAAATCAACCTTATACATTAATCCAGCTTAGATCTGCCCAGTAAACATGTGGTTAGGTAAACTGACCGTGCTCGACATGACCCCATTGGGTTGACTGGGCCATAAAACCTCAACACAGACAAACAAACAGATCAACATCAGCTTGTGCATCTACACACTGATCAGCAGGCTGATCAGGGCCTACATTGTTTGCTGATACATTGTTTAAGGGGAATAGATACACTTTCAGGGGAAGTTACTCTGTCAAAATGTTTTTGCCTCCCTTTTGTAAAGGGGTCTACTTTAAAAGAAAAGAATTTGCTCCCAAAGGGGAGCAAATTTTTTCCTTTGAGAGTAGACCTCTTTTCAGAAGGGGCTAGAAGTGTGAGAAAGCAAACAGGAAGTCACAAAAGTTGTCTACCTTGTCAAAATTGGCAGAAAATTTACCAAGTGTATCCAGTCCCCTTAAGGTCTATTACATTACGTTAGCAGGACCAGGATCAGACTGCATGGATGTACAGGCTGATCTAAGTCTAAGCTAGTCACATTTGTCACATTATAAGGTTATTTAAGAAATAGATCAGCTCTAGCAGTGATTTGTTGAGTAATAAATCACTGTTTGGAGGTCAGTTGTAAAGTAGATCAAATCACGAGCGCGGAGCGCGAGTGATTTATCTTCTTACAACTGACCGACAACTGTGATTTATTACTCAACAAATCACGCACAAGAGCTGATCTATTTCGATTCTAACACATAGAAAACGACGAAAAGGTAATTGTATCCTTTAGATTTTTCAAACTTTCCGCCATCGAATAAAGAAATCCCGCCAAAAGTTTTGACTGTAACGCTGACATTTACATGCATTTCTTACGTTGCTGAAGTGAAAAAGACGACGTTACACAATCTAGCATCGTAGAAACTAAGACTGACGTCAGCAGCGTGTCGAAATGACGTCGGAAAGGCGCCAGATAGCGTCGCGCGTTTCCGCCCAGTGATTTATTGCATAATATATCACTGAGTTTAACCATTGGCTATTATAGGCGAGGAGTGTTAGAATTTCTATTTAACTCTTTCCTTGCTAGTGGTGACTTTTGTTATCTGCTGATAATCTTTGCATACAGTTTGGATCCGGGTCAGGCCCGACAAAACGTCAAGCCTGATCTGGATCCTAACTGTTTGACACTCTGATAGTATTCCTGAAATTTTTTTTTTTTTTTTTTTTTTTTTTTTTTTTCATCCGTTAATTTATTGAAAAAAAAAATCCAGACGGCAAAAAAGCATGCAAAATTACCAACCATGCAAAGGGTTAGCTTTGGTTTTGATACACCTTATGTAAATGTTGCTAAAATTAAATTTCGACTAAATATAAGTGATAAACAAAATAGGTAATATGGTTCTGTCATGCAGGTGGAGATGTTTGGTGTGACTGACAGTGATACAGAAACCTCGGGGAATGATTTATTGATGGAACTTGTTGATATAGAGAAATCTCTGTTCACAGAACTGGGTCTCCACTTTAGGTATTAGGTTTTTAGCTCACTGCAGGTGAAATTATTGTATGACCAAATGAATAGTATTTGACATGGTTTTCCCCAGAAAATGGGACTTGACATTGCATGCAGAACGTTACTAAGTCTACTAATCCCTTTTGTTAGAGAAAAATAGGTAAAATATTTTAGTACAAGGGGTATTTGTTAATGAGTGTCATACCGGCACAGTGGCTCAGTGGTAGAGCGTCCGCTTTGTGACCGGGAGGTTGCGGGTTCGATCCCCGGCCGGGTCATACCAAAGACTTTAAAAATGGTACTAGCTGCTCTTTCGCTTGGCACTCAGCATTAAGAAAGTAGAGCTAGAACTGGTCAGCTCAGTGTCAGTATAATGTGACTGGGTGGAATATCATGTCAAAGTGTCTGGGGCGTGATATTTCAGTGAGGAAGCACTCTAAAAGTGAGCATTGAGCTCCCTGCCACATCCAGACACCGTCGCGATATGACTGAAAAAGGTTGAAAGCGACGTTAAGCCCAAATCAAACAAACAAATAATGAGTGTCACAGTCATGATTATATAACCTAGATAGATTATACAGGTAAAGATATTATTTTAATTAAAATAAATTTGATTCAACTTTTATTTCGTCTTCATATTTTCCACACAAAGTTAGTTTTGACTCTACACTATTCACAGTGGTACAATGAAACAAGATACAGCTTCTCAAAATGCAAGGCTTATGACCAGACCAGGTAGCAGTTCTGAGTCAAAATCTGTTCCGTTTGAATTTGCTTATTGTCACATAATTTAAGCAGGTGCAATATAGCATATGTTTTCTGTATCATCTGCTTTCTGTCTATCTGTACATTCATCCGTCCTTGAACATTTGCTTTAGCCCTAGCCTTCAAATCTATTTCTGAATAATTGCTACACCTAAAATCATTGCACTTTGCTCATACTTTCTCCATAGCTTCTAATGAGTACCACAACATATATGGTTTTGTTTTGTTTTGTTTTTTGTTTTCGAGAAAAAAGAAAAATATAATTACTTTTTGGTTAAAAAGTGCCTTATCTGGAGCTGAGACTTAATGTAGTATTCAGTTTTCTAGAAACTTGTTAGATATTTATATATGATAATTTCAGGGTGTTAGACATGCCAACAGCAGAGTTAGGGTCTCCAGCTAACAGGAAGTTTGACATGGAAGCTTGGATGCCTGCCAAAGAATTCTGGGGAGAGGTATATGAGATTTGATGTGGTAGAAAGAACATTATTTAAAATGCAGCAAAGATTTATTCTAGACTAATTCAGATCTCTTGTCTCTGCTCAAATACATGAGGTCTTCATTTTTCAGAGGTAAACCAACCTTTCTGATGAGGCCATGCCATTTTGAACACTCTTTATCTGCATTCTCCTAAGATGTGGATGGTGTTAATGCTCAGCAGGCTAGGAGAAAATTTCAGCAGATGAATTTTTGAAATAATTTTCCTATTTTTCCCTAGAAGTAAGCTTTGACATTTCATGCAAATTGTCCCTTAAAGCCGATTTTGTGGGAAAAATGAGAAAAAATTAATTTGTCGTCTGCTGAATTACCCTAATGAGTGGTTACAGTTAAATCAGTCAGAGATGCTTTCAGGGATTCTTGTAATATTCTTCTGTCCAGTTTCAAAAGGATTTCCATTCTGATGTAACCAGTAAAAAACTTTCTTTTGCAAACAATTATCAGACATCATCATTATATGACCTACCTATTATCTGCTGTATAAGAACATGCAGCTGACACTCATTATTATGCCCCCGCCATGGCCATTTTCAATGGGGGGGCATATAGTATCACCGCTGTCCGTACGTACGTACGTCCGTCCCATCCCATATGTAACACTTTTGGTTTCCGTGCGATATCTTTTGAAAGGGTTGGTGTATTGGATTGAAATTTTATATATAGGTATATAATCATAAACTGTAGGTCAAGTTAGATTTAGGGTAAAATCCACCAATTATTTTGGAAGTTAGGCCCTTTTCAACGTGGAAAAATTTTCAACTTGGAAAAATGGTTTCCATGCGATATCTTTTGAAAGGATTGGTGTATTGGATTGAAATTTTGTACACAGGTATATAATCATAAAATATAGGTCAAGCTCGATTTAGAGTAAATCCATCTATTATTTTGGGAGTTATGGCCCTTTTTCAACTTCGAAAAATGGTTTCCATTCCATAACTTTTGAAAAGATTAGTATATTGGATTCATATTTTATATACAAGCATATAATTATAAAATATAGCTCAAGTTCAATTTAGGGTAAAATCCACCAATTATTTTTGGAGTTACGGCCCTTTATCAGTGTTGGAAAATAGTTGAAAAATGGTTTCCGTTCGATATCTTCTGAAAAGATAAGTTTATTGGATTCAAATTTTGTACACAGGTATATAATCATAAAGTGTAGATCAAGTACGATTTAGGGTAAAATCCACCAATTATTTTTGGAGTTATGGCCCTTTTTCGACTTTGAAAAATGGTTTCCATTCCATAACTTTTGAAAAGATTAGTGAATTGGGTTCATATTTTATACACAAGCATATAATTATAAAATATAGGTCACATTTTGACTTAGGGTATAATCCACAAATTATTTTTGGAGTTACGACCCTTTATCAATGTTGAAAAATAGTTAAAAAATGGTTTCCGTTCGATATCTTTTGAAAAGATTACTGTATTGGATTCAAATTTTATACACAGGTATATAATCATAAAATGTATGTCAAGTTGGATTAAGGGTAAATTCCACCAATTATTTTTGGAGTTTTGGCACTTTTTCAACTTTGAAAAATGGTTTCCGTTCCATAACTTTTGAAAAGATTAGTGAATTGGATTCATATTTTATACACAAGCATATAATTATAAAATATAGGTCAAGTTTGATTTAGGGTAAAATCCACCAATTATATTTGGAGTTACAGCCCTTTTTCAACTTTGAAAATAGTTTCAGTTTGATATCTTTTGAAAACATTAGTGTATTCAATTCATATTTAACACACAGGTATATAATCATAAAATAGAGGTCAAGTTCCAATTAGGGTAAAATCAACCCATTATTATGGGAGTTATGGCCCTTTTCCACCTTCAAAAGATGTTTTCCTGCCGATATTTTTTTAACGCTTAGCACTCTGGGTAAAATTTTCAGCAGACGACATTTTGAAATATTTTTCTTATTTTTCTCAGAAAACAGGATATGACATTTCATGCAAATTGTCTCCTAAGGAGACAATTTGCATGAAATGTCAAATCCTGTTTTCTGGGAAAAATAAGAAAAATATCATCAATCTGTCGTCTGCTGAAAATGCCCAGAGAGTGGTAAAGGTTAAAAAAGATTGATTTGTGTATTGGATTCATATTTTATATCCAGGTACATAATCATAAAATATGGTCAAGTTTGATTTAGGGTAAAATCTGCCAATTATTATGAGAGTTATGGCCCTTTTTTCAACTTCATTTTTTGTGGGTGAGGATGGCCCTGGGCGGGGGCATCTGTGTCATACTGATACATTTCTAGTCTCAAACACTGATAAAGCAAATACTGCTGAAGTCAAACTGAACAGTGCGCAACACTGGTTTAGTTTGATGTATGTTTCTTACATTTCATTTCCCTTTATCTGAAAGTACTGTTATCTCAAACTAAAATTTCTGGGCCCAGTTGTTCAGAGCATTGTTAGCTTAACGAGCTTGTTAGTGGTCAAAATGTTAACTGTTCTAGTAAATATGATGTCTAATTCACAGGTATTTTTGCTGAAAAAATGTGAGTAGCTTTTGCAAATGCAAAAGCTACTCACATTTTTTTCAGCAAAAATATTAGCGTATAAGCCATATTTAACAATCAAAGTTTTAACGATACATTTACTAATTATATCATTAGTTTTGTACAACTGGGCCCAGGTTGCTTGGAGTTTTGAGATAATGAAAGTCAACTGTATCAGCTTGGCATTTCTGTTCTTCAAGACTTCCGTCACTGTGTCATGAAATAGTGAAGCCCTGGACAGAACATTTTGATGCAGGGTTCATCATTCATTTAGCTATGCATATATTACTTTTTATTTTCAGTGCAACTTAGTATTGGTCTTTGTCTTGTGTTTTACTGCATATGTGAAACTTTATGTAAATATAATAGACTTATCTTGGGTACTTCTCAATGAGTTGAAGTGTCCAGGTCAAAAAAGACACCTGCATAGAGTGAATTTTCATTTTACTTGAGTCACAACCCTGATAAATTTAATTACCTTGACAATTTTGACCAGCAGCTGTGGTCTTCCTCAGAAATTTGCTGCGACTGACATCTTCGGTCTTTTTCGGGAATTTCCAACACTTTCTGTCATCGTGGCGAAAACTGGATCACCACGATGACGGAAAGTGGTGGAAATTCCCGAAGAAGACCGAAAATGTCAGTCGCGGAAAAGTTCTGAGGAAGACCACAGCTGCTGGTCGAAACTGTCAAGGTATGTAAATTTATCAGGGTTGTGACTCAAGTAAAATGAAAATTCAAGGATTATACTAACCCAATGAACAGTTTCAAGGGCCTGCATAGAGAGTCATATGATGAACAGGACATGAGATATGATACAGGACATGAGATCTAGTTATTGTAGTAAGGGTATGTGTATTATTATGTACACCAACCAGAGATATATTGTTTTCTGTTCAGATACTGTTGGCATCAGCCTGGGCAATTGCATTGGTATTGGTTTAGGGGTTTGGCACAGGTGTCACAGTTCTTGTGTGCACAATATTTCTTGAACTGGTTAGCAAATGTTTATTAAACTCTCAGTGTTATATAATTTGGATATACATAAGAGCTGATTTGATTTTGGTAGCCTTGATTTCACCTTCAAGGTCACAGTACTCTTAAGATTGTCAACTTTTAAGATTGTCAAATTTTCACCAAAAGCAGTTTGTGTGCACTCTATCTCCTGGACAGATAGATGGAATTAAGTCAAAATGGATAATCATGGAGACATGGTGAATTCGGTAAGATTTTGATGATGCTGTCCTCATTTCCAAGGTCAGCATATTATTTAGACTGTTTGAGGTGGGGCATATCTGTTTTCTCTGCAAGCAAATCTGGTATACCCTTTTTGCTTTAAACATTGTATAATGATTGAATAGTTGTTGTTTGTCTTTCTGTAATTTGCCGGAGGGTATAGTCATATAGCTGCAAATATGACATTTTGTTCTGCTGGTGATGTAACATTGTAATGAGTAGCATAATGGGTAAAAATTTCAGCAGACAACATTTAAAAAAAAATCACACAAAGTAATTTAACAAAAAGATTCTGGATTATTGTTTCTGTTATACATTGTTTGGTGCTATGCAATAACACTTTGCATGCTGGGTAAAAATTTCAGCTGACGACATTTTGAATTTTTTTTCTTATTTTTCCTAGAATATAGGATTTTACAGATCCTGTTTTCTAGGAATAATAAGAAAAATATCATCAGCCCATAGCATGGTAAGTGTTAAATAGAAAACTACCATGTAGCATATGCAAACCCAGGCCAGCCTGCACATCTACACATGTTGATCAGATCCTGTACAATCCTTATATTTAATATCTGAGCCTTATAGAGTATATTTGTGAATATTATTGAATCTCATCAGACTACAAAGATGTACAGGTTTTCTGGGTCTGTTTTGTCCGTTCCTTTGTTCATCTATCCATTCATTACGCTTTTCTTGTCAGCAAGATATCTAGATAACTATTAAAGTTGGGGCCTTGAAACTTGGTGAACTTATTGGGGCATAAAAGATACCTGATTATGTTTTGAAAAAAAAAATAGATTAACTTTGGCATTTTGTGTGGATAAGCATATAGTTGGGGATATAGTTCGGGCATAGTCTTTTACAAACACACATTTCTGTGTAAACACACATATCTGTGTAATGAGGAACCTCTAGACATCTTTATCATATTTACCTTAACCTTGTCCTGCTGAGCCCGGATATTCCCTGCCTTTGCAAACAGTGTAGCTCCAGATCAGTTGGCTTCTGAAGAAACCAGCTGATCTGGACCTGCACTGTTTGACATTAAGTATGTGAGTTTATATCAGAAATCCAGATCAAGTAATCTGATTGGCTGAAAATTAGAAGTGGGCATGGCATCTTAATTTATTCAGCAGGAGGACGGTTAAATATTGGGGTACCTTAACTCCTTACCATACTTATCCTACAATTTGACCAAGTCCATTTTACTATGTGTCCTTGTGTTCAAAAATAGCTATGCTGGATAATAGACAAACAGTGTAGACCCTAACCAGATGCTGTATTCTGCAGCATCTGATCTGGGTCTACACTGTTTGCCCAGGCCTGTCTGTCCCAGTACGTAGGGTTATTATGGTATGTTTTTACTTAACTGAAGACTGGTTTATTTCAGATTTCAAGTGCTTCAAATTGTACAGACTATCAGAGCAGACGTCTACACATAAAATATCGTGATGGTGGAGAAGCATTGAAATTTTGTAATACAGTAAGAGTATGATTTTGGTACAAAATTCCAACTCACATTTTTTTTTTTTTTTTTTTTTTGTTATCTAACACTTTTCAGAGGACTTGTTAATAGGGATATATATGGTGGTATATCTGGGATAATGTTTTTTTTTTGTTTCTTCATAAAAACCTATGTTTTGGGCACTCATTAGAAGCACCCATAAGATCTATATTCTGGGTGCTTGTTAGAAGTGCCTCTGCAATGAGTATATACAACATAGGAGAATTGGAGAAAATTATCCCAGAATTATCAACAGACCATATGTTTGAACAAACTTTGCCAGTGTCACAGACTTTGATATTATCCAATAGAATTGCTAAGATTAATATCAACCTGTACATCCATGCAGCCTGATCAGAGTCTTGCTCAGAACAACCTATACAGTGATGCCGTCTGATTACAATTTTTGCTACCCACCAGCCGAAGACTTTGATCCTTGGCTAGCCACAGTGGATCTAGCAAATGATCTATCAGATTCTGTGCATGTGCAGGCTGATCTGAGTCTTTGCTGAGCTCACTTTTCTAACATTGCAGCTTATATATGGACTTTGCATTTCCAGACCAGGCCTCGAGGTTATAAAATGTTTTTCATGCTCAACTCAACTGAGCATGAAATTTTCTCTGCTAATAAATATGAAAATGCCAACAATAGTTGGCATTTTCATATTTATTAGCAGAGAAATTTTTATGCTCAGCTACTTATAGCAAGAATTTGCAATTGTTAATAATTTGAGATTTATGAGTAGAACAAATTTCATGCTCAGCTGAGCTGAGCATGAAAAAAGTTCTATAACCTCGGGGCCTGACGATATAATTCAGATCAGATTCCATATACTATATTTACCCAGTGTGATGGAATAGACAGGCCTGAGCAAACACTGTAGGCCCAGATCAGGTGCAACTGCATTTTTCAAATACATAACTGGTTGTAAAATGGACTTGTTTAACATTTAGGACAAGTTTGGTCTCAGTAATTAGGCTAAATATGGTATTTGTACATTAGAACTTGCATGCACAGTTTACTTTTAGTTTTCTGATATGGTAGGTCCATATTTTCTCAGAGTGAATTTGCAAGCCCTGATCAGATTGTCTAAATGTGCTGTGTGACCTGGCATTCACAGTTTGCCTGATCAGCACGAAAACGTGCCTATATAATTTTGACCCCCTTAAACCCCACTTTTATATGGTAAAACTTGGGTTCACAGGGGTATACATTATTTTTCTTATTTCTGCTCAAAAACATAGATTATGGGTACTTGTTAGAGGTGGTTCTAACAATCTATGTTTTGAGCAGAAAAATATCAGAATGTTTTATCTGGAAATTTTCATTTTTTGGTGGTAAAAATTTCAGTATATTTGAATAGGCATGTTTTCATAATGTGACTGGTTCTATCATAAAGCAGCATACTAGTTACATGTACATTTGTATTATGTCAATATTACAGGTGAATGGTACAGCCTGTGCAGTTCCTAGAACTATAATGGCAATCTGTGAAAACTTCCAGGAAAAGGTAACTGCTGGCATTTTTTGTTGTTGTTTTTGCATCCCAGGCTGTTAATAATTTGCCTATATGATGTACATGGAGAGCTATTGCAGTCACCCCGGTCATCTGTGTCTGAGTTCACGTTCCCACTACTCTAAAGTTTTAGACCCCAGGTCCTTGACACAGGGTGGGATAGAAGTCAAAATCTAGGACACTTGTAAAAAAGAGTTTCTTTCTACTTTTATTATGAAAACTTAGACAGATGCTTGGTCAGACTTGTAGGTCATGAAGTAAAAGTCAGCATGACTTTTTTTTCATGGTCCAGTGATTTTTCCTTTATATATCTTGGAGAGTATTTCCTGTATAAACACCATACTTTACAATGAGTCAGTATGACCTGAAGTTTGACCTCAAAATAGATATAGGACACAGAGACCTACATTTCATGATCCAGTGATTTTGCCTTATGTCTCGAAGAGAATTTGATGTTTAAACATCATACTTATGGAATATGTCAGTATGACCTGAAGTTTTATTACCTCAAAATTTTGTGGCTTACATTCCTTGCTCAGATGAATTTGAACTCATGAAGAGTATATGATGTATAAACATCTTACTTTCTGATTATGAGTCAATATGACCCAGAGTTTGACCAGAAAAGAAAGTAGGTCACTGACCTATATTTCATGGTCTAATGATTTTTGCCTTATATCTTGTAGTGTATTTCATGTGTAAACACCATACTTTCTGATGATGTCTGTATCATCTGACGTTTGACCTACAAAATAAATGTAGGTCCCAATGACCTATATTTCAAGGTCAAGTGATTTTGCCTTATACCTTGAAAAATATTAGATGTATAAATATAATACTTTTAGGTTATCCTTCAGTATCAACATTTGACTGCAAAATAAATGTAGGTCACGGTGACCTTTATTTCACAGTCTGGTGATTTTACCTTTTAACTTAAACTCAATTTGATGTATAAACATCATACTTTTGGATTATGAGTCGGTATGACCTAAAGTTTACTTCAAAATAAATGTAGGTCACAGTGGTTTTGTCATATCTTAAAGAGTATTTCATGTATAAACAGCATACTCTCTGATTATGACCTGTATTTTACAGTCCAGTGATTTTGCCTTTTGTCTTAAAAAGTGTTGTTTTTTTTGGGGGGGTGGGGGGATGGGTTTCATGTATAAACACATACTTTTGTATTATCCTTCAGTATCATCCAAAGTTTGACATCAAAATAAATGTAGGTCACTTTGACCTGTATTTCACAATCCAATGATTTAACTTTGTATCTTGAAGAATTTTTGGTGTATAAACATCATCTTTTCGGATTATGTGTCAGTATGACCAGAGGTTTGACTTCAAAATAAATGTAGGTCACTATGATTTATATTTTATGGTCCAGTGATTTTGCCTTATATCTTGAAGAGTATTTCATGTATAAACATTATACTTTCTATTTATTAGTCAGTATGATCCAAAGTTTGAAGTATGTAACTTATTTACCTATGTATTATCCATATGCCTTTGCCCAATGCAGGTATGACTCCGGCGGAATTCTTTGTTTCGTTTTCTTGGCAAAGCATGATTCATTGGGTGCTGTGCTGTCCTGCAACAGCTCTTATTGGTTAAAGTTTTTAAAAAGCTATATCTCCTGAACCTATGGATGGAAGTAGATCATACTTGCTCTGATATTAGATACTGGTCTGGGCCCAGTTGTTCAAAGCTAACAATGTCGTTAGTTAACGATTCGTTAAAATTTAAATCAAGTGATACACAAATATGCTGAAATTTTTTGCTGAAAAATGTGAGTAGCTTTTGCAGTGCAAAAGCTACTCACATTTTTTCAGCAAAAAATATCAGAATATTGTATATTGAATCTGCTAAAACAGTTAACGAAATGACCCTTAACGAGCTCGTTAAGCTAACGACGCTTTGAACAACTGGGCCCAGAAGTAATCATACTTGCTCTGATATTAGATACTGGTCTGAAGTTTTATGCTGTACCATCCTCATCGACATGAGTGGCCTTCAGATCAAGGTCACAGACTTAGAAAAAATTTATATGTTAAAGTTTTTGGTTAAACTTTGTAGAAGTTTATATCTTCTTAAGTTTTAGCCTGATTTTATTGATACTTTGCCTGATATTAGCTACTACTCTAAAATTTTATACAGTAACATATCCACACCCTCTCTAACCTTAAGAGTTTTTGACTTTTCATGCACATTGTCTTCTGAGAAAAACTGTGAAGGTCCATCTTAGAGTGTACAGATTAGCTGACTGGTCTGGACATTTGTGATTTGGATGTTACATTCTGGAGATTGTTCATGTTCCCAGCTAAGTTGTGTTTTCTTTTCCAGGATGGTAGTATCAGGATACCCGAAGTTTTACAAGAACACATGGATGGAGAAACTGTGATAAAGAGTTCGGATAAAATTCCACGGTTAAGCTGGATCAAATTCAATAAACTTAACAAATAAACAAGAAGTTCAGACAGAGCTTCATTTTTAAACTGGATCAAATCCAATAAACTCAAGAAATAAGTCAGATGTTCAGATAAACGTCACATTTATCTGATTTCAAATCCAGTAAATGCCAGAAATAAACCAGACGTTCAGACAGAACTGCATGGTTAAACTGAATCAGATACACTTAAGAAACAAATCAGATTTTCATACAGTGCTCCAAAATCAGAAGTTCAGCCAATGCTCCAAAATTGAAAGTTCAGACAAAGCTCCATGGTTTAGTTGGATCAAATCCAATAAATGCTAGAAATATCAGAAGTTAAGTCAATGCCCCACATTTAACTGGATCAGTAAACTCAAGAAATGTCAGAAGCTCAGACAGTGCTCCACCGTTCAATTGGTTCAAATCCAACAATCACTAAAAATAGGTCAGAAGTCGAGCTCAATAACCAGATTAAACTGGTTCAAATCCAGTAAAACAAGATGTCAACCAGAAGCTCTGACAATGTTCTACTGTTAAATGGGATCAAATCCAATAAACACCCTAGATAATTTGAAATGTGTTTTCATAAAAAAAACTAACTTTTAGAAGAATACATATTGGTGATATCTTTCTTATTTTTCCCGGAAAGTAGTATTTAATATTTCATGTAAATTGTTTTCAAAGGAGACAATTTGCCTGAAATACAAACCCTGTTTTCTTGGAAAACTAACAAAAACATTTTTGAATGTTTCGTTGCCTAGCATGCAAAGTTTAACCAATTTAAGAATTTGGGGTGCCCAACAACAATGACTTAATTAAGTACATTTGTATGTTAAAACTCTGGGCCCAGTTGTTCAAAACTAACGATGTCGTTAGTTAATATATTGTTAAAACTTTGATCGGTAAATACGGTATATACTCTATTATTTTTGCTGAAAAAATGTGAGTAGCAAAGCTACTCACATTTTTTAAGCAAAAATATCTGTGAATTAGGTATTGTACTTACTAGAACAGTTAACAGTTTGACCACTAATGAGCTTGTTACGCTAATGATGCTTTGAACAACTGGGCCCTGATGACTAGAACAGCCAGGGGATCATAAAAAGTAGTTCTTGTTTTGGGTTGTTCCAGAAACGTGAATGACTGTGACATAAAAATTAGTTCCAGTTACCCAGGGTGTTTTAGCGATCAGCATTCTATTTATTGAAGTTCTACTTTAGATGGACTTCTGACATTATCAGGTTAGCATACAACAGCTATACATTATGTTAACCCTTGTCATGCTGAATAAAGATGCCACGCCCACTTCCAATTTTCAGCCAATCAGATTACTTGATCAAGGCTGTTGATATAAATTAACATACTGAACGAAAAACAGTGCAGATCCAGATCAGTTGGCTTCTGAAGAAGCCAACTGATCTGGATCTACACTGTTTGCAAAGGCAAGGTATATCAGGGTTCAGCAGGACAAGGGTTAACAAGTCTATATAATTTATAGGCCATAACATACATGTATAGTGATTACTTAGGTATGCAAGGGTATACATAGTTAGGCAAATTGTAAGAAGTTTGCAATTCTGTCAATCTACTGTACATAGTTAGGTAAATTGTCAGAAGTTTATGGTTCTGTCAATCTGTTGTACTGCATAAATATGTCTTAACCCTTGCCATGCTGAATAAAGTAAGATGCCACACCCACTTCTAATTTTCAGCCATTTGGATCACTTGATCCAGATAGTTGATACAAATTTACATACTTAATGACAAACAGTGCAGATCAAGATCAGTTGGCTTCTTCAGAAGCCAATTGATCTGGATCTGCACTGTTTGTCGTTAACTGGATCTACACTGTTTGCAAAGGCAGGGCATATCCTGGTTCAGCAGGACCAGTTAATCCATTTAATAAACTTTTCCTTCTTTTCTTTTTGTTTTTACATCTAAGTCTCCCTTTACCAAAATAAATAAATAAATAAAATAAACATTTCTTTATATTTAGCTTTGTCATCCATACAGTATTATTAAAAATTTTCTCTGACAAACTATCTCAAGTCTGAAATTTCTCTAGGCCAACATTGAAGGCCCTGTCTGAAATATACAGATAGTCAGACTGATCTAGGCCTCTGCTGTTCAGAAACCTTATGCAGTGACACTTCCCATGTGAACAATTATAAGAATTCACCAATTGAATGATGAAAAGTCAGGGATAAATGTTTCTGATAATGGCCTGTCTGGAGCAATGTAAATCAGTGAAAAAAATGTACAGCAAGCCAAACTGCAGCTGATCCAAACAGTTAGCTATCCATTTACTGTACTGCCAACCCAAATAGTAAAGAAAGTGTCCAGAAAGAACCACAATCACAGAACATAGCCTCATTACAAAAACGCCTATTCAAATATACTGAAAATTTTACCACCAAAAAATGAAAATTTTCAGATAAAAAATTCTCATATTCTTCATATTTCTGTTCAAAACATAGATTGTGAGTACTCATTAGAACTGCCTCAGTAAGGCGGTTCTAACAAGTACTCACAATTTATGTTTTTGAGCAGAAATAAAAAAAATAATGTATACCCCTGTAAACCCCAGTTTTACTATATAAAAGTGGGGTTTAAGGGGGTCAAAATTATATAGGCATGTTTTCATGATGTTCCAATGACTCCAAGAGGAAGATTAAGCAAACTATGGCAGACAACACACACTTATAAACCAATGAAAAACAAAGCGACCAGCTCCTTCTTCTGTAGTGCGGTAATCTCAGTGCCAGAAAGAATCCACCAAATACAACAGATGGAATAAAATGTGAGCAGCTACAAGAACCCACTAAATACAAACAACACTAGAACCACCGCCTTTGAACAGTCAGTAATAAATAAATTCTTAGAGGAATGACCATATAGAGCAATGAACACACTCAAAGAGCAAAATGAAAAAAATATAAAACCTAATGGATGAAGTAGAGGGTTGGGGTAGGGAAAATCGATTTTACTGGCAATAAGTCTTCATCCTCATTTCAGATATTTAGAAAAAAACACACACAAAATGATTGTTCAGCTTTCAAAGGGGCACCCTAAACTGAGTTAGTGGAACCTCACAGAAAAACATGTAAATCAAATTGTCACTATAATGAAAGCCTTCTGTTCAAGTAAACTACGCAAAAATCCAGCCAGGCAAATGGACAGCAAAACCTCCATTAATTAAGATTTACTATATTATTAGCTCACCTGAACAAAGTTCACGAAGAGCTGTTGTCAAGGTCAAGATCAAGGTCACAGACTTAGAATTTTCATGTTAAAATTTTACGTCAAAGTTTTTAGGACCTCATTATTTTTTTATTTGATTGACAAGCACGAGTTCAGGCGAGCTATCCTGTCTGGCGACAGGTCTTGTAGTTTTCATACTTTCTTTATGATCATCAAGCCCATTCTGGGATTTTGAAAATTTATGTGTAGATCACTGATGAGGCCTTATTGACCGAAACTAGCTAGTCTTGCCCAGAAGACACTTTGTTGTTTTGGAGTTTATCGGCCCAGTCAGCTTTATCAAGGTCATGTTGAGCCGGTCAGTTTTCCTAATCACTTTTTTCCTGCGCAGCTTAGTCCTCTAAGCGGTTCACCAGTAACTGTGCACATTCTTTCACCAGAAGCTGACAACTGCTCTTCTTGAATCAGCAGAAGGGAAAGAATGATTATAGAAAATATTGCATGATAAGTCTCTGCAAAAGAAGGTTGCTGTGTCTGGCAAGGATCGAACCCGCAACTTCCTTGTTCTGATACCAGAACTGTGGTCACTCAGTTGCTGCCTACCTTGCTTTTTGATTCTTTATGCTTTATTTGTTTTTCATGTGTTGTGGACAATATTTAAACTTATAGTGAAGATTTGGTGCTAGTAAAATTTCATTAACCCATTTATGCCTAGCGTCCCATAAAAGGGACATTGGCAAACAGCGTAGACCCAGATCAGACGCCGCAGAACGCGGCGTCTGATCTGAGTCTACACTGTTTGCATTATATAAGGTAATTTCTATAAAACATGGTAATTTTAAAAACTAACCAGACACCCCTTCTATTGGAAATGAACCATTGGAAAGAGTGAAAGTAAAAGAGTTCCCTCAGCATAAATGGGTCAGTCCCTCTACCCAACAGGTTTTTCTACTGACCGTTCTAAGGCAGAACTTCTGTTGTTTGTTATATGTATTTTGTCCTGTTTATTGTTGTCTTTGCTGGGTCCTGTCTCTGCGATCACCTCGTTGGGGAAAATGGAGCTGGCTGCTTTGCTTTTCATTGGTTTGTAATGTGCTGTCTGTCATGGTTCATTTATTCTGCCACTTGGTGCATTTGGAGGTGTTGTTCTGTGATTGTAACTCTTCGTGAACATCTTTACCATTTTGGGTGGTCAGTACTGATACTGGTGTAGTCCCATAGAAAGTCTAGTTTGCTTGCTGATGATTATTTTTGGAATACTATGCCAAGGGCTGTGCAGCCTGTGGTAGACTACATGAAACATCTTTTTGGTTATTCTGAAACTGACTGGATACATGGTTAACTCTTCCGGTGCCAAATTTCAGACAACATTTCGTCACCTTAGCGCAAAAAGTCAGTAACTCATATATTTTAATGGGAGTTACTGACTTTTTGCGCTCAGGTGACGAAAATTTTGTCTTTTGCTTTGATTTTTAACAAACTATCGATTGGAAAGAAGTTTATATGTAAAGGTGAAAGACTGAAAGTCAAGCAGCGTAGATCCTGATGAGACGGCTCATTATGAGCAGTCTCATCTGGATCTATGCTGTTTGCAAAATCTTAATACTGTCGCCTGTGGCAGTGAAAGAGGTAAAGGTAAATAAAAGGATGTTGTGTGAATGGAAAAGCATTTCTGTGATAGATGTAACATGCTGCGAACACTAACTGACAAATGTGTTTGGATTTGAAAACTAAATGTTCAAGCATAGGTATCTAACTTTGGTCCAAATCAGCTTTCCAAGACATAAGTGTGAGATTATAAGAATTCATCATGAGTGTCCATGCAGGATAGGAAAATCTCACCCTCGGGGTAGGAATTTCAACGAGTCCCTGGTTGAAATTCCTACCCCGAGGGTGAAATTTCCCTGTCCCTGGACTGGCTCATGATGGATTCTTTTTCTCCCATCTTTAAAGTGGATTATTCCTTGGACCAGCATGGTCATGTGAGATAGAAGTTTCTCACATGGCAAAAAACATATCTCATAATTATAGGCAAAGGTGGGAGAAATTAAAAAAAAAGAACTATCGATTTCAGAGTCCTTTCTTTCTTTCATCTTGCATGCATTTGATCATACCCAGATTCAGATCAGCCTGTGCCTGCACACAAACTTCATCAGAACCTTATTTGTCCTTTGATACATTCGACTTCATTTCTTCATTCGACTAATAGATTTGTAAGTGGGCAGTGAATGCACTGACCAGACTGCACGAATGCGCAGGCTTATCTTGATCTCTGTTATCCACATAAGCCAGAAGATTCTACCCTTTCAGTGAATGGCTGACGGATTAAGACAGCTGGATTAAGAGATGAATATTTTGCACCATGTCAGTGCTAGGTAAACCATATTTTTTTTTTCTGATAGCTATTTGGTACATAGACACCAAATTGCCAGCCAAATTAGGTTGATGCTACATTTGTGCCTTCCCGTGAGAAAATGGCCATTATGCCATGCGAATGCCGAAGAGAACCAGACTAGCCTGCATCCGCACATTCTCGCGCACGCGTAAAACAAAAATCATCCAAGCTCTGCCGGCGACATTAAGTTTTCTACAAAGATCCAGTGATTCTGCATGGTAGAATGAAGGCCCTGATCAGACTGCAGAAGGGGAGCTAGAGAAGGTCGGGAGGTTCATTCGAACGCCCCCTTTGACTCAATTTTCATTATCATGGCACATTTTTGATACATCTGATAAGTTTTGGATATCGTATTTATCATAAATATTCTCACCTTTTACTCTTTACCCTATACTTGTTCTTCTTTGAACAAGTCTCTTCACAGGGGCGGATTCAAAGTGGGGTTGGTCGAACCCCCATTTGACACAAAATTTCATTTTCACTTTTGGGGACATTTTGATAAATTTTAATACCGTATTTACCCTAAATATTCACCCCCCTTACTCTTTACCTTATACTTCGCTTCAACAAGTCCATTTTACTACCTGTGAGTATGTGTAAAATTGCTGAATGAGTGGCAAACAGTGTAGACCCAGATCAGACGCCGCTTCACTGTTTGCTAAGGTTTGTCCGTCCGAATACATAGAGTAAGTACGGTAATTTTATCAAATCGAACCCCACTCAGAAATCATCCTGGATCCGCCCCTGCTTTTACTTCCTGTGGACGTGTCTAAAATTGCTGGACAAGTGCAAAAGTATAGTCCCTGATCAGACGCTGCACTCTGTTTCATCCGATCTGCGTATTCACTTTCTCCTGCTTGTTTGTCCGAATATTTAGTCTCAAATCGAAACCCCCTCAGAATTTTTGACTCCCCCGATTAAATAATCCTGGATCCGCCTGAGGACTGCACATATGCGCAGCCTGATTTTGGCTTTCATTTTCCGCATATGCAACAAGTAACTTTTTCTCATGACATGGATCATTTTGTTATTTATGCTCGTACATATTATCGGGGATAAATTAATAACTACAAGAAAAACGCCTTACGGCATTATGGACGGTTTTGTTTGTTGTTTTTTTAATGAAGAAAGTGAGAGTTGTCTCTCTTGCGTGTGAAACACCTACTAGTCCTACTCCTCATCCCTACCAAATACGAAAGCCATCCACTTAAGAATAAAGGGAACATGTAACTTTTTAAAAAGGCCCTTCAAAATAGCAATGTCCGGGCGAGCGGGCGTCTGGCGTCGTCCCAGGTTAACCTTCCTTCAAAATAGCGATATCCGAGCGAGCGGGCGGTTAACCTGGGACGACACCCGTCGAATAAACGAAATAAGTGGTCATGCTTTTAGTCAGATTGAATTATTTCCCTTGACATATTGACATATTTGACTTGTAAAAATCTCGTCTTTGGATAAGGAGCATTTTACGTACAATTTAATGTTATTATTAAAAAGAAAATATAAACGTGTAGTCAGAAAATATGCAATGCCGTGGATTTTCATGTATATGGTTTTCCGAAGCAACAATGTTTCTAAAAATAAAACTGGATATCGCATGTAAAACGTGGTACACGTATCTGTCTACAAATTCCAAGAAGATTGAAAAGGCACCCATGGTGGATTATTCATCCACTCAGTGAACACGGAAATTAAACAAATATCATAAAGTTATATTTCGTGTTAAAATCTGCGACTAAGATACTGTAGGTCTCAGTTAAAACCTGGCAAAGGGTACAGACCCAGATCAGACGCCGCAGAACGCGGCGGCTGATCAGGGTCTCGCTGTTTGCAAAACGTTCAACTATTTTTCTTTAGGAATATCTGTATCGTATAGCCTGACATACCTAAAATCTAAAATGGACTTTTCCGATATATAGTGTGGGAGAGTTTATTCAGTCTAATAGGTTAAAACAATATAGAATACAAATGTATATAGAAGATTGTTGCTTCGTAATGAAACGTAATCGCAACAACCCATAACTGTATTCAGACTGACCCGCGTCTAACTGGTATATGAATCAGCTTAAAAAACTATCTATACTTTTACAAAAATCCTATCCTTTGGAATGTCCTTCTGTCTGATTTAGCTGATCAGTATGAGTTTGCTGACTGGTAAGGGAGATAATATGTGTAGAAAAATAGTCAAGGAGGAGTATTTTACCTTTGTTAGATTAGAAATGTGAAAACTCGTAGCATTGTGCCAGGCTAAATAGTGTATATTTTCCAACTAAATACAGTCGAACTTCAATAGCTCGAACATATCTGGCGCCATGAAAATTTATTCTAGACATGGGTACTTCGAGCCGCTCCATCACGAAAACATGCTTATATAATTTTGACCCACTTTAACCACACTTTTAAACAGTAAAACTGGGGTTTACAGGGGTATACATTATTTTTCTTATTTCTGCTCAAAAACATAGATTGTGGGTACTCGTTAGAACCGCCTCGGCGAGGCGGTTCTAACGGGTACCCACAATCTATGTTTTTAGCAGAAATATGAAAATTATAAGAATTTTTATCTGAAAACTTTCAGTTTTTGGTGGTGAAATTTTCAATATATTTGAATAGGCGTGTTTTCGTAATGGTGGGTGAATCACAGCGCCAGATCAGGAGGCAAATGATGATGATTTAGGAATGCTTTTCGATCTTCTATAACATAACGGTATTATGCAAATAATCGCCTCGAAGCGATTCTAATGAATACACACAACATACAAGTTCATGATAAAATAAGAAAATTTCCCCCCCCCCCCCCCCCCCCCCCCCAAATATCCCTAAATCTTTGTTTTCTTGAGCTGTCGAAGAATGTTCTAGGGACACCAAAACGAGTTTGGATCAGCCACGGTAAACTGGCCACCGGTGTTCGAATCATTGAATTTTTACTGGATAAAAGCGTACCTGATTAAAAAATTAGTATTTTAACGTTTCTATATGCTTTCTATTGTTTCTAAATTTGACCCGAAGAGTTTTTGAAAAAGTTCGTTTGAGTGGTGGAAGTCAGAATATTTGCTAAACGGATTGCCAACCATTGCATTTGATTGGTTGAAATGGAAGCGCCGCGTGGCAAACACATTGCAACTCATTCTGATACTCAGTTTTACGATATTTTTTGTTAAAGGGAAATGCAATGTAGAAAGAAAGTATGCCTATCAGGACAAAACTTTCCATGCCGAATATTTTGATAAAACTAATCAAAATCGACCAGCACCAACTTTCCTGGGTGCCGCCATTTTTAGGCTTTGTGACGTCACACAGCCCTAATTAAACAGGCATAATCAAAAGAAACAGCATATAGATTGATATTTTGTCTTAATCTTTCTGAACATGTTTTCCTTAAGTGGTAAGCAACTTATTTTCTAAAAACAAATGCTTTTCTTATAAAAAATAATGCAAACTTTTAAAGTTTAAAAATTATTGAAATCTCATTAAATATTCAAAATGGCGGCGCCAATGTCGGCCAAGTTAAATCCTTCAAACAATAATAACTGTGTTATGTTTTGACCGATTTTGATCAAACTTGTATCAATGTGTACGGTTTGTTAACCTCTTCGTTGTGAAATATATTTTATATTAGGGCTGCGCTCCCATTTAATATTAGAATAAGCTGTAGCTTATTTCATTTCACGTGTAAAGAGTTTTAAAATACGACATTCATGCAAATTTCCAGTTTTGTAACGCATTTTGAATGTGCTTCAAGTTGCAGGTATATGTATTAGATACGAATCTCCAACACAAAGTACGAACGCATTTCTGGTAATATGAAAATAGGCTTAGCCTAAATGCGAGCACAGCACAGACCCTGTTTGTAGTCTTTTCAAAAGTCCTTCACAGCATCATTAAAGAATGACTATCAGTATATAAAAATATATGTAACTCAAAAATGAATAATAAAAAATAATCAGCAATATATGTCCGTGACACTTATTGACACTCGTTTCTTCTCACTTCGTGACGCTTATTAGTATCAAGTCCGCTCCAGTCCTGTCAACTTCCGGTGACAACTTTTGACAACTTCCGGGAAGAAAACGGGAAGAAAATTGGTCAGAGCGATTACTGCTGAAAGTATATATCGTTGTATGTTACTTTTCATTGATCATATTCTCTACCGTAGAGCTCACTTCGTTCGCGACGCGTTCGCGCGTCGCGAGCTGTGCTCGCTATAAATGTACCTAAACTAGAGCTATTCACAAACATCTTCATTATTAGAGGCGCAGACCCATCTACAGCTTTACTGTTTATATAGTGCCACTTTACCTACTCTGTTAGCTGTGGTATTTAGAATTGCAATCGGGGCATCGCCATCACGAAAACATACCTATATAATTTTGACCCCATTAAACCCCACTTTTCTAACGTAAAACTGGGGTTTGCAGGGGTATACATTATTTTTTTCTTATTTTTGCTCAAAAACATAGGTTGTAGGTGCTCGTTAGAACCGCCTCGGCGAGGCGGTTCTAACGAGTACCCGCAGTCAATGTTTTGAGCAGAAACTTGAAAAATATCAGAATTTTTATCGAAAACTTTCAGTTTTTGGTAAAATTTTCAATATATTTGAATAGGCGTGTTTTCATAATGGTGAAATTGCTAATTTGTTGGGACATGTTTATACTTATAGTCTGCCTGTTCCCACTCAATCTGATCAGATATTTGCTGTGCGTCTAAAGAAGTCCTTTGTATCCTTTGTACTGACAAGCGCCCAGCGAACACTGATCAGACATTCGGTTGTGCAGGCAGACATAGGTCTTCGCTTGATACAATGTACATTTTCTCATGGTGCGCCTGTTATGTTCTGGGCACAAAAAATATTAACGCTCAGCACGCTTAGTAAAAATTCCTGCAGATGACATTTAATATTTTTCTTACTTTTTTCCAGAAAGAAGGCGTTAACATTTCATGCAAATTGTCTCCTAACATGCCGAAGGAGATAGTTTGCATGAAATGTCAAAGCCAATTATTCTAGGAAGGATAAGAAAAATAGCATCAATTTGCCATTTGGTTTACTATCAAGGCAATGGTTCTAGATATGCTAATAGCGGGAGCTCAAACAAGCGTGCATATCCAGACAATGAACAGTGTTTACCCATATTAGACGCCCGTTTTAGGCCGTCTGATATTGGTCTATAATGTTTACAAGTCGTGCAGCAGCGTTTAGACTCATCACAGGTAGTAAAATAGATTTGTTTAAATTTTAGGACAAGCCTGGCAAGGAGTGAAGGCGTCTAAATATTTAGGGCAAACATGGCATTCACTCTTTTTGCTATTTCGAGTCTTCAGACATTGCTTGGGCCATAAGTAAAGATCCTTACGGGACTGTGCGGGTGCACAGACGAGTTTGCATGCCTGCTGTTCACATATGAGATCATATAGACGTTCCTGTGCCGGGCAAAACTTTTTTCTTTTGTTTGCGAACATGTAAATGTGATTGTTTAACTAAGATTTGTCAGTCTTCTTTCCTTAAAGACTTTTACATTAATAGCTTCGGGTACAATATCGTCTTTTACCCTAAATATTTGGAAAGACGCAGTACGGTCACCTTTTTGCGGCATGTCAGCCAACACTTTATAGACAGGTCACCAAGTTGTTAAGGGGGCTTGATACAGTTTGTACAAGGGAGATAACTTTTATGACTTCCTGTTTGCTTCCGTGTACAACATGCCCTTTCTGAAAAGAGGTCTACTCTAAAAGGAAAGAATTTGCTCGCAGATGTAGTATGCGCTTTCCTTTTAGAGTACTTTTAGAGTACAGCCCTTTACAGAAGGGAAGCAGAACGATTTTGATAGAGTTATTTCCATCGAAAGTGTATCTTATTGAGTTTTAGGTTTAGCGCGATAGGTGATTAAGCTGTCTGAATGACAGCATATCTGGTATAAGACCTGGATCAGTCTGTGAAGCCTATTTACTGAAAATCACTGGTTCTTCAAAACGAGCCATAGTAATCATTAGATACGAATATTTAAAGGGACTGAACAATGCCTGTTCTCTATTTTTTGTTTAACCCATTTTATTCTTGAGTCCCCTAAAAGGGTAATTTGCAAACAGTACAGACGCAGATCTAATCAGGGTCTCCACGGTTCGCAAATAGTTTAGCCATTTTTCTCTAGGAATGTCTTAATACCGTAGCCTTACATACCTAAATTTGAAATTTGACTTTTCCAATATATAGTGTGGGGGAGTTTATTCAGTGTAAAATTGTATAAACAAAACAACTATTCTTTATCTAAGAGTTCCACTTATTCCATTGAAACTTGGACAAAACTCCAGCAAGACAGGCTATGTAAGAATACAACTTATTCGACGGTCTCATTTGGAGGAGTTTTATATACGTGTTAAGACATGATGGGTAAGAATTCAATGGTCCGGGGTGGGGGTCATCAGGAATAATATTGGAGTCAGTTACATTTAAAAATATATTTTACATTTAGCAATTAACCCATTTAAGCCGAGTGGAATCTTCTACCTTCACTTTTTGGACAAGTCCATTTCCTGTATAAGAGGTGTCTGGTTAGTTTTTATTAATATCATGTTTTGTAGAAATTTCTGAATTTAATGCAAACAGTGGTGACCCTGATCAGACGCCGCGTTTTGCGGCGTCTGATCTGGGTCTACACTGTTTGCTAATGTCCCTTTTATGGGACACTAGGCTTAAATGGGTTAAGGTGACTGGAAACATTTGATAGACTTTCCGCCATTTTTACAAGGGAGACGATTTTTATGACTGCCTGTTTCATGCATACCGACTACCTTCTGAAAAGAGTTTACCGTAAAAGGAAAGGATTTGCACCCAGTTTTACAGTAGACCCCTTTTTAAAAGGAAGGTAAACCAATTTTGATAGTTGTCTCCAATATAATGTAAATGTAAATGGCATATTTATCTAATTCAACTTTTCTTGGACTTTATTTTTTTTTTTTGTCTGTTTTATGGTAGGGCTCAGGGCCCAGTTGTTCAAAACATCGTTAGCTTAACGAGCTCGTTAATGATCCAAATGTTACCTGCTCTAGTAAGTATATCTAATTCACAGGTATTTTTGCTGAAAAAAACGTGAGTATCTTTAAGCTATATTTTTTCATCAAAAATATTAGCGTATCTGCCATATTTAATGATCAGATTTAACGATACGTTAACTAACAACATTGTTAATTTTGAACATCTGGGCCTGATGATTTTCCCGATATATGAAATACGGTAAATGTGTGAAGATTGTATTACTTCAAGTCGGCCGAGTAAGTAAAGAAAGCAACGAATAAATAGTTTGACAAAATATTGCATTTATTCCCCAAAACAACGACTTCATAGACTTCTGTTTTTCATTTCACTCACAAACAAAAAGAACATAAACTGTAACATAATATCTGCCAGTGCACAGGAAAATGTCCTAGTCCTAGACCAGCCTGTGCATCCACTCAGTCTGCTCAGGGCCATTGCTCTCCTTATTTAGATTCTTCAAAGTTCTAGTATTTTGTGCGCGAACAGCGATGGCCTTGACCAGACAGAGCGCATGCGCAGGATAATCAGAGTCTTAGAGTCTTTGTTGTACACATGACGTACACAAAGTTTCCTGAGCACGGGTTCATCTGTTTCACACATAAACCCTAAAAGCGCCATTCAAAACTGTGGCATTCCTTTTTTTTCCGAGAAATTAAGGCTTATTTTTAACCTTTATCACTCTCTGGGTTAATTCAGCAGACGACGACAAACTAATTATATTTTTTCATTGTCCCAGAAAACAGAATTTGACATTTCATGCAATACTATTTGCATGCAATGTTAAATTCTGTTTTCTGGGAAAAATAAGAAAAAATATCAATTTGTCAATGGAGACAATTTGCATGAAATGTCAAATCCCATTTCTGGGGAAAAAAATAAGAAAAAAATATTTCAGTGTGTCGTCAGGTGAAAATTTTACCCAGCATACTGATCATTAATGTGAAACATCTTTTGGTCTACCAAAAATAATGGGAAAAAATATGTCGTCTGCTGTTGCTGCAACTGGCGCTTAAGGGTTAATAAACATATACCCCGATGTCGTGCACACCTTGTTCTGAGGACACAGCTGAACATATAGTTATACAAAATTTACACATGTACTTTACAAATTAAATAACGAACATAATTTACATTTTCATATATACACACGGAGTTTAGTCAGATCTTCCGCTAAGAGTCACATGACTATAACAGCCCCGATTTCAGATCTTTGAGATCTTTACTGTGAGACCAGAATCCCCCCATCCGCATACGCATGCGCAGCAATCTTGGTTTCACTGCTGCACCTTTCATTGTAAATGGCATTGCTGTGGGAAAACCATTTTAAGGTAAGATTTTGCACCTTTTTTTACAAGGGATACAACTTCTGTGACTTTCTGTAAGCTTTCCTATGCACCAAACCTCTTCTGACAAGGCGTCAATTCTAAAAGGGAATAATTTTCTCTCCCTCAAGAATTTGGCGGTCACACTCAAAAAGGAAATACTATGCTCACCAAACTCTTAGAGTTGACCACTAATTACCAGGGAGGAAGAAAGTAACACAGTTGTCTCCTCTAAAAGCGTATCCTTTAGCTTTAATCACACTTGCGAACAGTTTAGACCAAGATAAAAAATATGATCAAACTGTGTGAATGAGCGGGATGGCTTCAGTCTGTGCTGTTCGTAAATGCGATTTTGTGTAATTTAGTTTACCCCCAACGATGCTTCTCAAAATCTCGTAAGTGTAAGAACCCGTATATACTCGTTGTGGAATTTGAATAATGGAATATGATAAGTGCCGCAACGTGAGAAAACGTACCTTCTCACATGTGCGCCCAACGAAGACTCAGATCAGACTGCGCATTCGCGCAGTCTGATCAGTCTTCGTTGTCCCCATGAAGAAAGTTTGCATCCAAATGCGCCTAGTGAAGATTCTGATCAGACTGCGCGAATGCGCAGTCTGATCTGAATCTTCGCTGGGCACACATGTCTGAAGGTACGTTTTCTGACGTTGCGGCTCATATTTTAATAGCAAAACAAAGAAGTGACATTGTGCAACCTAAATGCAGTATTGTACTGTGGTTATCTTGAAAATAACATTTCTGAAATAAAATTTAATTGTTTTATAAACTCTATTCTTCTATTCAAACATTATAAAAAAAAAAGAAAAAAAAGAAACAAGCATAATGGAATATAACTGATTGTCACAACCAAACTTATGGGTGAGTACTTTTATACTCACGAACTGTGGGTGAGTACTTTCTTACTCACGAACTTATATGAACTGAACTTACGCTAAGTAAAACACCCAAAATGCTATACCCTTATTAAACTAAATATTCCGGACAGATATGACCCCGCAAACTACAATGCTCCTATAGGAGTAATTTTATCAGGGTCTATGCTGTTTACCATTCAGTCACAGTGCTTTAGACACTAATGGACATTTTAAAATTTTAGGGTGGATATGGAATGGAGTTAAAAAGTTCGAACATTTAGAGTAATTAAAGTGTCCAAACTGGCTTTTACATTTTCTCAAGTTGAAATATTGTTTTCGAACAGCGAAGGTCAAGACCAGCCTGCGCATGCGCAGGCTGGTCTTGACTTGCGCAGTTCGCATATAGCATTTTGCAGGGTTTTCTTTGCGCTGCATTTTTCGTCATCGTTCAAGTTCTTTTCCATAAATAAAGGTAATATACATATTACTTTAAGCACTCATATAGCCCTCGAAACTGAACATATAACAAATCCCTTGAAACAAAACTTGATAACACCAATTTCCGCCATTTTCTGGAATGTACTCGGGGACATCCTTTTGGCGCGTCTAGAACTGTCGCTGACGTTTGACTGGCAGTATGCTGCGTGTCTCTGGTAGAACGCAGACGACAATTGTCCCGGAGAGCGCGCTCGTCTGGAATGTCAGCTTGTAACATACGACAATCGCATGATTACTGTTGTTATTTTTTTCCCTAAATGTGTTCCTATTCTTACAACACTTGGAATTTAGGCCATGAAGATGTGTCTTTATATTCTAAACAGTCGCCGCCATTAGCACGTGATAGTCCTTGTGGCGGAAGTGACGCATACTGGTTTGAGTAAGAGTTCGACATAGTGTTGGCTTGATTTGGCATTACTGGCAACTGCATTGGTGAGAGATAGTCATTTCCATAATAAGAAGAGGGTCCATAATTTTGGTGGGAATATCCACCAGTGTGTACATTGGACATTGGGTAGGAACCCCGCTGCATACAACTGTTTGAGTACATTAGGTCATTAACTGGAGGAATTGAAGCAGGGGACCAGATCGACGTTGACGCATTCATACTTCCGTTTGTGAGAGGACTGCTGACGGGTGTTGGCTTGCTGTACCCTGGGGAGATGGAAGGAGGTGGAGGAGATTTAGACTTCTTTGGTGTAGGTGACTTCGTACTTCCGTCCTTGGCTTTCTGTTGTTGGCGACATTTAGCACGACGATTCTTGAACCAAACCTGAAAATTATAATAAACAGGAGTAATAAAAGCGAGTCCATTTATTTCTCAATAATAAGCATACTCATTCCTTTCACTAGGCGCATTTTGGATAGCCAAGAATGCAAAGTTTCTTCATGCGGACAACGAAAAATCTAATCAGAATTTGCGGATGCGCAGGCTGATTTGAGTCTTCGTTGTGTGCACATGTCAGAAGGTATGTTTTCTCACTTTGAGGCGCAAATGATTCCAGATAGATAAAAGATAAACAAGTAACGCTTGAATCATTTTACAAGTAAAAATGTAAATACAGCTCAACCAAGCCTTATATCACTAAAGAATTTCAGCTGTAATTATTCTGTACTAAAAGCACTGGAGACATACATGGTTTTTAATTTTAGAAATGAAAAGAACATCGTATGGTCAAAAAGAAAATCATGTTAGTTTCAGAGTCAATAGGCCTGATCAATAATTTCAATTTCAGTGTCCATTTCAACTGAAATGGCTTCTTTCGACACGCGTACCAACTGACATGCAACATTTTTACCGATACAAAGAAAACGCACCTGTCGATAATTAGATATTAATTTCACTTTCAATTTCTTTTAATTGCATCGGTTATGAATTATGTCATTAAATATGAAACACGCTGGAACTAATGCTCTACAAATAGAACGTTTCTTTTCTAGATAAACTTCCGTTTCTTAGAAATCTTATCGGAGTACATCGCCCGCGCGCTTTGATCCCACTGAGGTCGTAATGGTGAATCGCTGTCGCGTCCCTGGCTATATTGCGCAGTTTTCGCGCAGTCGTCAAAGGATCGGAAGGTCAGGAAATGTCGTTCGTCTCGCTTCCTACGTTTCTATTGAAGACAGGCACGAGATTTGAAAACCATTTCAACACTTGTTTGTGTCATAGTACAAGACATTCTTTTCTCAACGCGTGTTTTCTTTGCTCTATTCAAGAGAGCAATAATACGACAGAACTGAGCTGCTACAACCGCGGCTAATGGATTTTCTATTAAAAGTGAAACCTAATTTCCCGATAATTTTCAACTTAATTAATAGTGAAAAAGGTTCGGTATATAAAAGAAATACTAATTTCGTTTCCACTTTTACGCGTATGAGAATTTTCTGCAATTCTTTCTATAAAATAATATTTCATTACAATAATATGACAAAATAAATATCTCTGGGCTGTTTAGTATGAAAAAGTAGGTTTGTTTTGAAAGCTTTCAGCGTTTTGTCAATAAACTACACCCAGCTCTCCACACAGCGGAAGACTTAAGTTTTACTTTTGTGTCTAAAATACGAAAAGCTTTTGGCT
This sequence comes from Anodontia alba, assembly GCA_964016985.1. Taxonomy (NCBI): domain Eukaryota; kingdom Metazoa; phylum Mollusca; class Bivalvia; order Lucinida; family Lucinidae; genus Anodontia; species Anodontia alba. Next base: position 137,418,162 of record OZ024823.1, read on the forward strand.
TTTGTAATTGAGGTCCCGGTTTCTTATTTTCATGGCTTTATTTGTCCGTTATACAAATACCATTATCAACATAACCCGCGGCTGAAATGGCCATGTTCTCCTCAACAAACTTATTTTCTAATGGTCAATGAAAATATTTTCTTTCCAAACATAGTTTGTTATTCTTGTCAAGTATGTCTCCAGTGTATTAGTGAATGCGGTCCGATCAGTGAAAATTTTCAAGGGTTTCTATATGGGTAACTCCGAAAGTTTTGAGACAGCAAATTTCTGTACAGTCCGCAGAATTTTTTTCTCTCACGATTATTTAATTTATTTATATTATCAACAAAATAATTGCAAAATGGAATCTCCCGTATTAACGTTAAATATTGGGACAGAGAAGCATAGACCCAGATCAAACGACGCAGAACGATCAATGTCTACACTCTTAGACACTCATCAGATATTTTAGACCCATCAACAGGTAGTACAGTGGTTTTGTTTCTTTTTCTTTTTGTTTCTTTTCTCTTTTTTTCAATTTTATGACAAGCAATGTAAGGACTTATATTTAGTGTATATGTAGTAAAATAAAAAAAAAAAAAAAAAAAAAAAAAAAAAAAAGAAAGAAAGAAAACAAGAGTGAATTTACCTGTACACGAGATTCTGGCAAGTTTATTTTTAGCGCTACTTCTTCACGCATGAATATATCTGGGTATCTAGTCTTCTGGAACAATGACTCCATTACATCTAACTGTGCGCGAGTGAAAGTAGTTCGCTCTCTCCTCTGTTTCCTGGGGTTACCCGGGGCGTATGGAGACACTGAAAATAGATGAAAAAATAAATAAACATGATATCCACTAATTGTTTTTTTACAAATGATTTTAACATTTGTTTCTAAATATATTCACAAATGAACAAACAAGCGGTGTTAGAATTAACCCCTAAAGTGCTAATCACAACTCTAGCTAAAAAATTTTCATTTATTTATTTTCAGAGAAAATAAGACTTGGCATTTCATAGGATTCACATGAAATGTCAACCTTATTTTCTCCGAAAAAAAACAACAACAACAAAACATAAAGAGTAAAATTGTCTGCTGCAGTTGTGATTATTGCAGCCATAGTAAACAACTTTTGGGTGGAGTATTTCAAGATGAATGTTTTGTTGTTGTTGTTGTTGTTGTTGTTGTTCTTGTTTTTAATTAGTTCGAAACGTTCGCAGAATATAATCTTCGAAATAATTTTATTTTCTTTGATGATTTGTGGGTTTATGCTGGAATACGAAGGTATCATTACGAAAACATACCTATTCAAATATACTGAAAATCTGACTACCAAAAAATGAAAATTTTCCGATGAAAAATACTGATATTTTTCATATTTTTGTTCAAAACATAGATTGTGGGTATTCGTTAGAACCGCCTCGGCGAGGCGAGGCGGTTCTAACGAGTACCCACGATCTATGTTTTTGAGCAGAAATAAGAAAAATAATGTATACCCCTGTAAACCCCAGTTTTACTATATAAAAGTGGGGTTTAAGGGGGTCAGAATTATATAGGTATGTTTTCGTGATGCTTTCCAGGTTTACCTTTTGGCGTCTTAAAATTTAAAGCATCTGCCTTGAAGACTGTGATATTGATTTCTTTTTCAAATTAACCAGAGATCGAGAATTTCATTTAAAAAATCAGTTTTGAATAGTTGTATTCATTTCAAACAACGTGCTTGCTTTCAAAATCTTCCGTTTTTATCACGCATTTGCCTTTTTGATGGAGAGCTTTTTTAATTTTCAGTATAACATGTCAATAAATACTTATATACATGTATCTAAACAATTTGATTCAAATGACAAACATAGCGGGAGCGACTTCTACATGACTTGACAAGAATTATAGTTTTTTTTTCCGCTTCAGATTAGATGTGTTAATTTGACCTTATAAATGATATAACATTTTTCCAACCTCAACCCTAACAATCTATCATTATGGCACAAGTCTTTAGCAAATAAAGAAATAAAAGATCATACCAAAGTTAATCTGGATCATTGCTTTAAATCTCCTTATAATCGGTTTAAAAGATTTTATTAGGTCCTAAACGATTTCATAGTAAGCAGAGAGTTTCGTTTCATAAAGTTCGTATCGTCATGTTACGACTGAATTAACGCTCTGCATACTGGGTATAAATTTCAGCAGTCGACATTTTTTAAAAATTTATTTATTCTTCTTTTCCCAGAAAATGGGCTATGATATTTCACGCGTTATCTCCTATAGGGTCAATTTGCGTGAAATGTCAAAGTCTATTTTCTGGGAAAAATCTAGATAATTTGTCGTCTGCTGAATTAGCACAGTGATTGTAATAGTAAAACAAAGTGATTGCTGTCCTTTAACGTCATCTTTGGTCCTCTCCTTCAGAAAACGGACCTAAGGACAATTTGCATGAAATGTCAAAGTCTGTGAAAAAAAAAAAAAAAAAAGAAAAAGAAAAAAACAAATATAATCAATTAGTCACCTGCTGATTTTTTCCCAGCATGTTAAGTGTTACAACGGTTCGTGTGATATATGCCTAAACCCTATAGTCCTATAGTGGGGCGTCTGCATGGTCAGATCAGGTTCTAAGATCTAAGATTATTAGGCTCCAGCTCATAACGTCAACAAACCAATATTGCATGCTCCATGATTTAGAGGTGTGGTGCGTTTTAAATCTTTATCTATAGCTCATAAGTTCATTTTTACTTGATTACATGATTACAGAGATGCTGGTGACAGTCGTGTGTAAGTTTTTTTTTTTTTTTTTTTTTTTTTTTTTTGTTTTTTGTTTGTTTTTTTTACTTTCCTAGTGCATAATTAATAAGTTATTAATCTGGGCCCAGTTGTTCAAAGCGTCGTTAGCTTAACGAGCTCGTTAAGGGTCATTTCGTTAACTGTTTTAGCGGATTCAATATACAATATTCTGATATTTTTTGCTGAAAAATGTGAGTAGCTTTTGCACTGCAAAAGTTACTCACATTTTTTCAGCAAAAAATTTCAGCATATTTGCGTATCACTCGATGTAAATTTTAACGAATCGTTAACTAACGACGTCGTTAGCTTTGAACAACTGGGCCCTGATCAATAACTATACAGAAATAAAATTATAAATGACAATAGTCTTATTTATAATGGATGATCATAAGCGAATCATCAGCTATAATCTTCCCAAATGCTTGAACCGCTTATAATAAATGAATTTAGAAAAAAAAAATACAGAAGCGAAATCTTGTTACTTAAAGTAGACAATATTAATACAAAAATGCAGAAAACTCTAAAATAAATTTCTCATGAAACATTTAAGCTATATCTATGTGTTTTGTGACTTTAGTCTAAATGCCATTTAAGAAGAAATGCTACTATTCAGTGACCCCAAATAAACTGATGAATACAGAAAGAAGAACAGCAGTTTCAGAGAACGTTGGAAAAGGATGAATAAAAAAGGAGTTCAAAAGAACGTTGAAAATGAATATGTACATGGCTCCGGATTAATGGTGGGGCATCCACATATTTTTTACATGAAAACATATGTTGTGGGTACTCATTAGAAGCGCCTCAGCAAGGCGCTTCTAATGAATACCATCAACATACATTTTTCATGCAGAAATAAGGATAATATTAATGATTTTAGGTTGAAAAGCGCATTATCTAAAGCTGTTGAATAAGTAACACAGAAATTGTTTAGGATGAGTATTCAGTGATAATTCTGGGGTATTTTTTCTTATTTCTCCATAAAAAACATATGTTGTGGATACTCATTAGACGCGCCTCGTTCCATAAAAACATGTTGTGGTACTCATTAGAAGCGCCTCGACGAGGCGCTTCTTATGAGTACCCACAACATATGTTTTTATGGAGAACTGGAAAAAATTATCCCATAATTATCACCAAATACTCCCCCTTAACAATTCCTCTGAGTAAGAAAAATGTAACCCAACCTAACATCCTTTGCTCTTTTTCCGTACAGTATTCCTCTACTTCACTTTGGTGTATAAGATTTTGACTATATGACCTGTTTTATTGCTTAACACATTCTACAGCCCATATTTGGCATAATTAAAGCGATTCTTTTCATCACCGTGTATTTTATTCTGATCAAGTCTCCCCAGATGAATTAGGTTCGTGACGGAAATAAAAGAATTGTAGACGCTTGAAACGCGTTTGTATGACATCTATACAGAGTGTGACAAAATTTTAAACATTTCTGTTCGTTGGACAGTTACAAACCCTATAACGATAGATACGAATAATTTAATGATTCTAATACTAATCTATCTCCAAATGTTATTTCTGTATAGAAATGAACACCAATAATTGATATTATGTCAAATTCCCAGAAAGTGGTTCTCATTTCTCAAAGAATTTACTGGAGATGTGATCATGTAAATGAATAAATCAAACGGTGCGGACTTGCGATGGAATAATAATAATAATAATAATAATAATAATGTCCGTATTTTCTGAGTGTAAAAATTGGTATGATCGGTTTACTTTAGGCATATTTTATAGCTACAACAAATACAGCAAGGGGTTGGGTCACAAGTTCTCACAACATTAGTTACAGCCCTTCCCTCTGATAAGACCATACTTATATAAGTCTCTCATTTTAGAAATCTATTGCTTATTCATGGCTATTCCTGAAAGATTTTACTGCCGTTTTGCCAAGGAAAGCAACTTTTGCAGACCGAAAGTTGCTTTGCTAGTATATGAAACCACAGGCGCTTTTTGTCCATCAAACATACTCAAAATGTCCAAATATAAAAAACTATGAAGCAATTTCAAAGAAATGGCTTACAGTCAGTTTTGATTTTCGACATTATGATTTATTTACGGACAGAACTTCAAGCTCCTGTGATGAAACCTATCAAACAATGGAGCTACTCTCAGAGGAAAGAATTTGCTCCTGAAGGAAGCAAATTCTTTCCATTAAGAGTAGCCCCCCAATGAGGAATGAGGCAACTATTTCTGTGTCAGAGAGTTATTTCCCTGTGAAACGTATCCATTTTCTGTAATTTGTATTTAATTTGCCATATTGTAACTTGTATCATAGGTGCAACACGCTCATGTACAACAAGTAATTGTAGCCAAACTGTAGTAACCAGACCTGTTACCAAACTGTAGCCAAAAAACGACACAATTAGAAACCAAACTGTAGCCAAAGCGACACAACCAGTAACCAAACTGTAGCCAAATAGAGCAGTAACCGTCGCCCGGTTCCCATCTTTTCAGTGGTTCATGTGGTTAATTTATCCGCGAAAGCAGAAATTCCCTTGATGTGATCAAACGAGCGTGATTTATGTTCAACTTGATGGCAACGCAACAATATCGTCACTGATTTTATAACCAGCCCCATTACTCTTGCCCACCCATCAAATTATGGAGAAGATGGTATAAAACGGTTTTAACGCTTAGCATGTTTGGGTAAAAATTTCAGCAGACGGCATTTCGAAATATTTTTCACCGAAAATATGATTTGACATATCATGCAAATTGTCTCCTAAGGAGACAATTTGCATGAAATGTCAAATCCTATTTTCGGGGAAAATAAGAAAAATATCCTTAATTTATCGTCTGCTGAATTTACCCATAGCACTGTAAGTGTTAAGGCCCAGTCTTACAGTAAAGTAGCGCTGGAAACCAAACATGGCGGAACAGAGAATGCGAAGTGACATTTTCATTCAATTTATAAAGTTTATTTATGCGCATTTGATCCGCAACTTGAGACCATATAACCTATGAATGTGCGCACAGAGAAAATTCAGATCAGTCTGTGAGTCCATTCAGTCTGAGCAGAGTCTTTGCTATCATTCAGAAAAAGGCCACAGAAAAAGGTCTTTGGGGCACATTATGAAAACATGCCTATTCAAATATACTGAAAATTTTCCCACCAAAAAATGAAAATTTTCAGATAAAAATTTCTGATATCTTTTTTTCATATTTCTGCTCAAAACATAGATTGTGGGTACTCGTTAGAACCGCCTCGACGAGGCTGTTCTAACGAGTACCCACAATCTATGTTTCTGAGCAGAAATAAGAAAAATAATGTATACCCCTGTTAACCCCAGTTTTACTATATAAAAGTGGGGTTTAAGGGGGTCAAAACTATATAGGCGTGTTTTCGTGATGACAGAGCGCCTAGTTAGAACTCTGACAAGACTGCATGGATATACAGACTGATCTGAGTCTTCGCTGGGCAAACATGTCATAAGGTACTTTTTCTCACAGCGTCAAATGTGTGCTTCGATAAAAAGTCTTGATAAATTCATTTTGTCACTTTCACTTTTTTTAACCTTTACCACTCACCGAGCTAATTCAGCTGACGACAAATTGAAGATATTCCCCACCACCCCCACCCACGAAAATAAGCTTTGACAGGTGACAATTTGCATAAATGTCAGCATATTTTCTGAGAAAAATAAGACAGATTATTTCAATATGTTGTCTGCTGAAAATTTTACCCAGCATGCTATGCGTTAACGGAAGCTTGTTTGAATGATAATAAAAAATTTGGATAGAAACGCGATTTTTTTAAATGGCAAGTATCTTATTCAAATTCACACTTTAGAGAACTATCTGCTTCATTTACGCTGGTTACATAAAATGCAAATACTGATCAGAAACATATGGAGGAAAATGAAAGCATCCCTTAAGAATTTAAATGACTTTTTCACGCGGATGCATTCACTCAACACTGTTGCTTTGCATTCATCTACTCGTGTAGATTCTCACTAAATGCAATTAAATTTTGCGAAAATATGAAAACTTTTTTTTCAATAGTCACTGTGTAGTTGTACATCTTTATCAGTTTAATAGAAATGTTTTTGATTATGCCAGCCTGTATACAAGTGTACAAAGCCATGCTATGATAATCGGGAGATACAATTAATTTAATACAAAATCCCGCAGCGACATACAAAGCGCCGTATCCCTACGCGTGATTCGCCTGTCCGCCATCTTGAGTTCCAGCAGAGAGGTGTTTGTGTGATGTGTTTGTGTGGGGTTAGATGGGTACTCATTACATGTATAGATATAACCAGGTGTGTGGGATAGGCAGAAACGTACTTACACATAATATCAGTTTTATGCTTCATAAGGTACTATCCCAGGATGCGACATGGGTGAAGTAATTTTCAAATTGGGTCATTTAATTTTAGGTCATTTTTTTTTTTCTAAAGCACAACCGGCTGTCATTTGACTTATTAATATCAAAACACACACACGCACGCACACGCACACGCACGCATGCACGCACGCACACACACACACACACACACACACACAATTGCTACTGCTACTGTTTTACAAGATCTTTCGGATCAAGTTCTTTATAATGTGAAAATAGGTCTGTCGAAATGCTTTAGATGTTGTGTAATCCTAAAGAGTCGAACGCCTTAACTCCTTTCATACTGGTCCTAATTTGACCAAGACCGTATACTTGTTGATGGGGCATCTGACCAGTAAACATGGTCACATTCAAATTTTTGGTCCAGTATGGATGGAGTTGAGGCGTCTTGGTTATATAAACGCTCAGAGTATAAACGTCATGTGCCCGCTGGGTTAGTATAAACTTGAAAGCTTACTTGGATATCCCATGCCAGGATGTAACATATCCACATTTGGAGAGGACAGGCTGATCCCGTTCACACTGTACGGCGATGACTTGGAACTCACAGCTGGGTACGCCATGTTCGCCATCTCGGAATGCAGAGTTTGAAGCTGGTGTTCCGACGACGGCGCGTACTCAGGTTTCACGTACTCGGGTTTGGGGTACTCCGGCTTCACGTACGACGCTTCAGGGATTGTGATTCCTGGATCTGAAAGTGAAATAGATAGTAATGATTAAATAAGAAGTGAGCCGCGCCATGATAAAAAGTAATTTCGGGGAACATGCGAACAGTACAAATCCCTGTCAGCTAGCAAAGCCGCACAGACTGATCAGGGAGTTTGCTATACATCGATATATTTTGTAAGTGGACAATGAAGGCCCAGGTCAGACTGCGCATCCTTCTCTGTCCGCATATGCCCAAAGGCATATGAAGGGGTGCTCCTAATGATTACCCATAACACGCTTTCATGCAGATATAAAATGAAAAAAAAAAATAATAATAATAAATAAATAAATATATATATATAATAGTGATAATAAAGTGATATTTCAACATGGCTAAAATATCTATAAAATAGAAATAAAATAAAAATATATGCAATAGTGACAATAAAGTGATATTTCAACATGGCTAAAATATCTATAAAAAATAAAGAAAATAAATTTATGTGAACTGCTTTCGGGGAAGGGTTGCAGTTGCCTAATATTGGAATATTCATGAGAAATATATAAACCATGTGTGATAAGCTAAGGGCCAGATCTGCATGCTCAGTCTGGTCAGGGCCTCTTCCAGTTCGTCAATGTATTCCTGAATTGCTAATGATGTTTTAAGAAGCTGCTGTGGGCTCTAGCTCTTCTGCGCGTATACCCCGAAAACCATTTCAGATCCTATGTTTGAGTTCCAGCTCTCCCTGGGCAATTCAGCAGATGGAAATATATTTATTTATTTTTCATTTATTTACTTATTTATTTATATAATATGGTCTGCATTACGAAAACATACCTATATAATTTTGACTCCTTAAACCCCACTTTTATATAGTAAAACTGGGGTTTACAGGGGTATACATTATTTTTCTTATTTCTGCTCAAAACATAGATTGTGGGTACTCGTTAGAACCGCCTCGTTGAGGCGGTTCTAACGGGTACCCACAATCTATGTTTTGTGCAGAAATATGAAAAATATCCGAATTTTTTATCTGAAAATTTTCATTTTTTTTGGTGGTAAAATTTTCAATATAGTTGAATAGGCGTGTTTTCGTAATGGACATTTCGTACAATAAAAAAAAATTTTTTTGAAGAAGAAAAATCAGAAAACAATTTCAAAATATCTGGAGAGGTGCTTTTAAGGAACACAACACGCTTTAATGAAGAAATGAAATTAAAACAAATATCAATATTTTTGGTTGGCAGAGGCATCTTGTTTGGATCTATTGGCATCCGAATTTTGGCGGAAATAACTGTTGGTTCGAACGTGTGATTTGTTGTTCTGATAAATAGATAGATATAGACGGACAAGAAACTCCAAAACGAGAAATTTTTGCCATGCAAACAGAAAACGTTAAACAACAAAAAATATATTTTTAGTAAACAAATTCAACAATTGTTGAATTTATTTATTGAATATACGCTTTTGTTGTTCGGCATTTTCTGCTTTCATTTATCAAAGATATGTTACTTTACAAATAAACAATGTGCTTTTTAATACGTGTTATTTTCTGGCAGAAAAATATTGACACAATGAAAACATTTAGAAAAGGATTTTTTTTAAACTAAAAAAATGTTTTTAATTTCTGTCAACTTTCCTTTTCTTTCAGTCTGAGTTAATTATGGAAATTGACACTTGGTAGGAAGGTGTTAATAGGACCATCAAGAGAGTCACTTAGACACAATGGCTTTCATGGAAAGGTAACATTGCAAAGCCGCGTGTGCAGTGTCGGGCTGGTGTCGTGTTTTTATTAGTGACAACGTCAAGCTTTTCTGACAGCGTGAAGGCAATTGCTCAAGACAGAAAGAAAGAAAGAAAGAAAGAAAGAAAGAAAGAACCCAGATATGTAGATATATTTTGGCCCTTCAGAATACTATATTTCGACACCTTTTTAACACTTTGCATGCTGGTAAAAATTCAGCAGAAAACATTTTGAAATATTTTCGAAAAGTGTATATAAAAAGCCAGACAGATTTTGATCGAATTATGTTTTTATTGCGCTACTATTTCTTTGAAAATTAAAAGCAAAAAACATCCTACTCTATGGCGTTGACAAACTTCCTCGACCGATATTTTTGGTATACTGGATGATGTTTGAAGTATTATTATTTATCAGTTTAAAAACACTTTTATCACAAACTAACACTTTTAACTTTTATTACAAACTATCATTTTAATATATTTAATATATTTCCCTGTCAAACACGAAAAACGATATCTGACCAAATAACAGGAAAATTACATTTACAGAGAGAGAGAGAAAGAGAGAGAGAGAGAAAGAGAGAGAGAGAGACAGAGAGAGAGAGAGAGAGAGAGAGAGAGAGAGAGAGAGAGAGAGAGAGAGAGAGACACACACACACACACACAAAGACAGTCAGATTCAAACAACTAGATAAAAAAAAATAATAAATTCAAACAACAGCTTCTAACATCCAATCAATTTCCTTGTCCCTTGCTATTACCTGTGACGAACCTTTGATCTTACTCATCTGTTAATTACCAATTTAATTAATATATGCGACTCAAATGATGCAGTGTTGTCGCATCATATGTTTCGCTGACTCTCAATATCTCTAATGTTTCTTCTCTGTCTCCAACTGAGGCTGGCTGCGACAGAATCAGCAGTTACCCATTTGCAAACATCGGAGACCCTGGCTAGACTGCGCTTGCGCAGTCCAGCCAGGGTCTTCGATATTCGCCATTCTCCAAGCCAGTCATTCTGTAGGGAAGGAATACCTGGTCAGCCCGCTCATATTGGTCGGAATCTATACTGTTCACATACGAACTGTACCAGGTGAAAATTCTTCGGACATATGTGAACAGATATGAACTCGATCAGCCAGGTTAGCCACTAACGGTCTATCAGGACCATTTGTCGTTATATTCTACAGTACTCAATAGGTCTGCAAGAAGACAGTGATAGTCCTGTTCAGACTATGCAGATACGCAGGCTTTTCTGGGATTTCGCTGTTCGTATATTCAAGAAGAAATATTATCAAAAGGCGAGGATGTGGACTGTATCTTGCTTAGCGGATGACCATCCTTTCATAAAGAAATGCGAAACTGATTGGCATTTTTTTTAACTAGTGGACATATTTCTGCTTCTTTGAACGCGTTTTAGGACAGAGCTGGATAAAATGGACTGGGCAGAATATCAATCATTTCACCTGTCTCGCTTGAAGTTGGTGCACATCATAATGAATATAACATTGATCAGGAACTGTTCTTAGAAAACATTCGACTCTCGTTATCTCGAAATCCAAGGGACTCTCTGAAATACTTCGAGATATCCGTACCTCGACATATCAGATTTGCAGAATTGGGGGAAAATTAAATCGAACAATCACATTTCAAAAATATGTAAATTGATTTCTGAAGTTATAGATGTTTTGAAAATATTTTGGAAAAGAGGAGAAAATGCTCTTTAGGAGCAATTTCTCCTCTTTTCCACATTTTTTTTGTTACCTGTTGTTAGAATTCAATGCTAAAACAGGGGCCAGATTTTCACTTCGAGATAAGCGATTTTGAGATAAGCGAAGTCGAGATAACGAGAGTCGCCTGTAAATGATTTTTGTGCGCCTCTTTGACTTGATAATTATTCTTACATAAAACATTCTAAGAGATTTTTTTAAGATATGAAAAGCACTGAATTCTTACAAGTTACATTATTAGAATTTTAGCATCGACCAAACAACATCAACACGCCTTTTAAGACAAAATATTTCAAAATCATATACATTACATCCTAAATGTTACCTCAAATTTAAAGTTGTTTTACGAAAAGCAGCCCTCTTTTCAAACATGTAGTAATAAATAAGTTAACCAATTTATTTAATTACCTCTTTGTATGCTGGGTAATTTTGCATGCTTTTTTTTTGTTTTTATTTATTTATTTATTTTTATTTATTTTTTTTTTTTGGTCGTCTGTGGATTTTTTTAAAATTAACTTTCAAAACAAATCTATAAGGAATACCATCAGAATGTCAAACAGTTTGGATCCAGATCAGGCAGGACATTTTGTCGGGCCCGATCTGGGTCCAAACTGTTTGCAAAGGTTATCAACGGACGACAAAAGTCGCCACGAGTGGGAAAAAGAATTAAATATTATTTTTATATTAACGTTAAAGGGAAACAAGTCGCGTATTGAGAATATTTTACAATTAAGTATAAATAAAGTACTATGTATGTATTTCTTGAGTATTTTCTGTATCCATGTAAAAATGACAGCGAACTGTAATGAAGACCGACACTTGTAAAGCAAGAGAAAAAAAATGAAACATTTTGGTGTACCTGGACTGCTGGATGGTGATTTGTCCACTGTTGTTTCGCTCGAATCACTTTTATTTTCTTCCGAACTTGTCATCATTTGTTGATTATATAAATATCCCATCATCATGTCATGATTAACGGGTCTTCCTTCATTATCCAACATTGTTATTTTTTCAATACTTCACACTTCCTTATGCACTTATTTTTTTTTTAAGTCCAAATTATATTTCCAAAGTATTTTAAGTCACAAATTAATTTCCTAATACTTAAGAATAATAAAGTTCTTGTATATAGTAGAGTATTTTGTTAGACTGTAACTAGCCTAAATCCACTGGGTTTATAATAATCCGCCACGTGCTTTTACCTGTTTACATCCGATAATCTCTCTTAAAAACACCAGGTATGGTGACCACTGAGCATGCGCAGTTACTCAAGTAGGTCTAAGCTCCGCCCAGTTTGGTCCCGCCCACATTGTTATTCATAACATTAGCTTTTGTTGGTCGAATTTGTGAATAACTGGACAATCATAATAGTTTATGCCAAGCCTATATTGCTTTGAGTAATTCAAAAACTGAAAAAGAAAGTTTCAAAAGTTTTGCCTCAAAATATCGCAAGATATACTGACTTATAGAGATCCCGATCCCAAATATTGCATGCCCATTGTTATCACTATTTATTTCTTTTTCTTTTCTTTTCTCTCTTTAAATTGTGAATCAGCTTATTAAATCATAATTTACGTTGAACATTTAAAGTCGATTTTACATTTATAGATTGTGTGTATACATTATTTTCTGACCTAAAAATTCGCCACTTTCAGAGTAAAGCTATTGCAAAGAAAAAAAAAATGTTGCGCTATTTTTATTTGTTGTGGAATAATAATAATAATAATAATAATAATAATAATAATAATAATAATAATAATAATAATAATGTTTTCTTTTAAAGTTAGAACAGACAGACATACATGTATGAAACTATTTATGCATGGATATGTTCAATGGACTCTTCTACCATGAAAGGATGTAGAATAAAAACAATACTTTTTCATGTGAACTGTTAATATAGCAAACAGTGCAGACCTTGATTAGACGCCGCGTCTGTTTGCCTAGTGTCTTCATGGGTACACAGACCAAGGCATGTTTCCTAAACGTCTTATAAATTTGATTTTGTTTTAATAATTCGATGTTATAGGTGAGCCAGATAACTGACTGGAGTTTTTGGTGACGTACGAGGTGAAAAGTTGAGCCGGGTTAAACAGATATTTAGATTTGAACTGTTCTTTAATTGCCTTGTCTTGTGAGAGAAGAAACCACACTCAAGATCAATGAATGAAAAGTTTGAAGGAACCCTGAAAGTTTGGTCTGTGTCACGTAGCTGATGTTTATTTTACAATGTTAGCTAAAGTTAACAATGATACGAACAGTCTCAAATCTAAGTAAATACCGTAGTCATCCTAAGACATGTTGATAAAATAATCAATTGACCTGAGCCATTAAAACAAGGGAAATTCTGTGTATATGTTGAAGACCCTGGTCAGTTTGTGCATTATTCGCAGTCTGGCCAGGACAGAATCATTGGGCAGTATCTAAGATCCCTAATGTAACTGCTTAACCTTTACCACTCTTTAAGCAAATTCAGCAGACGAAAATTTCATGATTTTTATCTTACTTTTCACCAGAAAATAGCCATTGAAATTTCATGCAAATTGACGCCTTAGCTTTCGGGTTAAAAAATTAGAAAATATTTCAAAATATCGTCTGCTGAAACTTTTGCCTATCATGCTAAGCGTTCATTATTCCTAGCATGTAATATACTTTTGTTTTCGAAATGATACCTTCAATCTAAAGATCTATGATATATTTTTCTTTCTCTAAATTTTGTATAGCCGCGTTTATTTTATATTTTGCTGCCATTTGAATATTCTCCATATACTGGTAGCTAGACAGTCATTAACAGCAAACAAGTTCTGTATATATAAACTTTCTTAATTTTATTAATGTCACATGTCCTTACTTTGAAATCTTTGTTATAAGAGTGGGAGGGTTTATAAAAATAATACGATTACATGGTATCATTTAGGATTTACATTAATATTTATCATTTAACGCTTAGCATGCTGGACAAAATTGTCAGCAGACGATATACTGAAATATATTTCTTATTTTTTTCCCAGAAAACAGGCTTTGACGTATTATGCAAATTGTCTCTTTGGAGACAATTTGCATGGAATGTCAAAGTCTGTTTTCTGGGAAATATATATATCTTCAAGGTAACTTCTCAAATAGCCTTGAAATTGGGTATACCTATTTCAAACCAAAAGCATAGTTCACAGAAAAAGACTATTACCTTGCCTAAAATGATCAAAATGGAGTGTTCATTTTTATTGTTTTTTCTTAATGTGAACTATAATGAAACTGGATAATTGATGTTAAATTCGGAATATTTTTTTTTTCAAACTAAAATGGCAAAAACTAGGATATTGTACATTATTAACCCAAATTGTAGCAGACGACAAACTATTTATTATTTTATTTTTTTTTTCAGAGAAAAGACTTGACATTTCATGTGAAACGTCTGCTCAACAGACGATTCACATATAATGCCAAGCATTGTTTTTGCTGAAAAAATCAAAGTATCAAAAAGTATCGTCTGATACAGCTTTATAGGTTAATCATTGAATGGTGGGCTCTTATTGGGAACATTATGGCATACCTGAGCAGAACGGAAATATTGCGTTTGTCCTTTTCGTTTGCCCACTTTAGAGTGATTGCTTATGTCAACTCAATGTTTAGAAATATTAATGTACATAGTCTATTCTGTGTCAACCTGCAAACACAGAGCACAAACATTTCACAAGCCAGAAATTCACTTTCTACACTTAATTTTGAGCCATGTAATTTACTCTTAATTTGCCAAGCTATTTTCCTGTTTCAATATTTGTTCTGATTTTACATTTAGGCCACACTATGTAAAAAACGTTCTTCGAGCGTTATGCGAACAGCGAAGGCCCAGATCAGCCTGTGCATCCGCGCAGTCTGATCAGAGCCTTCGTTGTCCGTTAGCAAAAACATTGGATAGTACAGAATGTATGACCGAGAGCAAAGGCCCGATTGATACTGTCCGCCTGCACAGGATGATCAGAATCTACGCATTTTGCGCATGTTCGAAGGCCCTTTTTCGCTTGACGCGGCCCATTTACAAATGCCTTAAGACCAGGATATAAGATTGTGTCATACAGAATCAGGTATAAAGGAAATAAATATCCTAGTGAAAAATATAACAGATCAGTGTCTGAAGGTGTCAGTTTGGCCTACAATTTATTTATTTTCTATTTAGTATTATTTGTTTTTGTGTCATATATAGCATCATTGACAAATAAATACATTGTACAATACAGGTGTAGGATTCAGCTCTACCTGTCAGTGTGGTAAAAAAGTAACATTAGCAATTAGCTAATAAATATCCGATTACTTTTTTTTATAAATCGCAGCAAATACTTACAAAAAATTGTGCAAAAACAAAGGATTAATAATATAGATATCTCCCTGTCATCACTGAATAATAATAATAATAATAATAATAATAATAATGACCATCATGAATGAGCAAATACCCATTAACTGTTAGATATCAGGGCCCAGTTGTTCAAAGCTAACGATGTCGTTAGTTAAGGATTTGTTAAAATTTACATCAAGTGATACACAAATATACTGAAATTTTTTGCTGAAAAATGTGAGTAGCTTTTGCAGTGCAAAAGCTACTCACATTTTTTCAGCAAAAAATATCAGAATATTGTATATTGACTCTGCTAAAACAGTTAACGAAATGACCCTTAACGAGCTCGTTAAGCTAAGGACGCTTTGAACAACTGGGCCCAGATTATTATTATTACTACTACATGTTAAAATTACTTTTCAAAGTGTCTTTTCATTTGCTTTCAAATCCTTACACAGCCCAATAACACAAGAAAAATACATGTACTTAGCAGGAACAGTGATGATCCAGGTCATACGTTTATATTACTCCCCCCCCCCCCCCTCTCTCTCTCTCTCTCTCTCTCTCTCTCTCTCTCTCTCTCTCTCTCTCTCTCTCTCTCTCTCTCTCTCTGTAATTTCAATATTTCTATGTTCGATTCTCATTATACGTTATATGTCAAGTGTTCAGTCTAAGTGAAGAGGTTTTTCTGTTTATGGTTCTAGTTATGACAATTGTTTAATGTTTAAAGATAAACTTGTCAAATCATTATATAACGTTGACTCCGAGGAAGTCCAAATGTCACTTCGCACTGTGGCCTCTATATAGCCTTGTTTTTATATTGTCCAATGTTATCATTAACAGTCAATATTTCTTATCTTTGTGTGGTTTTGCATGAATTTCCTTAAAATTGTCAATAATTTGGTATAGATTTTCAATACCGTATCAATGATACCTAACTTACATAGTGCGGAAATGAGATACAGCTTTTACTACACAAATAAATAGAAAAAATGTGGAAAAATAATGTTGTCCAAAATTTATAGTTTAATAAGTGAAAACCCAAATAACCTTTACTACTCTCTGGGTAAACTGGTGTTTTTTTTTTTTTTTTTTTTTTTTTTTTTTTTTTGTTTTGTTTTTTTTTGTGTATTGTTTGTTTTTATCTTTTTTTCTTTTCCCTGAAAATAGGGTTGACATTTCATACAAATTCATGCAAATTATGCATGAATTGGTGTATCATATTTCTGCTTAGGTAAAAATTTGAAAGTCTTCTGCAAAAGTTTTTCCCAAGCATGCTAAGCGTTGGGGACATCATTGTTAACCTGCACAATAAACTGTTTTTACCCTAAACACTCATTACGAAACCACGCCTATTCAAATATATTGAAAACTTCACCACAAAAAAAAAATATAAAAAAATTTAAAAAATTTAAAAAATTCTGGTATGTTTCACATTTCTGCTCAAAACGTAGATTGTGGGTACTCATTAGAACCGCCTCGGTGAGGCGGTTCTAACGTGTACCCACAATCTATGTTTTTGAGCAGAAATAAGAAAATAATGTATACCCATGTAAACCACAGTTTTACGTACTAGATAAAAGAAAGGTTTGAGGGAATCAAAATTATATAAGTATGATTTCGTGATGTGATCATAAATATTCGGGGATATCTACTTGATAAACAGTGTAGACCAAATCACATTACTGAAGAAGTTTGGTTGGGTCTACAATTAGACAGTCAGTGGAGTTACTGAATCTGACTATTTAACACTTGGCATGCTGGGAAAAATTCAGCAGACGACATTTTGAAATGTTTTCGTTATTTTCCCAGAAAATGTTTTTATGCAGAAATAAGATAAAATATTCGAGAATTATCACCAAATACTCCTCCTTAATAACTCTCAGAATTTGAACAGGTTATTCAGACTACCCATAGAAGTGCATATGTGATGCATGATTTGCAAACAGACCCTAGCTAAACTGTTACGAGCAGTTTGATCCGGACCTACACTGTTTGCTCCTGTATGTCTGTCTGAATATTTAGGATGAGATACGGTAACATGTCGTCTGCAGGTATTTAACGTTTAGCATGCTGGGTAAATATTTCAGCTGACGACATTTTGAAAGTTTTTGTTTTCCCCAGAAAACAGTTTTTGACATTTCATGCACATTGTCTCCAATGGAGACAATATGCATGAAATGTTAAATCCTGTTTTCTAGGAAAAAATAAGAAATATAATCAACTACGTACAACAGCACCAGCAGTCGAAAATTAGAACATAAGACTTCCTAATAAACCTGCCGCGCCAACGGAAAAGATATCTTGGAGTCATATACGAACAGTGAAGACCAATCTCTTTCTGTGTTATCAGGGCTTTGTTTGTCCGCTTACAGAATCACTGAATACCTTAGGACGTCACAACAAACAACAGAGGTCCTAATGGTACTGTGCTGGGAAGGGAGGTAGGAGGGGGGCGGGCGTAGAATGATCTGAACCTATGCATTTCGCATTTGTTCGATGACAAATTTTCTCTTTTCATGTTTCATAAGTTCTCCGGACGATTTAATCCCTCACAGTACTTATTCTAAAATTTGAACAACTCCATTTTATTACCTGTCGATGTGTCTAAAATACAGCTGGGTGAGTGGCAAACAGTGTGGACCCAGATCAGACGCCGCATGATGCGGCGTCTGATCTAGGTCTACACTGTTTGCACAAGTTTATATGTCCGAAAACTTAGTCGGAAAAATCAGGATGAATACGGTACTTACCGGAAACAGAAATATTCCGACATTCTGTCTTAAACTTTCTATCTTCCAACTTAACGGCAACCTCGGTGGTCATGAGTTTATGATAGAATATAATATTTGTCAAAACAGCATTTGCGCAAATTAACTCCTCAATATTTGAACAGATAGTCGATAGGGTCGCGCACTATCTATGGTTTGACTGATAAATCGTTTCCCATGGCCTTAAATATCTGACCAATTCAACAATGTTTATTTTCAAATTTAACCATTAAAACTTGAAAACTTCAATGTTTTATCACACCTACATTCCCATATTACACACGAGAGAAATCGACACCGACGTGAAATGATAAAACAAAAATAAGTTTGAAGTTTGAAGTACTCAGCTGTGTCGCACGTGCAGGCGTGTGATTTTCACCTTATCATGAGCATTCCCATAATCATTATAACGGGGAATGGTTTACGGATTCCCGGGATTTTTAACTGCAGACTGCTTTTTTCTCTTGACAAAATAATCTATCTCCCTGTCAGCATGGAATAATAATAATAATAGTAATAATGATACACTGCAGGCATACAACATCAAAATGACGTATCAACATCGATGCGACGTGATCACGTTGATACGACGTCATTTTAACGTTGTGTGCCCACTGGGATAACCTCTTGGTGTCATTGATAGGTTATGTTCTGTGATTGTGGTTCGTCCTCGACATCTGTTTTTCAACTTTTATAATAAACAGTCATGCATAAAGTACGAAAACAAAATATTCCCGTAAATTGGGTTCAACCTTATAATCTTTGCACAAAGTTTATTTAAATATTGGCAGATGTCAGCTTTATATATATTTAATTCTGTCTGAAAAATACGGTTGTCAATTTCATGTGAATCGTCCACTTAGCTTACGAAGAAGACTCCTGTGTACAGAAAAATCATATATCCAGTAAAAATGTTTGTTTTTTTTTGTTGTTGTTTTTTTGTAACGCCCGGCGTATTGAGTAAAAATATTCGCCGGTTGGCCACCATGAATTTTTTTTTTTTTTTTTTCAGATTTCCTAAAACAATAGGGTTTGACATGTCATGCAAACTGTCTCCTAAGAAGACAATTTGCATGAAATGTCAAACTTTATTGTCTGAAAAAAATAAGAAAACAATCATCATTTTGTCGCCAGCTAAACTTGCCCAGAGAGAGATAAAGGTTACGGAAAAATATGAGTATCTATGACCACATTACGAAAATACGCCTATTCAAATATATTAAAATTTCACCACCCAAAACTGAAAGTTTTCAGATAAAAAATCTGATATTTTTTTCAGATTTCTGCTGAAAACATAGATTGTGGAGGCGGTTCTAAAGAGAACCCACAATCTATGTTTTTGAGCAGAAATAAGAAATATAATGTATACCCCTGTAAACCCCAGTTTCACTATACAAAAGCGGGGTTTAAGGGGGGTCAAAATTATATAGGTATGTTTTCGTGATGAAAACAAAGTATTCGACTATTTTCGGACTGTTCGTCGCAAAACAAGATAATTAGGATTACATGTACAAACAGGGAAGAGGCAATGTGCTCTGTTGTTGTTTATGCTTGACCGTCCGTAAACAAGGTAAAGATAAAATACTAAACCACTAAAATACCTCTGTCCCTCCGCGCCAGTTTTCCATTTCTCCTAATTACTTCTTTCACATTATAATCATAAAAGCATGTTGAAATCGCAAGAACACAAAAATGTGTTACTGATATTACTGCATTAATATATTAATTAATATTAAAATAGTAAATTGTACTGTTTCTGATTAGAATCTTGCCTCCAAAGCTATTTCTGCTGTAAATTTTGTATACGCAATAATTGCGGATACAAAATTTAAAGAAGAAATAGCATCAGTAACTATTGCGCAAACCCTGGTTAATAGAGGGGTAAGGGGGTCAACGGTTGCATATGTAGAAGTTCTATCAAGTACGAGTTACGGATGATTAATATAATATTAGTAAATAATATTTACCTGCTCTATACATTCAATGTTTCTTCTTCCGATTATCTGTGTATTAGAAAACGCTCAAATTAATCCGTAGTTATCACATAAAAGTCAACTTCAACCTTCCTGAATATTAGCAACTTTTGTTTAATGCTGGCTTCTTAACGGCTTACGTTAAGACGCAAATCAGTTTTCTTCTGCTAAAGTATCAGCAAATATTCTATAGAGAATTACGATGAACTTAAAACACGTCTTAAGCTGTAAAAATCTGGCTTATGTCCCTAAAATGCAAGTAAGATTTTGATTGATCGCAAAGATGTCTAAAACCTCTAAGCAGCACTAATAAATATTCGCCATGCCCCTTTGACACACCGCCGCCCAATCAGATTGCGTCGTTAGCTTTCCGCTTTCAATCCAATCAATGACGGAATGATGCGTCCTCGTCGATAATGCTCTTTTCAATAAGGTGAAAAATCTAACGACTTAAAATCCTCAGCTCATGATATTTTAATTCAATTTGTAAAATAAACCATATTCTTCAATAAATATAAAACAAGTGTATAATCCCCTTAAATTTAACTTTGAAAGATGTTTTAAAAGTAGATCCGATTTGAAGGCGGAGGGAAGCCCATATGAACAATCTTGAGTCAATTCCCGTTACATCTAATTTTTATACTTTATCCAAAGTAAACTTCTTTAAGGTATTTAAGCAAATAAGATTGTGATCAGTTCTGATTTTATAAGATCATATAAATATGTTTAGAAGATTTTCTCTTAATATATAAGCCACATTTTCTTAATAATTCAGCCAGTATCCTCTTAACTGATGTGAGAAGCGCCAATAGGAATAGTTGTTGAATTTATTTACAAGGACACAGACAATATTTTCATTTCATTTAATTAATGGATTGTATTACATTTTCAGTTTTAAAAGCGCGCAATGTAAGATTCTCCCATATATGTCTAACTATACGTACTTGTAGTTGAGAAATCAAGGTCGTCCGATGGTCATCTACATGGTTTTAGCTGAGTGCCACTGAACACAAATTAAGCCATTAGGGAAGACCGAATACCCTGATCAGCAGGTTCGACCAATCTGGTCGGGGTCTTCGTTGTTCCCACTCTCATATATTGGCTGTACGAATTCTAAACAGGCATCAGCGAATACCTTGATCGGACTACGGCACTTCGGTTTACATATGTATGTTATTGTTCTTGCACAGCGGATTCGTAACGCTTAGCAATCTGGGTAAAATTTCAGTATCAAGCATTTTGAAATAATCTATTTTTATTGTTATTTTTTTTATTGAAATAGGGTTTGACATTTCATGCAAATTTGCGTGAAATGTCAGGCCCTATTTTCAATGAAATAATAAAATGTATCATCAATGTTTGTTTGCTGAATTAGCACAAAGAGTAAGTGTTCGTGTGTCCGTTTAAAAAAAAAAAACTATATGAGTTGTAGTCTGAGGGTTATATCCATGTTCCTATATGTGTAAAAAAAAGTGTTTATAAATGTGGAGACGAAGTTTTATTTTCCCATGGATAATGAAAGCGACTCTGCTTTTATACTACTCATATTGACGTTTTGTGCATTGAGATCATGTTGAAAAGGAAAAGTGAAGAGGCATTATCATAATAATGGCAGTTTGGGATTCAATTTCCTCCCTAACATCTTTCAATGTGGTTTGAAATGAGTGATTCTGGGTACGGACAGGGGCCCTACCCCATCATGATTCGACCCTTTGTTTGGAGATCAGGAGAAAGTCAGAGAGACAATGAGGGATGGACAGTTTTGATGCATCTGTAAGGAGATAAAACGGGGAGATCGGATAAAGGTCCTCGAAGGGGCCAATAACTTGTCAAGGGTAATGATCTTGGACTCAAAGAGTTGAAAATATTTTCGGAGATTTCAAAGTAAACTATGACATGAAAAAGACATTTAGTTGGTCGGTTTCCTTCAAGTTCAAGTGTAATTAGAAATTCGCCTGTCCTTGCGGAATTTTTAATATTAAATAGGTTTCCAAATCCTAAAATTTATGTCAAGATTTTGGAAATTTTATAGTCAACATTTCCAGTTTTCTTAACTTTTTGCGGACATTGGTGCTATTCCATAAAGTACGGCGGCAGCTTTCGAGATATCAAAGAAAATCGGGCATTCACTTTAACTCTTGAAGTGTTAAATAAAATTGTAGTGGACGACATTCTATTCTTTATTATATTTGTTTTTCAGAGACAATAAGATCTTGCATTTCAGATGAGTCGTTTGCTAGACGCAAGACGATTCATCTGAAATGCAAGATCTTATTTTCACTGAAAAATACATTAAATAAATAAATAAATAAATAAATAAATAAATTGTCGTCTGCTGCAGTTGTTATTAGCGCTTTAAGCGTTAACACGGCTTCCATACATAACAAACTATTATTATTTAACTGTTATCAGCCAAACAAAAAATTTAAAATAAAAATGAAACGTAATAAATAAAACATTTTAACAAACACACAAACATCTTGAGTTTTCTTCAAAATATGAAATTTCATTGATCATAGGGTTTTACTTGTTTTACAGTTTGTGTTGCACTAATTAACTACATGTGAATAATACTACACCCGTTATTTGACTTCAAAGATGCCCTACCCACTAACCGACACAGGTAAATAACAAATACGCGTGGCAGTGGTAAACTTGTTCACTGTTATGTTAATTGTTCATTAATTAGGTGAAATTTAATTACTCCAGAGGTGTAAATCCACCTAACAGCGATAAGCTGTTTTCAGAGAAAAGAGCGAACCGTCGGACATCAAAAGGGATTATAATAACTAATTATTTGTTTGATTATTACATCTCACTCTTGTATGCTATCCGCATACAAGAGTTTATAACAAGTTTATAACGGAAGAAAAGAAGCCTTATGCAATATGCGAACGTCGCATCAATTTGACCTTTACCGCAGTCTATGGCTATCTTTCTACAACATCCATTGATTCTGTTAGAGGGGCAGACTGATCTGGGTCTTTTTTGTCCCCCTTTAACGGAAGGGCCGTTTTCTTGTGTTTTACATCACACGTATTTACGGGAGTTAACATATAGAAGTGTAACGAAGCATCGCCTTGTATTTATTTATTTATTTATTTATTTTCGTCTTCTTAAGTCATTCTAGAAAAATGTTTTTCTAGGCATAACTTATCAATACTTAAAATTAGTCGCACAAGTCAAAATTAATGAAGCCAAAATTACACCTGTATGTATTTACGGAACTAAATGGCATGCTATGTACAAATTTCAGCGGACGTCATTTTTCTTATTTTCTCAGAAAATAGGCTTTGCTATTTTGAAATATGAAAACCTATTTTATGAGAAAAATAAGAAAACTAACATCTATTTGCCGTCTGCTGATAGAGTGGTAAAGGTTAAAGCCGTCGTTACCATTACAAAATCTAGAAAGAGAACAACTGGCGAAAGCGCATATATATATATATATATATATATATATATATATATATATATATATATATATATATATATATATATATATATATATATTTATATTTATATTTGTGTGTGTGTGTGTGTGTGTGTGTGTGTGTGTGCTTATTACTGGACGAGAAATACCGAGTCAGAGCGATTTCTTGGACCCACTATTGCAATTATCAATCTTGCGACTTTACATACACACAAAAGAAATGCATAACTAAAATAAAATAAAAAAAAATGTATTTACAATTTTCTATCTATTTTATTGTTAATCATAATACTATTTATATTGTGTTATCTGGAATGATGTAAAAGGAATAAGTATTATTATAAATTAGACTTTCTCATGTCCAGACGCATCCACAGCCATGCTGTGACGACCACCAACAACAAAACATACGTTTCACGGGAACCATATCGGTTTGTCAAAAACAGGGGTCATACCGTTTCTTGACAGAACACAGAGGTTACAACACCGGTTCTCTATTATATAGTAATTGTTCATAACTAAATCGCCTTATTTTTCCTCTAATCGTCTTAAAATATGTAATAGATCAGGTTATATACATTTTGAAATAATCCTCAGATTAGTAATATTCCAAAATGTTTTTGTTCAAGTGTCTGTTCGGAAAGGCGAGGAATTTATCATCGATGTTCAATAAAATTGGCCCTTATGCCATATGCGCGCAATGAGGGTCTGATCAGACTGCGCATGCGCAGTCTGATCAGACCCTGATTGCCCACTTATATAGTCTAGGGATGTTGTTGGATATATCGATGAATAGATGACGGTACTGATTAGACGGCGCGGATGCACAGTCTGACCTGCGCCATCGCCGTTAACCTATTAGCTTATATTGTATAATGGCCTTTTTCGTAGGTTGCGCGGCATATGATGTGGGAATAATGGCAGTTAGCAATATTGTTCCTTACAATGATAAAGGTATGCGTTCATAAAAGCTATTTCAATGGCTATCAAAACATGTATATCCATGTTTTACCAATATTTTTGATGGCCAGTTTTTTAGCCCCACAAAATATTTCGCTACATTTAGGAATGTAGCAATTTTGGTGGTCAAAATAAAATCATAACCAAAGTTGTTCAATAAAACTTACATAGATAGATAACATTACAACAGAAGCAGCACAAACAATAATATCATTATAATTAAAATAAAACAAAAACAACAAACAAACAGAATACTGGCGAACTTCAATGACTCGAACATCTTTGGGACCATGGAAATTTGTTCTAGACATGATAGTTCGAGCCACTGAAGGTTAATCATAGCGCCACTTTAGGAGGTAAATGGGAATAAGTTAGGGATATCTTTTCGTTCTTCTATAAACTAATGGTATGTTGCGTGTACTCATCAGGATCGCACAAAATGCATTTGAACCAGCGCATGACAAAACTTACAAAATGGCATGTGCGCCCAACGAAGACTCAGATCAGCCTGGGCATCCGCCCAGTCTGATCAGAGTCTTCGCTGTCCGCATGAAGAAAACTTGGGCCCTTAGCTACCCACTGAGCGCACAGCGAAAACTCTGATCAGATTAGGCTGATGCCCAGGCTGATCTGAGTCTTCGCTGGGCGCACATGTCATTTTTGTAGGTTTTGTCATGCGCTGGCTTATTTTCACAATAAGATAAAAAGACT
Source organism: Anodontia alba (assembly GCA_964016985.1). NCBI lineage: Eukaryota > Metazoa > Mollusca > Bivalvia > Lucinida > Lucinidae > Anodontia > Anodontia alba. The sequence goes on from OZ024823.1 coordinate 137,443,589, forward strand.
TGTCCAAAATATTCGAAGTCGGTTTTGAGTCCCAATGAAATTCTTCAGTTTGCTCAAGAAATGAGGGATATTTTAGAGATATGTTTCATTTTATCATGAAAATGTATGTTGTGTGTACTCATTGAAGTCGCATCATCGAGGTGATTCTAATGACTACGCTAAACATACCATTATTTTATAGAAGAACGAAAAGACATCTATAAATTATCCACATTAGCCTCCTGACCTGGCGCTTTGATCAATAGCTCAAACCAAACTACCCATGTCTAGAACAATTTTTCATGGTTCCAAAGATGTTTGAGTGATTGATTTCGAACGTAGGTGATCGAATACAGGTTTACTTGAACCGCTTGTGTGTGTGTGTGTGTGTGTGTGTGTGTGTGTGTGTGTGTGTGTGTGTGTGTGTGTGTGGTGGGGTGATGATGAGAGAGGGGAGGGTCTTCGTCGTTTTAGCTTATAAGAGCGAAACTGAAAATGAGGTTGAGCTATCTTGATCACCGTCGATCTTGTGTGTGTCCGATCACACATGACGCGCAACGTGGAAAAAGGGCCCTTTTGCCAAATACGAACAGCGAAGCTCTGTTCATCCACATATATTACAGTATCTGCTGATTCTGTAAGCGGACAACGAAGGCCCAGATCAGCCTGCTGATCAGGACCTGCGTTGTCCGCAAATTGCATAGGGGTGCTTTTCGTGTGTTGCGCATAAATTTTAAACATCCCAAAACCACGGAAGAGATCTGACCCTGACTTGTAGAAATCACGCATGGAATAGGGAATCAGAACAGCTGGAACCCTTCCTGTCTGCCGTTTCGTTTGGTTGCCATGATGACAGAAAAGTCCCGTAGACGTCTGGTGGGAAACAGTTAGGTAAGTTTACATGGCTTCTCGGAAACGGCTTTGCAGTTGTGCAGTTGCAACCAAATGGAAAACTGAATGGCAAATTGAGCCTCTTTGAGTCAAGAATTTAAATGAAATCGATAAAGGTTGCTCTTGGAAACAAAGAACACATATAAGAACGAAAGCTGAGATTCGGTTTAAATGAGACTCTTCATATGACAACATTGTAGTTTCGTAAGCCCCTAACATTGGGGAGCTGTTAAACGTTATAATGGCCTGATAAAATTATTGGCAACGAGAGCTAAAGATGGCTGTCATGGTAACGATCTAAAAATCCATTTGCGATATCTTCTATGGATTGATGGACGAAATTTCAGTCGCAATTCTTACTGTGGCATCAGAGTGATCTAGAACACATTCTTTTTTGAACGGAAATCCAAGCTGGCCGATACCGATGCTATATTGAAAATCTACTTTCGACATCTCAAGAACATATGCTCAGTTTGAGTCGAATTTTTTATACCGGAGCATGCATTATGGTTTAGCTGAATCAGTTTCTATTCTGTTCCATTCTACAGTCGACTCTCGTTATCTCGAATTCCAAGGGACTCTCTGAAATGCTTCGAGATATCCGTAGTTCGACATATCAGGTTTGCAGAATTGAGGAAAAAATAATTTGATTAACCACATTTAACAAACTGATAGGTAATTGGACTTTTGAAGTTAGAGATATATTGAAAATATTGTGGAAAAGAGGAGAAATTGCTCCTTAGGAGCAATTTCTCCTCTTTTCTACAATATTTTCCATCTGTTGTTAGGTTTTCATGTATAGGCAGGGACCAGATTTTCACTTCGAGATAAGCGGCTATTCGAGATAAGCGAGGTCGAGATAACGAGAGTCAACTGTATTTATGGTAATTTCACTTCGCAGAAGGACGACATATAAAACAGCAAGCAAAGACCACAAATACGAAGAATAGCCTTCCTAAGAAACCAAAAGGAGAAACGATGAGGAACGAACAATGACAAGATAAAGCGACACAGTTGAAATAACCGACAAAAGAACAAAGAAGTCGTGTCCAACACTTTTCTAGGTTCGTTTCCGCTGATAAAAAAGAAAGCGACATACAAGCTCGTGTCCAAGTATAGCATTTAACCCATTTATGCCATTTATGCCTAGCGTCCCATAAAAGGGACACTTGCAAATACTGTAGACCCAGATCAGACGCCGCAAAATGCGGCGTCTGATCAGGGTCTACACTGTTTGCATTAAATACAGGATTTTCTATAAGACATGGTAATAATAAAAACTAACCAGACATCCCTTATAATAGAAATGGACCTCTCCAAAGAGAGGAGGTAGAAGAATCCATTCGGCATAAATGGGTTAAATTCAACTGTTCTCCTGACAGGCTTGTTAAGGACACATTTAGTTTATATAGCATTTAAAGCCAGTCGTACAAATAGATAATTCGTTAATAGCCGACACTGATAAGATTAGGATAATCGCGTCAAGTTGTTCTAAGATCGTTGCATCGACTATTGCTAGAATCACAAAGCCATATCGACAGATAAAGATTTTAGCTGGATTTAAAAGGATTCATAGAAGTGTGTGTACAAGCGTATTCAAAGGTATTACAAGGTGATGATAAAGATAAGTCAACAGTGACAATGATTATTTAGCTTTAAAACACCTATTTAATACCCATCTCTAGGAAAAAAGCGGTGAATGATTACAACCAGCTTTAGTCCGTATTTAAATACAACTTTTATGCACTCGTACAGGTTTTTGATAACAGTGCAAAGAAACTCGTATACCTGCATTCTTTTCTGTTATTATAGTCACGCAGGTAGGTTCTATCACACACAAGCAGACAGGCTGTTACTTTGCATTTTTATTATTTTATTATTTCTGTTATTATAGACAAACAGCCCATCAAAACAACGCCGTTTCAAATTAGATTCAACGCCAAGGACGTTGAGACGACGTCGTTTCAAAGTTCATTCAACGATGTTGTCTCAACGTTGTATTGTAAAAGTGTACAGAAATAGAGGATCTTATACGAGCAGCCATTTCATATAAAATTTATGAAACGAGCCTTCGGCGAGTTTCATAAATTTCATATGAAATGATCACGAGTGCAAGATTCTGTTTATCATATGACGATTTTAAATTGGATTTTATCGCCTTTAAAAATGACAATTGTTCACCAGAAATGCATGGTTGACATGGACGTCACGACGTCACTTGTTCCCGCCAAAGTGTTATGTAACCTGTGATCATACGACTTTCATGACATGACGTTATTCACTGAATAATAGCGATGTATATCTGCCTTCTCGTCTGTTATTGTAGACAAAAAGGTCAGCGGGAACAGTATGTTGAAATAACGTCGTTTCAACATTGTTCGAACATCACTGACATGGAATTAACGTTGAAATTACGTTGTTACAAACATCGAAATAATGTTGATTCAATGTCCGTGACAATGAATAAACATTGAAACTGCGTTGTTTCAGAATTGTGTGCCACCTGACTGTAGAGATGCACAATTCAGATTTGAAGATATGCACGTATTATTGTGTTCACTATCAACAGCGCCTGGAAATGGACATAAGCGTATATATCCTAAGTATTCGGACACCATAAGTTCCTACCATACGTTTATAAAACATTGAACACATCACGAAAACATACCTATATAATTTTGACCCCCTTAAACCCCACTTTTATATAGTAAAACTGGGGTTTACAGGGGTATACATTATTTTTCTTATTTCTGCTCAAAATATAGATTGTGGGTACTCGTTAGAACCGCCTCAGCGAGGCGGTTCTAACGAGTACCCACAATCTATGTTTTGAGCAGAAAAGTGAAAAATATCAGAGTTTTTTTTATCTGAAAATTTTCAGTTTTTAGAGATGAAATTTTCTATACATTTGAATAGGCGTATTTTCGTAATGAACTCCATTTTACCACCTGTTCTTGTGTCTCAAACGTTTTTGGATGAATGACAAACAATGTAGACCTTGATCAGACGCTGCATTCTGCGGCATATGATCTGGGTCTACACTGTTTTTTTTTCACGCCTGTCTGTTCGAATACTCAGGGTAAATATGGTAGTTAACGTCAACACTCAGTCCAGGGCTAGGAGGAGTGAGCAGTATTGCATGATAAACTAGTGTTCATAAACAAACTCAAAAAAAACAACAGAGTCTGCTATTTCCATTTATTTGATATTTTTCTTGCTTTCAAATTTAGGATCGTTCCTTTTAGAATCTTTTCATTTGGTTTTGTTTTTCTCCCAACGCTATGGTCTCAATTTATGTAATTAAACATTTTTGTTTTGTACTTGATTTCACCTTAATGGGGAGTTTCTCACAGTGTACTCCATTTCTTTGGAATTTCCTACGTAATATTTTGGCAAGACGTTTGTTGTTGTTGAGATTTTAAATGCTTTCAGGCATCCAAGACACACGGACGCAGAGACGAATGTGTTCTGTGTTTGTACTGCTTTGCTTTCATGCTCATGCATTACTGGTACCACCGTCTGCAGCCAACTGTCCATTGTCCACTTTAGTACTCAAACCAAAGCTCGTCGACTTTAAGCTGGGTGTACTAATAGTCTGAAAGCTTTTCGAAACTGAGCGAGGTTCGAACATACGACTTTCCCTCAGTACTGACTCCAAGCCCACCCAGCTCACGATGGAACATTTCGTTATAAAGGTAACAATATCCCACTGCCTTGCGCTCATGGGGAGAGATGGGAGCTAGAGATCATCATGCCTTTGGTAGAGAGCATGTGAAGGGTGAAGGGCGCCACAGAATCCAGCAAATTTCAGCATCGCAGTTAAGCGCCGCAGAACCACAAACTTAAGCACTGCACTTAAGCGCCACATAATCGCAAGCTACAGCATCGCAGTTAAGCGCTCTACAGCTCGTTTATGGAGCTTCTCTTCTGTGAAATTTGCCAGAAAACGTGTTCGTATCGTGTTCCTTCAAACATATATGAACTCAATCAAATAAATATCACACGTCTTCTTCCTGTCAACAATTTCATTGTGGAAAACCATCCGTACAACACATGAGAGCAGAGAATCCTAGACCAACCTGCACATCTGCGCTATCTGGACGGAGAATTCACACGTACCCAACATCGTGAGGTTAACAGCGAAAAGCAAAGACCCAGACCAGACTGCGCATGCGCAGTCTGGTCTGTGTCTTTGCTCTTCGGATATGAATCATTATTATGTTGATTTTGCCTTACCATTTGCGCACACAATTTACTTGATCAGGTAGCAAAGGGGATAATTATAGGTTGATCATTTCATTAGCGCCCTAATGAGGCGGTGACAACTTCAAAGTCTGTATAATACTATGTCTTCCACTAGTCAATTGAAATTTACCACATATATTCTGCGAGTCAATTGAATTTAATTCCTCTTTATTTCCTTGAAATGTTGTTAGCAAAATGTCACCATCAGAAAAAAATCAAGTCGCAACATAAAAAGATGTGCAGCATGGTAAAAAGGCCCTTTTGTCAAATGCGAACAGTGAAGGCCCAGATAAGCATGCGCATCTGCGAAGTCTGATAAGCGTTTTCGCTGTCCGCTAACAGATTCACAGAAAAAAAATCCAAAGTATTGTGACAGACATGCCTGAGCAAACAATGTAGACCCAGATCTGACACTCGTTCTGCGGCCTCTGATCTGGGACTACATTGTTTTTGAGTCATCCGGCTATTTGTAGACACACCAGCAGGTAGTCAACTTTAGGAGAAGCGTGGCAAGTTGTCCAAATATTTTGGGTAAATACTGTACTACAATACGGTAGAAAAGAACACCATGTTCAGACTGCATCGATGGGTAGACAGATCTGGATATTTATATGAGCCAGCACACGACAAAACCTACAATAAGAATTGTGTGACCAGCGAGGAATCAGATCAGCCTGCGCATCCATGCAGTCAGATCAGAGTCTTCGATTATCGCATGCACCGGCTACAGCCTTCGGACTTTCTGGAGAGGAATAAACGAGAACCCTTGCCATAATAGGTGGCTGTACATGTTAATCTGAGTCTTTGCTGATTACACAGGTCTTATTGTAGGTTTTGTCGTGCACTGACTCATATCACTTAAGGGCAATGGATACACATTCAATGACGGCAGCTCTGTCAAAATTGATTTTGCCTCCAATCTGAAGAGAGGAAGGTGTGCACTCTAAAAAGGAAATAATTTGCACCCCTGGCCCAAATTTGGGAGCAAATTGTTTTCTTAAAGGATGCACCCCTTTTCAGAAGGGGCTTCATGTGCACTAAAGCAAACAGGAAGTAACAAAAGTTGTCTCCCTTATATACAATGGCAGACAACTTATCATGTGTATGCAGTCCCCTTAAGGGCCCCTTTACAGAACATGCTAACGACGCTAAGCATGATGGGTAAAGACAGCAGACGACATTTTGAAAGATTTTTTTTTTTTTTTTTTTTTTTTTTTTTTTTTTTTTCAGAAAATAGAATCTGATATTTTATGCAAGTTGTCTATTGAGGAAACAATTTGGATGAACTGTCACATGTTATAATTTACCGGAAAAAATAAGAAAAAAAAAATAAGTTGTCTACTGAGAAAACAATTTGGATGAAATGTCACATGTTATAATTAACCGAAAAAAAAAAAAATAAGAAAAAATATAATCAGTTTGTGGTGTGCTGAATTTGCAGACAGCATTAGCCCAGTCAGCATTCTACGTAAATCTATATCGGGCCGTCATCGGCCCGTCAGGGTAGCTGACGGGCCGATGATGGCCCGATGTAGATTTACGTAGAATGCTAGCTGGGAGAATACTTAAAAGGTAACTTATATATACATAAACTCAGTAATTCCATGAACTGATTTGGAACGCAGCAAGCAAAAACGGGAACTTCAGGTATATATGACAACACTCAGATCAGTCTGTGAATCTGTGTGTACTGTGGCCTTTCTGTACATCACATCTATAGTCTGTGTGTCTTTGTGTGTTTGCGTGTGTGTGTGTTTGTGCGTGTGATTGCGTGTATGCGTGAGCGCAACACTTTATCATTTTAACATGATTTACAATTTTTATATAACCTTTTAATACTTTTTATTTTAGAAATAAATGTAATAATGCACTATTAACGTGAATTTGACAATGCATGGAATTTAGTGCGAAGATACGCTGAAATGCTAGTAAAATGTGCGACGTCGCGCCAAGAATGACACTGTCAGGACCGCGCGCATAGGCGAACCATCACGAAAACACACCTATATAATTTTGACCCCTTAAACCCCACTTTTATATTATAAAACTGGGGTTTACAGGGGTATACATTATTTTTCTTATTTTTGCGTAAAAACATAGATTGTGGTACTCGTTAGAACCGCCTCGCCGAGGCGGTTCTAACGAGTACCCACAATCTATGGTTTGGACAGAAATATGAAAAATACCAGAGTATTTTATCCGAAAATTTTCAGTTTTTGGAGGTGAAATGTCCTATATATTTGAATAGGCGTGTTTTCGTAATGAACGAAGGTCCCGACCAGAGGCTCGAAACGCAGAGCCCGAGTCCGAGCCCTCAATGTCATCATTATAGCTGATGCCTCAATTATTTCTACTAAATGCAGCAGACGACAGAAAGGGCGACATATATAGAGATACAGCATCATTGACGGAGACTAGGGTCATACAGATTATGAGAGATAACCTTTACTATATCATATAGATCATATATAGTTTTTATTTCTTGTTCCATTGTTTCTGTCTTTCTTTTTCTTTTTTAGTAATTATTATCTGTCATTTGGAACTCTTTCCTTGATTATTCATTTGTTAGTACATTATGATGCAAAAAATTCGTAATAAATATCTAGTATTTTGTTAACGGCGATGCCGTTTACCTTTACCATACTCTGGGCAAAATCAGCGGACGACGATTTGATATATTTCTTATATTTCCCAGAAAATAGGCTTTTACATTTCATGCAAATTGTCTCTTTTATGAAATGTCAAAGCTTATTTATGGGAAAAATATGAAAAAAAATTGCAAAATGTCGTCTGCTGAAATTTTTACCCAGCATGCTAAGCATCAATAATTAAATATGTACGTTTACCGTTTGATTCGCGAACATGGCGTAACAAGATGGTGGAATTGCTGATTAATTCCATTGTATTAGGTGTTAGCGGATGTAAACATTCCGTTAAATCCCTAAAACCCGTTAAATTTAATCAGGAACGACCCTTTGAAGATTGCGGTGAAACAACCGAACCTAACCCACTCAACCTTTCACCTAAAATTAATTCTTAATACCAAAATATTGACCCTAAATTAATTGTCATGAAATATGGATTTCTAGCAATATGTTTCCCCTCACATTTTCCGCTTTTAATCTGCACATCCGCCATTTAAGGTTTTCTAAACTACTCGATAAAAATTGTCACCGCACGCTGACTTTCCAATGTCTTAGGATTTTAAAGCTCTTCTGCCATCTGTCCCGGCAATATTTTCAGTGTCGCATGCTACACTGCCACATGACCCAAGGGCCCGAGGGTCAACTCCTGGGGTCAGGGTATCAAGAGCAGATGCACAGTATTAGCTGTCTTGTATTTTTGTCTCGTGCTTAAAAAGGACAGGCACGTGCAAAATGTCGTTTGGTGGAAAAAAAGGATGCCGTCTGCACCACTAAAACACAGCCAAAACTTTTGAGTATTTGTTCAAATGTTTGAATTTTTCACAAACCGGATTATTTAGGATTGTTGAAAAAACTGATTAGTTCCTGAAGTGTTTAAATAAATACTAAAATTTGAAGATCTGTTATATTCTTTATTTTCGATTACTTTTGAATCCATAATAGACACAACGCACATCTTCTGTGCAATTTATCTGTAGCATGCTGAAGGCGATATTAGAAAACTGATAGATGAGTCTTTTCCTTCCTGTTTTCCCAGAAACTAGGATAACAAATAATTCTAGTCGGTTATACTTTGAAAGAAATGTCCTATTTTCAGAAACAAAAAAGAATTATTTTAACTCTTTCACTGCCACAGGTGATAATAATAGGCTTTTGCAAACAGCATAGATCCAGATGAGACGGCTCATTGAGCCGTCTCATCTGGATCTACGCTGTTTGATATTCAGTCTTTCAACTTTACATATAATAGTCTTTCCAAGCGGCAGTTTGTTAAAATGAAAAAGCAGACGACAAATGTCGTCTGACATTTGGCACCGAAAGAGTTAAACTGTCGTCTGTTTGTATATGAATTGGGCTGGCATGTCAAAAATTTAAGAATCGCTCACAAACCGCCATATTGCCTTTCTACATTACAGTTAACATCTTTATAAAGTTAAAACGTTCGCCTAAACCTTAATGCGCCAATCACAATATGCAGCAATAAGGCTTGAAATTTCATATGAATCGTCTGACGTTTTACAGTACATGTCAGGTCTAGCTTTCTCTGCAAAAACGAGAGAATGTCATCTGCTACAATTTTGTATAACGCTTTAAGGTAAACATTTAGCACATTTAGGCTAAATAAGCAGTGGAAAACAATGATGTTATTTCATTTATATTTTCCAAAAAGCAATGTGTGACATTTCACAAAAATTATCTCTGACTTCATATGAAATATTAAGTCCTATTTTCTGGAAATAAAGAAGAAAACTGTTTACAGTATCTGCTGTTCTTTAACCCTTATCACTCTATGGACAAGTTAAGCAGACGACAAATTGATAATATGATTCTTATTTCAGAAATTAAACTTTGACATTTCTTGCAAGTTGTCTTCTTAGTTATTTTTCTCAGAAAATAGGTGTTGAAATTTAATGCAAATTTCTAGACAACTGACAAAGCATATTTTCTGGAAAAACTAAGAAATATATTTCATAGTGCAGTCTGATTAATGTTTTACTCAGCGTGCAAAGCGTTAAGCCCAGCAGGTGAAAGGTTAAACAACAAGGGGTTAAAAAGGACTTATTCCAATAAATATTTCACTTCTAAACCCAAATCTTCTGGTGAAAACAAGGATCATTACGACATGAAAGTCGTGACATAGGAATGAAGCATACCCAAAAAAAAGTTCCCGCATGTCGTGGGATTCGAACCCGCTTCTCCCGGTTAAAAATCCAATACTCTAACCACTGAGCCAAAGAGTCGACTCCTTGACGCAGGTTTCAGAGATTGAATATACACCTAGAAGCTATGCGTAATCTGCCATGGCAGATATTCGAAGGTAGGAGTGCTAGGCCGTAACAATAGTCAGACAGCAAAAATAAAAATGTGATAAAAACAAAAACGAGGTTTAGTCAGCTCACGGAGAACATTAAAATGTACAAAACGTTATTTGTTAAAGCTAAAAACCCTGGGCCCAGTTGTTCAAAACTAACGATGTCTTTAGTTGATGTATCGTTAAAACTTTGATCATTAAATACGGCATATAAACTTATAGTTTTGTTGAAAAAATGTGAGTAGCTTTTGCATTTGCAAAAGGTACTCACATTTTTTTCAGCAAAAATACCTGTGAATTAAATATTGTACTTACTAGATTACATTTTGACCACTAACGAGCTCGTTAAGCTAACGATGCTTTGAACAACTGAGCCCAGACCAATATGTGTTTCCAGAAAGCCTAGTCAAGATCCAGAAAGCCTAGTGAAGGCATTGTTATTTGCTGTTGATGGTCTGCAAAGCTCAGTTTTTGATTACGAATAGAGAAGTCCTAATAATAATGCGAGGATGAGCAGACTAGAGTTTGAGTATTTGCTTTTCGTATACGTTTTGCGTGCTTGGTTATGCTCCTGTTTATACAAACAACAATGCTGACCTATTCCAGAAAAAAACTAGAGGCGGACGGAACATAAATTCAAGATCCATTGTTATAAAATTATGCATTATTTGTTGGTTGATATTATATAAATCAGTTTGCATATAAAGTGAAATTGATACACATTTAAGGGCGACAACTCTGTCAAATTGTTTTGTTCCCTTCTGACAAGCAGTTTGCTCTAAAAGGAAAGAATTTTGGGACCAAATTCCCTTCAAGAAAGGAAATTGCTCCCATTGGGAAATTCTTCCCTTTTAGAGTAGATCCTTTTCCCATTATATATGTGTGCGGGAAAAATAACATTGTTATAAAACTTGTCTACCTTGTATAAAATAACGGAAAATCTAAGTGTGTACACACCATTTAAGGTAAGAAATGTTTGTTGCATTTAGACGTGACAATATTTACTTCGTTCATACGCCGCAGTATCGTGTACATCACATAGCATATGGCATATCATTTACAGCAGATGACTAATTTTGTTTTAATAAGTGAAACAAAAAATACCGACTTCAACACTACTACTAACGACTAAAATAGCAAACTAGCTTTTAAAGCATTTCTAATTATTTGTGATAATAAGAATTACCATTAAATATGAACTCTAGAAAACATGCAATCCACTCTTATACCGCTAACATCTATATGTAGTTCGTGAAATTTAATAACGGAACTGAACACTATTTATTTACATAGTAAAATATGGGTTCGTTTTCAATTTAGTTATGTTACCTATATTATTTCTATACAAAATTCATCAAGCCCTCGGTTGCAAACTCAAACCATTGCCATCCTTATACGAATCTTTTCAAATTTTCGGTACATTTATGTAACCTATTAGGAATTTTAACTAAGTCTGCATTCACTCAGGAGTAACGATCGCCACATTATTGAAATTCACATGAAATAAATTTTTGATGTCTTCACCGGAGTCATTTATTTCTAATTTCCACACCTTATGTTCACCGCTGTCAAATAAAGAAGCACACAGTTGAACCATCACAGCTACTTTCCTCCTTTAAAAGTTGCCCAAACGACCCACATTAACAGCTGAATAGACGATTGATGTCTTATTCGAGCACTCTTGGTTAGTAGTTTAATAATGAACGCAAAACAGTTTGTGTTTTCGACATCGCACGGCCATGTTAAGACTTTCTCTTCTAGTCGAATCGAATTCATAAGCTTGTATTCGACTCTAAATTCTTTCGCCGGTCTAGAGCTGAATATGAATTAGTTATAGCGATACGTCGAAAGACAGTCGTTCAACAAGGACTTTGCAGAAAGACAAGAAAAGTGAAAGAGGGTGATTGTTGACTTCTCTAAGTAACAACGGATAAAGCATGGCCTCTCCAACAACAAATTATACATTGCGCTTCTTGTTACATTAATTGGCACGGTTTGGTATACCTATGTTTGTTTCCGTTTAGTCAGTTATAGATTTAGTCATTGCAATAAGAGGTTTAATGTAATACAACAGACAATAAATACAATGTACAACGCTTCATGGGACCAGTCTTATTTTATAAACGTCACCAGACTACATGTTTCAGTTTAGTTAATTATAAATGTAATCATTGCAATACAATAGGGGTTTAATGCAATACAACAGACGATAGAAACACGTTGCATGGCACCTTAAAACTTGTCTTATGTTCACACATCACGAAAACATGCCTATGTAATTTTGACCCCCTTTAACCCCATTTTTGTATAGTAAAACTGGGGTTTACAGGTGTATACATTATTTTTCATATTTCTGCTCAGAAACATAGATTGTGGGGACTCGTTAGAACCGCCTCGCCGAGGCGGTTCTAACGAGTACCCACAGTCTATGTTTTGAGCAGAAATATGAAAAATATCAGTTTTTATCTGAAAAAAAAAATCAGTTTTTGGAGGTGAAATTTTATATATTTGAATAGGCGTGTTTTCGTAATGAAGCACACATTTCATTTTTGCTATTGATCTTCTTCTGTCGTCCTTTGCTATGACTTACTTTTGCTATGTTAAATGCCACCGTTTTTAAAGGGAATTTGTATATTTTCATGGGGTCAACACTGTCAAAATTGTCAGTTAAACCTCAATCAGTGTCTTTGGAAGGCCGTGTTCTGTGATTGTAGGCTTTCCTGGATTGTCGTTTAAAAGCAGGAAACATATATTTGATATCAACGCTTTGCAATTCAGTAGAACACCACTTTACTAACAGTTATATTCCTTTTTTACATGGTTATTACCCAAAGAAAGAATTGCATGTCAAACTTTTATCAACATCTGAATTTTGTGCCTGCACAAAAAGTATTTGTAATTATTGAATATATTGTTGGTTTTCATTCCAGGACTAAAGCAATGCACTGAACAGAACTTTGATGTTCCTGTCATCAATTAAGCATCGTCGTACAATCGATATTAATCTCTTAAACCAAACATCTTTTACTTTTACTGCCAGACATTTGAATATATTCATGAGTTTACTGATAAATTTAACAAATGTTTTGAAAGAACATTCAACCGAACTCCCAGTCAGTATGGTTTTATCGGTGAAAGCCAATTGATACAATTGTCACATACGCAAGACACTGATGGATAAAAGTTAAGATCCCTGAATACATTGGCTTATAATTATAAATTGCTCTGTTTAAATATGCTCTGTTTCAGTTGTAAGTACAAATATATATGTACAGTAAAATATTCCTATTAAGACTACCTTTGGTACTGCCTAAAAATGGTCTTATAATCGGAGCAGTCTTAACCCTTTCATGCTGAATAAATTAAGATGCAACGCCTACTCCTAATTTTCAGCCAATCAGATTACTTGATGCAGATTTTTTATATATATTCACATACTTAATGGCAAACAATGCAGATCCAGATCAATGGCTTCTTCAGAAGCCAACTGATCTGGATCTACACTGTTTGCAAAGGCAGGGTATATCCGGGTTCAGTAGGACTAGGGTTAATATTGAATGTAGAACATATCTCCAAATAAGGTGCTCTTGTCAACCAAAACGTACTTATATTTTTCTTATTTCATCACGAAAAGAAATGTTGTGGTACTCAATAGAAGCGCCTCGGCGAGGCGCTTCTAATGAGTACCCACAACATATGTTTCCGTGGAGAAATAAGAAAAAAAAATATTATGCGGTACTCCCTCTTATCTGGAGCTATGTAGAATAAGAAGAAAAACCCATAAGAAGAAAACGCCATTTTGGGACTGGCAAAAGTTGGTCTTAATAGCGGAGTGGTCTCATTTTCGAGTGGTCTTAATAGAGGAATCCTACTGTATTTTTATCCTTTTTTGACATCACGAAAACATGCCTATATAATTTTGACCCCCTTTAACCCCATTTTTATATAGTAAAACTGGGGTTTACAGGGGTATACATTATTTTTCTCATTTCTGCACAAAACATTAATTGTGGGTAATCGTTAGAACCGCCCTTCTAATGAGTACCCACAATCTATGTTTTGTGCAGAAATATGAAAAATATCAGAATTTTTTTTATCTGAAAATTTTCATTTTTTGGTGGTAAAATTTTCAGTATATTTGAATAGGCGTGTTTTCGTAATGAAAGGTCAGCAAAAGCAAGACAGCAAAGAAGACGACCAGAAAGTGTCATAATCATGGAGTAACCTACCAAGGGTACCAGCAGGACAATTAAATAAACTACGACGGACCCCACACACGATACAAACCAGCGAGAAGAAAGGCAACCAGCTCCCTAGTCCTCCAAAGGGGTGATCACGATGCAAGGCAGGACCCACCAGTCAGGAGCAAAACCAGATACCTTTACAAACAGTGTAGATCCAGACGGCTTATCATTATATAATGATTCTAATTTTTGGCTGACATCCCTATTGCAACGAGAGGCATGGTCAAAGTCAAAGACTCAGAGTAAATCCAGAAACTCAGGAATGAAAGGATTAAATGATAAAGGGATCACAGTTTTTTTTTTTTTTTTTTTTTGCTTTTTTTTTTTTTGATGCAGTGACATTTGGTTGGTCCCAATAAAGTTGTTTGAACACATGACAACAGGCCGAGTGTTTGGATATTCTCCAAAATAAACGTGTGTTCGTTGTCCTTGCATTTTTGTTTGATTTCACTTAAAATCTCATTGAAAAGCTCGAAAAATCGTAAAACAACCACATTTAGTATGGTGCGTATAATCCGCCAAAATAAGATTGAGTTGACATAAACAAAAGTTTAGACCAAATGCTTATTCCAGGGTGGCAACGTTATTAGCTACGCCCACGGGCGTAAATACGCAAGACAGACGAGAGGATTACCGCTTTGGTACTACAGTCGATTCTCGTTATCTCAAAGTCCAAGGGACTCTTTTAACTACTTCGAGATATCCGAACCTCCACATATCAGATTTGCAGAATTGAGGAAAAAAAAAAATAAATCGAACAACCACATTTTACAAATGAATATGTAAATTTGACTCCTGAAGATCGAGATGTATTGATAATATTGTGGAAAAGAGGAGAAATAATCTTTTTCACACTATTTTGTTACCACTTGTTAGTTTTTGATGTTAAAACAGGTGCCATATTTTCACTTCGAGATAACCGGATGTTCGAAATAAGCAAAGTCGAGATAACGAGAGTTGACTGTATCAACAGCCAAACTGTTCACCCATTTAAGCCTGGCGTCCCATAAAAGGGATACTGGCAAACAGTGTAGACCCAGATCAGACGCCGCAGAACGCGGCGTCTGATCAGGGTCTACGCTGTTTGAATAAAATATAGAAACTTCTACAAAAGATGGTAATAATAAAAACTAGCCAGACACACCTTATATAGAAACTGGACCTGTCCAAAGAGTTATGGTAGAAGAGTCCACTCGGCATAAATGGGTTAAGGAGCTTAACCGTTTCAGTCCTGCATACCAAAGCACTTTTTTTTGTAAACAGTGTAGATCCTGATGAGACGGCTCATAATAAGCCGCTCTCAGCAGAATCTACACTTTTGCCATTCTGTTTTGATTTTAAACTGAGACCCCTATTCGGAACAATGGTTCTGACCAGATTCGGAGATGGAAGAGTCCACTTCAGAAATTCAGATGTAGCTCCAAATTACAAATATATATTTGGTCCGCATAGACGTCCTCTACCTTAACCCTTAAACTGCCAATCACAACCATAGTCGTCTGCTTTGTCATCTGCTTGTGATTTTAAAAGTCATTTTTGCAAACAGTGTGGACCCAGATCAATCAGACTGCTTCTCTAGGAGCAGTCTGATCAGGGTCCACATTGTTTGCCTGTATGCAAAAATAGGTTCGAAAAGTTTGCAAGAATATTCAGCAGACAACATAAACAGACAACATTTTCAGATGTAGATTTTCTTGGCATTTTAAGGGTTAAGTCTTCACGATAAGATGAAAACTTTACTTATCATTTTGTTTGCAGTCCAATCCACAATCGTGCAATTAAAGAGGGCAGCGAAATTGTTAAACTTGATTGGGGCCCCTGATCAGACTGCACAGAAGCGAGGATCTGTTTCTCGCATTGTGCGAAAAGTACAGATTTAATCGATACAGCAAACAAAGACGTTATTTTTGAACATCAGTGTACTGTCATAGGATGTCGTCTCTTTGCAGAAAGCATCTTCATACACAAAACCGTAATAAATTCAATTTCAGGCGAGCCTTTTTGAGGCGGACCACCGCCATTGCAAATGTAATGAGGCAATCTATAATATTCTCGGTGTGCTGTTTGTAGTTAATATATATGGGTAGCGACATGAGAAAAGGGTAATTAAGGGCAATAGAACATATGCGGACAACAAAGGCCTAGATCAGACTGCGCATCTGCGCAGTCTGATCCTGGCCTTTGTTGTCCGCTTATAGAATTATTGCATACCGCAGAATATATCAAGAAAAAGAAATGGATGTCCAGTTTAAACTACACGGATGCGCTGGTTGAGGTGGGCCGTCGCTGTTAGCATATTAACATCAGGGTCCTTTTTTTAGCTACAACCCATATTTCCTTCATAATATTTACATTTGTTATTGAGCCTATATATTTTGTGACAATATACAATAGTATAACGAAAGATGAGTGGTTTTAAGGTTAAGTTTCTAAGTTAAAATCTAATTGAGCAGTACTAGGAAAAATGAGTCCTGGTGCAATAAACACAACGAAGGCCCAGGTTAGCCCTCGTATACGCTCTATTAATCAGTCAGAAACCTCTGTTCCATTACAAACAGACCATTCTATAGAATCTTCAGGAAATAGGAAAATGTCTGCAAATGTCCTTGCTTGTTTGGCCTTCGGTGCTCGTATATAAGGTAAGGCTATTTTTTCATGGCAAGGCTCGATTCATTAACGCTTAGCATGCTGATTAAAATTTGCAACAGACGACATTTAGAAATATTTTTCTTATTTTCCCCAGAAAAAGCCTTTCACATTTTATGCAAATTGTCTTATAGGAGCCATTTTTTCAGTAGATGTCTATGCCTATTTTCTGGAAAAATAAGAAAAGTGCCATCAGTTTATCATCTGCTGAAATTGGCAAAAGAGTGGTAAAAGTTAAAGGAAATAAGGATGCGTCATTAGTTAAAACTGTCTTCTCCGTTTTTGTGCAAACGTTGGGTAAGATTCGATATTTAACGCTTAGCATGCTGGGAATAAATTTCGAAAAAAAAATCTTATTTTTCCCACAGTATAGGCTTTTACATTTCATGCAAATTGTCAATTTGCATGAAATGGTAAAGCCTATTTTCTGCGAAAAGTAATAAAAATATTTCCAAATGTCGTCTGCTGAATATGCCCAGAGAGTGGTAAATGTTAAGTGTTCAACAATTTGTATGAAGCGGCCACACACGCGCTGTCACAGTGCTGTTTGCAAACTATGCTTTTACAATTTTCGTGGGAGGAGAACATTATTTGATCTAATTTAGGGTTAAACAAATATAAATAGGGCGCTCGTAAAATATGCATGCAAATACAATGTACTTGAGGTCCTGGAATCGGGTGCCAGTATTCTGTACCACATTGTATCATTGATACACTGACTGATCAGGTCCCAGGTTTACAATCATTTCTCGGAATTAAGTTTTACCTTAAGTCCGAAAATTTAAGCTGCGAAATAAGATATTTATAAAGTAATTTTAAAATGAACAGTTTTTTTTTTTTTGTAATTAGTAGACGATATCTAACTGTACTTAATAATCTCAACGTTGAAAGTCAGCTTTCATATGAAAGCGCAAAATGGGCTTTGCAAATCTCGATCGTCAAAACTAAGGCCGATCTTAAAGGCTCCATATTCCTAAAAAAAAAAAAGATATTTTTTTTATTCAAGAAAAGTTTAATAAATTGATATATGGTATTAATACGGTCATAAAATGTGGCATCTGACAGCCTGTAAAATTTCAGTTAGTCTCTCGTTTTTGAATTGGATAAAAAATGAAATGATTTTTTCATCGTATCTCTGAATTAATGTTGGCAACATTAATTCAGAGATCTGATAAAGATCATTTCATTTCAAGAACGAGAGACTAAATGAAATTTTACAGGCTGTCAGGTGCCACAATATATGATTGCATTACCATATATCAATTTATCAAACCTTTCTTGGATAATAAAATGTCTATTTTTGAGGAATATGGAGCCTTTAAGTTGAGGAATGACTGTAAACCTGGGCCGTGGACATTCGCAGGTTATACTTAAGCTACGCAAGTATCTTAACCTTTACTACTCTCTGGGCATAGTCAACAGACAACAAACTGATTATATACTTTTTAATCTTTCTCGGAAAGTCCGAAAATAGGCTTTGATATTCCATGCAAACTGTCTTCTGAGGAGACAATTTGTACGAAATGTCAAATGTTTAAGTCTATTTTCTGGGTTCTGGGAAAAATAAGAAGAAAAAAAAAAGATATTTCAAATTGTCGTCTGTCGAAACGTTTACTCGGCAAGTCAGGCGCTAAGCCTCTCTCTCTCTCTCTCTCTCTCTCTCTCTCTCTCTCTCTCTCTGTGTGTGTGTGTGTGTGTGTGTGTGTGTGTGTGTGTGTGTGTGTGTGATAAACCATCGCTAATCATTGACAGTCATTTGGAACTTGTATTAGGATGATATAGCTCGCTATCAGTGTTAATGTTTCATAAAATATCATGCTTTGTTTTTCGATGGCGCATTGTGCTTAACATTTTCTCTCTGCCTCATTAAGTAACTCAGACGGATTTCTAGGTTTCATTGTTAGGTCGCATCTATAGATATGGCAGTTCTTTTCTATGGTCTTTTCTTGTTATATCGCCTTGAGAAATAAGTGGACTTGACACACCTGGTAGGGTTTCCGCCGTTGTTTACACGGGAGACACTTTTTTCGACTTCTTTTTTTACTTTCCTTCTGAAAAAGATCCTTTTTCTGAAGGAAGGCAAGAACTATTTTGATAGAGTTGCCTCCCTTGGAAGTGTACAAGCCTTTGATGCCAGACAGAAGAGCTTCTGGTCAGCGATTTGCTTTCCTGAAAGAAAAAGATGAAACATTAGCTGAGTCTGTTCACAGAATTGTATCCTAAGAAGACAAGGGGAATAGTCTTGGAATGATATAAAAATATCGATCGGAGATAGATTGTATTAAAGGATTATAAATTACAAAGCATTCAAGTCGCGTGCTGCTGCATCCGTAATCGTCTGCTATAGTAGAATTAGCCCGCCATTCGTTCAATATTAACGGCTTACAATAATGAATACACGGAAAACAAACTATGTAATATTCACTGGAGTTTCGAGATATCATTCAATTTGTAATAGAAAAGAAGAGAAACGTCGAGCCGCCCTCATTGTAGACGGGAATGGGCAGATGAAAGCAGAAGATTTCCTTATCGTCTGCGAACACTCCCGCTTCAAGAGGTTAGCGCCTAATAAAGCACGCTGATATTATCGATAATCTAAAAACGCTTGAAAATATATCTTAATCATTTTATCCATCTTCTAAGGAATCCAAGCAGAATGGTTACAAATAAGTTAAGTTTAATTTTTAGCTCCATAAGAAAGCTGCCTGATAGCCATTGTAAAGTCTTGTACTTACTTTTTATTACTATTATCATGGAAGTCTCAAATTGCGTTTTGTTGATAAGCCAATTATTTGATCTAAACCACCACACAACTGTTTTAAGGAATATGCGAATGCGCATATTCAGACCAAGGTGCGGACATGCGCAACGTAATCTAAACATGCGTAGTTTGCTTTTCAAAGTCTGAGATCAAAAGTTAAATTTGGCGGACTGTGCATGCGTTGGTGAGACTGCACGTTCCTAGCTGTGCTCGAGCATGCGCAGTTTGCAGATGCTCGGACGACAGGCTTTCTCATGGCGCGGCTCTTCTCTTGTATCCTCTAAGTTGCATATTCTTAGAAATGTATATTAGCTGATTTCTCGTTCGGTTCCCTGACTGGAGTCAAGATGAACAAGTACAACGGCGCATCCACTTTCAAGCTCCCTCTCCTGCCCTTCCAACGCATCCCGTGCAAACTGTCTTAAAATGTCATATGTTGGTGTAAGCTGATATATTTTTTATACATAATAATAATAAATAAATAAATAAATAAATAATAATAATAATTATTATTATTATTACATACTTGCTTAAGTATAAATAGCAAAATTACCATCAGAATACTTATATAATCAATTTACAGAGTTTAAACATGAACTTTTACAAATTTTGGCTTGTTTCCTTTTTTTCCTGAACAGAGAAAGAACATTTAGTTATAGTTTCATAATTTATTTCGGTTTCTATGGCGACACCTACAAACCAATATTTTAAGAGGGCAACCACCTTGGCGGGCTTTCAAGTCAGCTTCACAAGAACTAAAGGTACCGCAATGAAATCATATTAGCCACAACGTGAGAAAACGTGCCTTTTGACATGTGCGCCCAGCGAATACTAAAATCAGCCTGCGCATTCTCGCAGTCTGATTAGACTCTTTGTTGTCCGCATGAAGAAACTTTGCATTCTTGCCTATCCAAAATGCGCACATTGAAGATTCTGATCAGTCTGTGGGAATGCACAGGCTGATCTGAATCTTTGCTGTACGGTTTTTGACGTTCCGGCTCCTACATCTTATGAATAGTTACATTACCGTATTTTCTCTGAGCATTTGGGCAGTGGTGCTAAGGAAACAATGTAGATCCAGACCAAACGCCATGTTTGCGGCATCTGATCAAGGTTCACACTGTTTGCCACAAATCCAGCAGGTTTCAGACACACTAACAAGTACTAAAATGGACTTGTTCAAATTCTAGGACTAGTATGGTAAGAACTGAAAATGTACGAATACTCATGGTAAATAGGATAATTTCTTTTAAAAACTATTCATGGATTGCGTGTAGCCTCGGTAAATATACAATAACTCTCCATCCCAGGAAAGGAACTGCGTTTGAAAGAGACTGTAATCAGGCGGAAGGATGGTGAATGGAATCGCTGCACCTTTTAAAATACATATGAGCCACGACACAGGGAAAATAAGTCTTCGGGACATATGTGGGCTGCGAAAGCCCAGATCAGCATGTCCGGATGTGTCTTCGGGGCATATGCGGACAGCGAAGGCCCAGATCAGACTGCGCATCCGCGCAGTCTGATCTGGGCCTTCGCTGTCCGCTTACAGAATAGCTGGGTACTGCTGAACATAGCTTAATATCGAAATGGCCCTCATCAGATTGTGCAGCTTCGCTATCTGATCTGGGACTTTTCTGTTTTGCACAGGGCAGAAAACTTGTTTTCCCGTGTGAAATATTGTCGACAATAAATAGCTTACAAGTTTTGCTGTTAACTATATGGCATGCCAGATAACTACATGTATTGACAGTATTTTACATAAATACACAATTTAATGGTCTATTACTATTACTACTACTACTACTACTACTACTGCTACTACAGACAGTTTCAATATTGACGTAATTTTGCCCCGCATAGGCTTACGTGACCTTACCTTTTTTTTTTTTTTTTTTTTTTATTTAGACAAAACATGTGTTTAAATGTCATAAATACATATATACTGACAAATATATATAGCACACAACTATTTTAAATACGTTATCATTTGAAATGACAAATTCAAAACCTATCTCTTTAAAAGATTAGTAAAAGAGAAAAAGTTTAGAAAGAGAGAGGGGGTTGTTGAGAAAAGTTGGTAAACACGGCTGTTGGAATATTGTTCAGATTCATGTAACACGTGAAAATACAGAAAATTGTTTTCTGCCTGTCTCAACTGGTGTGTAGTTACCACTAAGACTGATAATAGTGAAACCATTGCTGTATCGAGACCACGGTAGTCAAATTAAAAAAAAAAAAAAAGAAAAGAAAAGAACATTCCTTAACAGGACAGCAGAAAACAAGCTATAATATCAATATATGTTCTAAAGTATACTGTCTTCTATAGCTATAAATTCATGGTGCACCTCTTTATCCAGAGTCTGTTTCAATATACCCGTGGCAGATAGTCAGCAGTAAGCAGAACCCAGACACTAACATAAAAGTCATATTGGACCCATGGGTCACTCTGTGCTTGGATAAAAGTAGTTATATACTGATGTCCACTTCTTAAAAAATTTATTTAATCTATTATTAATGAATAAAGTGTATCTCTCGCTAAGCATTTTTTTTCTTTAACAGGCTGACAAAACCTTGAATGCTTAGATTTCTGGAAGCAAATTTGTTTTTGTAGATGTAATATTTTGCTAAACCATAGATATAATTGACCAGTTCTGTTTTACCACCGTATGCAAATAATATGTTTCGATCTTCTAACGATATTTCTAAATTGATATTTGTTGTCAACCATGTTTTAAGTTCAATCCAAAATGTTTTTACTCTTGGGCATCGAAGAAATAGATGATGAATTTTTTCTGGTTGCTCACCACAGTAACTACAAGCCAGATTATCAGTTTTGTTAATTTTATAAAGAAACGAATTAGTTACTAAAATTTTATTATTAATTTTGTATTGAAAGTCGCGCAGTTTTATCTCGTGAAATAACTTTAATGTTCGATGATACATTTTCCATTCCTCTTCCCCTATAGCCCCCATCTCCGTTTGCCATTTTGCTCGTTTACTCCGACCAAAATGTCGTAGAAAATTCTACTTCCTTTCTTTGATTTAATTAGGTATTGAAGGTATATATTGCATACTACATTTTGTTTAGTTTCAACAATAAATACACGATTCATGTTAATTTGATCTTTCCATACTTGAGAAATATTATTTAATACATGCTGATAGTCTAGAAATGTGCCCCTTATATTATATTTCGCTTTTAACTGTTCAAAACTATAAAGTATCCCTTCCTCACTAATAAGATCATTAATTACTCTTATGCCCATATCCCACCAATTTCTTAAGAACAGTTGCCCATTTCCAATGCGATCATTATGCCATATAGGGCATATAAGAATTTGTTTAATGTTTTCCACGGGAACCGCTTCACAAAATTCAGACCAAACTTGCATTAAATCTTTCCAAAATGGATTTTGTAAATTGGAACTAAGTTTCGCCGCACAAACGCCACCAAACGAAAATATCTCCGAAAAATTTATCGAAGCTAATTCTTTCCACCCACCAGTATCTGATTGTTGTAGTATTCTTCGTAACCATGAAACTTTTAATGCTTTTATAAATGACCTTAATTCCACCATTCTTAAACCTGCATATTCTATGTTTTTGATTATAATTCTTCTTTTAATCCTATCTGGTCCTGAATTCCACAAAAACTTGTATAACATTTTTTTCTAACTCCTTTATTAGTTCGTTTGGTGGCGCTGGTAGTGAAATAAAGAGATGTACAAACTTAGAAAGAGCGAGAGATTTAATAACTGTTATTCTACCTATTAGGGTCAATTTTCTTCTGGACCATTGATTTAGTATATTCTTAACTTTTAAAAGAACTTCTTGGCTATTTAGGTCCCATATATTAAACACTAGGGGTGAGAACACTACACCTAAGGCTTTTAAAGGTTCTTGCGACCAATCTAACGGGTACTCATCACACAGAGTTTTTTCTGAATTACTTAAACTACCTATCCATAAGGCCCTTGTTTTATCTACATTTATTTTTAATCCTGACATTATATAATATTGTTTTAATGTACGTAAAGCTTCTTTAAGTGAAATTTCAGAGCCATCTAATAAAAGCTGTGTATCATCCGCATATTGTGATAATTTGAATTCTTTATTATTTATGTGTATACCTTTAATATCTTTATTATTCCTTATTATTTTCACGAGAATTTCTGCACATAATATAAAAATATATGGTGATATCGGATCCCCTTGTCTACAACCTCGTTTAAAATAAAAAAAAAAAAGTCGGACATAAAGCCATTCTGGAGTATACACGATTCAGCCCCATTTTGAAATAGACTAATCCAGGTTTTAATAGACCTTCCAAAATTAAAATAATCTAAAACTTTCGAAATGAACTTCCAAGAGACAGTATCAAATGCTTTCTCAAAGTCTATGGAAAGTAGCAGGCCGGGTATATTTTGATTTTTAGATTCAAAAAGTACATCATAAATAAGTCTTACATTTTCTCCTAAAAACCTACCTGCTATAAAACCTTTCTGATTTTCATGTATGACTTTATCCAGTACTGTTTTTAATCTACTTGATATTACTGCTGATGCAAGTTTGTATGTAACATTCAATAAAGATATCGGTCTCCAATTTTTTAAATTAATTCTTGGTTTATTTGGTTTGGGAATGCATATAATTATAATACCTTGCTTTTTAGTAATACTTAGCGAGCCACCTTACCTTAACAACTGAATTAATTGCCTGATATTAGTATGCGGATATCTAATGAAAAGATGAAACATGTTGCTAGAAATCTCGAAAATTTTAAAGAAACTATCAAGAAATAAAAATATTACAGCACTTGTCCAGAAACTTTTCGAACACCCCTCATACTACTACAAACAATAATAATAATAATAAGAAGAAGAAGATGAAGAAGAAGAAGAAGAAGAAGAAACAGAATATGATGATTAACAAAAACAACAACAAAATATTATGTAATGCTTTCTAAACTGAACTGAAACTTGGCTTCATAAAACTTACAGAAATAACCATAGTAATGGAATAAAGTTACCAGGAAATGCCCAAATCACGAAGCACAGCCTTCCTCAGTGAGGCATCGAAGACAGAAGAGATGAGGAGCAAACAAGGACAAGACACAGCGGCATAGTTGCAATGACCTACTAACAAAGAAGAACTACAACAGAAGAACTGCCTTGGAACATTATGAAAACACGACTATTCAAATATATAGAAAAATTTCATCTCCAAAAACTGAAAATTTTCAGATAAAAACAAAACAAAACTATGTTTCCTATTTCTGCTCAAAACATAGATTATGGTATTCGTTAGAGCCGCCTCGGCAAGGCGGTTCTAACGAGTACCCACAATCTATGTTTTTGAGCAGAAATAAGAAAAATAATGTATACCCCTGTAAACCCCAGTTTTACTATATAAAAGTGGGGTTTAAGGGGATCAAAATTATATAGGTATGTTTTCGTGATGAGGATCAACAGAAATGACTACTGGGAGGCTCAAACTAATTTTACACAGTCACCCTGAATTCTGATGCAGCTCCAAATTACAAATATGTGTACATAGGGTTCTTCCTACCACATCAGTGACATACAGTTAACAATCTTGATACCGACACTCGATACGACGACAAAATTTGTTATAATGACAATTTGAATGTCACGAAACCTTCGCTCGAGAGTTATTGAGAAATTATGCAAGAACATTGCATTAAAACTTCAAGCAACATATGTTTTGGATATTTGTTAGAATCGCCTCATTGAGGCGATTCTAACAAATATCCAAAACATATGTTCCGTGAGAAAATAAGAATAAAACAAGGTCTTTCTTACATATCATTCTGTCCATTAAGGATTCTTTACAACAGCAAATTCATTATAATGGCAACATCTTTGGGAACAAATGCTGTCGTTGTAACAAGGGTTCACTGTAATACAGTAAAATAAAAGTCAAAAAGGATTGCCTTTGGAAATAAAGAACACACAAAATCACGAAAATCGGAGACTCGGTTTGATTGAGTCTCTACATATGTAACACTGTAGTTTGCGAGGCTGCATACGCCCCACTAGCGCCGGCTTAAGCGGTATTCGATTTTCAAAATAACCAGGATGGGCTCAATGATCCCGAAGGAAATAAAATATAAAAACACAATAGCAGAAACTGCAAACATATAAGAGAACTCAACAGCAGTCTCAAACCATGAACGACCATGCATAGCATTGGCTAGCTAGATGGTTTTGGCCTCTCTTCTGAGAAGGGATCTACTCTAAAAGTAAAGGATATGCTCCGTTTGGGAGGAAATTCTTTCCTTTTAAAGAAGACCCCTTTTAAGAAGGGCATTGGCGTTAAGTAAAGTAAACAGGAAGCCATAAGGTTGTCTCCACAGATAAAAATAGCTAAACATCAACCATGTCTGCCCTTAAATATATCAGCTTTCCAACAATATTTATCTTGGATTATTTATGCCCCGCCCCA
Organism: Anodontia alba; assembly: GCA_964016985.1. Classification (NCBI taxonomy): domain Eukaryota; kingdom Metazoa; phylum Mollusca; class Bivalvia; order Lucinida; family Lucinidae; genus Anodontia; species Anodontia alba. The sequence goes on from OZ024823.1 coordinate 137,469,779, forward strand.
GCCAGAGGTGAGGGAGTGAGGGCAAAGTGGTTTCGGTGTGGCTGCAGTCTGTCTCTTGTACCAATGAGGAATTTACCAAACATGCGTGTCCTTGGGAATACTCAAGAGTTGATTAATGTTGCTACTAGAATGGTTTTAAGGGAAATATGCTTCCAAGTGTCAGCTTCAGGATTTGTATAAATTTCTCAAGAGAAAGTGGTGATACTGTGACACCGTCACGCTTGCGCAAAGTTTGTTCAAATCTGTACACCTAGTTCAAGTAAAATGAGTATGTTTTTGTATGTAGATTTCAGTAATGGGAATAAAATAATTATGCTTTAAACCAAAAAAATGTAGTTTTGGCACGCTTATGTATCCTAAATTTCAAGTTCACCAGAAGAAAATGAAATCCAGTAACCATGACGATGTCAGATTATTGTGACATATGTATCTATATGCAAGTTTACTTTCCTTCCATGATTTGAGAAGCCCTTGAACAAAGCTAACTCCGTTAAGATAGTCTGTTTGAATCCAAATCCAAACTTTAAATATATCTAATTTTAATTTCAATTGAATATTATTGATAGTAATTTTAATAAATTTGAACATAATTATTCCCTTGACTACTTCTGCTCAAGATAAAGAAAGGTTCAATCATTAAGGAAAATATAACTGAAAAAAGTCACCATATAATTAATTTTACAGTGAAAATTCATGAAATCACGTCATAATATCCACCATGAATATTAATGCGATACACTGATATACATATATTTCTGCTAATTTGAGTGTGAAGAGCAAATTTCAAATCCTATACCTTTGAGGAAACTTGTAAGTTTTTTAAAGGGGGGCTCAGTGCATTTTATTGTCAGCTTACGAAGGTACATAATTTCATACAAGTGAGAAACTTCTGTCGAGTTCATTCAACTGTATGCACTTTTAAGCGAGAAAGTAGAGCAATCAGTAGGTATTTCTTAAATTGCTTTCCAATTTTGAGAACTTTGGATTTAATAGTTGTTGGTAAAATTTGATAGACAAATCCGTTGAAAAGAAAGAGAAAAGGATGAAGGAAAGATGAATAGGCGCTGGAAGGCCGACTAGTTTTCCCACAATACAACGAGACATAACGAACATGTCTACAAATTTTAGAAGCGTGCTTCAGTAGCCCCTGAGGAATCTTTGACAGAAAAAAGGCACACATACACGCAAGCAAGCACGCACATACGCACAAACACATCGACCCAATGGTTTTAAAATATATAAAGATAATCATACCGATTCAGTGTGCTGGTGGAGCACTCCATTTTATCTTGAACTTCATAATCAGTACTAAACTTAAACTATTTGAAGAAGAGGTGTCGGCCGGCTACCAACGTACATCGCCATACGAGCACACATCAGTTGCCATAACCCGCGAAGAACAGCAGCCACAGATTTCCTGGATCATAGCATTTGGTGCGTGCTCGGTAGGGCGTTAATGCCCTACCGAGCACGCACCAAATGCTATGATCCAGGAAACAAGACAGATGCGGACATCAAGGAGATGTCATAACAGAAAATACCCGCGATAAGGCAAAATAAAACGAAAGAGGATAAGCGAAAATCCGCTTAGAATAACTTTTCGTGGCATGTTAGACATCAGTTCTTACAGTACCGTAGTACCGATACCAGGCTGAACCAGTCCAGATATCAGCACTGCGTACTCAGTTTATAAAACTCGCAGAAGCAGGATCCACTAGCGACTCATTGTCATATATTTAATACATTTTAAGCACCGAATATACAGAGTGTGTATATGTATTTAGCAAAAGTGTTTTATGTTTGCTTGGAGTCTATACGAACAAGATTCCTATTTTAGAATGTGTCATCTGAAGTCTGATTCAGCGACATAAGTTACATATATTTGTTATTTTATGTATATATGTATACATATTCAACTTCGTTTTTATCTTATTGTAGCAATACATTTTCTACAGATTAAAAAGAGTATATTACGCTATAGCCGTCACAACATCAAGCTTGCCTGTAGAAAACACAGCGTCTGGAAACTTCCTACTTTTGTCATTTGTTTTATTTGTAATCAAAACAAATTATGGAGGAATAAAATTACAGACGAAACTTCATTTTGTTTTGACAATATCATTCAAATAAACAAACAAAACGGCTTTCTCAGAAAAGCCTAATTGAGATTGATATTCGAAAAATTATACACTCTTACTGTGACTAGTGCTGAAAAATCTTGTACAGCATCATCATGGCAGTCAAATAATTTACCTTGTATCCATATACGCATTCACTATCCTTTATTCGTTCTTTCCTACCATCTATATCAGCCTGGGCCCGGTTGTTCAAAACTAACGATGTCGTTAGTTCCGTATCGTTAAAACTTTGATCATTAAATATGGCATATACGTTAATATATTTTGCTGAAAAAAAAATGTGAGCAGCTTTTGCATTTGCTTTTGCAAAAGCTACTCAATTTTTTTTTCAGCAAAAATACCTGTGAATTAGATATTGTACTACCTAGAACAGTTAACATTTTGACCTCTAACAAACTCGTTAAGGTAACAATGCTTTGAACAACTGGGCCCTGATCTTCTGTAGCCTTTGACTGCTCACTGCGAGGCCTTTTCCATGTTTTGACCTGTTAAGTGTCTTCTTGTGTTTAGTGACTCCTATCTAGCATTGTGATGACCTTACTGGAGAGAAGGAAGCTGGTTGCTTTGCGTATCTTTGCTTTGTGATCTGTGTACTGTCTATCATGGTTTATTTGCTCTTCCTGTTAGTGTCATTGGTACACGTAGGCTGTTCTGTGATTGGGGCTCCTCTTGCATACCATCTATACTATTTGGAACATGCAGTAACAACTACATTTTTATGTAGTGACTGAAGATTTATTTAGGGTGAATGTTTAATTTCTTTTCTTTGCAGGTGGCTGCTCTGACTAAAATATCTAATTACTCGTCTTATTTACAAACGTTTTCAATGGCACCTTCGCGCAGAGAAAGTGCAACATTTTACTTTTTTGCCCTTTGTAATGTTTATTAGTTGCCATGGAGACCCAGGCATTTCACATACTGGATTCAATCAGTGGTAAGATTATTTGTTATCAGTTTTATGCCAGACAAATTGCTAATGAATTGTTTCATACTTGCAAATTGAAATGGACGGTAACATTTCTTTAATCAGTGCAGTGTAAGAAATAAGCTATAAAGTGAATTAATGCACCTTCGGATATGGGACATCGAAGACTCATATCAGTCCGCGCAGTCTGGTCAGAGCCTTCACTGTCCCCCTGAAGAAATCTTGAATCCTCGGCTATATATAGACCGACCAACGAAGACTTTGGTCAGACTGCACGGGTGCAAAATAGTCTGAGTTTTCAATTACACATATACCCGAAGGTACTTTTTTTACGTCGCGGGTGAAACATTTTGCTCCATTTTGTTTTCGTTCAGGCATTTCTTTACTTTTATGCATAACATTTCAAAGTAAAAATTGCACACGATGAGAAAAAAACAAAATTCATTTTGAATATTTCTTTAGCTTTAACTGCTATCAGTTTCCACCATTCCACAAGACTCGCTGTAGATACAGTCTTGGTTCCTTTGTACTTTAGCTTCGGCATCAACATGATGATAGCCATTTCTTGCAAGATGGAGAGCGGTGTTGCTGTTGAAACTTCTCAATCTATAAACCATATCAAGGAACTGGATAGGGATTTAACTCTTTCACTGCCACAGGCATAATAATAGACTTTTGCAAACAGCATAGATCCAGATGAGACGGTTCCATGAGCCGTCTCATCTGGATCTACGCTGTCTGACATTCAGTCTTTCAACTTTACATATAAACGTCTTTCCGAGCGATGGTTTGTTAAAATAAAAAAGCAGACGACAAATGTCGTCTGAAATTTGGTACCGAAAGAGTTAATTGCATGAAAGGACAACATCAAAGCGCACTCGTTGAAACCAGAATAAACAAACGAAAAGGAGGCGAACAATCGAAGTGGAATTGCAATATAAATACCGACGGGCGGTAAAGGCTGGAGCCATTCTAGGTCGGGATGGGAGGAGAGGCTTGAACCTGGTTTTATAGATCGCTATTCAAGCCTCGCTGTGAAGTACGATATATCTCCAAGCCTAAAAACCAAACTTAAAAAAATATAACGAAAGCTGGGCGACTCAGTCGGTGAGCACAATGCCAGCTAGGATACAAGAACACATGACATAATTAGACACAGCAATAAGCAAAAAGTATTCGCTTAAATGTATAACGGACAGGAATAAGTTCGAACACAGCCATAAAGCAAACAGGAGACTGGATCTTAGGCAGTGGTTACTTTCAGTATTTAATGTAACATTAATATTGGAAGAGAAAAATATTTTATTCTCCTCCCAAGGCAGAAACCAGCTTGTAAACTATATTTTTACAACAGCTAAACACTACATATATAACTGAGTCTTTTGCCAATGAGCTTCATGTAACTGCTTTTACAGCCATTTGAAAAGATAAATTTCGGTGTGAAAAAAATATTGCTTGCTTAAACAATAGTCTAGCAAAATTTCTATCGAAATGGGGACCTTTATACAACATTTTAAGTTGATAACCCAAATATACTATGGCATTTTGCAAGACTTTTACAAAAAAAAAAAAAAAAAAAAAAAATAGAAGTAATGGGGATTCGAAGCATTTTGAGGAGAATTCGATCGGGCTCCGATGACAACACAAGGCAGGCAGATATGCAGCAGAAAACATTTTAAAATTAGAATTACTTCTTCCTTCTTGGAGGCATATCAAATTAGATGCTATACATAAATGAGATCAACATTCATACTTACCGTAATGATAATGAATGTCGGAGTAACAATACAGAGCAAACAGTGCAGACTCATATCGGATCCTCTGGTAGTCCGGCCGGGATCTTCACTGTTCGCCATTCCATCCACATCATTTAGGCACATCTCTACATTGTGAAATGGCTTGGTTTAAACTTTAGATTAATTACAGCAACCGTTCTTTGGTGCCCGAAATTTTGGGAGTTTTACGGTAAATGCCTCTATACTGTACTGTTGAGTAAAACAATAAAATAGGATTTTGAATTACATGTATCCTTACACTAAACATATATTAATGTATGTATTGAATATTGAATGTAAACAGTTTATAGTTTGGAAAATAAAATTATACAAAAAGCAAACAGGAGACTGATCTGAAAATACACTGGTCATATACATTTTAAACTCTCTCTCTCTCATAAAATATCATAGCAGCTTTGTTTTCGGTGGCTTATTGGATTGATATAAATATGCTTAATAGTTGTTTACTGTCTCTCTCCGTGGTGTTACTCAGACTGATCTATCTATCTATCTATCTGTGTGTGTGTGTGTGTGTGTGTGTTTTAGAGGGACACGTGATAGACTACCTGCTTTTGCTAAATTGCTGTTTCTTTTTAAATAATGTATAAAATAAATAATTAAATAAATAGTTCCATGTTTCCTAACGGACCGTAATGGCAATATTCTACTATGTCATTCCTTGTTATTCTTGTAACAAAAGCCCAACGTTTGTTAGATGCTATCACCTTAAACTCTTCTATAACCCCTGATTTAATATGAAACACTGTGAATATATGTTTTTACGCTTAAAGCCAGTTAAATACCAAACTAACTAAATAACTGTAACGCAGACTACCATTATTCAGCAAATACTATAACATACAAAGATATGTTGTTGCCTAAATACAATTACCAGACCGTATGTTTAATGTTGTATTGTTGTTCTATTTTAACATTTAGTCACCAAATTGAGAAAATAATAAGAAAAATTGCTTTTATAGAATTTATGAAAATTTATTATTATGGGCAGAAACTCCAATAGGCAAGATATATAAATGGCCTCAACAACTGAAAGCCTACCGGTCAGAGTGATAACAGGTTTCTGATCACAACCTTTAAAGATATCATAGCGCCAAACTGACCCTGCAGTTGCGGGGTGGGAGGGGTGGGGGAGAGGAGGGGTTTACACGATACAATACACTTTATTGGGAAAACTCCAGTCATATACAGGACATCGTGCTGAATTACAATAGAAACATCAAGACATGGCAATACATTTTAAAATAGATTACATATGGGGCATTGAACTAGAGACTGCTGAAAATGGGGTACATGGGAAATATTGAATTAACTAGAGAAACTTCGGCGGGCACAGAAAGCTTAAATATGCACCGCTGATACACCATCAATTCCATGTTGCAATGTTGGATTGGCCTTGATACAGCACTGCCCTAGCACCGTGTGCCCGCAGAAATGATAGGTAGAGAGCTGCGGGGGAGGGGGCGGGCGATTTCACTCTAAATACAAGATAAACATATCTAATGACAAAGAGATATAACAATCAGATTTCCCATGGTCTGCTACGTAGTCACCTTTGTATTAATTTATGTCGGCGTATGTGCAACATAAGATATCATCGTACAGAATGGGCCCGGGCGCTGCGATTCGAACAAGCAAATTAGTCCCAGCGAAGGCCTAAATCTGAATGTAAAGACAAACCAGCATCATCACCGAAGACGTCGTATAGCAATAACGTGTTATATATCTCACATGGAAGGCAAAGACCAGTCTGTGCAAGTGGACAGTCTGAGCTGAGTCCTCTCATGTGTATTGCCAGAGGACTCGCCGCGTCCCGGCCCAACAATATGACACTACTTTATGATATTGCATGATATTACAAGTTAGCCGACTGAAACTCAGATAAATATGCCAATAAATAAATAAATAAATAAATTAGATGTGTCTTTTGGGTATAGATACCTTATGGTTCTTCCTGACCGTGTCACTGTTTTTATACGTTGGTTACGAGAAAGGTTATTTTTAAACCAAACTTCATTTGCCCATTTTTGCGATTTCTCATACAAACAGTACAAACTATATATACTTTATGTGCTCCATTCATCTCCATACAGACAAACCGACAAGTCTAAAGAATGGATAATAAAACGTCAGCGAAAAAAAAAAAAAAAAAAATGAAAATAAAATTGAAACCAATATGGAACGATTCTTCCGTTTTGCAAGAAATTCGCTTTAAAATGCCAAAATCAGCGTTTCTAATTTACATTCGTCGTTTTAATAACGAACATTTACGAGTCAATTTGCGGCTTTGAGTTTCGAGCAGTATCGAGCAAAAACGTGACTTTACGCATATGCGAACAGCGTACGCCCAGATCAGACTGCGCAGATGCGCAGTCTGATCTGGGCCTTCGCTGTTCGCTCATAGAAACTTTGGTAAAATATACTAAGGATCAGACTGCGCTAAAACGCACACGGATCAGATCATCTGAGTCCTCTTTATTCATATATGCGTTAAGTCCGATTTTATGCCTGACGTCACTGATTTTCTTTCTTTTTCAGCTAGTTTGCATATTTTGATACTGAGCTTGTAAGTGTCAGTTATGATTGACGTTATGGCGCCCCCGTCAATGCCTAAAGTTCAAAGGCTACGAGCCGGAGTTAAAACTTCGTGTGTTTTACTTTTTCTTTCATTTTAATGAGTTTTAACTTAAACCTAGCTTTACTGATTCATTTCATTTATGACAGTTAGCCTATCAATTTCACTCGTTCATATTAATTCCTCTAAATAGCATATTAGTATACACGTGTATGAACGTATGCACACTGACGGGTTGAGATCCAATCAGCTTAAGTTTAATAAATTCACTGACAAGAGATCAGCAAAGATTCTCTAATGTTTGAAACTCACGTGAAGATATTATGTGGAAATTAGTCAATAATAAAGTATCAGTTTATCTGAAAATTAATTACTTATTAATTAACTGCATGCAACAAACCGGTGTCTTGATGATAGCATCAGCAGAGCATCGATTGGTGACAACAATTATTTCCGATGTCATCATTTTAGGATATTTAGTCTCCAGTATGATTTATGTCTGTGTTCGCACGCTTACACCGAGAGCATGTTTCCTTCAACAGTAACGTGTCACCAATCCCCACAAACGTCCGCCAGGTGCTTAGGTTATCTTCCTGCCACTTGCATGAAATGTTGTAATCAGGTAACACTGTATTGATGGGGAATGGACGGATACTCTGGGGAGTAAAAAGAAAGAATTTGCTCCAAAGGTTATTTTAACTTTAATGAAAATTCCCCTTTTCGGAAGAAATGCAAAACCTATGTTGACGTTACGTCAACATAGGTTTTGCATTCCCTCTGAAAAGGGGGCTTTTATTAAAGTTAAAAAAAAACAAAAACAAACTTGGGAGCAAATTCTTTCTTTTTAGAGTAGACTCCTTTTCAGAATAGCCTTGTTAGTTAGATAGATTTTTACTACCGACCGTTCGAAGGCAGTGGTTCTGGGTTGATTGTTCTTTGTGTGGCATTGAGGCAGCTCGTTGCGGAGCTTTTTTTTTTTTTTTTTTTTTTTTCCCCATTTTTTGTCCTGTTCGATGTCTTATTGTTGTGTTTAGTGGATCCTGTCTAGCATTTTGATCACCTTGTTGGAGAAGAGGGAGCTGGTTGGTTGGCTGTTCTCTGGTCTGTGACTTAAGTACTGTCTGCCTTAGTTCGTTTTTTCTTCCTCTTGGTGTCATTGGTAAGCTATGATATATGATTGTGACTGTTCCTGGACATCTTCTATACTATTTTTTTTCTTTTGTGTGTGCAGGGAGCAAACGGGAAATGACATATAATATTTTCCGTGTAAAAATGGCGGAAAAAGTGCCAAGTCCCCTTAAGTATTCTATACCTAAACAGTGTTATGAAAAGAAAAAGTATATGGAAGTTATATGAGCAGCAAAGACCCGCATCTCTGCGAAACCTGACTGATCAGAGTCCTAGCTGAGAACTATGGATAGCCATGTATTCGAGGAATCTTCATGCAAACAGCGAAAACCCTAAGTAGACTGCGCAGATGCGCACGTTGATTAGAGTCTACATTGGGCACATATGTCAGATGGTACATTATTTTATATTTACGCATTTATTCCCAGAGTCCTATATATGGGACATTGGCAAACAGTGTAGACCCTGATCAGACGCCGCAGAACGCGGCGTCTGATCAGGGTCTACACTGTTTGCATGAAATACAGGTATTTTCATAAAATATGATAACAATAAAAACTAACAATGCCCCTTACATTGGAAATGGATGCCGAAGATTGAAGGTAGAAGAGTCCACTAGGCATAAATAGGTTAAGGCTTGCATACTTTAGTTGTAAAATAAACATTTGTTTCATTGCGCATCATACAATTCTTCTGCTGTCACCGTTTTAACTGGAACTCTATACTCATGTTTATGATGAAATTTCCTGCAGATGCAGTAATAAATGTATTATACCATGTATTTAAAGTGTGAACTCTTATTGTCTTTTAAAGCTTAAAATGCTGAGTAAAATTAAGCAGACGACATTTTTATTTTATTTTTTTTTATTTTTCCCAGAAAATAGGATCCTCAGTAGACAATTTGTATGAAATACAAGCGCCTATTTTCTGAGGAAAAATAAGAAAACTATCATCATTTTTTGTCGTCTGCTGAGTCCCTAGAGAGTGATAAGGGTTAAATAGCGTTAAAGCCCCAAAGTACAAAATGTATTCTGAAGCCAGGAGGACATACGGACGTCAATGAAGACATAAACCGGATAGAAAATTAAATAGCCATTGTACACTCGTTTTAGTGAAAACAAAGGAAACAAATTTATTTTTATATTTTAACCGGACTTCCTAGTTCCAAACTACTCAACGTATTTACAAATATAATAAAGCACTTGTTATCATCTCATTTCTCAAGTAGCCGACTCTATTTGCAGACATGTCACAACTATAGCAGATAGTCAGCTCTCTTGGATGCCGGATGGTGACAGAAAATAGTTTGTCGCTCAGCATGCTGGGCAAAATTTCAGCAGACGACATTTTGATTTTTTTTTATTTTCCCAGAAAATAGGCTTGAACATTTTATGCAAATGGTCTAGAGACAATTTGCATAAAATGTTCAAGCCTATTTTCTGAAAAAAAAAAAAAAAAAAAAAGAAAAAAACATAATCAATTTGTCGTCTGCTGAATCAGCTCAGGGAGTGATAAAGGTTAATGAACAAGCAGAGTACTTGACAGTAGTTACTGTCTGTGCACTACCAGATTTAACAATTTAACAGAATCAAGTAGCAGCCATTTTCGTTTTTTCTATTTTTAGTTTCGAAGTGTGAAACCGGAGTTGGTGGTTTCATATGTGTGCTTCGTCGGTGCTGGCATTTCCTGACATCACGAAAACATGCCTATGTAATTTTGATACCCTTAAACCCCACTTTTATATAGTAAAACTGGGGATTACAGGGGTATACATTTTTTTTCTTATTTCTGCTCAAAAACATAGATTGTGATACTCGTTAGAACCGCCTCGTCGAGGCGGTTCTAACGAGTACTCACAATCTATGTTTTGAGCAGAATTGTGAAAAGTACCAGAAATTTTTATCTGTAAAGTTTCATTTTTTGGGTGGTAAAATTTTCAGTATATTTGAGTAGGCTTGTTTTCGTAATGGTATCTTCACTTATATGTTTAAGAGGGCTTCTATTTGGAGCTCCTAGAAAAACACCCGTCTGAGCCTGAATTATTTTTTTCTTTAATTTAGATAAGCATTTTTGACGACAGAATGTAATACAACATAGATGTATATGTACTTTAAAACTAGACTTTATTTCTTCAAGCGTAATTCGTTCTTACTGTTCGGGCTATTAACTTTTACTGATAATAACTTAACCTTTACCACTTTACAAGTAAATTCAGCCGACAAAAAATGATATGATAAAAAAAAACAAAAAAACAACAACAACAAAAAACAAAAAAAAAAACGCCTTGATATTTCAAGCAGATTGTCTCCTTAGTCTCCTAAGGAGACGAATTGCATGACATGTCAAAACCTATTTTCCAGGAAAAATATTTAAAAATGTCTTCTGAAATTTTTACCCATAATGCATACTAAAGCATTTTTTACTGAAAATAGCTGACGGTATCAAATGGCTTTCCAGATGACTTCTGAAGTGGCTACAGTTGTGTAGACGGTGGGAGAGAGTGGACGCTAAGAAGTTGTTGGGTTCTGGGTTATTGTTAAAATAATTGCCAAAGAATTAGTAGCATATTTTAATTGCATAAGTTATGACTATTATAAATATGGAACTGAGAATTCGGTAAACCAAGCCGTCTCAGCTGGATCTACGCTGTTTGAATTCAGTCTGTAAACTTTACATATAAACTTCTTTTCAAGCGATAGTTTGTTAAAAAAGAAAAGCAGACGACAAATGTCGTCTGAAATTTGGCGCCGAAAGAGTTCACAATTCTGTTATGAAAACATCTTTACTTTGTTGTTTATAACTGGGTGTTAACTTGATTTAACAGAATATTACGGCCATACTAAAGCAAATAGGATTATAAAATTTATTTTATCTGAAAGAATTCTCAAAAAATCTTAAAACTGCAATGAAACTAAACTTTAAATGCTGTCCACGGAAGACTTATAATCTGATGACGTCAAGTAATTTTGCAATTTTGGAGAAAATCTTTATTCGGTAACGTCCGTTACATTCTGTTAGACCGAGGTTTGCCATATACTAAGCTTTCAGACCGTATGCATATCTATTACATTTGAGAAAGATAAATGCTTCATCTTAGGTCACAAACTTTGACTCTTCTTTTATTGAATTTAGTGGGGGTAACATACGCAACAGACTGTTACACACAAAGCCACAAGACACAGGGTGCAAACAACTTTTATTTTACACTGTAAGCATTGCTCTTTAAGATAGGACATGTCAGGAAAATTCCTTAGGATTGGGAGGTGATCGCTATCTGGCCAGGAGAATACTGAAATTAAATAAAAACAATTTGTTTGTATGCTGACGTGTTTTAAATAGACCAGTATATCAGCAGCAAAATAAAGTTCAGTCTGTACTTCCGTACATTCTGGTCAAATTTTTCTTTATTTGTCTTGTCCCATGGCGTACATTTATATGAACTGGCTGTTAGTTAAAAAGAATATGACTAAAACATATATGTGGCCAGAATAAGTCACATCCTAATATGGTTGATTTACAGTGTCTCAAGACTCCGCCAATTTAACCCTTGTATAGTGTATTGTTGGGTTATATCCAATTACAACAACGCTATGTCCGACAAGCTTCCTATCCTAAATTAGCTATAATGTTCTCATTCGCTTTGAAGTGGGAGCACCCCTGTTGTTTACCCATGGCTAAATAAGCTACCCACCCACAAGTAAGACTAGGATGTAAGAACTCTTCATTATATTGTTTGCAAAATAAAAATACAAAACAAGACCAAAAGTGTTTTCTAGATCTTTATCGCGATGAAAGTTTTGTTGAATTAGTTGCGTGGTTATCACACTGACTCAACCATAGAGCCCCTAATAAGTGCATTTGTGGAGTCATGGTAAGATGACGTAACCTATTCTCATAGACTTAAGGAAATGATTAGAGTCGAATAAGAGCAAACAACACTGGAAACTGTTCTGAAAATCTTTGCTAAGCTTCTAAAGTTGGTTTTCTTTTTTTTCTATAGAACAACAAACTAAACTTTGTCCCATGTTGTGAAGCTCAAATGATATGATAACAAACATGCCCATACCAAAAGTAGTGGAATAGCGCATCTGAAAGATTTGGTGTACCTAGTGAGCGCGAAACATTTACTTCAGTAGAAGGCAATTAGTCTTCCTGGAATGACTTCAATTTTCACCAAATAGACACATAAACAAAACTCTTCTTTGTGCTTACGAGGCCAATTGAGCTCAAACTGAATACATAGCATTCTTGGACAAGACCGTTTAACTTTGCGATTTTTTTTAGAACTGGCACCCAAAATAGCCTCTATGACCATATGTGTCAGAACAAAAACTTAAAACCACCTATTCACCTATTCTATAGAGCCTGTTAACCTCAATATGCATTTATAGTATCCTTGGACTAAGATCATATAAATTTGCGACAGGTTTAGAGAACTGACGCCCAAGATGGCCGCTACAACCTAGATGACAAAAACAAAAACAAACCAAACAAAAAAAACAAAAAAAAAAAAAACAACAACAACAACAAAAAAAAAAAAAAAAAAAACAGCTAGATACCGACTGGCCATATAACATCTCAGATACAGCCGATTTGGTGTTGAATTGGAGGGTGAAGGAGACCGGGACTGGTTGGTATTTCAAAGAAAGTGAATATACACGGAAAACGCCATAATCACGGACGAAGCACCAAACGAAGGAGAGATAAAGGCATAAACAATAATAAAACAAACGCTATGTATGAAATCACCAACGCATGAACGAAGAAAAACTGCACCACCGCCTTGGAACAGTCAGTAGAAAAAAAAAAAAAAATACTGGGATGCTCAAACCACTTCCTCTCGCGCGAAGCAACACCCTTACATGTAATTTTGATGCAGCTCCAAATTACCTCATCAGTGAAACACCGCATTGAAAGACACATAAACAGAATGGTGTAGCAAAGCGATCTGAAGCAAGAACTCGAGTAATTCACAAACAGGACCACAAGAGGCCCGGCCACAGACACTGATGGGCAGGCACCAATCTTCTGGAACAGATTGAGAAGGGAGCCTTCATTTAGTATGAGGACCGATTCACCGTCTGTCGACTATACAGACGTCAACCTTATGGAACAGATTGAGACTGGAGCCGTCATTTAGTCTGAGTACCGATTCACTGTCGGTTGACTATACATTGCCACGTAGATAATTGGTAATGTAACACACCACCTATGAATGATTATCCATAAACATAGAATTTTTTCGGGCCAGAAAAATTGATCCAGCGCATGGCAAAACCTACAAAATGGCATGTGCGCCTAGCCAAGACTCAGATCAGCCTGGGCATCCGTCCAGTCTGATCAGCGTTTCTGCTGTCTTATGGAAAAAAAAATGGGTCCTAAGCTACCCATTGGGCGCACAGCGAAGACTTTGATCAGACTGGGCGGATGCCCAGGCTGATCTGAGTCTTCGCTGGGCGCACATGCCATTTTGTAGGTTTTGTCACGCGCTGGCTCATAATCGTATTCACCAAACATACAAAGACTCTCCAGTATTCTAGACCTTGTTAAAATCAAAATATAACAAGGCTCAGTTTTAAAACTGCACATTTGTTGGGTGAAAAGGTTATCTAATCCGCCTAAATCCCAATTAGGAGTCAATTAGACTAGGTAAAGAAGTTTAGCGGAATAATGGTACTGATTTGGTGGACAGTAGTGAATGGGTTAGCTTCAGGTAAACTTGTTATACAGCTAAAATAACGACCACCCAGAGCATATGACATAATATAAATACAGCTGTGCTCAGATATACAGCTGTGCTCAGTACCCGTAGTTATAGACATGTATATAATATTCGCAACATCGCGCTTACTTACTTAACCCTTTCACCCTTGAGTTTCTGAAATGGACTCTTCCATCTCTGAACTTGGACAGATCTATTATTCCAAATAGGGGTTTCAATTAAATCGTTTACAGAGCAGCAAACTGTGTAGATCCTGATGAGACGGTTCATACGAACCGTCTCATCTGGATCTGCACTGTTTGCAATGGTATCTGAATTGATTGGCATGATATGAAAGGTTAAGCTTCCTTCAGAACTTATGTTATAGGTCGCCACAGTTGTAGCATCATATCATGTCTCGTCCGTTGAGCCAGCCGTCATAATAGTGGTTATGGTCCCTAATCCGAAGTCCCTATAAATCTTAAAAAGTTTCTTTTAATCGGACAGTTGCACGTACTAATGTGCGTGGTTCGTTGCATTAGCCATTTAGATTTCGACCAACAAAGTTGTATACTTAACAGCATTCGTACATGATTTATCAGTATCTCATAGTAAAATAAATTTCATAAATATTTTGCAGTATGCTATATTCCTGAGATTATCATCCATAATAAATTATCATACTCGTCTTTATGCGTTTGTTTCTGTGAGATCCGTAGTCAGAAGCCACAGCGGTGACACGAGAGTTCCTTTACGTTTTAACACTTATTTCAGATAACGTTCACTCTGGGACTGTATTAGGATTAACTCTTTCACTGCCACAGGCGATAATAATAGGCTTTTGCAAACAGCATAGATCCAGATAAGACGGCCCAATAAGCCATCTCATCTGGATCTACGCTGTTTGACATTCAGTCTTTCAACTTTACATATAAACGTCTTTCCAAACGATAATTTGTTAAAGTAAAAAGGCAGACGACAAATGTCATCTGAAATTTGGCGCCGAAAGGGTTAAGGGCGGTGGTTGGATATCCATAAACCCACCAGTGGTTTTACTGTTCACTGTTCCAAGGCGATATTTCTGTTGCAGTTCTTATTTATTTGGCTCTTCTCTTTTCGGCTGTCTGTTCTGTTATGCACCAGTCATTTGAATCTCCAGTCTCTATGGGGTCGGGATAGCAGAGACATAGCGGGGCTTAAGTGCCATGATTTAACCTCCGATGAGTCCCGACAATTTCGTAGATGTGCTGGGCTGTTAACTTCCCACTAAATGGTCGGGAAAAAAGCTACATGTATTTATGTATGTATGTATGCGCGCGTGCGTATGTATGTATGTATGTATGTATGTGTGTGCGAGCGTGCATTCAAATATCCTCTCTAAAACCACTTGCCCCAATTTCCGTCAGAATGTTCGAAGAAAAAGTATCCAAATAGCCCTGGTTATTTGTTGTTTTTATTGTTAAACCCCGGGGTCCGCGGGCTTTTATCAGGGATTTTACCATAGATATGTCCCAGCAATGCAGCTGTTAGCGGGGTCTTGCAAACTGAAAAGTTAAAAATCCCCCTATTTCGCCGCCCCGTAGGGGCCATGGTTTCAAATGACTGGTGCATTATTCACGGTACTGCTTTGGGGTGTCATTTAATTGCCAGTTCGATATAATTTCGCATGTTTGAATTAGCAGCCAGATTATGAAGCTGGAATAGTAGAATAAAATTGAAGTGGCAGCTAAATTTGTAAGTTTGGCTTACAGTGGCCAGTTGCAGCTTTGATCTTGGCGGTAGTTGGTATTTGCCATTCGACATGACTACGTATGTTTGAATCGGCAGCTAAAGTATGAATCTGGCCGCCACTTGGTGATTGCCAGTTTGAATGTAATAAGAAAGTGAAGAAAGAAAACTGAAGCAGTTATAGTTGTTAACTTGGCTGGCAACTGCCAATTGCCAGTTCGATATGATTCCGCTGTATAAATTGGCAGCCAGATTATGCAGTTGACTGCGTTGCCGTTACGCTAGAACTTATAAACTTTGAATTGGCAGCCAGAGTGTGAAACTGGCTGCCAGTTTTGGACTGCCAATACAAACGGAATGAGAAACTAAAGCAAAAACCTGAACTGACAGCTGCAGGTGTGATCTTGGCTGTCAGTTGCAATTTGTTCATTCGGTACGAATTCGCACGTTTGTACTGGCACCAAATGGGTAGCTGGCTACCAGGTGGCAGCTGCGAATTCGAATACTTAAAAGAAATATTCGAAAAAGGAATTGGCAGCTACAATTATGAACTCTCCCTTCTCCATCGGACCTATTCTTAAAAGAAATATTTTGCTCCCTCTGCTATTAAATTCTTCTAGTAGAGAGTAGCCCATATTTTCGAAACATTTCAAACACTAGGGAGGCAACTTCCTGCCTAAAAAAATAGTTTCCCTTTGTAAAATGACTCTAAAATCTGTCAGGTATATCAGTCGGCTTGATGTTCTTGGTTAAACTTTCAGTAAACTGTTTTATCACATATTTCAGCGGCTACGTTAGGGACAAAAGGCATGTATAGGGAAACGTCCATCACACAAATATGGAAGGGTATTTGTACAGTGAGTGCCAATTCTTTATATATTCAGCCTCACAAATTACTGTGCGTCTGTCCATTTATTCAAAGATTAACATGACATTAATAAATTTCATTTAGGGAATTATTATGTCATTTTGCCAGCTTCTACATGAATACAGGTGGCACTGTCCTTTGTTTAAAAGACCAGCCAACTGGTCAGTGGGAAATAAATGGTATTGTCACAAAAAACACATTATTCTCGGCGGTTCAATTTTTCATTCATTCGTTGAATCAAAATACAAATTTCGAAGACGTATTTTTGAATAACAGAGCAATGAACTATTTAAACCTTTATGACATGTTATTATAATTTATGAACTAGTACACAACAAGAGTAAAAATGTTAATTAATCATTTCTAGTAAACAAACTTAATATGCCGAAAAGTTATATGAAAGTAGTGTGCTGTAAACATAACGATAAAGTTGTAGAATCTGTCATTCTGTTCTTAAAGGCATAGCTAAAAAAAGGACCAAAAGTGGTACCACTCACTTATGATTTTATTGCCCCTAACTCATAGGTGCTATGCAAGAGAGATCAAAGGAATGTCATAAAGAGGTGATTATGATATTCCAGCAGGAGGTGGTAAAGAGGCCTTCTGAGGGTAATAAATATTCTGGAGGAATATTACCTATGGATCAGACAAATAAGCAAGTACTAAATTCCCCTCTTGGGCCTTTACCTGTCTGTCGTTCATTAACACTATACCAGGTTTTGTTGTGTCCAGTCTCTTATCAGTGATAAGACTAATGACCAAGACACATCTTATTGTCTTAAAATCTTAACCCTTGTCATGTTAAATAAATTAAGATGCCACGCTCACATCTAATTTCGAGCCAATCAGATTGCTTCATCCAGATTGTTGATGTATGTTTACATACTTAATGGCAAACAGTGCAGATCCAGATCAGTTGGCTTCTTCAGAAACCAACTGATCTGGATCTACACTGTTTACAAAGGCAGGGTATATCCGGATTCAGAAGAACTAGGCTTAAAGCGACAAGCAAAACCGTAGCAGACGGCAGGCATTTTTTACATTATTTTTCAGAGAAAATAAAGAGTTGTCCTTTGATCTAAACATCAGTGATAAGACTAATGACCAAGACACATCTTATTGTCTTAAAATCTTAACCCTTGTCATGTTAAATAAATTAAGATGCCACGCTCACATCTAATTTCGAGCCAATCAGATTGCTTCATCCAGATTGTTGATGTATGTTTACATACTTAATGGCAAACAGTGCAGATCCAGATCAGTTGGCTTCTTCAGAAACCAACTGATCTGGATCTACACTGTTTACAAAGGCAGGGTATATCCGGATTCAGAAGAACTAGGCTTAAAGCGACAAGCAAAACCGTAGCAGACGGCAGGCATTTTTTACATTATTTTTCAGAGAAAATAAAGAGTTGTCCTTTGATCTAAACATATTTTATTTCAACACATTCATTAGTACATAAAACACATAAAGAACTTTATAGGATTTGAATGAAAGCAATCTGCTTGTTTGGTTCCTTTCCTTGATAACATTATTCATTGTACAGTATGGCGAAAACAACTGTATGATCAAGCATTGAAATGACTGTTATGATACATGTCATGATTGTCCAATTGAAATGATAGTCGAAAGAAAGCAATATACATAATCGAAACAATAAGGAGAGAGAGAGAGAGAGAGAGAGAGAGAGAGAGAGAGAGGTGGAGCAATCGTTTCGTTTCTGGATAAAGACTATGTGTAAGTCAAGAGTGTATAAATATTATACATAATATGCTGTCTATGGTTTCTCTCCAAATTTGCAAATGCAAGAAGGAAAAGTTGCTAAATATCATAGTAAGGACTTAAAATCTCTTTGAGTCCCGAATATATTTATGTACTACCTCAAATATAGTTGTGTTTGTCTGGGTGGAGAGTGTACTGTCCCCAAATAAGAGAACGCGAAGGCTTACGGTGATATGTTGAGAGACATTGTGTATGAGATCTGCACGTTGACGGGCGTACTGCGGACAATTTAAGAAGAAATGAAAGGCATTTTCGATTGCACCACACCGGCAGTATGGAGAGTCACATATGCGTTTCAAGAATAAATCATTGTTCAAAGCTGTTGTCATTTCACTTGAATCGTCTGAATTCACATGTAATGACAAGGCTCGTGTTTTCTGAAATATAATAAAACATATTTCAAAATGTCATCTGAAGACTAACAAATACATTACGAAAACATGCCTATTCAAATATACTGAAAATTTTACCAATAAAAAAATGAAAATTTTCAGATAAAAAATCTGATATTTTTCATATTTCTACTCAAAACATAGATTGTGGATACTCGTTAGAACCGCCTCGGTGAGGCGGTTCTAATGAGTACCCACAATCTATGTTTTTGAGCAGAAATAAGAAAAATAATGTATACCCCTGTAAACCCCAGTTTTACTATATATAAGTGGGGTTTGAGGGGGTCAAAATTATATAGGCATGTTTTCGTGATGCCAAGTACAATTTAATCTGAAACATATGTTTTATGCTTATTCTAATCCTATCTTTATAATCGCTAGCATACATTACTTACAGTTCATCTTCTTCTGTGGTGACTCGTATCTTTGAATCTCGTGTGTGCGTGTATTTATGAGCATACATGTCTACTTCCGATGATTGGGGAAGATTCCACATCACGAAAACGTACCTTTATAATTTTGACCCCCTTAAACCCCACTTTTATATAGTAAAACTGGGGTTTACAGGGGTATATATTATTTTTGTTATTTCTGCTCAAAAACATGGATTGTGGGTACTCATTAGAACCGCCTCGATGAGGCGGTTCTAACGAGTACCCACAATCTATGTTTTGAGCAGAAATATGAAAAATATCATATTTTTTTTATCTGAAAAATTGCCATTTTTTGGTGGTAAAATTTTGAATATATTTGAATAGGCGTGTTTTCGTAATGTTTTCAATCTTTGTGATTGAGGCCTTTCCTGAGTGGATTCACTTTTATCATTATATATTCTAGTTAATGTGCATGCACTCAAAAGGGTTCTTAGCCACAAAATGGTTTGTCTGAGTCATCGTGGTATGTACACACTACATTATATATATAATGTACAAAAAAAGAACAAACCTAAATAAATAAATAAAAACCTGTCTCATTCGTTCTTCTTTATCTTCTGTCTCATTCTTTGGGGCCAATATTTCACGCTCTATACAACTAAATGCATTAACACTCGGCGCAGCCAAATTCTTATAATTTAGAACTTTGACAGCTCGAGAAAATACATAAAAATGAGTTAATGTTGAGAAAATACAATTATTAATTGCAAACGATTATAGCCTATTAATTGATATACAGTATAACCTCAATGGCTCGAACACGGATGGCTCATTTACCGTGGATGATTCGAACTCGTTTTTCAGTCCCTAAAAATTCTTCCAACAGCTCAAGAAAACAAATATTTAGGGATTTTTTTCTTATTTGATCAATGAATCGTATGTTGTGTGTACTCATTAGAATCGCCTCATCGATGCGATTCTAATGAGTACACACAACATACAATCGTTGTGTAGAAAATCGAAAAGATGTCTCTAAATTATCGCTATTTGCTTCCTGAACTGGTGCCATGATTAACCCTCAGTGACTCGAACTACCCATGTCTCCAACAAATTTCCATGGTCCCAAAGATGTTCGAGCCATTGAGGTTCGACTGTAGTTTCATAAAATAATAGATACGGTTGGTAAAACTAACACTAAAGAAAATAATTCATTTTTTTTTTGTGTGTGTGTTATAATAGGATGACATGCCCTTACCATATAAAAAGTCTTCAGGAGTTTCAAAAGGACACAGGTTTTTTTTTACTGGTTCGACGAAAGTTTCTGCTTAGGAGGCTGGTTTTGAAGATGCTTTTTTAGTTTATTCTAATAGGTTGTTTACCATCAACTGATTTACTCAGCGAATGTTGTCATAGTTGTTCTATAAACGAAATAGTTAAACTATCACCTTTCCAAACTAAGCTTAAACTTTCGATCAAAAACGTTTTGAAAAATAAAGCAAATCCCGATCCTTAAAAAAAGGGTTTAACAAGATTCCTGAAAATATTTTTAAGAACATAAGTAAACTAGCTTCAAATATTCGGACCTGTCATAGAATGTTTCAGTTACAATGTAGGACAGGTCTGGTCTGGTCTTGATATGTCACACATGTTATATTTTGGCGTAGTAACTGTTTGCCCCAACCAAAATAATTTACTCAGTTCTAAAATATTTTATTTGCTCATTTCCAACCTTTTTACTGTTCCTATAAGTATCTGGATTTTTGAGGCTTCATTCATTCACAATTATGAGTTCGTAATGATATAGCATTTCAATTATTTTCAGTGAGTGTGTTTCAAACAATTTCTGGGTGTATGGTCGTTTATGTCAAAAGCTATCGAGAATAAATATTAACCACTAACGCATAGCATGCTGGCTAAAATTTTCAGCAGATGACATTTTGAAATATGTTTTTCTTATTTTTCCCAGAAAATAGGTTCTGCCTTTTCATGCAAAGTGTCTCCTTAGGAGAGACTTTGCATTAAATAGCAAAGCCTATTTTCTGGAAAAGATAAGAAACATAATGCCTACTGGTCATCTGCTGAATTTGCCCAGAGAGTGGTAAAGGTTAACATTCACAGTACAAACCAGGTTTCCAGCAGGTTGAAGAGGTTCTCGAGTTACCGCCAGGTAAACATTGACGGATCGTCCAGGGGTCAAGCTTACATGGACAGCACCTGGGCCTTGGTTAATTGGGCTGGTTGTAGGTGTTTACATAACAAAGGAGGGACTGAAGCTGTTGAGTTAACCAGATCATTATTGCATATATACTTCAGGATACATAATAAGGTGGCGTTAACAAATCTATGTAATATGTGCCCTCCACGTTCCCCGAGAATATCTTATGAAAACTAGGGTATGCTGGAGTCTACATTATCAGCGGAATTTACATCATTGTGCCGCTTTTAAACCAGATTTTTATTTGGTTATTACTACGTGCAACATGCTTTTAATAGGTTAATAACAGTTACCACATTACAGGTGAAAACACCATCGTTTGCTGTGCCCTAGATAAGGTAAATATTTTTCTTATTTGTCCAGAAGAAACCAAAAACAATAAACAGACAGAAAAAAAAAAACAAACAAAATAACATATGCTGAGGGTGCTTAAAAGAAATTTCTTCAATTCCCCACGAAAACAAATGTTCTGACTACTTGTCCACAGAATCCCAGTGAAATGATTTCATTGGAGATACGGTCTGCATCGAACATTCTTTTTGTGAGCAATATAAACGTCAGTAGGTTTACCCCGTGTTTATAACAGTTTTTGTTTTGTCCCCCTCCCCGCCCCACCAGCTGTTTTATGTATTCTTTGCACAAATATTGGAATTAACACAAACATAGAAAATAAACTCAAGGAGCATTTCATTGTTTTAACAGTCAGACAGCGCTTTCAGACGCCTCACCAAGTACCGTCGAACCTCAAAGGCTCGAAGATCTTTGGGACCATAGAAATTTGTTCGAGATATGGGTAATTCGAGCCCCCGGGTTCGTGCTACTGAGGGTTAATCATGGCACCAGGTCAGGAAGCAAATAGCAATGATTTAGAGAAATCTTTTCGATTTTCTACACTATAAAAATCGCCTCATTGAGGCGACACTAGTGAATACACTGAACATATAATTTCATGACAAAATAAAAAAAGAAATCCCTAAGTATTTGGCTTCTTTAGTTATCGGAAGAATTTCATAGGGACTCAAAAACGAGTTCGAATTAACAATACTAAACGAGCCAACGGCTATAAACAGAATCTAAAAGGAATGACCCCTGAGCAATTAACACATTCACAAAGCTCTAAGTATCTAAAGTGTCAAGTTTCCTGGATCTGACTAGCTGGTTTCTGCCAATAAGCTTCATCAGTGATCCTCATCTAAATTTCAAAGATCCTGGTGTCGGTTCAGTCATCACAAAAGTACCAGAAAATATAAGCTATACTGAAGTGAAGGATGGGGAGTCATTTTACGGCCGCCACACGGCACTACCACAAGCTGTAGTGAAGATAAAAACAAACTACTGTCCTTTGGAAAGATGATTTTTTTTTTTTTTTTTTTTTTTTTTTTTTGCTTGGCATTTAATTTTAAATGAAACTATTTGTTCCGTATTGTTTGAGAAACCATTTGTCATTTCTGTTTCTGTGTTTTGTTCTCAAATGTTTACCCGATTAAATCTACAGCCAAAAATGTTCTGACCTATGCATTTTTTATAGGAAAGTGTTATTTTTTTTTTTTACTTTTTGACTAGAATAATATTTTTACATTTATTTGCTGATTTTAAATTATTAATGTACAACAACAATATTGTGCAAATTTCAGACCAAAAAATAAACAAGCGGAACTTATTGAAAACCTGCCTGCAATTTACCTACCCTACATATTTCTGCATAATTTGCAGCCATTTTATTATTGGAAAAAGTTAACATAATTGATTTTCTATAACCAATGACTAAAATAAAACTTTTTTGTGCATAGGTAGTTACGACAAATGGTTTTATATTAAGGCATGACAGAAGTTTGCAAATTCACTTCTTCTGCGCAAAGCAAAAAAAAAAAAAAAAAAAAAAAAAAAAAAATGTCGAAAGCACAATAAAGCAGTTTTAGGGAAAAAATAAACACATTGTTGAGGCATGATGTTTTTAATAATCTTCATATATAAAGTAGTTCATCAACTAAATGCAATGTAGAAAGTTCGCTCGTCAGTTATATGTATGCCTGTCATGATGTGAGTCACAATGATGGGCGGAAATAAAATATGAAAGTTCTAAATTTTATTTTTAAGTTATATTTCCAGTCTGACCAGCCGCATTAAGAAAAAAAGGGCCATTAGATATACTTCAAGGTGGAGGTAACTGTCAAATTGTTTTGCTTCCCTTCTGAAAAGAGGTCTACTCTAAAAGGAAAGAATTTGCTCCCACGGGGAGCAAAGTCTTTCCTTTTATGGTAGACCGCTATTCAGAAGAGACTTCATGTGCAGGAAAGCAAATGAGAAGTCACAAAAATTGTCTCCCGTGTAAAAGATGGTGGAAAATATAAAAGGACATCCAGCCCCCTTATGGATTAGTTTTACTACAGTAAAAGATGATCCCTGTATCTTATCAGTTTAAAAAGTTTTGGTAGTGGACTGCCATGTGCTCAGTTACAACGTTAGCAATTGTTGAATTTATTGCACAGTTTATACCAGGGCATCAAACTCGCCTCTCTGTCCTCTGTGATAGCAAAATTCTACTTGATCGGTTATCCTTGTAATTTTTGAATTATATGTTTATTCTTGTTCCATAAGCCGCTTACTGGCATTGTTGGCCAACAAATAATTTTCCCGTTACATTAGAACACGTGGTCTCAGTGGAGTTTTAAATAGTTCCGAACATTGATATCAGTGTATTTCGTTTAAAATACAAATCCTCCTTTTCATTACTAGCGTATAATACTATTATGCATCGAAATCAGCTTAATGTTACAGTTAGGCACACTTTAATTAGTAGAATAGGCTACTTATGATCATAATCCGTCATTTTCCGCTCAGGTAGCACATAGCTATAGGTAACCAATGACGGACAACCTTTGGCGGCAAATTCCTGCAAAAGACATTGTCGTCTGCTTTCAGATGTCACCGTCATTTTCTTACGTTCACACGGTACTGTCCGCCATTACAGTGTATTACCTACAAGTCTGTGGGAGACTTATTGTTTAAGATCTCATTAAGACGGTTGATAGATAGAGAGGTATTTTACCCAGATGACGAGTGTTAAAAGTTATGGATATACAAAACATACCTTACATATTTGTGAAGCAACATCATCGAATCGCTCTCAGACGTTGAAAATCGCATTTTATTTAATGTTTAGCATGCTTGGTACAAATTTCAGCGGACGACATTTTTACATATTTTCCTAGTTTTCCAAGAACATAGGTTTTGATATTCATGCATATCATCTCCTCAGGAGGCAATTTGCATGAAATGACAACGCCTATATTCTGGGAAAGATAAGAAAAAAATATCATCAGTTTGTCGTCTGAATAATTAGCCCAGAGAGTGATAAAGGTTAAACTTGGTCTTTTGTACGGCCATTGGGGTTTTAATATGCACGTCAGTGAACCCCTCTCAGTGACGAATTATTTTAAGCCAGAGTAAAGCAAAATAAATGAATTAGGCCACTGTGCATGAACAATAGCGTATACTTCAACCGGCCTGCAAATCCTCACAATCTGAACAGTATTCACTGTTCGGGCATATACTATTCGGGTGTTGCAGAATCTGACTGTATAGTAACCATCACGAAAACATACCTATACAATTTTGACCCCCTTAAACCCATTTTTATATAGTAAAACTGGGGTTTACAGAAGTATACATTATTTTTATCTCTGCTCAAAAACGTAACTCGTGGGTACTCGTTAGAACCGCCTTGATGAGGCGGTTCTAACGATTACCCACAATCTATGTTTAGAGCAGAAATATGAAAAATACCAGAATTTTTTATTTGAAAAATTTCATTTTTTTGGTAGTGAAATTTTCAATGTATTTGAATATGCGTGTTTTCGTAATGCGTTCCTCGGACACGGCACCCAGCAAAGACTGATCAGTCATCACTAGGTGCTCCTTGGTAAGCCAAGGATCCCGAGATAGTTCATTTGGACAGTAGAACCTCTTGTCAGGATGCACTTGTTGATGCGAGTCTTCACTGAGCGCACATGCCTGAAGGTCTTATTTCTCTGTGGCTCATATGCTCATATATTAACAGCGATGGCCTTGATTAGAATCGACACAATTTAATATGGCGATATACCCAGAATGCCACAAATATGGAACACAGCCCTAAAACAGTATGGTCTTGCCATTGGTATTACAGAGGGTTTTCTATTTCAAACTCTAGTAGACATATTTTAATGAAATATTAAGTCTAGGTTAAAATATATATTTTCAAACACATATGAAATTATACCATTCACGTTCTGAAAATCTCTATTTACTTTACCTGCTCTGTACTCAACCGGCGACCAACAAATTAGGACCCGTAAGTTCCAAAAGAAGGTGCATTTCGGATTAGGGGATTGCAGAAGCAGAAATCAAGAAGAAAAAAAAAACGCAGTTGGTCCAGTGTGTGCGCGCACGCATTAGAGAGAGAGAGAGAGAGAGAGAGAGAGAGAGAGAGAGAGAGACAGACAGACAGACAGACACATAGAGCATAACCTAATAGTTGAAAGGCAAATGTCTTGTAAAATTCTTACATAAAATCTAAAAGGGTCCGTTTGGAAACATAGACACACAAAAGAACGAAAGAAAATCGGAGACTCGGTTTTATTAAGTCTCTTCATATGCAACAATGTAGATTGCGAGGCTGCATACGCCCCCTAGCACTAGCTTAAGCGGTATTCAGTCAGTCTAAACTTACAAATTTATTTGGGGACATTGAAGCCTAGAATTAAAAGAAAATACAATCTGTCATCTTCACCGGACGTTCAATGATTTCCTCGCAAAACAGACAAATTATCATCATATTGAGTTTACAATTGGCGGTCTCTCCACTCTCACTTTGTTGACAATTAACGCTGACCGTGTTTCATACCGGCAGGTATTTACATCATACCACACCAGCCTGTATCAAACCACAAACACTTGGACCATCAAAAATGTCTTTTGATATGTTGACCATCAGACCGTAGTGACCGCTGGTCAACTTTCCTCCTCTCTCTGATCTCTGCAGGGAACCCTTACATCAAGTAGCCAGGGGCACTGAGCAAAAAACACATCACACGTCTCTATAGGGTCTCTATTTCAAATGAAGTGTTGTTGAAACGATAGGCCACCAGGGTGCTGAAATGCACCCTGAAAAGACCTGGAATTTCTATTCAATGTCGCCGTAATCAACACTAATGGGAATGATATGGCTAATCATTACCAGCTAACAAGATCTTCCCTCCATCCACTAACATCTTTTACAATTGACTGCCGCGACTAATTTGAACCGAAACGTCCGAAATTGTACCATCGAACAAGTGCGCCAAGAATCAGATCAGCCTGCGCATTCGCGTAGTCGGATCAGAATCTTCAGTGGGTGCATTTTGGATAGTAAAGGATGCAAATTTACTTCATGCGCTCAACGAAGACTCAAATCAGCCTGCGCATCCGCGCAGGCTGATTTGAGTCTTCGTTGAGCGCACTTGCAGGAAGGTACGTTTTCCGTAATTGCGGTTCATTTATCCTTTTATTCGTGCCGTAAACATTAGCTCCTGGGGCGAATCTGTCGTACCTCAGTACCTCGCCTATTTACACCGCGGACGCCTTACCTGGGCTTTGTTACTGCTGATCATTTCACGTCTTCCGTAAGTAAGTGACGTAATTATATCTACAGGTTTGACGCCATTTTAAACGCATTGCCACCTCGGTCTTCTTCACAGCGATCGATTATGTTTGTGTTTCCGGTTGAAGAGAAGGGTTGTCTCCTCTTACGACATGTGATGAAGTGTTAATTACATACTAGTCAAGTTATGATGCGTAAGGAATTTTCGTCTTTTGATGTTATGTATTAGGGTGAATAAATACATCTGAAAGATTTTGTTTCCATTTTGCAAAGGGGGACAACGTTTGCAGACAAAGCTACCTCCACATCATTTCAAACGTTTCAAAAATGGAGGCGCCTCTTAAAGAACAAAACAAAAAAAAACAACAAAAAAACAAACAAACATTGCTATCAAAGGGAACGGAATCATTCTTTTCAGATCAACACTACCCCACTCAAGACCTCAGTAAGAAGGGAAGAAAATATATTCAAGCCAAAATTATTTCACTTGATATAGTATCCGTTTCCCAATAGACCTGAATTCGAATATTTAAAAGATTGCTTTATTTCGTTACCGAATGATGCATTATGTTACTTATGTACTTGAATAGATTAATTCGATGATAATGATGAAAAAAAAAAAAAAAAAAAAAAAAAAAAAAAAGACATGACCAAACTAATAATAATCGATTGATTACAATAGAGTACGTACATAAAGAAAATAAATGAAACAGATTTCTATGTTTTTTATAAACTTAAAAAAAAATGGAATAACAAAATAGAATAGAAAAAATACCTCAACAAACGTTGGTAAATGAATGAATAGTAAAAATTATAGTAAATAAAGTAAATAATTAGTGTAGTAAGGTGTAATGCACAGTAATGTTGTAACTGCGGATTTTCGTTCTCTTCTCGTCGTGGTTGAAGAATAAACTATTGAAGAGGAAACTAAAATAAAACTGCCACCGGGACAATATTTTGACAGGGGCACCACATCCAGTTTTGTGGTAACTCTGGTGGAGACATTAAACTGAGAGGAAATGGTTAGTTAAATGTTTTAATTGATATGCCACAGTTCGTGCGATAACAGGAAGTATCAATATTGATTCTTCTCTCCATCCGAAATATTTGCCTTTCCTGCGTCTATTGTATTTCTCTATTGTCCCTCCACTCGCAACAGTGGGGTAGTGAAAATACCTTACAAAAATATGTAAACATTTTATATCAACAGAACGATATGAATCGCAACGTAAGAAAACGTACCTTCAGACATGTGCGCCCAGCGAAGATTCAGATCAACCTGCGCATTCGCGCAGTCTGATCAGAATCTTCACTGGGCGCAGTTTGGAAGCTAAGAATACAAAGTGCCTTCATGCGGACAACGAAGACTCTGATCAGTCTGCGCGGATGCGCAGGCTGATTTGAGTCTTCGTTGGGCGCATATGTCAGATGGTACGTTTCTGACGTTTGGGTTCATATAAAGAAAACAATCACGACCAACTGCAGAAATGTCACCGAACGTTTTTGTCTCTTTGTGGTCACCATAATGGACAAGGTCGATTTTAAAGATTTTTAGTTTATATTTAAATTTTCGAGGCTTGGTTGAGTAATGGAATAAAATGAAACATTTCAACCATTTGAAGAAATTTCTGTCAATATTTTCATTCTTCAGTCTTCACCGCAACCGAGTTTTCCCCAAGGCTGTTATTACTCACAGGTACTTGACCATCAATAGAGTTTTTGACTGAAAATCTATTTCGGTAAATTAAAGTAACTATTTCTGGGTGTGGTGATGTCTACTAATAAAGTTCGGTTATAAACTTTTGTGAACTAGTAGAAGATTTAACCCATTTTAGACTGAATTAACTCCGCACACTTTATACTGGAAGGGTCAGATTTCAGTTTTAGGTATGTCAGGCTATGTGATTTAGATATTCCTAGAGAAAAATGGCTACTATTTGCAAACGGTGGGATTCTGCGGTCTGCACTGTTTAGCTTTTTGGCGGTCTCCAGATTAAAATGGGTTGATCTGCGTAACGAAGTAATAGCAGCAGAAGCGTAATAATCATCACGAAAACATACCTATATAATTTTGACCCCTTTAAACCCCACTTTTATATAGTAAAACTGGGGTTTACAGGGGTATATATTATTTTTCTTATTTCTGATCAAAACATAGATTGCAGGTACTCGTTAGAACCGCCTCGCCGAGGCGGTTCTAACGAGTACCCACAATCTATGTTTTGAGCAAAAATATGAAAAATATCGGAATTTTTTATCTGAAAATTTGCTTTTTTTTTTTAGGTGAAATTTTCTATATATTTGAATAAGCATGTTTTCGTAATGAATAATAATAATAATCCATTAATACCATTAGCTCATTACATTAACAAGTCTATGAAATATATTACCTCATGTTCCTTCGGTAGGTGTATAAAAACAGGGGTGGGGTATTATTAGCCAAATTTTAGAGTTCAGGGCCCAGTTGTTCAAAACTAACGACCTCGTCAGTTAACGTATCGTTAAACTTTGATCATTAGATATGGCATATACGCTAATGTTGTTGCATTTGCAAAAGCTACTCACAGTTTTTCAGCACAAATACCTGTGAATTAGATATTGTGCTTACTAGTAGAGTTAACATTTTGACCACTAACGAGCTCGTTAAGATAACGATGCTTTGAACAACTGGGCCCTGGGCTTTATAAAACAATATTTGTACTTGTTTTATTCCTATAAACCCTTTGAGCTACACCTATCTATCTTAACGGATTTGATAACACTTTAAATTAGTAAATGGACTCTTACAACTTCTGAGTTGACATTTTTGGGGTTTTATAGAATAAGTAGCATCCTAAATATATGAGTAGTAATTCTGGCAAAGGCCTATTCCTTGGTGATGTATATCACAGTAGATGCATACTTCCTGCACCCTTACATATGGAACAAATTACTAGCAGTTTAAGCTGATAACAGCTAGCATTCTACGAAAATCTACATCGGGCCATCATCGGCCCGTCAGCTACCCTGACGGGCCGATGACGGCCCGATATAGATTTACGTAGAATGCTGACTGGGTATGTGTTGTGGTCTTTCCTGGATATTTTCATTTGTATTTCTATAGATCTACGTGTCTAGTCTGATGAAGTTTGCCAACAAATATATATATATATATATATATATATATATATAATTACCCAGGAAATCACACAGTGACGAAGCACAGCCTTTCCGAAACAGAGACAGAAGATGAGATAAGGAAGAAACAATGACAAGACACAAAGGCACAGTTGCAATAACCGATATATAAACAAAGATGAACTGCAACAGAGGAACAGCCTCGGAACGGTCAACTAGGGAATGTGGTAAGTAGTAGTTATGGTCATGGTACCCAAGCAACATAATCCAAACTCATAAATCCGTAAACGAATGACGAACCAGAATGTTCAGACCAATAGACATGGACTCCAGAATAAAGGATGTAATCAGGAGTCCGCGGATAGCAAGCATTACTTGGTAAGTAAGCGTTATCCACCATGCCCATAGGCCTGAACGAAGGAAATGTAGGTAGAAGTGTATGTCCGGGATTTCGAAAGTCTACTTATGGCTCGTCATTGGCAAAAACATCAGAAACAATTCTGGAAACTGTCACACTGTAGGGATTGACCAGATCATGATGTCTCCCATAGAACTTCTTAAGTGTTGCTATCAGGAATTTTTTTTTTTTTTTTTTTTTTTTTTTTTTTTTTTGTTTTGTTTGTTTTTTTTTTTATACCCCTGGCTCAATAACTTTGTAGTGAGCATTTTCCCACGCTCCATGAAGTCCTGCTAATTTGAACAGGCTCTGGCATAACGGATTAACTGTGATACGTAAACGCCGTATGCTGGTACAGAAGGGATATTACTGCTCAGGAATGGAAAGTTAAAATGGGAAAATTGAAGTCATCCCGTTTGTCGTAAAGCCTAATAGTAAGCTTTCCATTGTCAATGTAGAGTTAACAATCCAAGTATGAGGAGGAGGCTGCAGTCTCCGTTGCTTCCTTTATTTAAAGTTCACGTGGATAGATAAATTCCAAATACGCTGCAAAGTCTGTGCTTTTAGAGACAATACATAATCTATATATCTGTAGGTGAAACTGAATTGCTGTGCAAGATGTTTCTTGCCTGCTTTGAGGAGATTTTGTACAAACTTCTCCTCATACAAACAAGTCGGCAAGCAATGGAGCACAGTTAGTACCCATCGGAGTACGGATTATTTACTGAAATATCCGTCCGCCGAACTCCACAAAAATATTGTCGATTAGACATTCCAGCATTTTTATTGGATCGTAACCTTGCCTTTATCTCCTGAAGCAGCCCCAGACATTAACATCAGAAAGAATACAAAAGAAATGAAAGCACAAACAAATAGACAACAGAAAGAAATGTAGGCAGACATTGAAGAAGTTGACCAAAATCATTCACACGTACACACATGAAAGTCTACAATATCATCATCTGTCAAGGAATATTTTGATATATTTCTGTTTTCTTTGACCATAGCTGATGCAGTGATAACTCGGGATACTTTAGTATCGCATGTTAAAAAATTACATTATAAAACCACAGGGTTTTATTTATTAATATTACATTGTCGTTTGTTCGTCGTTATTTTGGCCATCAAAGTCACTTTTGGAGTTGTTTTTGTGTGTGTTCGTAGAAGGCTGATGACTAGATTATAAAAGTAATGAGTTTTAGTAATATCTTTGCCCTGACGAATCTGCCACAAATTGTAAATATAGATCCGAAGATGATAGGTAAACTGACTTTTCTACTGCAGTTATGGTTGTCTTCTTTCTGTTTGGTTACACATGTTCTCTGTTTTTCAAAGACAAAAGATGCTTTCTGAAGAGACATGCTATAATTGATACAATCCATTGTAATGGGGTTGCAAAATTCTTACAAAACGGATTGATTGCCTTATAACAATGTAAAATGGGCAGTGCAACCCGTTATGTAAAAAGGTTGCAAATCGTGATTACAATTTGCAACTTTATTACAAAATAGGTTTTATCTAACTTTATTACAAAATGGGTTTTATCTAACTTTATTACAAAATGGGTTTTATCAATACTATACTGAACATTCTTGAGCAACACTGTCCTAAGAATCCGGCAGAATGTTCAAGGCATATAGGAATGCTGTCGGCGTGTCTTTGTAGCATTTCTTCTGTCAACCCCTGGGAGAATTTTTTTCTATTCTCATTCTCCCTGTAGAAAGTTTCTTTGGCATTTCGAATATATCAGGACTGCTTTATCTGGGTGTTGTCTTGCCACTTGATCTTTAGTAATTTTCCCAGGAATCTTGTGTTAAGTGGTTATGCCTTTTGACATGTAGCGGGTAGACTGTCCGCGTCTTACAAGCATATAGAAAAAATGACAGTACCACAACCTTGTATACTTTCACTTTTGCATTCATTTGGATTCTAATTTGGCTTCCATAAAGCTAGCTTGAGCTCCCCAGCTCCACCTTCCCCCCCGACACACACACACATTCCCCCCTCCCCCCCCCCCCCCCACCACACACACACACATCCCCATTCGTAATTTATTATTGACCATTCAAAAGCGGTACTTTCTTTGTGGTACGTTTTGTTAAATGTTTTAAAAGGTTTCATTTACAAATGTTTTTTTTTTTCTTTTAACAATTATGCAAGTTAAAGATATATTTAGTTAAGTTTGGGAAACAGAGTTGCCACCTTTTTGGGAAAGGGCTACCAACTCTGCTTGCCATGTTTTGTTTTTGTGGCTGTTTAATTGCATTGGTCTGTCTTTCTCTTTGATGTTGAGAACTTGATGTGGATCTGATTGTTTCACTTCCTCAGTTCACTTCTTTGCTTTGACATTTCTTGCAAATTGTCTCCTTAGGAGACAATTTGCATGAACTATCAAGCCTTATTTTCTGAGACAAAAATAACAAAACTGTCGTCACTTTGCCATCAGCTGAATTAGCCGAGAGAGTGGTAAAGATTAAAAAGGAAGGAATAAACATTAATAAAAGTCCAGTTTCTAAAATTATAGAATAATTATGTTAAGGCTCTTTTCTAAATCCACTCAACTGCATACCAGTGTGTGTAGAATTTCCACGCATACAGTGACTAAATTGGTAGTATGGCATCTCCTGACGCCTTCTATTAGCGGATAATGAAAAGAATGCATCGTCTTTCGGCTTCGGGTGTTCACCAGAGAGCCCATCTCCTCAGGATGAATATCCCACTTAACTCTCCTTCGTGGAAGTCACCGTGGTCTTTCTTCATCGACAATTTCTGTTTCGTCGCTGAAACCGGTCTCATGGAAAATAAAAGGAGTACTGGAATTACGAAAACTTTCGGATTACACGAGTGTTTTCTATTGTCTTAATCTTGTTCATTTTGAATTTATATTATCATTTGTGTGATAACTTTATATTGAATAAAAGATTTTTTTTTATTTCATCAGCTAATTATGGTTAGTTCATCGTTATGGTTTCGTCACAAAACAAGTACGAGCCATAACCATATCGTAGTTAGCAGTTTCTTGCCTGACAATGACAACGTAAGTATAATGCCTTCTTTACAATATGATCTGAAAATTTGGCAATAGACAATATCCAGCTTAGGAGCGAAACCAATCAAAACAAAGTGTTTTAGTTTCCTTATCTACCAGTCATTATGAAGATTTTACCATAACACCTGTTTCAGCGACGAAACTAAAATTGCCAGTGTTGATATACCACAAAGAGAGGTTCATCCTGCAAACCTGGACTGGTCTCTGGTGTACCTGCTGGGATGCGAACTCGTAGCGTAGTCAGAAACAAAAACAAAGTAGAAAAAAACGTGTCTGGTAATAAAATAATGTATAATGAAACCTTGCTTTAATTATGCCGATATGAAAAAAGGTAATAGCTAGCTGTTTTCGGGCAGATTATAGTTAAATAACAGTTTATTAATCATTACCACTCTATGGGCAAATTCAGCAGACTATAAACTAATGATATTCTTATTTTTGCTTTTCCCAGAAAATAGGATTTGGCATTGCATGCAAATTGTCTCCTAATGAGATAATTTGCATGCAATGCCAAATCCTAGGAGACAATTTGCATGAAATGACAAATCCTATTTTCTATAAAAAAACAAAACAAAACAAAAACAAAACAAGCAAATGTTTCAAAACGTTTTCTGCTTAATTTTTATCCAGCATGCCAAACATCAAAATACAGGCAACGCCCCAGGTTTATCAATAAAACTAAAATGGTGAAAATTGAGAAAAAAAATGCATAGCCCGAAAAAAGGGTCCCTATATTATTTGTACCCATCAAACATGCACATCACCATGCGTGCTCTCGCAGTTCAAATTCAGCTGGGTCTTCGTTATCCATTTTCAGAATCATTAGATACAGCAGAATATATCGAAGAACAGTGGAGATCCTAATCATCCCGCGTATCCAGGCCTTCGCTGCTCGCCGGTGGCATAAGGTCCTTTTTCTGTTGTTGGTAATTAAATGAAGTGACTGGAATGTAGTTAGATTAATTACGGAATAAGGTGCTGGGAAGACAAAAAGACACATGTTCCCACCCTTGAATTATTAGACAATTAAAGTGACAATCTAGCATAATCCTTAGTTTAATAATTATTTCGAATACGGTACCAGTTACTGATAATCTTCGTTATATTTCGAGCAGAGGACGACCATACTACCGACGACCGTTTACAGTGACGTGCTAAAATCGAGCATTGATAAAATTAATTGAAAAGGGAAAAAGTAACCCCAACATCAACGAACTTCTAATCGATCTAATGAATTTCACGGCCATAAAACGGGCGGCGTAATCATGAGTGGTCTGTGCGCATGCATGATCGACGGTTCCATAGTACCGTTTTGCTTCTCGTATTGACTTTTGCTTTGGGTAAAGGAGAATGCACCGCACCCCACCCACCACTCCCTTAGTTCAGTCCCCCTTGTCGCGTTTTTTTTTTTTTTTTTAGAAAATATAGCTTGACAGTTCATGTAGATTGTTTTTATGGGGATGTCCTGTCCTATTTTCTCAAGAAAAAAAAACAAAAAAAAAACAAAAAAAAAAACTAACAAAAAAAAAAAAAAAACAAAAAAAAAAAAAAAAAAAAAAAAAAAAAACAACAACTGTAAAGTGTCTTCTGGCACTTTCATTCCAACCCATTTATGCCGAATGGACTCCTCTGCCAACTCTTCGGACAGGTCACTTCCTATATAAGGGACGCCTGGTTAGTTTTCTTCTTATTTATTAATACTCTGTTTTACAGAAATCCTTGTATTTAATGCAAACAGTATAGACCTGATCAGACGCCGCGGTCTGTGTCATCTAATCTGGGTCTACACTGTTTGCAAACGTCCCTTTTTATGGGACGCAAGGCATAAATGGGTTAAGGGTGGAATTCCGATAGGTAAGTTGTTCATACAATCTGTTAAATCGTGTTTTACATTTCCTAGTCTACTCTCGCCTTAGGAAAAGGAATCTTCGAAGCATATGCAAACTGCAAAGAGCGAATACAATTTTCAGCGGTATACATCTCTACAACCTGACACATTTCCACATTTAATCAACCTGACCATTTCCTTCAGCCCCACAGAAAACAAAATAGCTTGATGCATCACGAAAACATGCCTATATAATTTTGACCCCCTTAAACCCCACTTTTATATAGTAAAACTGGGGTTTACAGGGGTGTACATTTTTTTTCTTATTTTTGCTCAAAAACATAGATTGTGGGTACTCGTTAGAACCCCACAATCTATGTTTTGAGCAGAAATAGAAAAATATGACTTTTTTTTATCTGAACATAATTAGTTTTTGGAGGTGAAATTTTCTATATATTTGAATAGGCGTGTTTTCGTAATGGGAACAGGTAAAGCCGCGATAAGATTGTGCACCATCAGTCTGTTCTGCGCGCTTTTCTGTCGCCGCATGTACCATGTAGACATTTTTTCCTCATGGAGCAATCATTTTTGTACATTACAAAAACACGCCTATTCAAATATACTGAAAATTTTACCACCAAAAAATGAAAATTTTCAGATTAAAAATTCTGATATCTGTCATGTTTCTGCTCAAAACACAGACTGTGTGTACTCGTTAGAACCGCCTCATCGAGGCGGTTCTAACGAGTACCCACAATCTATGTTTTTGAGCTGAAATAAGAAAAATAATGTATACCCCTGTAAACCCCAGTTTTACTATATAAAAGTGGGGTTTAAGGGGTCAAAATTATATAGGTATGTTTTCGTGATGGCTGATAAGCACCGCACAAAAAATCTTTAAGCCATATGTGAACGATGGGAAGGCATTGCGTTGCATCGACGTTGATGCGACATTGTACGTTAAAGGTCATATGTCCGCTGTTACGTTATGGATGATATGATGTCATTCTTTACTGTGTATGACAGACAGTTTTTGCATTTAACAATAATTTCTATGTATTGTGGACAGAAAAAATAGACTTGGTCCTGTGAGCTGTGCAGATATAAATGCATATGCATGGATTAATTTCATGTTATTTTCAATATTGCTGTAATTTGTGGTAAATATAATGATTTGTCGTTCTAAGAACAGAACAGAAGAAATGTCAAATGAAGAAGCTCATTAACGCTCTTTTTACTGGGTAAAAATTTCAGCATGCAACATTTTGAAATATTTTTTCTCATTTTTCCTAAAATATAGGTCTTGACATTTCGTGTATATTGTCTCCTGAGGAGACAGTTTGCGTGAAATTTCAAAACCTATTTTCTGGAAAAAAAATAAGAAACATATCAATTTGTCGTCTGCTGAATTAACCCAGAGAGTGGTAAAGGTCAATAACGCCTAATTTCCTGTTTCAATTTTCTCAAGCTCTGTCGCAAAATTGCGACATGCGGAAAATTTCAAGTACAAACATCTAATCATAGAGCTTGGACGCGAAAACTGCGAAATAACATGCGAACGGGCATGTGAACAACGGAAGTCCCATCTAGCGCAGTCTGATCGGGGTGTCCGCTGTTCGCCGACTTACAGAAGCGTTGGATGCTGTGAAATACACAGGCGAAGAGCATGTGATTTGATTGGCTCTTGCTGTTGCGCAGGCTGATATTTTTGAGCCATCTTCTTTCGCATGTCAATAAGTCCATTTTTCTTGTCTTCGTCTCAATTATATTCAGCCTGTTTGTCCACGTAACAAGCCCTGTTTGCCTGATTAGACTCTATAATCAAATCATTGGAGCAGATTCTTAGATATTTAATGAGAAATCTTCTTCAATTTAGCTCCTCCTTCTACTTCCTACACCCAGCTATATATATTTGAGCCGCGTCAAGCGAAAAAGTCTTCGAGCATGCGCAAAATGTGCGAATTCTCATCATTCTGCACATGCGCAAAGTATCATCCGGGCATTTGTTCTCCATTGAAACATAGTATACAATGATTCTGTTTGCGGACAGCGAAGGCCCTGATCAGACTGCGTGAATGCGCAGTCTGATCTGGGCCTTCGCTGTCCGCATATGCCTAATGCACGCTTTCGCTTGACGCGGTCAATTTATGATTCCCATATTGAATGAAAATTATAATATTTTGTACAGAATTTAATGTGTAAATCAATATTTTTCGATTTCATCAGCGGAGGTAAAAATCAGAAAAGTGAAGATGAATGGATCGATAGTTAGGATTTAGAGCATGTTAAAATAATGAATGGAGTCATCTTTGACACCCCATCCTCATCTGCCTCGGCAATCCTTTCTGGTTTTGTGAAAATATTGAAAACGCGGCACAGAACACACACCTGTTTCACTTGACATATTTTATATGTTGAAATCCACACGTATTATATACTGTTATACTTTAAACATTATTAGTATTTCTTTTTTCAACTAACCCACACACATTGACAAAGCAAATGGGCTTAAATTAAAGAACAAGTCTGGTAAGGCGATAAAGTATCCCAATATTTAAAGTTAACGCGGTATTTAAAGCGAATGAACAAACTTTATTGGTGGGAATTGCATGTTCTAGTGCACCAAATAATGTATGGGATAGTAGAAGCTAAAATTAATTTTAAAAAATATAAATATAAAGAGGAAAATTACTGAAACTAAATAAAAGTACGGGAAGCATTAAAATCAAATAAAACACACACACACACACACACACACACACACACACACACACACACACACACACACACACACACACACACACACACACACACACACACACAAACAAAAAAAAAACAACAACACAATTACACAAAATGTTCGATCACCTCTTGTTTTTAACATTTTTTGGTTTAGAAAGGATGGTATTTGTCATGTAACTCCCAGCTCCACCCCACCTAAAAACAAAGACATATAGAAAATAATGACCATTTGCACAAGTGTGAAACTCTCGAAGGTGAAAAGAAGTTTTAATCGATATATGGGGGATGGTTAGAAAATATCCGTTCTCGAAAACCGTTAAATATTTTTTTCAAAACATCTTTTCTAAAGTATTCCCCACCTACGTCTATGAAGTTTTTGTGTTCCCCGCGCAAACCATTAAGTAGACCTTCTGCCGAGGTAGCTGATTTACAGCTGAAATCCAAGCCGCCCTGGTCTCACATTTGTTTCCAGCGAGCCTTTTTGTTCAGTTCTGGAATAAAATAGGGGGTGGGGAGGCAAAGTCTGCCTGTACGGAGGGTGGGACAACAAATGCCAACAAATGCCACTTAAAGGAGTTGATAAGTTCTACTGTATATGAGGCAGTGAGAGAGGGGACAGAGTTATGCAAAAGAAGTACATTTTTTTTTCTGGGCTAGACTGGGACGCAACTTTTTTCACTTCTTTTTTCTTTTGAGTTCTGCTTTTTTTTTTCTTTTTTTTTTCAAAAATTACTTCTGAATAATATCTAGCAGTCACAGTTCGACTTTTTGGCATGAAATGAGCCAGACACGTGAATCCCCAAAAAGCAACCAGCATATCTTGCTAGCAGATGGAGACAGCTTAAACTTCTTGGGCGGTGGGGAACCAGCTCGTTTTCACTGCTTTGACTAAGCTTTTGTTTCAGGTTCAGCATAATGAACCCACATTTCATCCCCAGTAACAATACAGTTCAATACTTATTTTCATCGTCGTTAAAACGGCTCAAATGTTGTTTTGCTATGGTCACCCTGGATGCCTTTTGGTCTTCTGTCAGCTGTTTTGGCATTTAACTTGCTCATTCCTATTTTTCGTGTAAAATCTGATGTGCCGACGCTTTACCAATGCTAATCTGATTACCTACCTTGTGTAATGTCACTGTGATCTTTCTTGACAAAAATCTCAACATTCGCGGGGTCAGTGCCTCAACAGGCCTCCCTGGCCTCGGCTTAACTCACGCTTGTCCTGTCCTCCCTAAACTGTGCAACCCAGCTATAAAAGTTGAAAGGGCTATGCAGGCTTTAGAAAAACTTTTATGCAGCATTTGAAAATTGTGATAAGGTTTTTTACCCTCTAAAAGTCGGAATTATATTAGAGATCTCTGTTCCTTCAGTTTAGAGTCCATGGCAGCCCAAACACATACCTTGTTACAATGCTCAAAACTTCGTGCACACATACTTCTCACTAGGACCGATTTATAGGCGATAAAATGTAGTTTTCGCTGATGTATAGTATGTGTAGGTAGCTGCACGTGGATAGACAGGAGCATGAAAAGAACGGATATTTTCCGACCGCCAATCGTATTCGTTGCTTTTCCAACTAAAACCAGTGTACGTAAAGGTGCGTTCCCAGTGCGTGTGCGTGTGCGTGTGCGTGTGCGTGTGTGTGTGTGTGTGCGCGCGCGTGTCTGTGTGTGTTTTACAAGAAACAACAGAGATGACCCAATGCATGTGGGAAATCGAAGGCCTAGATCAGCCTATCCAATAGGATGGTCTATGGTGTTCGTTAATCGCTTTCACAACCATTGACTATGCATTTTAAAAGCAATTGAATGCAACCAGAGAGAGAGAGAGAGAGAGAGAGAGACAGACAGACAGACAGACAGAGAGGGCCCTGCATGGATCCACAAAGTGATCTGGTCATATGCAGATTATATTGTGCGTAACGCAAGAAAAGGACCCTTAAGGGGACTGGGTACACCTGGTAATATTTCATGTTTTGCAAGGGAGGACTTTAGCGACTTCCTGTTTGCTTTCCTGTACAAAAACATCCCTTCTGACAAGGAGACTACTCTAAAAGGAATAACTGTTACCACAAGTGTTTCCTTTTAGAGTAGACTCCTTTTTCAGAAGGAAACAAAAACAGCGTTGCCTACCCTGAAAAACGCATGAATTTCCCTTAAACAAAGACCCAGATCAGCCTACTATTCTGGGTCTTCGTTATCTACTAGCAGGATTAGTGGATCTGCAAATGTATGGAAAACAGCTGAGAAGTCCTGGTGCAGACTGCGCAGATGCGCAATCTGATCTGTTCATATGTATGGCATAGGCTTCTCTTCTCAACTTGCATATCATAACAGTGGTCTGGCTAAATATTTGAGCCTCAACAGCAGAAAACGTGCCTTCGGACACATGCGTCCAGCGAAGATTCAGATCAGCCTGCGCATTCGCGCAGTCTGATCTGAATCTTCACTTGGCATATTTTTTTAGTCAAGAATGCACAAGTTCTTAATGCTGACAACAATGACTCTGATCAGATTGCGCGGAAGCGCAGGTTGATTTGAGTTTTTGTTGGGCGTACATGTCATAATGTACGTTTTCTGACGTTGCGGTTTATTATCATCTAGGAGGTCTTTTCTGACATCTAGTGCCAAACTAAGGCCCAGAGCTAACCAGATGGTGGACAGATGAACCGTCCATCTACTTGAGTGTATTTTCTGGAAGAAATATTTCTTCCAGAATTCATTTCTACCGTAGGGAAGTTCTCTAAGAATTGCTTAGTTCTACACTTCAAGTCCATTTACAATCTTATCAAAGAAAGTTGCAAGTTCTGTCAATTTTTCAATCACAACTACAAACGCTGAACACGTGTTGTGTCGCCGAGTTAACACTACAGCAAAGCGCATGCGTGGCTCAACACGTGATGCATTGTATCGCACGTGCCGGTCAAAGTCCTCGACATAAGGCTTATGTCGTTATAGAGTTTCTTCTTTTCACATCAAATCTATCTGAATTAAGTACGTTGACTTTTCTCGCTAATAACCGGTCATAAAACTAATTAGGCAAAAATGCCGCTTGTCGGAAAACATCGATTTACTAATAGAATTCTAAAACCAAACATTCAATTACTACTTGGTTAAGATTTTAATCAATAAAATGAAAAATCTTAAACTTCATATTCTATATTTTATTATGAACCAGTTTGAATGACACAAATACTGATCTGTATCATGCAAAAAAAAAAAAAAAAAAAAAAAAAAAAAAGAAAGAAAGAAAAAAAAAAAAAGACATTTCACTGAGCAAGTGTGTTACAAATCTGCTCGCACCCATCAATCAGTATTGATGGGTCCGAGAAATCTGGAACTAGCATTATAATCTTCACTTATAAATCCAAGTAGTATACGAACATGTATACATTTTACTTTATAAGACACAGACATTTTTTCTCAGAATCTGCTTTTCTGACAGAGACATTGTATATCTCGTTACAATTTGAAAACAAACGCTGTGAACTGACGAAACAAAATACATTTCTTATCAGTTTTATCTTTTTGCAAAGCATCTGTGGCCTGCTTATGAAAAAAAAATACTGTTGTTTGAACATTCATTCAACTGATGATTATTTGCTTAAAAAAAAAACAACAACAAAAAAAAAAACAACTTCTTTCGACCTGTTTCACGCAATCTGAACTTAGGAAATAAGATTTGCTTTTCTTTTATGCTTTTTCAATGAAATACAGACATTTCTCAGTGAAATGGAATTCGATATTTCCATTGTTTCAAACAGTAAAAATACGATTTTCGAATATTCACTGTTTGGGGCTACTTTTATTTTCTTGAAATCGAATTTCTCATAAATTCTGGGTAAAAAACATTGCCAAAAAGTTTAAGACGTAGTATAATGTAAAGAGGTTAACGTCAGAACCGCTGACGCCACTTATCGCTCTGACGTAACTTCTTTTCTGCACGCGATGTCAGGCGGATTATCACTTACTGTCGCATTTTCTTTGTGTCGATTTCTTGCGTTGTTTTGCTTTAAAATTTATTTGGCCTCATTTTCAAGGTACACACAAAAAAAAAAAAAAAAAAAAAAAAAAAACTACCCAAAGTTATCCCCCCTGAACACGCTGAACAAGATCAAACCAAAATTGACGCGAAATGGCTAGGAAAAAAAGTTAATTTCCCGACGTAAGTATCGAAGAGTAGGTAAAAGTTATTGTGAATATAAACATAAAAGAAAGAGAAAAAAAATGTTGTTGTTTTTTTGTTTTTTTTTTTCAGTGTAGGATCAAATTTCATTTCATTTTTAATCGTGGCTTTTGCCACTTGTAAAAATACTACATTTGGTGTACATTCGGTGAAATAATGTCCTCTATTTCGATGCCATGCGTGCTATGATGGCAGACATTTCAGCTGTAGCTTGATTTTATGCAGTATTTTCAGGCAAGAGAATTAAGCACAAGTGATAGTATACATATTCTTCAATGCTACCAAATATGTCCTCATGCAAATATTTGTCCATAATTAACCCTTCGAAGCGGGTACATGACGTTTATACAACGTCGCCTTAAGGTCTATGCAACGTCACGACGTTGCATCGACCTTGATGCGACGTTGTATAAACGTCATGTGCTCGCTGGGTTTCATCCCTGCTAACCA
Source organism: Anodontia alba (assembly GCA_964016985.1). Classification (NCBI taxonomy): domain Eukaryota; kingdom Metazoa; phylum Mollusca; class Bivalvia; order Lucinida; family Lucinidae; genus Anodontia; species Anodontia alba. The sequence goes on from OZ024823.1 coordinate 137,512,787, forward strand.
TCGGAGATACATTTTCAAACAGTGTAGATCAAGGTGCGACGGCTCAATACGAGCCATGTCAACTGGATCTGCACTGGTTGTCACAGTATTCTTTTTATTTCTGACATCCCTTTAATTCTAAACAATGGACCTGTCCAAGTTTAAAAAACGAAAGATTCTACTTCAAAAACCCAAGGTAAAACTGGATTACCTGGTTGTTAACTTGTACCATTTTACACAATCTGGACTCGAACGTGCCTTTAAGAAGATCAAAATAATAAAACCTTTATATTATATGCCAGTTTGAGGATTTTTGTGTCTGGAAGACGCAGAACCTACACATTTGAATTAATCCCTAAGCAAAATTGAAGCAGACGGCATTTTATTTTGTATCAACATTTTAAGAGAAAATAAGACGGCATTTCATGTGAATTGTCTGCTAGGCAGATAATTGTCATGAAATGCCAAGTATTATTTTCTCTGAATAATTATTATTATAACAATTTGTTACGACAATTTTTTATTATTATAATTGTCGTCTGCTGCAGTTTTGATTAACGCTTTATAATGTAAAATGCTACTGCTGCTATGTTCACTGATAAGTAAGTAAGTAAGTAAGTGATAGTTTATTGAATAATTAATCGAGTAGCGCAATGTTTAAATCTGTCATCGAGATATATATGAATAGTACAGATCTAGACCAGTCAGCGAAGTAGCACAGGTCAGATGTGATTTTGCAATACATAGATATAGTCCATAGTATCCAGTGATCCTGTAAACGGACAACAAACGTGCTGATCAGCAGCGCGGATGCACATGCTGATTTTGGCATTGGTTGTGGACATGTGCCCCGAAAACACATTTTCTCATAGCACAGCTCTTATATCCAAGGGAAATGGATACATATTCGATCACTCTTTCTAAAGTGATTTTGTCTCCTTCTGGAAAGGGTTCTATTCTAAAAGGAACACAATTGCTCCTAAGAGGGAATAATTTCTTTCCTTTAAGAGTAGACCCCTTTTCAGAAGAAGATTGGTGTGCAAGAAGGCAAATAGGAAGTCACAAAAGTTATCCCACTTGTACAAAATGGCGGAAAATCTACCATGTGTGTCTAGTTCCCTTTATAGATTGCCTTTGTATGTTTAATGGACGTGGAATGCCTCCAGTTTTGTCAGAAATGACATAATTTCAGTCAGTTGCCCGCCTATAGGAACCATTCTAAAATTCTTTCGTGACTGTGGTGACAGTGCAAATAAAATACAGTCGCCTCCCATTATCTCGCAGTCCAAAAGACTCTGAAATACTTCGAGATATCTGTACCTCGACATATCAGATTTGCAGAAATGAGGAAAAATAAATCGAACAACTACGTTTCACAAATGAATATGTAATTTGACTCCTGAAATTAGAGACATATTGAAAATATTGTGCAAAAAAGAAATTTCCCCTCTTTTCCACAAGATTTTGTTACCTGTTGTTGGACTTACATGTAAAAAATGGGACCAGATTTTCACTTCCACATAAGCGGTTATTCGAGATAAACGAATTCGAGATAACGAGAGTCGACTGTATACACATTCTTCTACACGATAATACAAAAAATAATGCAGAATATTTTTATAGCCCTAACTTCGGAAAAGTTGAGGGAGGGGTGCATATTGCTTCTGCTTTGTTCGTTCGTTTGTTGGTCACACTTTTTCTTGTGTGCAAGATATCTCAGAAAGTATTTGACTTAGGGCTTCGATATTTGTCAGACTTACTGGGACTGATGAGCAGATCACCTGATTAACCTCTGGAGAAAAAAAGTCGGATTAATTTTATAAGAGTTGACCCCTTTTCAAGTTTGGCATTTGGCATTTTGTTGGGACATGCGTATAGTTGAGGGCATAGTGCTTTACACGCACACCCTTCTACGTACTTCAATATAAGTTTTATATCAGAAATGTGGTCCCAAATGTGTGTGTGTGTGTGTGTGTGTGTGTGTGTGTGTGTGTGTGTGTGTGTGTGTGTTTTCTTCGAGTTACTTACAGCTTTTTTTTATTTTCTTTTTTTTCATTTTAAGAAAGAATAAAAAAAATGTTTTCTGCACGTCACAGATTTCATATTTACAATCGATATTTCTTTGCCATACAGAAAAGTATGTCTGCAAAATCATTAAATTTTCAAAAGAAACATCGCTCATTCACGTTTTTTTTCTCACCAGTTTGGTGTCCTTAGTTTACCCCGACCGTTTCACTTGAGCCTCGACGTCAGAAAACATACCTTCGGACATTGCCGCCCAGCGAAAATTCAGATCAGCCTGCGCTTTCGCGCAGTCTGATCAGAATTTTCACGGGCGCATTTTGGATAGCCAAGGATGCAATGTGACTACATGCGGACAACGAAGACTATGATCAGACTGTGCAGATGTGAAGGCTGATTTGAGTCTTCGTCGGGCTCACATCTCAGAAGGTGCGTTTTCTCACGTTCAGGCTCATTTGACGAAAGAAAACTCATTACAATTTCATTGACAGCTCTTTTAAATACCAATACCTTAAAATCAAAGCGTTAATAGTGTAAATTTGCATCTAGGAAACACATACTCATAAAAATTCATGACAAGTTTCATCAATTCGTCAAATTTTCAATGCAAATAAAACGGCTCGCAGCAGACGAACGGGTCTATATTGTATCTGTACAAATACGGCTATGTGGCTTTGACGGCTGTTTGATCTTACAGACGCTTGCAGAAGTCAACTAGCAAAATGTAGTGACATTAATCTATTGTAGTCTTAGCAGGCAAAAAGAATAAATTTGCCGAAATATTAATTTACTCTGAAGCTGTTTTAAGGGAAAAGTCAATTTTGATACAAAGGTAAACAGAAATAAACGGCTTTACAACTTAACGTGGAAAATATGGCGATATGAATAATTTAGTGACAAATTATAATGCTTGTTATTGCTGGTGATTTTTTATGGCTATAAGCATATGGTCATAATAACTCAGCCATATTAATTGCAGCGTGAAGAAAAAAAATGAAAAGAATGATATTAAAATAACAACTTGGTTCTTAACCAAGAAAGAGCTCTTACATTTAAAGGGACTTAATACATTTGGTAGTTTTTTCGCCATTTTTACACGCGAGACAACTTCTGTCACTTCCTGTTTGTTTCCTACTATTCAAATCCCATTTGAAAAGGGGTCCACTCTAAAAGGAAAGAATTTGCTCCCAAGGGGAGCAAAGTCTTTTCTTTTAGAGTAGACCCCATTGGGAGCAAATTCTTTCCTTTTAGAGTGGACCCCAGGTAGAACAATTTTGCCCCCAATGAAAGCGTATCTCTTCCCCTTAAGGATTCAGGTTGGGTCGAAACGTGAGAACAACTTCGAAATTTAAGTTTCCCACTTCCAAAGTATAGCGAATTGCCATTCCTGTTTGTACGGTTTTGGAATATTAATTTTGTCTAGCGTATAGGAAGTTAAATCATTTATGTAAATTCCATTCGGTTGGAATATTTACTACTCTTATTAATTGTATGTACTTGATAACAGCATGAAAAGAAAGTGACACCTGTATATTATTTACATCACAGGACGAAAAATGATGCCGTAACTAGCACGTATCGTCCTGATAGCATGCCCCAGTGTCCCATTGGCCATTAGTATTGGGTCATCAGGGCTCTTTGTAGTCTTTATACCGCCGCCACACACGATGCCGATGCGGTTTCATTACGAAAACATGCCTATTTAAATATACTGAAAATTTTACCACCAAAATATGAAAAATTTCAGAAAAAAATTTCTGATATTTTTCATATTTCTGCTCAAAACATAGATTGTGGGTACTCGTTAGAACCGCCTCAGCGAGGCGGTTCTAACGAGTACCCACAATCTATGTTTTACAGCAGAAATAAGAAAATAATGTATACCCCTGTAAACCCCAGTTTTACTATATAAAATTAGAGTTTAAGGGGGTCAAAATTATATAGGCATGTTTTTGTGATGTATGTTGTTACGATGCATATCTGTGTGTATGTCTGCCGTTCGTATTTGGTTCACGTGCGATAACATGGATTTCGTTGAAACCTAATGGGTATCAGTATTGGTATGATCTTGTAAGATTGTTCTTGTATTATTTTGATAATTATTTAGGGAGTTGTGAATTCTGAAAATGTTAAAAACTGGTCTCCGCGCCATAACGTCCATATCTTTCCACCGATCCAAAAGAATTTCATGTAGTTGCTTAATGAATCAAGTCTTCAAGTCTTGACGTCAGTTATGGCCCCTAAAATTTTTATTTCTTTGCGATTACGAATTTCTTTTATGTAAACCAAACGCAATTCATACAAAGACTTGCTCAATCTGTTATATTTGGGAGAGGGTATCTTTTAAGCATTGCTTACTGACGTTGCCAGTGGCAGGATATTGTGCACTGCTTAGCAGGGCTTTTTCTCCACACGTACCGTATTTAATTATTCGGACAGACAGGTGTGAACAGTGTATTTCCAGATCAGATGCCGCAAAACATGGCGTCTGCTCAGGGTCTACTCTGTTTGCCACACGCCCAACATCACCCCGCCCCAAACTATTAACTGGGGGTTTCCCATATTATGTTTCCATCTAGTAGTATATATTGAGAGGATTCTTGGTTTTTCATAAACTAAAATGTCGTTATGTAATCTGTCATCTGCAAAACGACGCAACGATCTGTTTGTGGCACTAGGGGAAAATTGTGGATTTTTTTTTAACACCCTATTAAACCAAAATCCTTCTATCATAATTTAGAATTCTAATGTCATTGCTTTCCACATATATTAACCATGAAGTCTCCATAATCCAACCTATCCAACTGAATATGTATCCATGAGTAATTTGCTCAATGAAACCAGTTCAAATTGAAATTGATTCTTATAACCATGATGGAAAATCTGTCAAAGATGAAGTGCTAGGTTAGGCAGGAAGAATGGACAGTTTCTGACCGGATAATTCTAATGGACATGTAAGTTATTGAACTAATTTTTACTAAAACCTCTGACCTAGGACACAGGAATGTTAAGCATCCAGAAAGTTGTCATTCAAAGCATCCCCAGCTAAACCAACTTCTTAAGTGAACGTGATTTTAAATATCCCAACATAAAATACAGTGACATTCTTGTATATATATATATATATATATATATATATATATATATATATATATATATATATATATATATATATATATATATATATATATATATATATATATATATATATATATATAAAGCCTGTATATTCCATTCAAAACTATTTTCATTTCTAATAAGAATGCTTTATTTGTATGTTTGTATGTGTGTTGTCTGTCATGGTTTGTTTGTATTGTCTGTCATAGTTTGTTTGCTTTTTCTCTTGGGGTCACCGGTGGGTTGTTTTGTGATTATGGCTCTTATGGATATCTATGTTATTTTTTATATCCATTGTTTAGACACATTTTTATTTACATATAAAATACAGTTTGAAAGAACTGAAAAGATTTCTACAGAGATATGCCTATTGAAAAAAAAAAAAAAAAAAAAAAAGGCAAAAACAAGTGTTAAAAGTCAAATGAATATGAAAAACGAAAACAAGCCTATTCAAATATACTGAAAATTTTACCACCAAAAAATGAAAATTTTCAGATAAAAATTCTGATATTTTTCATATTTCTGCTCAAAATATAGATTGTGGGTACCCGTTAGAGCCACCTCGAAGTACGAGTACCCACAATCTATATTTTTAAGCAGAAATAAGAAAAATAATGTATACCCCTGTAAACCCCAGTTTTACTATATAAAAGTGGGGTTTAAGGGGATCAAAATTATATAGGCGTGTTTTTGTGATGGCAAAAAAAAAAAAAAAAGCATGTGATTAAAGTCAAATGATCCATATATGAAAACTTGATTTAAAAAATCAAGTTTCTGAGATTGTCTAGTGGCATGTCTAGTGGCACTATGTTTGCAATAAGATTTATCATACATTAATAAATAATTCTATTCAATATATCCTTCGTGCAATCTTAGTATTGTGAATTTTAAAACTGGAAAAATAGAAAATAAAAATTTTTGAACTCTTCTGCTTTTCATTTTCTGTTTTACTACACTTGGAAGTTTTGCACCATCAACAGCATCATATGGTGTCAAAATACCTTAACAGGATTGGTTGGCCTTCAGTGTTCCCTCATATGGACCCTGTATCATAATATCAATTAACCTGTTCCAGTCTAAAATGATCAAACTACTGTAGATGGGACATAAAATCAACAAATATCTTTCTAGTCACCAAGTATTTATTATCTAGAGTGTTTATAGTACAGGGTTGATTATTCCACTTCACACATTGCCTACCCCCTCTTGCTGATTTCACACCTGGCTGACTTTGATTGACATGTGTGGAAGTGCTATAGTGAGAGTTTTCAATGACACTCACCTGAGGTCATACCTGAAACTGCTGTAGCAGTGATCATATTTCCAGATAAGAGGGTATCCACATAATATTTTTCTTATTTCTACATAAAAAGATATGTTGTGGTTACTCATTAGAAGCACCTCACTGAGGTGCTTCTAATGAGTACCACAACATATTTTGGTGGAGAAATAAAAAAAAAAATATCAACATTTTTTTGTTTGACAAAAAAAGCATCTTATCTAGAGCTGAGTAATTGAGGCCTTCCAGGGGGAAAAACAACCATGTTACAAATATGAACATCAAAGACCTCGACCGACCTGCTCTTTCTGGCAGGATCTTTTTCTTGCTACTGAAATTTTACAAGATCCAACTGTTTTATAGATGGCCAGCTGAAACTGACCAGACAGAGAGGACAGGTCTGGGTCTTTGAGGTTTAACAGCATGCTGGGTACAAATTGCAGTAAAGAACATTTTGAAATATTTTTTCTTACTTTTCCCAGAAAATAGGCTTTGCTATTTCATGCAAATTGTCTCCTAAGGAGACAATTTGCATGAAATAACAAATCCTATTTTTTGAGGGAAAAAATAAGGAAGTATGATTTGTCATCTGCTGAATTTGCTCTTAGTGTGGTAAAAATAAATATCCAAAATCATTTTCCCCTTAAGTGGACCCCAATTACAAGTATCAACACCTGGACCAGTTGGGTATCACAGTTATAAGGAGAGTAAAAAACTTGTTTTTCATCAATATTAGAAGAAACCCTGAGTAGCAACCAGGAGGCTCACAAAGATACAGGCCACCATATGCATCTGTATAGTCAGACCAGGAGACACACAATATTTCAAATACCATATTCTGGGACATCTTCACACTTACCATGCTATGGGGAAATTCTGCAGACACAAAACTGACAATATTTCATTTTATTTTTTACTGTAAAATAGGTTCTGACACTTCATGCAATTTCTCTCCAATGAGACAATTTGCATGAAATATTAAATCTTATTTTCTAGGAAAAAGAAGGAAAATATTTCAAGATGTCGTCTGCTGAAATTTTACCCAGCATGCAAAGTGTTAATCCATTTTATTCTGGAGACCCCAAAAAGGGTAATTGGCAAACAGTGCTGACCCAGATCAGATGCCACAGAATGCAGCATCTGATCAGGGTCTCCACTTATTGCAAATAATTTTTCTGTTGGAATATCTTAAGGACATAGACTCATATACCTAAAATTGAAATTCCAATACTCTACCTCTTTATAACACAGTTTGTTATAACACATTTTTGGATAAAACAAGTTCAAAGATGGATCCTAAAAATGTATAGTTTATATTGAAAAATGACCATAAATGGTAATTTTTCAACATAATCTATACATTTTTGTTTGGCTATATTATAGTTGTTTAACTAACAGGTTTATGCTATGGATCCCAACAATAGTGTTATAAAGAGGTTGTGGTGTATTTAGTTACGGGGGAATTCATTCATTTTAAAATGGGATAGCTCCTTTCCACCCTTGATGGTGATTATTTGGTGTTTTATGCCTCTATCAACATCATTTAAGCCATAATGAGATGAATGTTACCATACCTGTCCTAATATTTCAGCAACCCTCCGGGGTGGTCGGGTGGTGCGAATGTGTCATGTATCTTGCATCACCGGGGCATCCAACTGATATTGGCTTACAGTTGGGCAAAGCCTGTTCTCCTTGTAGCAGGTAAGGGTTGAGGGGAAATGTTTTTATTTCTTCTATTTCTTCACTTTCATTCCTGTTCCTCTTTCTTCCCTGTCTCTCTCTTTCATCCCTTCTACTATCTCTTCTATCTCTTTTCTCCCTTTCTCTGGGAGACGACACAAAATAACCCACAAGGGTTGATGTGTCATTAAACCCCAACACAATCAGCAACCCTCTTTTACTACCTAATGATGTCTTAATATAGCTGAATGGGTGAAAATGTATAGATCGATAGATTCCCTGTTCTATAGCATCTGATCTTAGTCTACACTATTTGCTCAGGCCTGTCTATCTGAATGCATAGCACCAGGTAAGGCATTTTTTTAACTGAAAAGTATTAATAGTTTTCTTATTTCTCGACGAAAATATATGTTGTAGGTACTCATTATTAGCACCCCCGCAAGGCGCTTCTAATGAGTACCTACAACATATGATTTTGTCAAGAAATAAGAAAATATGTGGATACCCCCTTATCTGGGGCTATGTGAATGCTTAGGTTAAACACGGTAATAAGCATTATTTGAGCTGCATCAAGTGAAAACAATGTCTCTACATAACCTGATCAGGGTTTCACTGTCTACTTACAATCACTAGATAGTGCAGGATTTATCAGCACATAGAAATAGCCCTGATGAATGTGTGCAACTATGCAGAATATGACACAAATATATACATTTTACACCTACAGCTGACTCATAGTCACAGTGCTCAGTTTCACAAGCGCTACAGACAGACAGTTGAGCTGAGCTTAGCCAGGTATGATCTGGATCTTTACGCTTTGCATATGTCTCGAATACGCTTTTTAAAGGTGTCTTTGAGACATTTGCAAAGAATAAAGGTCTTGATCAGCTAGCGAAGGTGCACAGTCTGATAAGGGCCTTCACTATCTACTCATACATTCTACAACAGTAAGCAGACACCAAAAGCCATGAATAGACAGCATGGCTGTGTAGGCTCATCAGGGCCTTCACTGTATGCATATACGTACCCTGAAATCATGTTTTCAGACGGCACAGTTGAAATATGATGGTATAGTCAATGTCAATGATGACTGAAGAAAAACAACAATTGTTTGTACACAGGCTTTATTTTCATCTGTAACATAGTCTGTAACATGAGAAGCATACCTTCTGACATGTGCACCCAACGAAGACTCAAATCAGCCTGCAAATCTTTTCCGAGTGATCAGAGTCTTCATTACCAATATGAAGTAATTCTGCATCCTTTGCTTTCCAAAATGCAACCAGTGAAGATTCTGATCAGAAGGCATGAATGCCAAAGCTGATCTGAGTATTTGCTGGGCTAACATGGCCGAAGGTACTTTTTCTGACATTTGGGCTCATATATCCATAAATATTTGGACACTGAACTCCTTACAATTTGATTGCAGTCTACTTTGACTGTCTGGGCCCAGTTGTTCAATGCATCATTAGCTTAACAAGCTTGTTAATGACAAACTCATTTACTGTTGTAGCTAAGGTATTTTCAAATGCATTGATATTTTTGCTGCAAAAATGTGAGTAGCTTTTGCATTATCAATGTATTTGCCATACTTCAAGACAGAAATTTTAATGTCAAGTCAGCTAACAAATTTGTTAAGTTTTGAACAACTGGGCCCTGGAGTTTTGTCTAACATCTACTGAATTGCAAACAAAATAGACACTGATCAAAATGCTTCCTGTAAGCAGTCTGATCTGGGTTTACCATCACGAAAACATACCTATATAATTTTGACCCCTTTAAACCCCACTTTTGTATAGTAAACCTGGGGTTTACAGGGGTATACATTATATTTCTTATTTCTGCTCAAAAACATAAGATTGTGGGTACTTGTTAGAACCACCTTGGCGAGTACCCACAATCTATGTTTTGAGCAGAAATATGAAAAATATCAGAATTTTTATCTGAAAACTTTCAGTTTTTGGTGGTGAAATGTTCAATATGTTTGAATAGGCGTGTTTTCATAATGACTATTTGCATGTCTATCTGACTATTTAGAGTAAATATGGTACATCAAAGTAGTCTCATACATTTTGTTATGTATAAATTTTGCTCTTAACGAATCATGAGCAGCAAAAATTGTTTGAACATGTCCAGTTACTGCCCAAAATGTGCATCTTTTTATCCATATTACAGTAACTGTCCTAAAATTCAAGGTCTATAGTGTTTGCCATTCCACAAAGTATTTTGTAAAACACACAAACACACACACACAAAATGGCAAAAAAGTATGGAATAAAAAAAATCAAAATTTCAGGACATTTACAGTAGCATGTCCATCTGCACAGTCTGGTTAGGATCTTTACTATATGACATACATGCTCCTCAAACTAACAGTGTAGGCAGAGTTAATAAAGAGTAAAGACCTTGGACTGTTTGACTTTGACAAGTAATATTGATGTCCAGCATTTTGTTATCTCTTTGTGGTAGCATGTGAGTGTGTGCATGTTTATGTTTAGTTATGAAGCATATATATACATAATACATATATCTGGGCCCAGTTGTTCAAAGCTTTGTTAGCTTAACAAGCTTTATAATGACAAAGTCATTAATTGTTGTAGCTAAGGTATATTCAATACATATGTATTCCCCTGCCATTCGAAAAATGATGGAAAGGGCATAAAGTGTTACCTGTGCCCGTCTGTTTTCAGGCGGGGGCATCCGTGTCCTTTGGACACATTTCTAATTTCAGCAAAAAATATCAATGTAATTGCCATATTTCAAGACAGAAATTTTAATGTCACATTAGCTAACAACTTTGTTAAGTTTTGAACAACTGGGCCCTGATTTTTAAGGCTACCATAATAATCTGGACAAAAGTTCAGGTTAAATTAGTCTGTTTCATTGGCACTTGAAATGAAAAGAGACATTAACTGAGACAAAAGCCATATGTAGGATAATATCAATCAGCTATTTACAAAGCAGAATAAATACTTTATTCATTAAAACATAACAATAATACAATAACAGTACACTATTAATTAGATCATAAATTATTGCACCAAAGACAAACCATCCATTGTAACTAAATGGTATAATTTAAGGGGTATTGATACTTTCAGGGGAGGCGAATGTCTTAACCCTTAAAGCGCCAGTCACAACTAAAGCAGACAACAATTTTGATTTTTTTTTTTTATTTTCAGATGAAAACAAGTCTTGATATTTCATGTGAATTGTCTGCCAAGCAGAAGATTCACATGAAATATCAAGACTTGTTTTCTCTGAAAAATAAAAAAATAAAAATTTTAGAATGTTGTCTGCTACAAATTTTGCTTGGCGCTTTAAGGGTTAATTGTTTTGCCTCCCTTCTAAAAAGAGGTCTACTCTTAAAGGAAAGAACTGGAACAAATACGTTCTTTTTAAAGTAGACCAGAAGGGACTTGGTATGCCGTAAAGCAAAGAGGAAGTCACAAAAGTTGTCTCCCCTGTAAAAATCTGGTGACAATCTGCCTGGTGTATCCAGTCCCCTTAAGATGAGTTAATTCATAAAAGAAAATAGAACTATCTGTATCATAAGGCCATAATAGGAGGGTCATATTCAAATCCTTTCTTCCATCATTATATTTTATAGCGATATATACTGATTTGATTTTTTTTGTAATCTGTTTCAAAAAGAAGTCAATAACATGTATCATTTCTGATCTATGGTAAATAAAGTAAAAACTGCAAAAAAAAAAAAAAAAAAAAAAAAAAAAAAAAAATCATAATTATACCATAATATAAAAATTTGATTTGAGTTGAGCTAAGCAATCAGTGGACAGTTATCACAAATTTGAAAGGGAGAGAAACAACAGGCCAGCATCCAAAAAAGGTCTACAAATTTTGCCTCTTGAATTCAAACATTACCAGTATTTCATGATCAAGAGGATCACAGGTGTGGAAATCTACAGCAAATATACAGATACATATAAGCATGTACAGATATTGTGAATATTCTAAAAAAATCAAACAATAAAATCTTAGTTTTAAAGAAGAAAAGCATGTCACGGAAGTAACAATTCAATTGCCTCCATCTTCAAAACTGGTTCCTTTAGTTTCATGGGTGAGGATAGATCACAAATTTAGGCCTAAACCATATTTTTGTTCCAGTTTTTAGAATATTGCATAGTACTAGATAAGGCATTTTCTTTCAACCTACTGTTTTCACCCTATTTTGAGTTGGTTTGGTATGTACAAACATATTTACCCTAAATATTCAGAAACCTTATCTTCATACCATACTTGTCCTAAACTTTGAACAAAATCTATTGTGTGTAAAATCTGCTGGATGAATTGCAAACAGTGTTGACCCTGGTTAGACATCAACTTCCATGAGATTTGATCTGGGTTTACACTATTTTTTTCAGGCTTGCCTATCTTATTACTTAGTGTAAATGGGTAATACAAGCTCCAATGAGCTTTTGCGACCAACTAACATAAAGAACAGCCATCTTCCCTATTTTTTGATTTACCAGAGAGCTATTTTACTATTCTCTTAACCCTTGTCCTATGGTACATCAAAGTAGTCTCATTCATTTTGTTATCTATAAACTTTGCTCTTAACCCTTAAAGAGCCAATCACATTTGCAGAAAATAACACTTTGAACTACTTATTTACTATTTTTCAGAGAAAATAAGGCTTGGTATTTCAAGCGAATTGTCTGCTAGGCGGACTATTCACATGCAATACCAGACCTTCCTAGCAGACAAGTCACATGAAATACCAAGCTTTATTTTAATACCAAGCCTTCCTAGCAGACAGTTCACATGAAATACCAAGCCTTTATTTTCTCTGAAAAATAATGAAAAAAAAATAGTCTTTTCTGCTACAGTTTTGCTAGGCACTTTATGGGTTAACCTCTCTGTGTCAGTCACTTCCCTACAACAACCATTTTTATGCCAACCCAAGAGAGACTGGTGCAGACAGGTTACATTCAGTATCCTTCTAGCAAATTTACAAAGCATGACAGATCAGTACAAGAATAAATGTCATTATATGAAAGAGTCTTTAGTAAAAGGCATAGGTTTTATAAGAATGACTGAAACATCACAAATATCGTGAAAGACAATATGGCACATTGACACTATACATACAGACACCATAAGAAATGTTCTCAAAAATATTAGTTACACAAATAATTCTGATTTGTAAGCTTTCTTTGGACCTAGTTACTGAGAGCAACTCCAGAGGAGACATTTTTCAACCAAAAAGTATGGGTATTCCCAGCTAGCATTCTATGTAAATCTACATCGGGCCGTCATCGGCCCATCAGCTACCCTGACGGGCCGATGACGGCCCGATATAGATTTGCGTAGAATGCTGACTGGGTTTTTTCTAATTTCCAGGAAAAAATATGTTGTGGGAACTCATCTGAAACAGCTTGCCATGGTGCTTCTGATGAGTACCCACAATATATGTTTTTGTGGAGAAATCAGAAAAATAATTATCTGGGCCTAGTTGTTGAAAAGTATTATGTCATTAGTTAACATATTGTTAAAACTTTGATAATTAAATATGGCATATACGCTAATATTTTTTGCTGAAAAAATATGCAAAAGCTACTCACATTTTTCAGCAAAAATACCCGTGAATTAGATTTTGTATTTACTAGAAAAGTTAACATTTTGACCACTAATGAGTTTGTTAAGCTAATGATGCTTTGAACAAATGGGCCCTGGATACTATTCTAATCTGCAGCTATGTGTAAGGCATTTGTTTGTTTGTTTGTGTTGAGGTTTTACCGCCCAGTCAACCCAGTGGGGTCATGTCGAGAGCAGTCAATTTACCTAACCACACGTTTACTGGGCAGACTTAGTCCTCTAAGTGGTTAACCAGTATTGTGCACATTCTTTCACCAGAAACTGACAACTGCCCTTCTTGAATCAGCGGAAGGGAGAGAATGAATGTAGAAAATATTTCACGATCAATCTCCATGAAAGAATGTTACCAACCACGGCAGGGATCGAACCCGGGACCTCCTGGTCTCCAGTCCGACAACTGAGCCACCGAGGCCGGCGTGTAAGGCATTTTATTGCCTATCAAAATGCTCTATCATTTACTAGATATATACATCTAAAGTACAAGTATTAACAAAAACTACAAATATTTCATCATACACTGACTAGTATGATTCCTAGTTTTTGTGACCTATACGTCATGTGTAAACCACACTGGGTCCCTTTTATCATTACATTACTCAAACATCAGAATTATTTAACAGGATTTTTTTTGTATTGTTTTCCTTGAAATAAACTATACCAAGAGAAAAGGGATCTTCAAGACTACACACACAGCAAAAACTCAGATTAGCATTCACATCCAGTCTGATCAAGGCCTTTGCAATATATATATATTGATATATATATATATATATATATAATATTGTATTTACCCTAAGTAGTTGGACAACTTAAATCCTTACCATACTTGTAAAACAATTGTTAAAGGGTTGATGGCTGGTGTTGAGTCTTTGAGCCCTCTGTGGTTCTGCTGAAGGTTTTCTTTGGCTCTGGTTGGTGTCTGAAGTGTCTGCCACAGACACTTATCCTTATCACAGTGTTTTGGATTTGTATGTAATTTTTACAACATCTGGGCCTAGGGTGAAGATTTGATGCTGGTAGTCAATTTAAACTACCTTCCCACACTCCCTCCACCCCATCCCACAGTGGGTTTTGTGGCTGGCTATTCTGGGGCAGTGGTTCTTGTGTGTGTGTGCATTTTTGCTGGGCTTTGTGGCTGTTTGCTGTAAAGCATTTTATATGGTAGGTCCTGATTGGTGTTTGCTGTTGTGTATGGTGTTCTGGTTGCCTAGATAGTAGGAGTGGGCATGTTTTTTGTTGGTTTTTTTTTTTTGCTATTCATGGTTCTACGTTGCTGGGTTTTGGTGGGGCTTTGTGGTTGCTCACTGTCAGGGTTTTTTTATGTTTGGTCCTCTTTGGTGTCATGTTGTTGATAATTTGGTGTTTTATGTCTCCTACCATTATTTAAGTGATACTGAGACAACTAATAAGAATCTCTGTGCAATGTGCAATGAAGTGCTCTACAGTCATGACTCCATCTCAAGGAGATTCAAATTCAGGACCTGTTGATTCTAAGTAGAAATGCTAACTTCTTGGCCACTCAAAGCTTTGCCTAGTTGTTGTGTTAGATGGGTCCTGTCTGGCATTGTGTTCACCTAGCTGGGGCAAGGGTCTGCTTAATTTGCTTTCTGTTGTTATGTTGTTTGTACTAGTTTGTTTATTCTTCCTCTTTGTGTCATTGGTAGGCTGTATTTGGTGATTTCAGGAGAAACTGCCTGTCTGAAAAAACTGTTTACCCTGGTAAAACTTCAACATATTAGGTAAAACTTTAGGATATGTATGGTAAGTGGCTTTGATGTCCAAATATTTAGGATAATTATAGTATATGATGGGCAATGCACAAAAAGGGCCCTTAAGCAATTTGTGGATAATGCAGGCTCTGATCAGCCTTCGCATCAGTGCAGGCTGATCTTAGCCTTCGTTGTCCGCTTACACAATCAATGAGAGATAGCAGCAGTATTTTTATTATCTCCCTTGACAGGTAAAGTCCAAGGTAGATCAACTACTAACCAGGTCCTTCTAATTGGAATCCTCTGCTTTTATCATAGGTCATCAGTGGAATTTAACAAATTCTTAACTTCACATTTTTTCATATCCACATGGAAGATTAATTAATATTATATATTTCTTTGCACAGAAAATGTTTCTTTTAAATATTTTGGAAGCTGCATTGGCATATGACCTGGTTAAAATTAGATTTATGAAGGAAAAGGAAGTGATACTTAATGGAAACATTAATGATAAAAGCAGAGGAATTCAATTAATTGGACCTGGTTATTTACAGAAAGACATCAAGGGAGTTAACTGACTGCTTTCTCCTATTGATACTGTAGTATATGTTGACAAACAGAGAATGTTCAGATCAGACTGCATGGAAGCACACGCTTATCTAGACCTTTCCCTGTTAGCACGTGGCATAAAGGCCTTTTAATATGTTCAGCATCATATAGGTTTTCAAAGTCTACATTTCCTCTAGCACAAGCAGGCTCTATAAAAGTTTGTTTGATTGTCACAAAAGTGATGCCTATACAAAACAAAAATACAAGCATACACAGTTTATACTCTAAAACACAAGCATTACGAAAACACGCCTATTCAAATATATTGCAAATTTTACAACCAAAAACGGGAAAATTTCCAGACAAAAATTATATTTTTCATATTTCTGCTCAAAACATAGATTGTGGGTACTCGTTAGAACCGCCTCGTCGAGGCGGTTCTAACGAGTACTCACAATCTATGTTTTGAGCAGAAATAAGAAAAATAATGTATACCCCTGTAAACCCCAGTTTTACTATATAAAAGTGGGGTTTCAGGGGGTCAAAATTATATAGGCGTGTTTTCGTGATGGATCATAAGCTAGCGAACTGGCTGATTATACACTTTACATGTATATAAACCATGTGATGTGAAAAAGTGTCTTTCATTCGTACATATGTGGACAACAAAGGCACAGATCACTCTCTGCATATTTGCAGTATGATCAGTACCTTCACTGTCTGCCTATACAATTACTGGCCATTGCAGAATGTATCAATGAAAAGCAAAATGCAATAATAATGCTGGGATTTTCAAGAATATCTGAATTTGAGCATTTTGGAAATGCTCTAAAACACCTTTTTTTCTTAAGTCTGCCTAAATACTAGTCTGCTAAAATAAGGCTTGAAATTCCATATGCATTGTATGCTGGGCAAATGATTCACATGAAATGTCAAGCTTTATTTTCTCAGGGAAATAATATCTGCTGCTGCTGTGACTGACACCGTGACGTATGAGCAAAAATTGTGATATAATTTGCAGTCTGGAAATCTATTGTGATATTTGCTCAATGGCCTTCATTCTTCTTATTAAAATGATTTCTAGACATTTATAGCTTTAAGCATCTGGTTTACACTAAAAAAAATCCAATATAGATGGCAGATATTAACCATGCCAAAATAAATTTGCATTAAAGACCAAATATCCTGTGTACATACTTGCTTTTTTTGTTGAGTATAGACAGTATGATATGTTTAACCTTTATCACTCTATGGGCTAATTCAGCAGATGACAAATTGATAATATATTTCTCATTTTTCCCTGAACCTAGGCTTTGAAATTTGAAGCAAACTGTCTTTGTGGGAGACAATTTGCATGAAATGTCAAAGCCTACTTTCTGGAATACTTACTTTTCCCAGAAAACAGACTCTGACATTTTATGAAAATTGTTTCCAGTTTGCATGAAATGTCAAGCCTATTTTCTGGAAAAATTAAGAAAAAATATTTCAAAATGCTATCTGCTGAAATTTTCACCCAGCATGCTAAGTGTTAAAAGAGGCACAGACTTGGTTATGTCCATATTCCTACATGAACAGTAACAACCCAGAGCAACTAGTATATTAACCCTGATTCTGCTGAACCCGGCTATGCTCTGCCTTTGCAAACAGTGTAGATCCAGATCAGTTGGGTTCTGAAGAAGCCAACTGATCTGGATCTGCACTGTTTGTCATTAAGTTTGTGAATTTGTATCAACAACCTGGATCAAAAAATCTGACCTGCTGAAAATTAGAAGTGGGTGGAGCATCTTAATTTATTCAGCATGCAGTCCAAAATACTCTGTATCATATTCACCCCAAATATTTAGTCATGTTTGAGCAAACAGTGTCAACCAAGACCAAACTGTTCCCAGATGAGTCTACACCGTTTGCTCAGGTTTGTTGTGAATATTACAGGTAAATAGGGTTGTAAGATAATATGAATTTAATAGGTGCTACCTATATCCGTGCATCTAAATTATCATCACATGCTTCATAGGTGGGTTGGCCAGATCTAACTGAATTTGATTTTAGACCATGCTTGACTTCTAATCCACTGCATGAATTGCAATATAACGTCCGTCAACAATATTTTAGTAGTTCAGAGACATTGCCTCCAAATTTGGGGGACTTTTACATGACCCGATCACATGAATTCAGGTCCTGCTTAGTTACTAGCAGCTTTGCCATGGAGGCTTTAGGCAGCCCATCTATTTCGCAGGCCCCGATGGGCGGGGGCCATGCTTTCCAAATACTGAAAACTAGTGTATGCCAATGACAGGTACAACGATAATATACTATCGTTTGCTTACCTGTGTCGAAGTGTTTTAAGAGTATCACGTGAAAAGAGCATGAAGTCTAAAAATCTACATCAAAGTGTACCTTATGCACAGAACGAATCATGCTTAGCTTGTAAATAGACCGACAATGGAAAGAAATAAAATTTGAAGTAGTGACAAATTCAAAATGGCCACGGTCACAAATTTTGTAGGCTGACGTCATAAGTCTCGTGATTCAACCCCTTGCAAGTGGAACATTTGGTGTTACTGGCAGTTTTGTTGCTATTATCGGCATGGTTGCAGTGTCAATAGTCTCTGCCAAATCATGGAATGCTTATTGTTTTTCAGGATAAGCACTGAACCACCCAAGCATTTGTTGGACTCAAACACATCACTGGTCACATAGGTAGTTTATAGTAGTGCTTCTGCATGCTGAACCACTCTGCGGTTGGGGGAACTGCGAACGTTGGACGCACATATCAACTATTACTTAACCATTACAACAGAAAGAGAGTAACATTCTTTAACATTCTTTTATTATTTTGTTGAGAAAATAAGGCACAACATTGCAAGAGAAATGGGAAGCCCTATTTTCTCAGAAAATTTTAGCATTTCCTCTGTTACAATTTAGCACTTTCATTGTTAAATAAAAACTCTTAAACCTTTAAGCAAAATTTTAGCAGATAGCATTCTAAAAAAAATTTTCAGAGAAAATAAGACTTGGCATTTGATGTGAACTTTCGGCCTGCAGATGATTCACTGTAATGCTAGGGCTCACTTTCTCCGAAATAAAAAAAAAAAAAAAAAAAAATACAGCCATCTGCAGCATTTGTGGTAAGCACTTTACAGGTTAACTTGCAAAATAGATCACAAAATTCAACAATAAAAGAAAGATTCTTAGGATATTTTTGTTTTGTTCACCTTTCAGGGATTTAACTTTGCCAGACTGGTATTTATCATTTACTCTGTTGATGGTATTTTATTTCTGCATTCTGAATAACAGTTGCTTTCTGATTCTGATATAGTATCCTTGGATGAAGCAAGCTATTCTTTGGTTTGTCTTTAACCTTTCCCACTCTTGGGCTAATTCAGCAGACAACAAATTGGTGATATTTTTCTTATTTTTCCCTGAAAACAGGATTTGACATTTCATGCAAATTGTCTCCACTGGAGACAATTTGCATGAAATGTCAAAATACTGCTTTCTGAGAAAAATAAGAAAAAAAAAGCAAAATGTCATCTGCTGCGTTAATTCTCCCAATGTGGAGCAGGTGGTGGATTCTGTAGTTCACTGTATGGAACAGGTTTTCTCTTCCTTCAAGATACCCCCCTCTGTAATCCTTCGATCCAGTCTCTCCTCATCCTCAATCCTGAAATACAGAACACACAACAGTTATTGTCAAAATGTTAATCCTTAAAGTGCAAAGCGAAATCCTAGCAGATGACAGTCCATTTTTTGTTTTTATTATTATTTATTAGATAAAGCAAGGCATGACATTTCATATGAAAGCCAATAACTAATATGAAATGTCAAACCTTACTTATTTAGGCTGTGTAGAGTGGGCCAATAAAAAAAAAAAAAAAATCAGAATGTCGTCTGATGCAGTTGTGATTAGCACTAATTAATGCATACACCTCCAAGAGGGACCACTCAGATATGGAAGTCTAAAACTACCTTCTATATTCTGTTCTGTTAAAATGGGCTCCCTTTGAGAAGGCAGCCAACAACTTTCGAGTGCTTCCCTTTACAAGGTGTATGTATTTCCCATAACCTTTAACACTCAGTGGACTAATTCAACAGATGACAAACTGATGACATTTTTCATATTTTTCCCAGAAAATAGCCTTTAACAATTTTCATGAAATGTATCTATTTTCTGGGAAAACTAAATAAAAATATTTCAAATGGCCTCTGCTAAATGTTAAGCATTAATTTCATCAATAGCTGAGTAAGGATATCAGCTATCACCTGTAAAACCCATCAACAACATCATCATATCAACCTGCTCATCAACGACATTTCCGTAATTATAAGACCATGCTATTTTATCTTTAAATCAGCAAAATTCATAAAAGTTGAGTAACTCATTTCAAATCCTTATTTCAGTTTCATTCATTTTATTAAACCCTTCAAATTAACCCAACATTTTTTTTGATTATTTACTCATCAGCAAATGAGTCTTACATTTTGTACTCCAAAGCACTTTAACCTTTACCTCTCACTTGGCTAATACAGCAGACAAAATTTTGAAATTTTTTTTTTTTTTTTTAGAAAACAGGATTTAACATTTCATGCAAATTGTCTCCATTGGAGACAATATGCATGAAATGTCAAATCCTATTTTCTCAGAAAAACAAGAAAAATATTTCAAAATGTCATCTGCTGAAATTATTATCCAGCATGCTAAGTGTTAAAGAATTATGACTGATATCCAAAATATACTGACAGTTGGTAGAATACAATCAACTACCCAGAGTTTAATTTCTACTGACCTAATTTTAACTAACTAAAGACCTTTAATCCCCTGCATCAAAAACAGAAAATTATCCAGCTAGTTGCATCTTTAATAACATTCCCAGAAAACGGAAAACTCGCCGACATGAAAAATCTTCATTATGGCCCATATCCTGTAAAAAGGTGTCTTTGGGTATACTTGGACAGCGAAATCCCAGATCTGTGCAGTCTGATCAGGACCTTCACCATCCACAAACATAATTACTGGATATTACAGAATGTTTCAATGGAGAGCAAAAGTCCGAATGAGATTGTGTATGTGTGAATCTGCACATTTTGCGCATACTTGAAGACACTTTTTATCTTGACATGTTCCATTATAAAGAGAATCAAGCAAATTGTAATGAAGCAACCATGCTTTAAGAACCTTGTATGTTTTCTGTCATGATTTCTTTGACTGGGAAAATGAACCATATGTTAGGATAAACAGACTTTTTTTCTTCCCAGAATCAAAGAGACATGAATAAAGCAGGCAGCATAACATCTGAAGAAAAAGAAATTTGCCATGGTAATATTAATGAGACATAATAGGACTTATTCAAATGCATTTCCTTTCCGTCCTTTAAAAAATTAACCTTCTCTGATACACCATATTTATTTTATACAAAAAAAATAATTTTAATTTGCAGAAATACTGTTTCAAACATGTCTAGAAATTATTTTATATCATTTTCTGGGAGTGTTTTTTTTTCCATTCAGATTTTCAGGTTTAAACAATGATTGCAGATTAGACAAGAAATTTTATGTGTAAGTTAAGTCTTAAATAAAAAGCGAATGTTCCAGGTCAAAGTTCCTATACACTTGCATATATTTCAGTTTTTTTTTTATTTTACAATACATTTTAGTACTAAAATTTTGAAATCAAATGGTCTGACAAAAATGGCATATGCAAACAGTGTAGACCCAGATCAGACTGCTTCTAAAGGATCAGTCTGATCAGGGTCTACACTGTTTGCCATTCCACTGAATACTTTAAGAAACCACTGCATAAACAGCAGTATTTAGGCCAAAAAATTATGGAAAGAAGTGTTCAAAATTTTAGGACATTTACCATAATCTAAGCCAGAGATTCTCATCCAGTATTTTCTACAAGACTGAAATGTGCATCAGGTGAAGACTCAGATCAGCCTGTGCATCTATGCAGGCAGGCTGATCAGAGTATTTGCAGGACATTCTGTGGGTAGCCAAGGATCTTCAGGTGGACAGCCAAGACTCTGATCAGCCTGAGCAAATGTACAGGCTGATCTGTGAAAATTTTATCACCAAATGATGAAAATTTTCAGATAAAAAATTCTGATATTTGTCATATTTCTGCTCAAAAGATAGATTGTTGGTACTTGTTAGAACTGCCTCAGTGAGGCAGATCTAACGACTACCCATGATCTATGTTTTTGAGCAGGAATAAGAAAAATAATTTACATCCCTGTAAACCCTAGTTTTACTATATAAAAATGGGGTTTTTAAGGGGTCAAAATTATATAGGTATGTTTTCGTCATGAGTCTTTGCAGAATGCACATACATTCTTGTAAGAAATGCTGTGCCCACAAATGAAAATGAAAGTACAAAACTATCTTTTTATTAGGATATTCATTTTTGGAACAACACTGTACATACATGCTAATATCAGAAAGTTCAAACTTGTATATGTTGTGACTTTCATGGAGAATCTGTGACCATTACAAAGAATGACTAAAAAAACAGCTAAATTTTCATAGATGTAGTTCAGTGAACAAGTTATTAATGGCCTTCAAACTTCAGATAAAAGGTAAAGGTCCCCCAATCAGTAGGGGTACTGAAAGTTACAGCTCGCCACACCTGGGCAACAGCATCTTGAAAACATATTTATATACTTCTGACCCCCTTAAACCCCACTTTTATTTAATAAAACTGAGGTTTACAGGGGTATACATTATTTTTCTTATTTCTGCTCAAAAACATAGATTGTGGGTATTCATTAGAACTGCCTCAGCAAAGTGGTTCTAACGAGTGCCTACAATCTATGTTTTGAACAGAAATATGAAAAAAATCAGAATTTTTTATCTGAAAATTTTCATTTATTGATGGTAAAATTTTCAGTGTATTTGAATAGGCGTGTTTTCGTTATGGCATATGAAAGGCAGGCCAATTTCTCTCCTTTCATTGCCTTTAACCATCCCCGCAAAGGGTAACCATTCACTGCTGGGTGAACAGTTTTTCATTCAAACGCCTGTCTGAATTGGGCTCAAACGCATAATATTCAGCACTGCAGTCAAACATTCTAACAAACTGCAAAGTGTCAATGCAACCTATCAAAGCCGTCAGATGACATATATCATACAATATGATACACAAATGTTTGACCTTGAATTTTTATCTTGACCTGAATGGACATAGTTGGTGGTGCACAGTCTTAATATGGTGATCAATTGTATCAAGCTATATGAAAATCATCAAGGGTTGGAGTGCACAGGATTTTGTGATGTACATAAGGACAAACAGATAGATAACCTAATTACCAATATGTCTGTTCCCATTATGGGAAGACATAATGCTGCAGATTATTACAAAAACAATCTCTGGACCTTATAGTATCTATATATCTGAATACAGAATACTGTAGGATCTGATCAGACTGCAGGAACATTAAGGCCAATATGAGAATCACAGAGCTATTTCTCATTGTGTTACATACAGTTATACAGCATAACACCTCTTTGACACAAAGCAGTGTCTATATAATCTACTATCTCACTCGCATTTATCATATGAAAAGCTGCCTGATTCCTTTCAGCTTGCTTGAAGACCCTAACATGTGGTTTTACAAACAGTGTAGATCCTGATGAGATGGCTCATTATGAGCCATTTCATCTGGATCTACACTGTTTGTCATTCCATTTCAGCTTCTTGATTAATTCCCCGATTTGCAACAATGGATGTGTCCAAATTCAAAGACAGAAGAGTCTACTCTAGATACTCAGGGGTGAAAGGGTTAAAAAGAATTACTTTTGTCAACTGATCCGATCAAGCCTTTATAATCAGCATACAGACTCTTGGGATTCTAGAAAATTTACTAGCAAAATGTGAAGACCTTGATGAGACAACCAAGTGCAGGCTGATCCTTATCTTAGATCTTCACATAGAGTAAGTTTCCTTTATGCATGGAAAAACTCACATACACTGAATTACCTGTACTAATGACTTGATGTAGGAACACAATCAGTGTTCGAGAAAAGCGTAATTGGACGGTTAGGGAACCAATAGTGATATTATTGAGACAATATTGCCTAGATTCACTGAAATCCCGGTCCAATGAATTTCAAAAGACTTTATTCTCCCTCGGATGCCGTCAGCCATCAATTCATTAGACGCATGGCATGTGGGCAAAATGAATACAATAGATATTCATTCAGTCATCAAATGATACCATTATCTTGCAGGAAACATTTCCACATTATTTCTGCAGTGTACATCAAAAAACAAGACAGAACAAAACTGTATACAAATGACTTCATTTACGAATACACATCACATGGTTCTGCTTTCATTACAATCAAACATATTATATTAAAGTTGTATTTTTTCTCACACACCAAACAAGAAACAAGTCTTGGTGTACTTGAATTTTAATGACTTTCACCTTCAGTCTGACAGAATATCTAACCACAATGTCAAAAACAAAAAAAACAAAAAACAAAAAAAAAATGTCAGGGTCATTGAGAAGTGACTCAGACTGAGCCATATACAGTTGACTCTTTTATCTCAAACTGGATCCGCACCAAAAACAATATGAATCCCTCCCGATAGGTGTCATTACACAGACAAAAAGATCATACTTATCCTAAGCTATAAACAAGCATGTATTCCTACCTGCTGATGTGTCTAAACACTGCTGGATGAGTGGCAAGAACATAGACCCTGCATGATCAGATGCAGCATTCTATTATCATTCTTCTCAATTGTTTGATCTGTGTCTACATAGTTTACTCAAGGTTGTCTGTTAGAAAACTTAGGGTAACTATGGTAGGCACTTTAGCACACACTCGTCACAAGGAAAAAACAGATGTCCATGCTGAAACGGACCTTCAATCTTTCAATGTACACACAGGCCTCTTTCTTGTGTGTGACAGAGCCCATTTATAAATGCTACAAGTTCCTAATAAAATCATTTTCATGGTGAAGTACATCTTGAATGAATATATTTATTCATTAGGTATTGCTGACTGAAGCAGGATGAATCAGCAAACTTAGACTAAAAGTAGGGAAATAGGTGATATAGTTTGTTAGTGTTGCATTTATAGCAATATATATATTTAACCTAAGTATTTGACAGACAGGCCTGAGCATACAGTGTAGACCTAGATCACAAATGCTGCAGAATGCAATTGTTTGCCACACATTCAGTAGGTTTTTCAACACATTCACATGTAGTTAATTGCTCTTTTAAATTTCAGGACAATTTTGCTTGGGAGTTAAGGTGCTGATCTGAATATTTAGGGTAAATGCAGTGGTTTAAAAACTTTAACAGAACCTTTGCAGGACTTTTTTTTAGAAATAAATGATTAAATAGTTAAATTCTATTAGACTCAGTAAAAGCATTGGTGCACTTGGTACATGTATCAGCTTGATCATTTTGCTAAAGCAGAGCAGCATAACTGAATATCTTACTGGTCAGAAGGTTAAAGACTTGCTAAAGACAGACTGGTCAATCAATATTACAGTAAGGTTATCTTGGAAGACAAATTACCAGCAGGGCTAACAGAAACCTTCTAACTAATTGATAGAATAGTAATTGATTAAAAATATTGCTGCACCAGAAGCCACATACAAGCATTTCTCTGACACTGAGTTAATAGGGAAACCTGATTGGCTCTCAGAAACCAATCAAAAGGCAGTATTATCAGAATGACAAACAGCTGGCAGAGAAGGACAGTTCTCAGAGAAAATATTTCAAAATTTAAAAGACAAATAAATCTTTCTATGGAAATTCTGGAAATGGGCACATTATCACTGAGTTAATATTTGCTCTTACTTGATCTAAAAGGCTTAATGCAGCTGGGGTAAAGCCGATTTGTCTAAAAGAGTATTGATTTACAATTTGCATGGTAAATCTTAAATCATTTTATTAACTGCATTTGAGAGTTCAAGATTTTGTTTCTGTACAAACATCTTTGTAAGAAAAATGAAATTAATTAATTACCATCTAACATTAATGATTATAAAATTACTGACAAATTAAGCAAACTACAAATCTAACAAGTGTTACATTAGATATTCTGTTTTGACCCCTTACTGTAGTAGTGCACGGCAAAGCGAAGTACAAATAATTAATATGTATGTAAATATATAGGGTGCATAAATGACCAGTCTAACTGGTCCGGACCTTTTAGCCTCGTGGTTATGACGCTCGATTAGAGATCCAGGGGTACCTGGTTCGATCCCCGGTCGGGGCACTCGACGGGAATATTTTCTTTACAGGTCTATTTCTCCTCCTACTACATTTGGTGCCTGGTGCCAGGATGACTACCGTCGGAGCTCAAGGGCAATGCAATGGCAACGGAGTCACAAAAGAGCCTTGGAATAGTAGAAAACATTTGATACAAATGTTTCATTGTAGGATGGAGGAGTGTAGTAGTGCGCGGCAAAGCGAAGTACAAATAATTAATATGTATGTAAATATATAGGGTGCATAAATGACCAGTCTAACTGGTCCGGACCTTTTAACCTCGTGGTTATGACGCTCGATTAGAGATCCAGGGGTACCTGGTTCGATCCCCGGTCGGGGCACTCGACGGGAATATTTTCTTTACAGGTCTATTTCTCCTCCTACTACACTTACCATAATACTCTGTTTTTTTTTTCTACAAACATACTATGACAGAATGGCAAACTGTGTCAACCCTCACCAGAATACTCATTTGTCAGCAATCATCTGAAATTATCTAATGGGCAATACCATAAAGAAATGTATGTAATGAGGTGAAGGTTGTTCAAGGGAAGGGGTGGGGGGATAACTGAGAGAGCAAGCTTGAGAAGATATCTGGGGGTAAAGCCTCTCCAGAAACCTACAGTAAGTAGAGGACCAACCAAGGAACTACCATGTTTAATTTGAACAACTTCAAGACATCATTTACCGTAACCATTTTGCAATTTCAAGTCAGCAGGACCTTTCAATTGCCATGGCAACCTAACATGACAGTTGAAAAGCAAAACAAAAATCTGCTGGAGGCCTGCCCAAGGATTACTACTACCAAGTTTGCTTACTGGCTTCAGTAGTTTTGGAGGAGATATAATTAAAAGATTTACTACTTCAAACTTGGCAATGAGTCCAATGACAGATGGATATAAAAAGAAAAACATGGCAGAGAAGCTCCCAAGGAACATTACTGACAAGTTTAATTCAAATTGCTTGATCAGTTATGATGAATATATTATTTAACATTCTTCCCATTATGTGTATGTGATATTTTGGCTGCCATGGCAACAAATCATACTGACTGACCCTAAGAAAAAAAAACTTAACAGACACTCACCCAGTGATCATCAGGGCCAAGTCTGCCTCAAAGTCCTTGGAGATTTCATTTGAAGATTTCCTACTTTATCATAAATTATTGCCATTAGTAATTAAAGAAGTTAATGGGCATAAAAAACAAACCCTTGGTAGAGTGTCACCATAGGAATGTTTGTGTCAAACTCAGCTCCAAGCACTTCAATGCTTATAGAGAAAACTATCATTTAGACATTTTCCATTGTAAGTCCATGGATCCTTTCAGTTGCCCAAGTAAGACCTCACTCTGGTCATTGGTCTGAACCAGCAAGAAAAAAACATAAATTTGATAGAGAACATCTAAGGATGTTAATGCCAGGTTTGGCTGAAGCCACTTCAGCGGTTTCAAAGTAGGTTTCCCATTTTAAGTCTATGAGAACTTTTACATGCCACAGCAACCAATAAAATCACTTGATTGGCAGTAAAACCATGAACTTGAAGATAACAATACCAGGATTATTTTAGCCAAGTTTGGCTTAAATTGCTTCAGGATTTTGGAGGATTGTCACTAAATTGTTTTTATTTTTCTATTTTAAAATTAACCACTGCCATGGTAGCCGAACAAAACTGCGAACAGATATAAAGAAGTACAATCTTGCTAGAGTATCACCTAAGGAACATTTGCTACCGAAGTAACAAATCTACCTGATTAGCTTCAAAATTACTTCCATGGTTTTAGAGAACTTTATTTAAATGTGTGTAAGAATGTATACATGGATGGACATCAGATGCACAGTGATTGCTGTATCGCATCTCGAGCTTTGCACAACTGCTCTAAAAACATCTCCCAATGCTAAATCCATATAACTTAAATATTTATTTGATATAATTTACATGCATGATTAATCTTTACCATTTATGGGCAAATTCAGCAGATGTTCATTTAGTGATATTTTTCTTAGGTTCTGACATTTCAGAAAATATAAACTACACTATAGTGATGTATTGGGAGACATTTTACAGCCACCACATGACACTTACACCAGATGTATTGAACATAAATAGATTCTAACCCTTTTCAACTGGCAAGATATTAAAAATTCTTGTACCATTTAACTTTTTATAACCCAATCAGACACTGCGGAATGTGCCATCTGCCCTGTGTCTTCACTGTTTGCCACTCATCCAGGCAAATCAACAGATACTAAAATAGAATTGTTCAAATATTAGGGCAAATATGGTATGGACTAATGGTGTCCCAATATTTTGGGTAAATACTGTAATTCATTCCTTGCACTTTTTTCCTCATACTCTGTTAGCACTTACCATGCTTTGGGCAAATTCAGCACATGTCACTCATGATAGTTTTCTTAATTTTCCTAGAAAATAGGATTTGACATTTCATGCAAATTGTCTCCTTAGGAGACAATTTGCATGAAATGTCAAATCCTATTTTCTAGGAAAAATATTTCAAAATGTTGTCTGCTGAAATTTTTACCTGGCATTCAAAGTGTTAGTTTTTGCTATTTATTGTTTGCAAGATATCTGTCAGAGAATCCTTGATTGTGTTTCATCTGGTTCACCACATGACACATGTATCTGATATTTTATGTATCTGACCTTGTGTTTGCAACATAAACTGCAATTCCTGCATGCCAATTATCTCACTTAATTGTAAAGACTGCACAGTAAAGATCAGAGCTGAACAAAAACTTAATTTTACATTAATTAAGTGTATAGATTTGTCAGAGACAAGATAATTTTTAAGTTATGTTTATGGCTGTAGCACAATTTTCCTCAATATTGATCTGACAAATAAATGATGCCCATTAGTGATCATCAATTGAAAAGGAGGGCCACACCGTGGAAAGGGTTTATCAGCATATTCTGGTCAGGGTCTTCTGTATTCATCATAATTGTTTAAACACCTAAACTCATTACAATATTCATCTTAACACACAGCACTCTGGGTAAAATTTTCTGCAGAAAACATATTGAAATATTTTTCTTATTTTCCCAGAAAACAAGTTTTGACATTTAATGCAAACTGTCTCCAACAAAGACAATTTGCATGAAATATCAAATCTTGTTTTCTGGGAAAAATAAGAAAAAAATCATTATGTCATTTGCTGAATTAGCCCAGAGAGTAGTAAATTTTCATTAACAGCTCCATTTCAGTGCTCAGAATTGTGTATAAAATTTTGAATGGACAATGGCGCATATCCTAATGAAATGGCTCCAGTCTGATATGGGTCTACCCTGTTTGTCAAAGAGTTAATATTATAGGGAAAGACCCACTAAAGGTAATGTATGCCTTTAAATATCAAGCTTAAGAAAACAAACATCTTGACGCAAATTTAAGCAAAATCGGTTCAGCAATAAAAAAGATATTGTAATTTATATTTTATTTAACTGTGAGCATGGGTGCCACCATTTTGAATATTTAATTAGATGTTAAATTATTTCTAGGTACAACTAAAAATCACTAGTTAAGAGGAATATACAGCTTATGTGAGGTTGGCAAACAAACACAGTTATAGAAATTTACCAACAAAATATTGTTTCGGATATGATTTATTTAATTTTTGAATATTTAATTAGGTGGTTATGATATAACTAACAGATTTTCATATTTTTTTTGCCTAAATGGTCAACTTGATAGGTTTTTAATTGTCTAATATACTTATTATTTGCTGTGTGTTTCCCTTTAAGGTGTCTCAATATTTAGGGGAAATACTGTATATGCAAGCATTAAGTTGCACAAATGACTTGCCATCATGTTCTGATGCCATGCAACCTGGGGAAAATGTTTTATTGATAGGTGCATTAAGTATAATATGTATAAAAAGTTTTGTTTTTCTTTTCTGCAAATGACATAGAAATTGATGCAGAAATGGTTGCAGTTATTTAACAGTTAAAAATAAAATAGAGCATAGAGCACACCAAAGATTTTTTCATGTTTGGGAAAAAACCTGCAGACAACACTATGAAATATTTTTTCTTATTTTTCCCCAGAAAACAGGATCTGACATTTCCTGCAAACTGACTTCTTAGGAGACAGTCTGCATGAAATGCAAAATTCGATTTTCTGGGAAAAAAGAGAAAAAAAACATGAATTTGTCATCTGCTGAATTTGCTGAGAGAGTGCTTAATATTTTGCCCATTGTCTTCAGACATGTCCAAACAGTCCCTGCCAAGAATTGACTTCACATATAGGCAATCTGGTCAGTGCATGCACAGTTCATCAACAATATCTCTCGATCTTGTACATGGTAACAAAGCAAACTGAACATGCCTTGACCAAATTTCAGTCTTGTCCTAGCATTCATAGTTCAGGTTGTATATGCTTAACTCTTAGCATTCTGGGACAAAATTTCAAGGTAAAATTATGGAACACAAAACCCCTATAAGGGCCTAAATAATGGTTGAATAACAACAAAACATAATGCAACATCGAAAACAAAAGGAACAGAGAGGAAGTGCAACAGAAATACTGAAAATACTGTCTTGGAATGGTCAACAGCCAAACTGTTGGGGTTCATCCTGATTTTATAAGCCCCTTCACCTGCACACCCCCCACCCCCTAACTTCACCCTTAATCAGGCTGATACAATTCCAGCTACACATAAAAACCAGAAAAAGCCTGTAAGACTTCTCAACATCATGATGAAACAAAGATGAGAGCTTGACTACAAACTGGAAGTCGAACCACAGAGAGCCGGACCACAGAAGAGAAAGTTCAAGATCTGTTTTGAGGGCTGTGGGTTCTTGGTATACAGCTCCTTTTTTATAACTTTTAGCTTAGCCCATTGTAGTCTGGAAACCCTAAAGGGGTAATTGGCAAACAGTGCAGATCCAGATCAGATGCCCCAGAATGCGGTCTGATCAGGGTCTCCACTGTTTGCAAATAGTTCAACCATTTTTCTCTAGGAATATGTAAATCACATAGCCTGACATACCTAAAATTGAAATTGGACTCTTCCAATATACAGTGTGGGGAAGTTCATTCAGTCTACAATGGGTTAGACTCCAATAAACTGCACATTTTTGACAAAATTATGCCCATGCAGCTCATGTGTGATTTTGAAAGGTCTGTCCGACAACATGTCAACAAACCCAATCAGGACATTTACTGTACCCCTAAACAATCTTTGGATGTTGTACAGCTCTAGAAAAGGCATTATTTTTTTCAAGGAAAGAGTATTGATTTTCTTTGTCTTATTTTTCCATGAAAACATTTTGTGCGTACTCATCAGAAATCTCCCTGTGGCATTTCTAACCATTATGAAAACACGCCTATTCAAATAATTATATAGAAAATTTCACCTCCAGAAACTGAAAATTTTCAGATAAAAAGAACTCTGATATTTTCATATTTCTGCTCAAAACATAGAGTGTGGGTACTTGTTAGAACTGCCTCAGTGAGGCCTCAGTGAGGCAGTTCTAACAAGTACCCACAATCTATGCTTTTGAGCAGAAATAAGAACAAGACCTGTTGCCTGACAGGATACCTCACTGGAAGTCGAGCTTTGACTTAGTTGCGCAAAGGCAAATTTTCAGACTCATAACAGAAACAAAGTCACGGTCATGGGAGCTGATGCTGCTGATAAAATTTTTAGACAAGTATCTCTGACCTCAGCAAGTATGAACTGAATCCATCAAACGGTAAAGAAGAAATGAGCTCCTAACAACTTTAACGCAAAATCTTTAACATTAAAATTCTAAGCCTGTGACCTTGACCCCAAGGTCATGGTTATTGGTCCTGATGTTGCTGATAAAAACTTAAAGCAATATCTATCACCATACCAAATTCATCTAAAGGCAACCAAGTAATTATCTAAAATCTTTAGTGCAAAAACTAACATAAAAGTTCTAAGTCTGTGACCATGAATTTGTCAAGGTTATAGTCATGAGAGCTGATGCTGCTGCTAAAACTTTGAGACCAGTATCAATTAGCATACCAAGTATAAACTAAATCCATCCAAAGGTAAAGTGTAATGAGATCCTAAAAACTTTAACACAAAATCTTAACATCAAAATTCTAAGTCCGTGACCTCGACCCCAAGGTCATGGTTATAGGTCTGATGCTGCTAAAAACTTGAGACCAGTATCTATAACCATACTAAGTATAAACTAAATCCATCCAAAGGTAAAGAAGTAATGAGATCCTAAAAACTTTAACACAAAATCTTAACATCAGGTCTAAACAATTAAAAACAAAAACTTAACATACGAATTTGAAGTCTGTGACCTTGACCCCAAGGTTATGGTCATAGGAGCTGATGCTGCTAAAAACTTGAGACCAGTATCTATAACCATACTAAGTATAAACTAAATCCATCCAAAGGTAAAGAAGTAATGAGATCCTAAAAACTTTAACACAAAATCTTAACATCAAAATTCTAAGTCTGTGACCTCGACCCCAAGGTCATGGTTATAGGTGCTGATGTTGCTGATAAAAACTTTAAAGCAATATCTTTCACCATACCAAGTCTCCAGTAAATTTATCTGAAGGCAACCAAGTAATGATCTAAAATCTTCAGTGCAAAAACTAACATAAGAGTTCTTAGTCTGTGACCTTGACCCCAAAGTCATGGTCATGTATGATGATGCTGCTGATAAAAACTTTTGACTAGTATCTATCACCATACCAAGTATGAACTAAATCTATCAAAAAGTAAAGAAGTAATGAGCTCCTAAAAACTTTAACACAAAAACTTTAACATAAGAATTCAAAGTCTGTTACCTTGACCCTAAGGTTATGGTCATGAGAGCTGATGCTGCTGCTAAAAATTTGAGACCAGTATCTATTATCATACCAAGAATAAGCTAAATCCATCCAAAGGTAAAGAAATAATGAGCTCCTAAAAACTTTAACATAAAATCTTTAACATCAAAATTCTAAGTCTGTGACCTTGACCCAAGGTCACGGTCATGGGTGCTGATACTGCAGATAAAAACATTAGCCCAGTATCTATCATCATACCAAATATGAACTCAATCCATGTACACATAAAAAGTAATGAGATACTAAAAAACTTTAACACAAAAACTTTAACATTTGTGGACGCCGACGCCGATGCCGATGCCGGGCGTAGTAGAATAGCTTACCAGAACGTTTTGTTCCGGTGAGCTAAAGATGATGTATACCATTATAAACCCCAGTTTTACTATATAAAGATGGGGTTTAAGGGGTCTAAATTACATAAGCATGTTTTCTTGATCGAGTACCCACAATATATGTTTTTGTGGAAAAATAAGAAAAATATCGATCAGGATACTCATCTTATCCAGGGCTAGGATGTTGTAAATTCACTGGCAACTAAAGAAAGTGCCCAGAGGGTCACACATACCCTTGGCTGGCGCCATTTCTTAATTATAAAATACTTTCGAGTCCATGACAATGATATAAGGCAAAAATCAATGGACCATGAAATATAGGTCACTGACCGACATATAGTTTATAAGGTCAGTCTCTGAGTGACACTGATCTATCATCCCAAGTACATGTACAACTTTACTGGAGTAAATAGTCTTCAAGACATGAAGCAAAATCCCTG
This sequence comes from Anodontia alba, assembly GCA_964016985.1. NCBI lineage: Eukaryota > Metazoa > Mollusca > Bivalvia > Lucinida > Lucinidae > Anodontia > Anodontia alba. The sequence goes on from OZ024823.1 coordinate 137,546,574, forward strand.
GACCATAAATACAGGTCACTGACCTACATATACTTAAGAGGTCAATCGGATGTATCACAAGGATCCATTATAACAACTATGATATTAATTCATTAAATAATCTAGAAGATATAAAGCAAAATCAATAGGCCATGAAATATAGGTCATGCTGATTTATATTTACTTTGAGGTCAAAGTTTAGGTCACACTGTGTCATTATATATAAACATGACACTTAGGCATCAAATAGTGGTACATATAAGACAAAATCACAGGGATATGAAATATAGGTCACATAATCCCAAACTATGATACTCATACATCAAATTGTCTTCAAGATGTAACAGCAAATCAGTGGACCATGAAATATAGATCACAGTGACCTACATTTACTTTTAAGTCAACTGTCAGATCATACTGATTCATAATCCCAAATAATGATGTTCATATATCAAATAACATTCAAGATATAAAGCAAATCACTGAAATATAGGTCAAGGTCATCTACTTTTTCATGATGTCAATTTTGGTGTCACATAGAACCAATATCCCAAGCAGCACATTAATCCATGAAATAGTCTTCAAAATATAAGGTGAAACTGCTGGAGCATGAAAATAAGGTCACACTGACCTTGACCTTATCACAATGAATGTTGATGTGATAAACATATCAGATGCCCATCCTTCTTTATTAAGAAGTTGTTTGAATAAAAAACTGCTATATACTACTTTATTGAGGCATCTTAGTTTTGACCTCCAGCCCGGCCTCTGGACATGACCCATGGGTCCATAGATGTAGACTGGAAGACAATCCTCCCAGGTATCCCTCATACCAAATATTGAGAGTTTTTGATCAGTGGCTGCAGAGATATAAGTAATCAAAAACTTTGAAGTAAAACTTGATTATAGCAAGTGTTAACATTTTAGGTTTAGGGGCTACCTCAATGTTAAATTTTTTTAGGGGCTATTTTTTGGGTTTAGGGGCTAGTCTAATGTATTTTAAACGGAATAAACCTCAGTTTCCCCATAATTATGTCAAAATAGCCCCCAAACCTTGGATGTTTGCCCGGCGGACAAACGGACAGACAGAACCGATGAGAACTATATACCGCTTCGGCCTACTTCTTATGCCAGGGCTATAAAAATCAAAGGCCCTGATCAGTCTGCTTGCACATGCACTCTGATCAGGGCCTTTGCTTTTTGTGTATGCCGTAAGAGCCCTTTTACTTGGTATAGCCAAGGGGATCCCAAGTTTATGTTGTAGAAAGCATGCATGATTAATGAGATCACACACATTTGAAGACAAGACACCTGTACAATATGCCTGCATGTGCCTGACAGTATCATCTTCACAAGTTTAGGATGGCACTCTGTCAAGACGTTTAACCATGCAATGATACTGCACATGTTTCTACTATATCATAGCAGACTGAACACTGACAGAAATTAATTTATCAGAAATGTGAATATCAGAAATCAAATCTGATCAACTAAACCACAAGGCTTAATTTTATGAACAGCTAGATTACAAAAAAGATAGATGGTGTCATATTCTGTTTAAAAAACATGCTCCATCTTCCAAAATATAGATGCCCTGGTATAATGTCCTGAAATAATACTCAAAGATCAGCTGATACATAACTATTACAAAATATGTAGCATAATTACCAAAGAGCCTTGATCCAAAAGTGTCATAAATCTCTATATATCTGGTGTATTTACCCTAAATATTTGGACAGGCAGGCTCAGCAAACTGTGTAAACCCAGATCAGATGCTGAAGAACATGGTCGATATTGTTTGCCACTTATCCAGCATATCACCAAAACATGCTTTTATAATTTTGACCCCTTAAACCCCACTTTTATATTGCAAAACTGGGGTTTACAGGGGTATACACTAATTTTCTTATTTCTGCTCAAAAAACATAGATTGTGGGTACCCCTTAGTGAGGCAGTTCTAATGAGTATCCACAATTTATGTTTTAAGCAGAAATATGAAAAATATAAGAGTTTTTTATCTGAAAATGTTCAGTTTTTGGAGGTGAAAATTTCTATATATTTGAACAGGCATGTTTTCGTAATTAGTTTTTAAACTCATTAACAGGCAGAACAATGGGGATGTTCAAAGTTTAGGACAAGTATGGTAAGGAGTTACCGGTATACTGTCTCTATACTAAGGGAAAATATGGTACAACAAACCTTTACCACTCTCTGGATGTCTAGTAGATTCTGCAGATGACAAACTGGGCCCAGTTGTTCATAGCATCATTAGCTTAACAAGCTCATTAGTGATCAAAATGTTAACTGTTCTAGTAAGTACAATATCTAATTCACAGGTATTTTTGCTGAAAAAAATGTGAGTAGCTTGCAAAAGCTACTCACATTTTTTCTGCAAAAATATTAGCATATATGCCATATTTAATGATCAGTTTTAATGAATGTTAACTAACGACATGGTTAGTTTTGAACAACTGGGCCCTGATGTTTTACTTACTTTTCCCAGAAAATATGTTCTGACATTTTATGCAAATTGTCAAAGCCTAAGGAGACAATTTGCATAAAATGTCAAAGCCTATTGTCAGGGAAAAACAAAATAAATGATTTCAAAATCTTGTCTGCTGAAATTTTTACAGTGTTGAGACACATCACTAATTATTCAAATGGACTTCTTCAAACTTGTGGAAAACTATGGTTGTATTCTGTTAATTTTAAAATTCAGCAACTCAAAGAACATACCCTCAGAAGTAAAACCAATCTTTTAACCCTTAGCATGTAGGGGAAAAAAAATCAGCAGATTACATTTTGAGTTATGTTTTTTTTTTAAATTTTTCCTAGAAAATTAAGCTCTGACATTTTCTGTAAAGTGTTACCTAAGGAGACAATTTGCATGAAATGTCAAAGCCTGTTTCCAGAGAAAAAAGGAAAGAAAAATATTTCCAAAAAGTTGTCTATTAAATTCTTTACTCTGCATCTTAAGTGTTAAGGAGAGAACTGAAAAAAAAGCCATTTTCTCAGTAAGAAAAAAATTAAAAATGTAGTCTGTTATCATTAAAATTCAGCACATTATAAATTTAACATGGGGAATGAGAACCAATCTTCTATAAGGAGGAATGCATGAGCTACCATCAATCTTCTACTACGGCAGGCCAGGACAGGCTAGAGATAGGATAATAAAATATAATGAAGGAGTAGAACATAATTAGCAGTCACCCCTGAGACTATCTCATTACTAAACAGGTAGTTTTGTCATCCGATAGCCTCCCTATTTCCTATGCATATCTCTAGATAAATTGCCTCTTTTCAACCAAAACATATTGATATTTTCTTATTTCTCCACGAAAACATATATTGTGGGTACTCATTAGAATTGCCTCAGTGAGGCAATTCTAATGAGTACCCACAATATATGTTTTCATGGAGAAATAAGAAACTATTCATTCAATTTGTATCTAGATACTCTTGTCTGGAGATATGTTTTGACTGCTCTTCAACTGTCAGTCATTGTGCAGATTTCTGCTGTGCTGTCATTGGGTTTGTGCACGGGAGCATGCCGTTTGGATTTCATTGTTGATGCATGATGCAGGCTCCATAAAATATTATTTAAAGCTGAATACAAGACTTCTGACAGGAGGCTAGGCATTATTTATTACCATTTTCTTTTTGTGGGCAAAAAGAAAAGGCAAATTCTATAATATTTCCTTCTCAGTCAAGAAGAAGCTTGACAATTAACCCTTAAATTGTTAAGCAAAATTGTAAATGACAGTCTTCAAATTATTTTTTTTAATCATTTTTCTGAGAAAAAAAAGTTTGATATTACATGAGAATTGTCTGCTAGACATGAAATGCCAAGCTTTTGTTCTCTAAAATAATAATAAAAGAATATTTGGAAATCCCATGTGCTGCAGTTGTGATTGGCATTTTAAGGTTTCTGATGAACATTTTTGTTGGTGTTACATCTTCTTATTACTTTTTTTTTCAGTTTGAAATGTGCTCATTATAAATGATTAGTTCCCCCTTTGAGTCAATCCAAACTAAATGTACTTCACCCTAGTATCTACATTTCAAACATAAATAAGCCAAATTTTTAAATGATTCTAAATTTATTTTGTATCATTATAGTTTTTCATGATTTAATAGACTGAACTCATCAGCGCTTATAAGTTCTGGTTCTCATAATCAGCTATAAGAAATTATTTCAGTTACCATATTTACCTATGGAGAGTCTGATAAGGGTTTGCACTGTCTGCCACCCACCCAGCAGTCTTATATATAAGCCATACCAAGATGGTAAAATGGAATTGCTCAAACTTTAGGATAAGGATCATAAGGAAGGTATCCAAATACATGTACTTAGGGTAAACAGAGAAAACAATTTAACCCTTGTCATGCTGAATAAATTAAGATGCCATGCTCACTTCTAATTTTCAGCCAATCAGATTACTTGATCATATAAATTCAAATACTTAATGACAAACAGTGCAGATCCAGATCAGTTGGCTTCTTCAGAAGCCAACTGATCTGGATCTACACTGTTTGCAAAGGTAGGGTAAATCCTCGTTCAGCAGGACCAGTGTTAATATTGCCATATCAAGTTGTTTTGTCTATTTTTCAGCTGTTTCCTCAAATAGCAAGAGCTGCTGTCCAACAGCAAAGCTTGCCTAAATGGGAGCTTGTCTACTGATGGTACAACCATACTTTACCAAAACTTTTAACAAATTTTCATGAAATCCAGGAGATACGGGGGGGGGGGGGGGGGGGGGGGGGCATGGACAGAGAGTGGGAATGGTAGAGTTAGCTAGTAAAGGATAAAACAGAGAAAAACATGTAAATAGTTTTCCTCAAATGGATGAGGTGACTATCTTGAAATACCCCTGTAAACCCCAGTTTTACTATATAAAAAAGGGGTTTAAGGGGGTCAAAATTATATAGGCATGTTTTTGTGATGGTAGACTGTGCAGTTGTGAGCCAATCTAGACCTTCACTGGTCACATATGAAATAATGACCTTTCCTCATGACATGCAACTATCTATGTATCTAACTATCTCTCTATGCTGTGCTGTATAGGTAGGACTATGAAATATTTAACCATTAGCACTCCCTGGGCTAATTCAGCAGACAGCAAATTGATGATATTTTTCTTATGTTTCCCAGCACACAGAATCTGACATTTCATGCAAACTGTCTCAAATATTTTTCTCATAATTTCCCAGAACACAGGATCTGACATTTCATGCAAATTGTCTCAACTGGAGAAATTTGCATGAAATGTCAGCTCCTGCATTCTGGGAAAAATAAGAAAAATATCACCAATTTGTTGTCTCACGAAAATTCTACCCAAAGTGCTAAGCGTTAAATGGTTGATACATACGCTCTCTCCTGTGTATCAAGATGTTGTACCAGCTCATCTCGTTTGTTTACTATGACAACAAGTTCTTCCAGCAATAGTTTCTCACGATGTTTTTGTGCTTCAGTTTTCTGCCAGTCTGAAACGATATTTAATAATAATCATTCTTAGTATGATAATAATAAGATACCATTGAATTTATGATCTAAATCCTCAAGCAGCAAAAAGAGGGACTTTAACCAAATGTTAAACATGAATCAAACACAAATTTTTTCAGCATGTGGCCTTGACCCTGAAGACATCATGCCCTTGATACCAAGAGTCAGTCGAAAGCTTTCTTGGTTCTAGATAAAATTCCTGAAAAGTTTACCACATATGGGCATGGCACCATTTTGGTCAAATCAACATTACTGGGTAAACAAAATTTGCTTTCCTTGACCCAAGGAAGCTCCATATGAAATCTGATAAAAACTGACCCATTAGTTTCAGAGGAGAAATTGTTTAAAGAGTTGGAAGCTGGATTACGGAAAAAGATAGCTGACAATAACTCAACCTGAGCCTTTGGCTCAAGTGAAATAAAAAAAGGGCTAGTGTGTTAAGCAGTGTGTGAATCTGATTAATTGTGTTGGGGTTTAATGACATGACAACCCTTGTGGGTCATTTTGTGTTGTCTCCCAGAGGAAGGAAGAAAAGAGATAGAAGAGATAGCAGAAGAGATGAAAGAGAAAGACAGGGAAGAAGGAGGAACAGGAATGAAAGTGAAGAAACAGAAGCAATAAAAACATTCCCCTCTACCTTTACCTGCTACAAGGACAGCAGGCCTTGCCCAACTGTCAGTCGGACGCCTCAGTCCTGTAAGATACAAAGCAGCTGAATTCTATGCTCTTTTATGAAAATATAGAAGTATATAAAGTTCTTAACCCTTAAAGCGCCAATCACAACAATTGTTGTCTGCTTTGTCTTCTACTGGTTACTTTAAAAGTCATTGTTGCAAACAGTGTGGACCCAGATCAGACTGCTCCTTTAGGAGCAGTCTGATCTGGGTCCACATTGTTTGCCTATATGCAAAATGTAAGTTTGAAAAGTTTGCAAGAAGATGCAGCAGACGACATAAGCAGACGACATTTTCAGATGCAGATTTTCTTGGCGCTTTAAGAGTTAAAACTCATGGATAGTCCATGAAGCCATATGACTTATTCCAATGATTTGAATAAAACTTTAGTCACACTTATGTTGTGGGAAGAATAAGCACAAAAATGAAGTCTATGTGAACAGATATTTTTATCTGTTAATTTTGCCTGCAGAGTATTAAAGGTTAACCCTTGTCATGCTGAATAAATTAAGATGCCCCGCCCATATCTAAATTTCAGCCAATCAGATTACTTGATCGAGATTGTTGACATAAAATCATATACTGAATGGCAAACAGTGCAGATCCAGGTCAGTTGGCATCTTCAGAAGCCAACTGATCTGGATCTACACTGTTTGCAAAGGCAGAGTATATCCGGGTTCAGCAGGACAAAGGTTAGCAACAACAAATTACCGACACCTTTTCTGCTAAAAATCTCTTCCACCAATATTTACCATTACAACTTAGTCAAGTAAAATGCAATTAACACAAATTGTAAAAAGATGTTTTTTCACCTTAGGTGGTTTTTACTGAAGTAAGCCAAAAATACAAACAAACTCATCACTGCTATAATGTTTTAACAACAACACTAGACTTGAGGCTATAGAACTAGGGTCACAAACTCCTGCCTTACAATATAAGACAAAGATAGTTTGCTGTATGTGCGAAAAGTAATAACATAGCTTTTAAAAAAATGTGTGACATTCTCCAATTAAAAAAAACAAAAACAATTTCATATAGTAATGATATAGCAATGTGCAGTGCATCCTAAGTTATAATATATATTTCTTACTGTTTACTTAATGCCAATGTCCCCTGCTTGGTTAGTGGTGGGGGACAAAAATAATAAAATGTAATAATAAGGCAGGGAATGAGCAGTTAATTCAAAGACTTAGGTAGACTGTCAGAGTATCAAACCCCCTTTTTAACCTCTTGGTAAAATCTGCCAATGACAAATATGTAATACTGTTCTTATCCATCCATCCATCCATCTTCTTTAAATGACTTAATGACTCTATCAAATCTGAAAACAGAGCTGGATACTTCATGCAATTTTTCTTGTATGCATAAAAGTTCAAGCCCTATTTTATAAGAAAAATAAAAAAAAAAAAAATTCTGAAATACTGTCTCCAGTAGGTCAAACCAAAGTAGGTTCCTGGTCCACTATTTCAGCATGCTTTAAGAGTCCCCTTGGCCTATAATCATAATATATTAGTTCATTACCCTTGCAATATAATAGTTCTGATGAAAACACTGAAATAAGAGCCCACAGACATAAATGGTTACGAAGCATTACAGAATACGCACTACAAGTAATTACCCATTTGAAAACTAAACCTTGTTTACTATGTATGATGTCATTCCGGTACATTTCTTGTAACAGAAATGTAGTAAGCCGAGGATAAAAGTGTGACATTTTTCTCAGAAAATAGAACTTGATATTCCATGCAAATGGTCTCCTAAGGAGACCATTTGCATAAAATGTCAAGTTCTATTTTCTGAGAAAAATAAGAATGATATTTTCAACATCTTCTGTTCATATTGAAATTCAGCGTACAGCAGTTAATGATTGCTCGTCTATAATGACAACATTAGCATTAATTCCCAATTGGTAAATTACGTAGTACTATTATTTATTCAATATTCACAATGTCAAAGGACACAGCCTCTTTCATCAGTTGAAAAGACCTTGTATCATGTCACAATAATTTTCAAGTGAAATTAACCATGATTTAATATGAAATCTGAGGAAACGTAGAATTAATTGACAAACAGACATGTGCCTGTCGCAGCACCAAGTTTGGGGCTAAAAGAATTTTAAGACAAGATTGCCATTCCGCTAAGTTGTAGACAAAATAATGAACAATAGAGAGAAAAGAAGAAAGCAGATTTATCTTGCTAGTGGAGCAATGAAAGCGGCTTATTTTGTGTAATCCTCTCAGAGCTCGTGTTTATAACCTTCACTGTCAATATCAGGCCTGAACAGAATGCCACTGCCATAATCTATTGTGAAAAACTTCGTAAATACGGCTTAAAGATAAAAACCAAACAAAGAAATATGTTTAAATAATCATATTTACAATTTATTAACAAAGAAGTGGGTATTTAAGCGATTAAAATATTTATTCAGATGTACTAAATGGCTTGTAACGTTAAATGACACATGAAAATTGTCCATACTGTTAAATGTATTCAAATGTACCAGGCAGAAAATGACAACATCACCAGTAATTTGCTTTAAACCTTGTCCTGCTGAATAAATTAAGATACCATGCCCGCTTCTGATTTTTAGCCAATCAGATTACTTGATCAGGATTGTTGCTATAAGTTCACATACTAAATGACAAACAGTGCAGATCCAGATCAGTTGGCTTCTTCAGAAGCCAACTGATCTGGACCTACACTGTTTACAAAGGCAGGGTATATCCGGGTTCAGCAGGACAAGGGTTAATTGGAAGGAATATTTTGTAATAATCTGCTGAGATGAAAACTTAGAAAACAAAGTAGAACTTTTTTTTTTTGCATCCATTCGGCTATTACTGTTTCACTTGAAATTTTTCACCCTTACACATTTTCATTCTTTTTTCCTTCTTCCAAACAAATAAGTTTGACATTTCATTAAAACCATCTCTCAAGATTACAGGCTCATATAAAGAGACAATTACGGTAATGAATTAAGGTTTTCAAATATTCTGAGTAAACAGATAGAGTAAATGTCAAGCCATCCTGTATGAGAATTTCAATATGATTCAGGTGGGCCAGCAGTGTAGTTGGTTAAGCTTTTTACTGGTATTCAAGTGGCCTTAGGTTCCTGTTCTTCTCCTGGTTGTGAAGCTCTCCTTTTCATCACGAAAACATACCTATATAATTTTGACCCCCTTAAACCCCACTTTCATATAATAAAACTGGAGTTTACAGGGGTATACATTATTTTTCTTATTTCTGCTCAAAAACATATATTGTGGGTACACGTTAGAACCGCCTTGGCGAGGCAGTTCTAACGAATACCCACAATCTATGTTTTGAGCAGAAATATAAAAAATATCAGATTTTTATTTGAAAACTTTCAGTTTTTTGGTGGTGAAATTTTCAATATATTTGAATAGGCGTGTTTTCGTAATATCATAAATAATTTACCATATTTATTTTAACTCACCACTGAATGAAAAGGCTTATTTAATTGATTATAAGGAAAAACCCCAAAAAAGTTCCGCTTTAGCAAACAAACATTGTGGCGCAAATTAGATCAACATTGTTTAAATAAAAAGACAGATATTAAAACTTAAGTTTTTATAAATGTGAGCCTGGGCACTACCATTTTCAATATTCAATTATAGTAGGTATTTAACCCTTGTCATGCTGAATAAAATAAGATGCCATGCCCACTTCTAATTTTCAGCCAATCAGATTACTTGATCCAAGTTCATACAAATTCAAATACTTAATGACAAACAGTGCAGATCCAGATCAGTTTGCTTCTTTAGAAGCCAACTCATCTGGAGCTACACTGTTTGCAAAGGCAGGGTATATCCGGGTTAGCAGGACGAGAGCCAATTTCTATGAGACAAATAAAAGCTTCCTACTGACAAGAACATGCTACTTATATGAGCTTTGTGTTGAAGTTTTACGGCCCAGTCAACCCAATGGGGTCATGTCGAGCACTGTCAGTTTACCTGACCACACATTTACTGGGCAGGCTTAGTCCTCTAAGCGGTTAACCAGTATTGTGCACATTCTTTCGCCAGAAACTGACAACTGCCCTTCTTGAATCAGCGGGAGGGGGAGAATGACCGTAGAAAATATTTCATGATCAATCTCCACAAAAGAATGTTGCTGACCTCGGCGGGAGTTGAACCCATGACCTCCTGGTCTCCAGTCGGACGGCGCATCCAACTGAGCCACCGAGGCCAGCTACATATATGAGTTACTTGACAGTATACATGCAAATGAACACATTTATAAACAGCAATAAAAGATTGTGGCTCATCTGATTTGTTTACTGCTTAGCATACTGGGTAAAACTTTCTGCGGATGCAATTTTGAATTTTTTATTTTTCCCAGAAAACAGGCTTTGACCTTTCATGCAAATTGTCTCCAATTTGCATGAAAAGTCAAAGCCTGTTTTCTGGGGAAAATTAGACAACAATTTCAAAATGTGGTCTGCGGAAATTTTTGTCCAGCATGCTAAGCATTAATGACAGAGGTACCCATGATGCCATGATGTGGCTAGTATAATGTCAACTATGTCTGGATACTGCAACAAATACCAGCCATTATGCAAAAATATTTCAACTTTTCCAAGTCCACCTTCAGAGAAGATAGTTCCTTCAAATTAATTAGTTTGTCGTCTGTAATAAGGCTTTTCCTCTCAATCAAAGCCATGAAAATCCTCTACGACACAAAGTCGACATATAGATAGTGCCATAAGAAAGAAGCCCACTGTTATTAATTGATGTTGGAGCTTAGTGAATCAATTCCTAATTTTCTCCAAGTTTTCCTATTGGAAATGTGTCCGACATAAGCTGCTTATGCCGTAGGATGAGGATTTTATAATGCAATGACAAGACAAGGCATTTGTTACGAAATTACAGAGGAGTTTCAAGGTATAAAATAATGAAATTCCAACCATAAAATGATCTTCTGAGCAACTTCATTAATAACAAAGAAAATGGCGTAAATAAGGCTATATAAAAACCAATCCAACACTGGGGAAACTGTGTGATTTGACAAAATAAGTATCATGATTCAATCAAGCAAATTATTATCATTTTCAGTCAAGGGATCTGTTACACCTTCAGGGGAAGTAACTCTGTCAAAGTTGATTTTGCCCCCTTCCAAAAATGGATCTATTCTAAAAGGAAAGAATTTACTCCCCATGGGAGCAAATTCTTTCCTCGTAGAGTAAACCCCTTTTCAGAAGGGGTATGACATGCAGTAAAGGAAACAGAAAATTACAAAAGTTGGTTTCCTTGTAAAAAACCTACAAATCATATCAAGTCATTTGTGCCAAGTGGATTCTCCTACATCAACTTTTTGGACAGGTCCATTTCCAGTAGAAGGGGTGTCTGAGCAGTTAAATTTATTACCATTTTACAAAAATTTCTGTACTTAATGCAAAACAGTGTAGACCCTCATCAGATGCTGTGTACTGTGGTGTCTGATCTGGTCTACACTGTTTGCCAATATCCCTTTCATGGGGCGCTAGGCATAAATGGGTTACATCTTATTAGCAGTCAGTTTTTACCTGTGTGGAAAGCACTGCAGTTAAAACTAGCCCTTTCCATATAGGCAAAAAGTTGATAACCACATGTAATAAGATTCACCTGGAAAAGGAATTATTTAACTGGTCAAACTGCAACAATTATCTTGTTGACTTACATCATATACACCATAAGCAAATTTTTTTAATGCTACCAGGCACCTGAGGCACATAGAGGCAGCGGCGATTGTTATGTACATGTATTTGTACAGCCTTGCTTTCATGGATCACCCATGCACACTTGGTGCCACTGTCTGTCACCAAGCACCACCCTGTCCACTTTATACTCAACCCAGGGCAAGTAGAGTATGAGCTAGGCGTACTAATGGTCTGAAAATTGTCTCGACCCGAGCGGGATTCGAACCCACGATATCCTGCTTGAAAGTCGAGTGCGCTGACCACTAGACCACCCAGCCCACTGTTCAATACAGGAGTTCAGTGCAAAAATTAACCCTTGTCATGCTGAACAAATCAAAATGCCATGCCCACTTCTAACTGTCAGCCAATCAGATGACTTGATTCAGGCTGTTGATACAAATTCACATACCTAGTGACAAACAGAGCAGATCCAGATCAGTTGGCTTCCTTGGAAGCCAACTGATCTGGATCAACACTGTTTGCAAAGGCAGGGTATATCAGGGTTCAGCAGGAAACACTGACTGGAAAGTGAAATATATACTGATCAGTCTTCACTGTCCACACAAAAATACAGTCGACTCTCGTTATCTCGAATTCCAAGGGAATCTCTGAAATACTTCGAGATATCCATACCTTGACATATCAGATTTGCAGAAATGAGGAAAAAATAACTCGAACAACCACATTTAACAAATATATATGTAACTGGGCTCTTGAAGTTAGAGATATATTGAAAATATTATGGAAAAGAGGAGAAACTGCTCCTTAGGAGCAATTTCTCCTCTTTTCCACAATATTTTTTTTACCTGTTGTTAGATTTTCATGTTTAGGCAGGGACCAGATTTTCACTTCCAGATAAGCGGTTATTTGAGATAAGCGAGATCAAGGTAACGAGAGTCAACTGTACTTTGCATCCTTGTTTATCCAAAATGCCCCCAGTGAATATTAGATCAGACTGGGTGAATGTGCCTGTTTGAATGTATATTTTCTGATAATATTATTTAGAACCTGGTACTGTATTTTCTCTTGATATTCAGATACCTTAATTCCTTATCTTCCCTGTCTTAAAATTTGAAGCTGTCCATTTAACTACCTGTTAATGTGTCTAAAACCTGATGGATTAGTTGCAAACAGTGTAGACTCTGATGGGATGCCATATTCTCTGGTGTCTGATTTGGGTCTACACTATTGTTCCAGCCTGTCTGTCTGTAAACTTATGATAAATATGGTAACTTCTTTCAGAAATCATGACCAATTATCAACATTATTCCATGGACATCATTACTACAATCACACTCTCAGTCCTTCTGGCTAGCTATCTAAAATGACAGCGGAAAATGACAAAACAATCACTAGGATTAACACTAACAATATTTCCATTTTCTTGTCAAAACAATTAAGATATGGCTTCCCTTTAGCTTTAACCATTACCACTCTTTGTGCAAATTCAGCAGATGACAAAATGATGATATTTTTCATTTTTTTTTCCAGAAATCAGGATTTGACATATCATGCAAATTGTCTCCATGGGAGACAATTTGCATGAAATGTCAAATCCTGTTTTCTGGAAAAAATATGAAAAATATTTCAAAATGTTGTCTGCTGAAAATTTTACCCAAATGTGCTAAGTGTTAACAACTGCTTCAGTTAAAGATACCAAGGAATGATCTTGTTTTCTTTGTACCTGAAACATGTCCATTTGGTGATGAATTCTGACGAGAAAAAAACATGACACTTGTCGTGTGGCCATATGCTGCAGGTAAAATTTGTGCAGAAATCTTGAGCATACTTAGAAGATATTGTGACAATACAGAATGTAAATTTAATCTCTGCCGTGTTACAGAAATGATTTACTGTCTGGAAGTCTGAAGGATTCAGCTGGTAACTGAAATCTGTCAGCATGCAGTCTGTCTGTAGACAAGTAGGATAATTGTCAAACATTTTGTACCCAACATCTCTGCACAAAATGGCATATGCAAACAGTGCAGACCCAGATCAGAATTATGATCAGAGTCTACACCATTTACCATTCCACCAAATATTTGGTGAAAAAATGCATAAAAATCAAAATTTATACCAAAATATTTAAAAAAGTAAAATGTTAAGTGTTTTAGGATATTTAGTGAAGGTAAACTCCTCAGACATACTTTGGGCACTTTGTTTTTCTGCTAAATACCAAAATATTTCAGAAAAAAAAAAAAAAAAAAAAAAAAATCCCCAAAAACATACAGACAGGCAACATGAAAACAGTATTACCAACTCCGCTACAAACACTTCAGCTTTACTGTGACCATTATTAAATACAGCGGAAATGGAATCAATATAAGAAAAACAACAAAAACAATATACCGTATTCAACCTAATTACTGCACATACCCCTATAAGCGCACAGTCAAGCAATTCCATAGTCTTCTAATTACAGCCAGTGTACTTTTTGTCTACTTCTTTATAAAGGCATGTGTTGTGGGTACTCATTTGAATTGCATCAACTTGTCGATGCAATTCAAATGAGTACCCACAAAATATGTTTCAATAAAGAAAATCAGAAAAAAATTGCATAAACATCACCAAATAAGGCCTTTGCTGATATTTGTTTTTAAGGGTATCCTTAGTAGGCAGAGTCATATTTTACCACAAGTTTTCCCAGTAATTTTGAAAAACCTAAGCCCATGGTGCAGTAATTAGGTCGAATAAGGTATTATGAATTGAAATATTAGGAAAACAAGATTTTAAAAGGCTCTTATCTGCCATTTCTCTGAATTTTTAAGAGTCCCTAAAATATAGAAGTTTTAGCCAAACTCCGATATGAATAGATATTCCTAAATAATCAGAAATAGGTCACCCTTCATTATTTGCTAAGGCTCTGATTAGGGTGGAAGATGGCTTCAGTGTTCTTGATGGCACATTTTTTTCTGCTTAGCTTTGATTAATATGCAATTTCAGGGAGAATTCCAAGACCCCTGTTTTTATAATACCTTTATTAACATGTTTAAAGTCAACCTTTTGATGCCAAGATTTCTATTTTATTTTAGCACAAAAAGCAATGAATATAAACCAGTAACTACACAGATTTGCCTATTTTTTTTTTTTTTTTTTTTGTTATCACTGTATGCTCTCCAGTTCCTACCTTAATTACTTGCTAATTCATCAGCTGCCTTCAATACCAATGATGAAAACCTAGTCTTATCTACTGATTACAGCAACAAAACCATAATTCAACGTAAAGCTCTTCCATAGCACAGAAATAAATAGAAGTTTCTCTGACCTCCATTACTGTAATGCTTAGTGTGCTGACAACGAAATTAGACAACAAATGTTATATTTTTCTTATTTTGCACAGAAAATAGAGCTTGAAATTGCATGCAATTTCAAGCCCTATTTTCTGTGAAAAAATAAGCAGAAATGATTTGCATGCAATTTCAAGCCCTGATTTCTGTAAAAAATGAAAATATTTGAAAATGTTTTCTGTGGATATCAAATCTAGCAGGTGAAAGGTAAAAGGTGCAGCTTTACTGGATGTACAAGACATGTGTCATGTGACCATATGGTGCCTATTATGTGACCAATGAAACAAGGAGATTCAATCAACTGTGATCAATAGGTACAGCACAGGTAGAAGAAAGGACAAAAGATGATCACGGGGAGGACAATAACATTAAGGTGCGGACAATAATAATAACGGTACTCCGATATCAACTGATTCCGACTTCAGAAACTAATCACGTAGAAAAGAACAGTTATTATTGATGAAGGAGAAAATTCAGAGAGAACAGGTGGTACTATACAAGTGGAAAATTGGTAATAATGCCTGCATTTTCTGCTAGCCTTAACCATGCCACAGACAACAAATCAGCAGATGACAAAATAAATTATTTTTTCATAAAGCAAGACTTGCCATTTCATTTAAATCATCTTGTCATAGATCCAGATATAAAGGGAGTATTCAGAAGCTGAGATAATTTTATTCTTTTTATTTTTACATAGAAACACATCTTGTCCATGCTCAGTGGAATCACACAAGGTATGTTTTGATGAAAAAAAAAAAAAAAAAAAAAAAAAAATGGCTTGAGGGAAATAGCACCAGGTATGTTTTGATGCAAAATTTATCTTATGTTGAATTATACAAGGTATGTTTTGATGCAAAAAATATCCTTGTTGAATCATACAAGGTATGTTTTGATGCAAAAAATATCTTTATTGAATCTAACAAAGTATATTTTGATCCAAAAATTACCCTTATTGAATCACACAAGGTATATTTTGATGCAAAAATTATTTTTGTTGATTCACATAAGGTATACACAAAGTTTATTTTTATGCAAAAAATTACCCTTGTTGAATCACACAAGGTATATTTTGATGCAAAAATTACCCTTGTTGAATCACACAAGGTATATTTTGATGCAAAAATTACCCTTGTTGAATCACACAAGGTATACTTTGATGCTAAAATTATCTGTGTTGAATTACACAAAGTATATTTTGATGCAAAACTTATCCTTGTTGAATCATACAAGGTATATTTTGATGCAAAAACTATCCTTGTTGAATCACACAAAATATATTTTGATGCAAAAATTATCCTTGTTGAATCATACAAGGTATACTTTGATGCAAAAATTATCCTTGTTGAATCATAAAAGATATATTTTGATGCAAAAATTATCCTTGTTGAATCACACAAGGTATATTTTGATGCATAAATTATTCCAAATTATCAGCTCATATCACCTTATCTGAAGCTATGTTTTGTGAGTGCAATATGGTTCAAATGCAATGCCATACTGCTAAGCACTATTTTCAGAATTAAAAGTAACAAAAAAAAAACAAAAACAAACAAACAAAAAAATGTAACATTACGAAAACATGCCTTCAAATATACTGAAAATTTACCACCAAAATGAAAATTTTCAAATAAAAAATTCTGATATTTTTTTTATATTTCTGCTCAAAACATAGACTGTGGGTACTCATTAGAACTGTCTCAGTAAGGGGGTTCTAATTCATACCCACAATCTATGTTTTTGAGCAGAAATAAAAAAAAAAATAATGTATACCACTGTAAACCCGAGTTTTACAATATAAAAGTGGTGTTTAAGGGGGTCAAAATTATATAGGCATGTTTTCGTGATGAATTCAGCTGTTTGTTCATAAATAGCCTACAAATGACTAAAGATATACAGTCAAGTCTCGTTATCTCGAATTCCAAGGGACTCTCTGAAACACTTCGAGATATCTGTACCTCGAAATATCAGAGTTGAAGAAGTGAGGAAAACAATAAATCGAACAAACACATTTAACAAATGAATATGTAATTTGACTCCTGAAGTTAGAGATATATTGAAAATATTGTAGAAAAGAGGAGAAATTGCTCCTTAGGAGCAATTTCTCCTCTTTTCCACAATACTTTGTTACCTGTTCTTAGATTTCCATGTTAAAACAGGGACCAGAATTTCACTTCGAGATAAGCAGTTATTCGAGATAAGCGAGGTCGAGACAACGAAAGTCGACGGTATAGCTCCTGAAAGGAGTATGCAGAAAAATATTTTTTCTTTGTCTCCATGGAAACATATGTTGTGGATTCTCATTAGAAGCAACTTAATGAGGCACTTCAAATGAGTACCTACAGGATATGTTTACAAGGAGAAATAAGAAAAATGTCAACAATTTTAGTTGAAGAAAGCATCCTATGTAATGGTCAGCTAACTATAACAAGGAAATAATATATCAACAAGAATGTTTTTTTCAGACAAAGTAGATGTACCCTGACCTCCAACATTCTAAATCATGTGCTGACCTTGAAAATGAAGTCAAGGTCATCAAAATCTAGTCTTCACACTGTCCCAGTGTGTATCTAAGCAAGTCTTGCTGACTGCTTTGGTCTGTGCAGAACAATTCACTTCAGCCATTTTAGTTTTTTTTCCAAAACCAAGATCTGGCTTAGTGGCTGCTGTGTGTGGTTGTTATTGGAACTATTTAATCAGAGCTACAGATAAGATGTGTAATAATATTTTTTCTTATTTCTCGGTTTACCACTCTCTGGGCTAATTCAGCAGATGGCAAACTGATGATATTCAGGAAACAATTTGCATGAATCTCAAAGCTTATTTTCTGGGAAAAATATTTCAAAATGACTGGTGAAATTTTTACCCAGCCTGTTCAGCATAACTTATGTAATATACCTAAGTACACTTCAACCTCTTTATAACACGGTTCGTTATAACACGGTTTTGGATATAACACGGTTCAAAGATGGATCCCAAAAATGTATAGATTATATTGAAAAATGACCATAAATGGTCATTTTTTAATATAATCTATACATTTTTGTTTGGATATAACACGGTTGTTTAACTAACACGGTTTATGCTACAGACCCTAACAATAGTGTTATAAAGTGGTTGTGGTGTACTGGGACAGACATGCCTGTGCCGTGACTTCCCGCTGGATGGGGGTACTTTTGTACTTGTTACCATATTTACCCTAACATATAAGTATTTGGACTGACAGGTCATAATAAACAGTACAGATCCAGATCACATGCCAAATGTATGATCAGGGTCTACACTGTTTACCACTCATCCAACAGGTTTTTAGCTGCAACAACAGACAGTCAAACAGGGCCCAGTTGTTCAAAGCGTCGTTAGCTTAACAAGCTCGTTAAGGGTCATTTCGTTAACTGTTTTAGCAGATTCGATATACAATATTCTGATATTTTTTGCTGAAAAAATGTGAGTAGCTTTTGCACTGCAAAAGCTATTAACATTTTTTCAGCCAAAAATTTCAGCATATATGCATATCACACGATGTAAATTTTAACGAATCATTAACTAACGATGTCGTTAGCTTTGAACAACTGGGCCCAGATTTATTCAACTTTCAGAAGTACGAGCCAACGGACAGAAAATGTACCTTTGAACATGTGCACCCAGCAAAGATTCAGATCTGCCTGCGTATTTGCTTGGTCTGATCAGAATCTTCACTGGGCAAATTTCAGGTAGCCAAGGATGCAAAGGATTCTTCATGTGGAAAAAAAAAAAAGACACAGATCAGCCTGTTAGGATACTGTTGGGTGCCCATGTCAGAAGGTACGTTCAGGTGTCCAAACACCTAGGATACATACAGTAATATACCTAGCTGATACAAAATGCACCCTGGGTTGAGTATAAAGTGACCAGGTAGGTGTTTGGTGAAAAAAGGGAACACCAAGTCTGCCTTTAAAGGCAATCCTCTTTATACCGACACTCTATACAATGACAAAATTTGTTATACGGATAATTTGACTGGCACAAAACCTGCACTCAAGAGATGACAATCAGAAATTATGCAAGAACATCATATTCAATACTTCAAGAAATATGTTTCAGATATTAGTTAGAGAGGTAATTTTAAAATACAGTTGACTCTCGTTATCTCGACCTCGCTTATCTCGAATAACCGCTTATCTCGAACTGAAAATCTGGTCCCTGCCTAAACATGAAAATCTAACAACATGTAAAAAATATTGTGGAAAAGAGGAGAAATTGCTCCTAAGGAGCAATTTCTCCTCTTTTCCGCAATATTTTCAATATATCTCTAACTTCAAGAGTCCAATTACACATATATTTGTTAAATGTGGTTAATCGAATTAGTTTTTTCCTCAATTCTGCAAATCTGATATGTCGAGGTACGGATATCTCAAGTGTTTCAAAGAGTCCCTTGGAGTTCGAGATAACGAGAGTCGACTGTATATCCAAAACATATGTTCTATGAGGAAATAAGAGGCCTTATGTTCATTCTGCTCATTAAGGATTCTTTACAACAGCAGATTCATTTTCATGGTAATATCTTTGGGAACAAATGGTGTCTTTATAACCAGGGTTCCTGTACATGCATATCCATGACAGTATGTTTTTCAAATGTATCACTGATTTATATCATTGAAATACCTTTGAAAGGGCCGTAAAATGCCAGAATACCAACATCACCATATTCAAAAGAATAAAATTGAAACTTACTCCCACAAGGATACCGAACTGTCAGTTTTATGGCTATTTAATTTATCCTTTAATACATTTTATTATTTGCTAATTTCAGGTCCCCAAGTCGACACATAAGTTCTGAACCATAAAAATCTCAGGTGCTCAGATAACATGAAAATTAATTTTCCAGCCATTCTCGAAAGAGGCTTACGATTTAATTAACAGGCAGGTATTTAGCAATCACAGGGTATTTATGCCATTATCTGATCATTCTACATATTTCAATTAGAAGATGAAACCTCCATTTCAACATGCTATCCAGTCTTGCATTATTCCAGAGCTTCAAACAAGGTGCATTTTACAAACAAAAAGTATTGATATTTTTATTTCTCCACGAAAACATATGTTGTGGGTACTTATTAGAAACACCTCACTGATGAGTACCCACAACATGTTTTTTCATGGAGAAATAAGAAAAATATTTACCAGATACCCTCCCTCTTATCTAGAGATATGTAATGTATTATTCTGTAAAATTGAAGACGGGATGTTCAATGGGTTGACATAAAGACACATGGCAGACTCTGAGACCCTGAAACATACCTATTTCAGAGACAAACATCACTTTTTTTTTCTTATTTCTACCTGCAGTCATGTTGTGGGATCTCTCCTCAGAATCATATCAGTGAGACAATTCTAATAAGGCACAAAAACATGTGTTTTCATGGTGAATTAACAAAGAAAACATTTTACCATATTAGCAATTTATTTGAAGCCATACTGATAGTACAACTCATCTAACCCTTTACAATGCTGATGGTGAACTCTACAGGTAACAAATATGTGATATTTATTTTTTTTATTTTTCTCCATAAATAAAGCTCAAAATTTCATGCAAATCATCTCCAGGAGATGATTTGCATGAAATGTCGAACTTTATTTTCAAGAATTTTTTTAAAACTAATGTTCGTTAAATTTTCATCTAATTCAGCAGATTCAGAGCTAATTACTATTTTACTGAAGTCAATGAGTTCAACAAAACATTAATAATTAGAAAAAAAAATATGATCAGCTTCCATATAATTGGAGGAAGCTTAACGTTAATTACCCAACAGCTAATGTTCCAACTCTGTGGTTAAGCTTCAAAGTGTTTATGCGATGGTGCGCTGAACTACAAACTGTTGCCTAGAGTATTAATTATGTGACAGGACCTGAACAGCTATAGCATCTAATGGAACTACATGACGATGTTGATGATTTGGTGTTTTACATTCCTTTCAACTTTATTTAAGTCATCTTGAGACAATGGAAGGATGATAATGAAAGGCTCTGTGCAATGAAGCATTCGTGTACAGTCATGTGCTAAATTCTGCCTACAGCGGGATCCTAACCCGGACGCTCATGATCCGAAATTGGGAGCATTAATCAATCAGTCACCGGGCTACTTCTATGGGGACACTTGATAAATTTTCTGCTATTTTCTCAAAGAGAGACACCTTTTGCGACTTTGTTTTTGCTTTCTTGCACAACAATTCCCTTCTGAAAGGTGTCTACTATAAAGGAAAGAATTTGCTCCCACAGAGAGCAAATTCTTTTCTTTCACAGATGGGAGCAAATTCTTTCCTTTCACAGTAGAACCCTTTATAAATAGGGAGGTAAAATCCGTTTTGACAAAGTTGCCTAAATTCACCATGCTAGAAATTAACCCTCATAGCCCCATTCAAAATGGCTTTTAAAATACATATATATGTTCAGTAAACATGGCATGACATTTCATATGAACCATCTACTTCATATGAAATGTTGTGTCTTACTTTCTCTGAAAAATAAAAAAGAAACATTTTGTTACAGAAACTTTGTTTGCTACAATTTTGAATGGCGATTTAAAGGTTTAAATATAGAATATACTTTGACACTAGCATACAGGAAAGAGAGTCTGTGGGGAAGACTGATGTCTGCATGTACCATAGGTTTTTGTTTTTGGCTTACCAGTAACCTTTACCACACTATGGGCTTATTCAGTGCAGGACATATTGATGATATTTTTTATATTTTTTTTTTCTAGAAAAAGGAGACAATCTGCATGAAATGTCAAATCCTGCTTTCTTTAAGAAAAAACATTTTGAATTGTTGTCTGCTGGAAATTTAACCCAGCATGCTAAGTGTAAAGTGGTCCACTCAATGTGGACAAAATCTCAAGAGGGTATGAAATTTTGTTTCCATCAAAACTGCTCTTTTTACCAGTCTGTTATTAATGATATATCACATTTAAGAATTTAAGTAAACAACAAGCCCTGATCAACACACAGAATAAACAAATCACTAAAAGTAATTCAAATCAATCTTCACCCTCATATCAAAGGAGGGGGTGAAAAGAAAAAGTTTTCATTCAAACAGTCAGGAAGAAAAAGGCAATTAAGTGACAAATGGAGGGATTAGAGGCTATTGTATCCGTTGTTGTGGCTGGTCACTTGAAACAAGCTACATCAAGTAAGAAATGACATGATAAACATGACCAGAGCAGGTAAAGATCAGCCTAGCAGGCTGATCTTTGCCTGCTCTGGTCATGTTGAGACTGAACAGGGTCTGTACTATTTACTAATTAAGTACAGTACTAAAAGCTGACAGTATAGGCCATAATTACTTTGCAGAAATGCACATGCTGAACTTGGTTTCCCAGACTTGGCTTACACTAATTGTACATGTACTAAGGCCTATTTTAACTTGTACAGCTCTGCTGATGTTAAATGGACATACAGAGTGACCCCCAGTAAAGTAAACATTAGAAATATGTTCTTTTCTTGTATCAATACCATGAAGTTCATAAATCAACTAAAAATAGCAAGGACACCTAATTTTTGCACAAATAGAAAAATATCTGGGAGGCTTTTAAATTGGTCTTTCAAGAAAAACAAACAAAGGCCAAGATGATCATAACAGAAATATGCCTTAATAAAAGAAAATTTTACATGTCACTATATTATGTAAATTATTCTCACATTTTTTTTTTCTTTTTTATTTGTTTATTAGTTAATTAGTAAAATTCTACAGAATCAGTACATTTCTGTTCTTTTAAGCTTAGCATGCTGGATAAAAAAAAAATCAGCAGCTGAAATTTTGAAGGACTTTCTTATTTTTCCTAGTAAATGAGCTTTGAAATCTGAAAGCCTGTTCCAAAGCCTATTTTTAGAGAATAATTCCATCAATTTGTCATCCGCTGATCCAGCCTGGAAAGTGGTAATGGTTAACTTTCCAATACTACTAGCTATGATAATAAACTTCATCCAAGTTGATCATTAATTTCTTTTCTTTTTAATCATTATGATTATATCAGTTTGAAAATAAATGTAGTCACAGAACTACCCTACAGATCATAAAAGGCATTTATTTTGTATTTAAAACTTTACTTATTTCATTTTGCAAAACTGATAACTTCCTTTACTTACAGAGGAAGTTTTTACTGCAATTCCTATTTACTCTTAACCCTTGAAGCTTCATTCAAACTTGCAGTAGATGACATTCTAATACAGTAGACTCTCATTAACTCAAAGTCCAAGGGACTCGCTGAAATTATCCATACCTCCACATATAAGATTGACAGAAGAATTGAGGAAAAAATAAATCAAACAGCCACAGTTCACAAATGAATATGAAATTTGACTCCTGACGTTAGAGACATATTGAAAGTACTGTGGAAAAGAGAAGAAATTGCTCCTTGGGAGCAATTTCTCTTTTTTTCCACAATATTTGTTACCTGCTGTTAAATTTCCATGTTAAAACATGGACCAGATTTTCACTTTGAGATAAACAGAGTCAAGATAATGAGAGTCAACTGTATGTATATACTGACCAAGTTTATGTTTAACAATGTCAACCCTTGTGGGTCATTTTGTGGCATCTCCTACACCAATACAAGTTGATGAGAGGAAACAGACAAGAATGAAGGGACAAAATATTGCCAGAGCAGAAACAGATGAAATCTATATACTAGCATGTCCCCTTTCCGGTACTGCGGGCCTTTATCTCCATCCTACCACCACAATTTATATATTCTTTATCTATCTATTTTATTTTTTTTTTTTCTGAGAAAATAACATTTTATGTGAATTGTATGCCTTGCAGATAATTTACAAGAAAAGTCAAGTCTTATTTTCTCAGACAAATAAAAAAAAAATCTTAGAATGTTGTGACTGGCATTTTAAGTAAATTACCTGGTTTTGCAAAACTGTTTACTTCCCTATTTAAATTAATAAAAGTCATGACTTGTTTTGCTTTTTTTTATATGTTATGCCTGTAAATCGAAAGTACCAGTATTTGGTCAAATTTCTGTATTTTGACCCTCTTCTGTTGTTTCTTTTGCTGCTTTCTTGATTTTTCTTTTTTCCGTTTATTTTTTTTTTTTTTGCTTCTTTTTAAAGAGAATGAATATACTTTCAGGAGAGATAACTACAAAATATGTTCTTGCCTCTATTCTGAAGTGGGTCTTCTCTCACAGGAAATAATCTGCTCCCTTTTGGGCCAAAGTCTTTCCTTTTGGTGGACCCCTTTAGTGTGCAAGAAAGCCAAATGGAAATCACAAGTAATCTCCCTTGTATAAAAAGGCGGAAATGTACTAAACGTATCTAGTCACCTTAACCCTTGTCATGCTGAATTAATTAAGATGCCATGCCCATTTCTAATTTTAAGCCAATCAGATTTCTTGATCCAAGTTGTTGATACAAATTCACATACATAATGACAAACAGTAAAGATCCAGATCAGTTGGCTTCTGAAGAAGTCAACTGATCTGGATCTACGAGGGATGTTCGAAATGAATTGCTTATTGTCCTCTAGCTCGATATCCACGTGAGGCACGATAAAAATCAATACATACCTGTATAGGGCTATTCAATATCTACACAATGGTGTATAAATGTACATGTTAGACTAAGTGTAAGACATAAAATTTGCCATTTGAATACACGCAGTCATTGACCACTGCAGTAAAAATGGTTGGTAGAAGCGTCAACAAAAAAGATGAAATACGGGCTTACATCAAAGCTCGCTCAAAACTTGGTTGTTCTTTGAAGAAGCTGATGACTATAATTTCTACTGCTTTTGGACCTTCTTGTGTGTCTTATGACACAGTTCGGCGGTGGAAAAAGAAATTTGAGTCTGGTGTAGAGTTCATCTAAAAATGCACCGAAATCAGGTAGGCCAAAATCTGCATCTCGTAAAGAAATCGTTTCCAAAATAAAGGAAATCATCGAAGGAGATGCCAGATTTACAGTTCGTGATATTGCATGAAAGGTAGGCATATCACTATCAACGTTTCACCTTATTTTGAAGAAGCATTTGAAAGTCAGAAAGATTTCTGCTAGATGGGTGCCACATCTGTTGAATGACAAGCAAAAGAGGCAACGGGTTAAAGTGGCCAAAAAGCTGCTTCAAATGTTTCCAAAATATGACAAAAAGCAGTTTGCCAATGTCGTCACAGGTGATGAAACCTGGGTCCATTATTTTGAGCCCGTCAGAAAGGTTAGCAATAAGATCTGGGCCACTAAATACAGCAAACGTCCAATAATTGCCAAACTTCTTTGAGTACAAAGAAGGTTTTGTATGCAATCTTATTCTCTGGTGAAGGAGTCGCAATAAAAGTGCCAGTGAAAAAAGGCAAAAGCATCACCGGAAAGTACTACAAAGACGTAGTACTGAAGAAACTGAAAAAGTATTATCAGAAATGACGCCCTGCCACTGGTTTTAAACATGTTCGTCTTCTACATGACAATGTCCCAGCTCATACTTCCGCAATAGTTACGGCGTTTTTGAAGAAAGAAAAAGTAACTGTTTTGCCTCACCCCCCATATTCCCCAGACCTTGCCCCATGTGATTTCTTTTTGTTTCCGAAATTGAAAGCATTCCTTGCTGGGCGGAAATACCAGTCCCGACAGGCACTTGGATCTGCCATTCATCAGTACCTTATTACTGTGCCCAAATCAGCGTACCGTGACGCCTTCAAGAAGTGGATACATCGGCTGAAACTTTGCATTTCTAGCCACAGGGAGTACTTCGAGGGCATGAAATGAGTACTTTTGGGCTAACTTGAAATTTGAAGTCTCCAGATAGAAATAAACAATTCATTTTGAACATCCCTCGTATACTGATTGCAAAGTCAGGGCATATCCAGGTTCAGCTGGATCAGGGTTAATATAATTAATTTTTCTAAAATGTGACAAGCATTTTCTTTTGTTTCTGGGATTATCATACTCACAGGACTCAAAATAAAGCTTTTTTGTAATCTTATTTTTTTAACCAAAAATGTTATATACACTATTTTTTTCTTGACAAAGAATATATTGTGGTGATATTCTGCTGAATGAAAAAATATTATTAAAGTTTAAACATTATTTATAAAAATATTATGTTTTTGTGATATTTTATTGTATACTAGTACCAAGAAATCACTTGTTTGTCTCTGCACATTTATTCTAAGAGCACTAGCTGGTGGTAATTTATTTATTTTCTGGGAATAAGAACTCAGCTATTTTCATCCTAAATGTACTTAAGGTTCAATGTATCTTCTGTATCAATTTTGTTTGTGTTGAGGTTTTATGGCCCAGTCAACCCAATGGGTCATGTTGAGCGCGGTCAGTTTACCTAACCACATGTTTACTGGGCAGGCTTAGTCCTCCAAGCGGTTAACCAGTATTGTGCACATTCTTTTGCCAGAAACTGACAACTGCCTTTCTTGAATCAGCGGAAGGGAGAGAATGACCGTAGAAAATATTTTATGATCAATTACTATTAAACAGAACCTATAATGATTTTAAATCCCAAATATTATTCAATCCCCATAAAGATAAAGGTCTTAAAATTTTGAGTTCTCAATTCCATACTTTTTTTTGTCTAACTTAGCTTTTTATGCCATTCTTTCATAAAACCCTGAAGGAGCAATCTAATCTGCATCTGCACTATCTGCATATGCCATTTTGCCAGCAACTTTGGTGTATGAAATTTTAAGACATTAACCGTAAACTACAACATTCAAGGGACATAATTATATACTGCTATCTGATGTTGTTGTTTAAATCGAGGTACTTTTGTATTTCCGAAAATTAAAATCTGATATTAACTCAAACAAAAAAAAAAGTTTACAAAATTGCATGCTGAAAAAAGATCTACCCTAAAAGAACAGACTTTGCTCCCCTTCCTTGGGAAAGATGTCCACCTCTTTCAGAAGGGAGACAAAAACAAATTTGGAATACTGTCTCCACTGAAAGTGTATCCATTCCTCTAAGCTAACTTAAACATGTTATATTTAACCCTTAAAGCGCCAATCACAACAATTGTCGTCATCTGCTTGTGACTTTAAAAGTCATTTTTGCAAACAGTGTGGACCCAGATCAGACTGCTCCTTTAGGAGCAGTCTGATCTGGGTCCATACTGTTTGCCTGTAAGCAAAAATAGGTTTGAAAAGTTTGCAAGAATATTCAGCAGACGACATAAACAGACGACATTTTCAGATGCAGGTTTTCTTGATGCTTTAAGGGTTAAGATAAATTTTAAATATGCCAGTATTTTTCATGGAAAAAAAAGTAATCAAAGCTACTCATATGTTTTCATAAAACAACATCAGTCTTTAATATTTTTGTTACAATATTTGATTGTAGCATTAATTTAACCATCTCTGGACAGATTAAACAGTGTTTAAGACTTTATCCTTCAAACAATTGGGCCCAGGTAAATTGTGAACAATCTAGTATACATAATTGTCTATCAACAGGTGCCGTTTAATGTTTGTCGGAAAATTTTATCATTAAAATGACAAACAACATCAAAAGTTACTGGCAAGTGGCTAACCAATGAAAAGGTCATATTCAATTTCAAGCAGACTCATGAACGTTTCCACAGATATACATACTAAATCATATTCTATTTATGGATTATGTGATTTGAAATGAACAACAGTTCAACCTTATCAAATATTATAATGTAATAGTTAAACAGACAGGTCATGCAATCTTGTCTGCCTAAACTGTCTTGTAAGTTGCCTTATACTCCCTACTTAGGTTCACTGTTTACTTTCCCAAGCGTATCTTCAGCATTCTCATCAGTATGGCAGTTCTGCACAGAAACATACCTAGCCTTATGAACAAAGGTGTATAATCCTCTTCTTCAGGTATCACACTGACTGATTATGTCCCCTGAGTAGTCATCAATGAATTTCACTTGATTTGGAAATGAATGAAGCAAGAATACACAAGTATATCTTTAGATAGGATGCTTTTTTCTCAAGCAAAAATAATAGATATTTTTCTTATTTCTCCATGAAAATGTGGGTATTCATTAGACATGCCTTTGTGAAAAGCTTCTAATAAGTACCTACAACATAAATTTTCATGGAAAATATAGAAAAATATTTGAGCACATGACAAAACCAACAGTATGGCATGTGCGCCCAGCAAAGACTCAGATAAGCCTGGGCAGCCACCCAGTCTGATCAGTCTTCGCTATCTGCATGAAAAAAAGCTTGCTTCTCACTGAGTGCTCAGCAAAGACTGATCAGACTGAGTGGATGTCCAGGCTTATCTTAGTCTTTGCGGGGTGAACATGCCATTTTGTTGATTTTGTCGTGCTCTGGCTCAAATATCTTGATACCCATCTTATCTACAGCTATAACAAGGCTGTAAGCAAATACACCTTGCTATAACAAACATCAAGCATGCACGTTAGCGGTCAATCTGCCGCGTCTGGTCAATCAGAAATACTGTTAAGGTCATAGATGACTGCCTATCTTCACAGTCTGGTCTGGATATCACTATTCACAAAATGGGAAAAAAGCTTGTTTTTCCAACAGAAGAAGTCACATCACTCCTGCTTTCAGAAATTGTTCACTCCTCAATTCAGATCTGAATATACCTTTAACCTGCTGAATTTATACACCAGCAGATGATAATGCCTTTGGAGTATAACCGGACAGCTATGGCCCAGATCAGCCTGGGCATCCCCAAAATCTGATTGGGGCCTTCACTGTCTGCCTATAGAAATAATGGGCATTGTAAAATATAACAATTAGGCATCTCTGTAAGGTCAACAGACAGCAAATTGAAACTATTTTTCTCTTTTCTTTTTTCCAGAAAACAGACTTTGACATTTCATGCAAATTGTTTTCTTAGAAGACAATTTGCACAAAATGTCAAAGCCTTTTTTCTAGGACATTTAAGACAAATATTTCAAAATGTCTTCTGTTGAACTTTTACCCAGCATGCTATGCATTAACCCATTGTAGTCTGGAGACCCCTAAAAGATGTGGCATCTGATCAGGGTCTCCACTATTTGCAAATGGTTTAGCCATTTTGCTGTAGGATAATCTAAATCTCATAGCTGGACGTACCTAAAATTGAAATTGAACTCTTCCAATGTACAGTATGGGGGAGTCTATTCAATCTACAATAGGTTAAGTCCCTCTCAGACTATGGGGCTTCTCTTATTGATCTGGCTCTTGACTGTTCACATTTGCTCAATTTCTTTTCATATAACATGGCTCATATACTTTTGTGTTACTTTCACTGAAAATAAGGTATTATATTTCATTCAAATCCTCTCAAACCCTATTTCTTAAAAAATACCATTCCTTTGTCACCTACATGTATTTGTTTCACAGAAAGGGATGCTGAAAGCTAACCGTGGCTACCAGAGTTGTTAAGGAAGAGTAATTGGTGATAATTCTGGATAATTTTTCATATTTTTCCATAAAAACATATGCTGTGGGCACTGGCATTAGAAGCCCTTTGCTGAGGCACTTCTAATGAGTACCTACAACATACATTTTTTATGAAGAACTGGAAAAATAATCTGATGATAATTCTGGGATAATTTTTAATATTTCTCCGTAAAAACATGTTCTTGATCATCATTAGAACTGCCTCGCTGAGGTGCTTCTAATGTGTAACCACAACATATGTTTTTTATGAAGAACTAGAAAAAATTGTACCAGAATTATTGGCAGATACTCCTTCTTAACAATTCCTCTGGCTACGCACATGTAACAACACAGAAAAATCTGGCACAGCTCACCTTCTATGGCCATCATGGCCCGTAACTCCCGATTTAACAGTTCAAACTTTCGTTCAAGATCATCCTCTTTCTCTCTGAAAAAACAACAGAAAATTCCACATGAAAGTCAACTAAAGAATATTCTAGCTTTGCTCTTATGCTACTTATATAGGGGCCATTTTGTTCCAAATCAGATTTCTTAGCCGGCATTAGTGTAATGGGTTTATGTCTATAAGAAAATAATATTTTCTCAATATACTTAGGGTACTTTCAAGTTTTCTCAAGGGATACGTGTATTAAGTTTGGTATTTACTCAAATACCATTGATCTGTTAATATATGATGTTTAATAAGCTATTACTGTGTAAATAAGGGAATTTGCTGCTTCTTAGGAAACAACCTGATTAATGCCATATTTTCTACCCACAATGCAGCAGTAAATGTATTTACATCACCGTTAAAATGATATAAAACAACCTGTTTCCAAGTTAAAACAAGAGAATTGGCATGACACAGATCATTATTATCAAATATATCATAAAAAATATGTAAAAACTGAATAGTTTATGGGTTTTTAAATGAGAAATTGTCATTCTAAATTGTCTTCTACTCGCGTATAAACATTGATTTTGTTAAAATCTTAGTTAAGATTCAGGTGACTTATTCTTAGTAGTAATTCCTAAAGAAGATTGCAAGATATTAACCCTCTGGAGAAAATCTTCTTTCTACCAAAGATACTTGGCTGTAAATCAAAGAGCAACAGAAAACACAGTTGTTCTCTCACTATTACAAAATTTAATGTGGATGTATATCATAATAGCTATCAGGTACAGGAAAGTGATAAGGGACCAAAAGTGGAGAAAATAAAAAATAATATTAACCCTTAACCTTTACCACATTCAGGGCTAATTCAACAGACAACAAACTGATGATATTTTTCTCATTTTTCCCAGAAACTAGTTTTGCCATTTCATGCAAATTGTCTCCATTGGAATATCAAGATCCTTTTTGTGGGAAAAATAAGAAAAGTATTTTAAAATGTTGTCTGTTGAAATTTTTACCCAGATGCGTTAAAGTGCCAAGTGAAACTTGATGCAGATGAAATACTATTTTTTTTTATTTTTAAAGAGAAACTAAGTCTTGAGACAACAAACTGATGATATTTTTCTCATTTTTCCCAGAAACGAGTTTTGCCATTTCATGCAAATTGTCTCCACTGGAATATCAAGATCCTTTTTCTGGGAAAAATAAGAAAAGTATTTTAAAATGTTGTCTGTTGAAATTTTTATCCAGATGCATTAAAGTGCCAAGTGAAACTTGAAGCAGATGAAATACTATTTTTTTTTTTATTTTTAAAGAGAAACTAAGTCCTGACATTTTGTGTGAATTGTCTGCTTGGCAGAGAATTCATATAATGTCAAGACATTTTCTTGTGGGGGGTGGGTGGGGGGAGGCAGGGGGATTGAAATGTCATCTGCTGCAGTTGTGATGGAGAAGTACAAGTCTTGACCTTTGTCATGCTGAATAAATTAAGATGCCATGCCCACTTCTAATTTTCAACTTGATCCAGATTGTTGATAAAAATTCACATACAGAATAGCAAACAGTGAAGATCCAGATCAGTTGGCCAACTGATCTGGGTATATGTTGTTTGCAAAGGCAGGGTCTATCCGGGTTCAGCAGAACATGGGTTAACATGACCCATTGTGCTTTCAACATTTCTAAGAAAGTCCTTTATTCAAATTATGGTAAACTTGTAAAGATTTGTCATGAACTTACATGTATGGTAGACACTCTGTCTTGACTATTAGTGAAATGTTAGAGGAGTTTGTTTTACTGATTTTAACATATAAAAAATATCTTTTTTTTTTCCTCAGTAAATACAGCTGTTAGTAGTAACTGTTAGAGAACTACTGATAGGCAGTTTTAAGGCAATTGTTTTTAGCATGTTATCAATTGGGGTTCCCGGTAGAATTTTCTGTTAGATGATGGGGAAGTGGTAAGTGCATGTGACTGGGATGGCAAGGTGCTGTTATGGGCTGATATTGGAAATGAGATGGAAAGAAACATTCAGGGTAGAATGGGTGGGCAGCATCAGATGGGAGGTGAGTTTAAGTGTGGTGTCAGTGGTGTTCTGATATTGATAGCATGTTTTTGATTAGACAGAATGGCCAGAATGAAGCAAATAGGTGACATAGATGGCATGGGGTATAGTATCGATTGGCAGGCCCCTACCACCGGGTCCAAATCCACAACTGCACAATGGAGGGGATTGCAGTGTAAATGCACTAATGGTAGTGAGGTAACTGGGTCAGTTGAAATGGGTCAAGTGGGTGGATGGGTACAGTGAAATGGGTGAAGTGAGATAGCCTCTGGGTAAAATTTTCAGCAGATGATATACTGAAATATTTTTTCTTATTTTTCCTCAAAAATGGGTCTTTACATTTCAAGTAAATTGTCTTATGAAATGTCACAAACTTCATACTTCTTACTAATTACTTCTAACTACTCTAAATTTCTTCTTCTCACCTCTCATTCAATATTCTGACTTCCCACTTCAATTACAGTCGACTCTCGTTATCTCGAATTCCAGGAGACTTTCTGAAATACTTCGAGATATCCGTACTTCGACATATCAGATTTGCAGATTAGAGGAAAAACTAATTCGATTAACCACATTTAACAAATATATGTGTAATTGGACTCTGAAGTTAGAGATATATTGAAAATATTGTGGAAAAGAGGAGAAATTGCTCCTTAGGAGCAATTTCTCCTCTTTTCCACAATATTTTTTACATGTTGTTAGATTTTCATGTTTAGGCAGGGACCAGATTTTCACTTCGAGATAAGCGGTTATTCGAGATAAGCGAGTTCGAGATAGCGAGAGTCAACTGTATCATGGCTTCCTACTACCAGCTTCTGTACTTTTTAACCCTTGACATGCTGAATAAATTGAGATGCCACTCCCACATCTGACTGTCAGCCAATCAGATTACTAATCATGGTTGTTGATGCAAATTCATATACTTAATGACAAAAAAGTTTGCTCTGGATTTACACTGTTTGTAAAGGCAGGGCATATCCAGGGCCAGCAGACCAGAGTTAAGATCCGATCAGAATGTCAGGAGCTACAAGTAATAAGTTGGAAGTTAGAAGTATGAAATTTGAAGTGAGAAGTCTTGAAATTGGTAGAGAGAAAAACTGAAGATGGAAATATGATGTCTTGGAAGTTATATAATCCTCCAGAGATTCCATAAAATTGGGCATTGCAATTTACTGAAACTATCCCAAAACAGGATTTGGTTATTTCATTTAACCATCCCATAACATAACGGCATTTTCATTTCTTTTGAACTGATAAGCCCTATTGTCTGGCAGAATAAGGATCTTTCCTTAACATTTGCCACTCTCTGGGCCAATTCAGCAGACGACAAATTGTAAATATTTTTTTTTATTTTTCACAGAAAACAGAGTTTAACAGTTAATGCAAATTGTCCCCTC
The DNA here is from genome assembly GCA_964016985.1 of Anodontia alba. NCBI lineage: Eukaryota > Metazoa > Mollusca > Bivalvia > Lucinida > Lucinidae > Anodontia > Anodontia alba. The sequence continues at coordinate 137,579,921 of OZ024823.1, forward strand.
CATTGGAGACAATTTGCATGAAATGTCTAAACCAGTTTTATGGGTAAAATATCTCAATATATCATTTGCTGAAAATTGTCCCCTCCATTGGAGACAATTTGCATGAAATGTCTAAACCAGTTTTATGGGTAAAATATCTCAATATATCATTTGCTGAAAATTTTACCTAGACTGCTGAGCCTTAAAGTAATCAAACACTGAAGCTGTATAAAATTAGGATGCTATAAAAAATTATTTTTAACATTATTTTTTATTTCATTACAAACTACTCAGCTGTCAAAAGACAGCAACTGTGATGATATGTGAATGTTTTCAAGTTCACTTTATAAAGCAGAGAATACGAGCTGTCCTCTGGGCCCTGCAAAGCAAGCACAGATCTTATATCAAATGGGCCGTGTCAAGCGAAAAAATGCCTATGAAAATGCACAAAATGTCCAGATTTAGATCATCCTGTGCATCTGCAAAGTATCATCCGGGCATTTCCTCTCAATTCATAAATTCTGTAGCGTCCAATGATACTGTTGGTGGACACTAATGGCCCAGATCAGACTGTACATTTGCTATTCACACATTCCCGAAGAGGTTTTTGCATGGGGCGGCCCATGTGTCAATACTGAACTTACAGATCAGCCTCTGTATTTGCAGTCTGATCATATCCATTCCTATTCATCAAAACATTATACAATAAAGGTGCTGATCAGACTGTAGGCATGCAGATAAATCAGTGCCTTTGCTGTCAATACATATTGTAAGGCTTCTTTTCACACAGTCTGGCCCAGGTCTTCTTTAGTAATGTGGTGAAATACAGCAAGAAGATTTAGTTCCAGTAACAAATGAAGTCCCTTAAGGAAAGCTAACACCAGGCTTAGTGTTCAAATCTTCTTAACTTCTTAGTGGCTCTCTAGGGAATATTGTGTATTGGCCCATAAATAGGCATCATATGTCATAAACACAGAACGTAATGTGGTTCAAGAATTTACCAGCACGATACTGAATATATGGCTCCAGATAAAGGAAGTATTCAGATATTTTTTTTGTTATTTTTACAGCAAAACATTTATTATAGCACTCACTAGAATCTCCTTGATAATGTGATTCTAATGAGTACCCACTAAATATGTTTTAGTTGAGCAATAATAAAAATTATCTTCAAATATCACCTATCTGGACATATGCTGTAAAGCATCAGGTGGGGATAATTTTATCTTGGGAATGGCATTTAGTAGTGACAAAAATCATGTGGGTTGTCAACAAAGAGAAGGTTTGGACAGGCCTTGCTTGCACTTACATAGTTTATTAACTGAAAATTAGTAAAAATATTGTTACCAAACATTTATTTTGGAATACTGCAAAATAATGATTTTGCTATTATTCTTATTTTCTTTTTAAATTATATATGGTAATAACCCTAAGTATTGGGACCTTTGCAAATAGTGTAGATCAAATTCAGATGCCGCAGAATGTGCTGTCTGATCAGGGTCAACACTGTTTGCTATACATAAAACAATATTTTAGACACATCAACAGATAGAAGAATGAACTAGTTAAAATTAAAGGCCAAGTATGGTAGGTAGATAAGGTGTCCAAAAACTTAGGATAAATTAATACGGTAACTAGAATGGATTCTGACAGGAGGGATCTTAAAAACTGACCAGATACAGTAAACCATTTTCTCTCATTTTTTTTTTCTGTTAACCCGTAAATGCTAAGCAAAATTGCAGCAGATGACATTTTCATATATTTTTATTTTTCAGAGGAAATAAGGCTTGACATTTCATGTGAAGTGTCTGCTAAGCAGTCAATTTATATGAAATGCCAAGCTTTATTTTCTCTGAAAAATAAAAAAAAAATATATATATACATATCGATATATATAGTTTAAAAATGTTGACTGCTACAATTTTGTATAACATTCAAAAGTTAAAACTTACACTACATACAAAAATACATATCCAATATGCAAGTTTGTGTATTTGTCTTGAAGAAGAAGAAAAATTATTTAAAATTACAAAAAAGAAAACAGGAAAGAAAGAAAGAAAGAAAGACAGAAAATTTATTTTACATCCATTAGACTCTCTCATAATCTGTTCAGGGTCTTTAATGCTATGTGAACTTTTGTCTTGAAGAAGAACAAAGTTAAGGAAAACAAAATAATGATAAACAAATATGATCAAGACATACAGCACCAGAAATACTGCATTATATATGTATAATGCTTGTCTGCAACACATTACCATGCTAAGCTGCATAATGTGCTAAGCTGCATAATGCCATTAAAGTATAGTGATGTCTCTTCAATCTGTTTAGAAGATATGGTTCAGGCATATATTTTGTACCAGAAAAGGGGTCACAACTCTGGAAATATTACATCACATGTTCCAAGCCTTTCATACTTCATATCATCCTGCTGTATGTATAATATGTATAACAAGTCTTGTGAGGCTCCTCTAACTGATTTAGAAGACATGACCTGGCCCCGAGGTTTATAAACATTTTTTCATACACAACTCAGCTGAGCATGAAATTTGTCATGCTAATAATCTCAAATAACTAACAGTTGCAAATTCTTTCTTGCTAAACATAGCTGAGCATGAGATTTTCTCTGCTAACAAATATGAAAATGCCAACTATTGTTGGCATTCACATATTTATTAGCTGAGAAAATTTCATGCTCAGCTGAGTTGAGCATGAAAAAAGTTTTATAACCTTGGGACCAGGATACAGACTTTGAAACAAGAGCAAGAAATATTGAAATAATGCATAACATATATATTTTGCACACAACATACTGTCATCCTAGGATGTATATAGAGGTTAATGTACCCTGAGTTTAAAATAGCGGAAACATTTCCCAAGAGATTTTCAAATCCACGAGTGCATAGCACTAGTTTGTTTATAAGATTTGCAATTCTCAAGGGAAATATTTCCTGTATTTTAAACTCAGTATGTATTAACTTAAATAGCACAGATCATAAAAATGATTTTTTTTTCTTCAGATTTTGTTTTGCACTCTTTCAAATGATGCCAATAACTTTTACGATGTTACATCATTTACACTTGTTGCACTGTTTGATAGTGTTCTAAAGGAATTATTTCCTCCAGAGAATTATAAATTATATTTTCTACAGTAATTACTAAAAGTAGCTTCAGATATGTAGTATACTTACTTCAAACTAATGACCAGCTTCAACCAAAGAATAGCCCTACATGATCGGTTTAGAAGGCATGGCCTGGACACATTTTTTGTAAGGGTAGCCATAAGAGAAGATACTGCAAATGACCAAATTTTGACACATCATCATCATCCTAAACTGTATGGGTCACAAGATATTTGGTGACAAACTGATTTCAGAATATGATTTGTAAATTGGCCATAATTCTAGAAATACCACACCATATTACTGATGTCCAAGTTTTATTCTACTGGAGATATATCAATAGACCCCTTTCACATCGTTGTCTCCCTTACTGTGCGCTCTTTAATTGAAAAATCAATAAAGTATACGCAATCAAATGATGGGGCAAGTAGCCAATCTGATACACTGATAAAATAGATTATGATGAAATAAAGTCGTTTAAATTGGCCTTTTGACATTTTGAAGTATTTTCTTATTTACTGAATGTCATTTATAAAATAATGTATCATTTCCATGAATAAGTTTTACACCTTGTAACTGATTTCCATTAAGTTTCTCAGGGCAGTATGAGTAATAAAACACTATAGGCCTACCCGACCACACTTTTGTCTTAGATATTTTGCGAATCATCCCATTCTTCGTAAAGACGTGCAGAATATACTTGAATAAATAAATGAATAAATAAATAGATAAATTTACCAGAAACAAAGTAACATTCCATGGATTGATAATTGATATGTGTCAACTTCATATGTTTTGATAACAAACAAAACATTACTCTTTAATCACGAGGGCATGCAAAAAGTAGGTATATCCATTTTCGGTAAATTATGACACTAACCTTTGATTTAATTGATGATTTAGCACCGAAATAAACTAATCAAATGCCTGCTGATTGAGATGTATGCACCCTAATAGAGGCCTTTCCGATTGGGTGGCATGTTATTGCTTTTCAAAGCAAACCCAGTGGCTATATAGAAGCTCAACGCGGGACATGTTTGAGCTGCCGCATGATAATACCAGCAAACTGATATGTGTGTCTAACGATGACTCGGATCAGCTTGGACACCTGTCCAGCGTGATCAGAGTTTTCGTTTTAAGTTCAGTGGATGACTATTACCCAAAATATTTGTTCTGTTTTCTTGCAAACAGAGATTACTGACCATATAGAACAGATGATTAGGCTGATCTGAGTCTTCGCTGGGTGCACATGACTGAAATGATTGTATAAAGAGACAACAATTTAGGACAACACTTGAAACAAGGTATAGAAGCCGTGAAAAAGACCAAATGAAACGGAACATTTAAATGCGACACAAATTTCTGATATAAGTTATTTCATGATGATCATAAATATAATAGTGAAAAACTCTGGTTATGGTTATCTGCCTTTCGTTCTTAGTATGATATTTCGGGTATAAAATATGAATCATATTTCAGTTGATGATTTGTTAGTATTATAGTGCAAAAAAAATAATCTGATGTCTTGAATTTATTTATTTATTTGAAAGGAACTTTGTTTTTACGTGGAAATAAATTAAATTGACATGCATAAACATGGATGTTCTGCTTGCGGCAAACAAAATCTTTGTGTTATTTTAAGTCTCTAGCTCTAAGTAGTATTTTGACTTTTATTACTACTTCACTGAAGCAATAAAATCAATTTTGTCACCTCCAAGGAAGACAATTTCATTTTTGTTTTCTATTTTTAGTTGTTTTTAATTGATACGTTTCCATCTATAATATCCCATGACCTCTGTTCCGATATGCAGCGTATTGAAGATTGCCCCCTCGATTGTAATCTCGCTAATGCCAATTCGAGACTTGCCTGGACAGTTTGGCACTTGCGCACAACAAAGTGAAAGTGGTCTATTCCTCTTAAATGTTTTGCAAAACAACAACAACTACAGCATTCTTAGGTTCTGGACTACTGGACATAACAAAAACGACAACAACATAAGATTCTAAGGTACTGGACTTCTGGACATAAAGCCATGAATTTGGTATGACATAAAGCCATGAATTTGGTATATAAAAGTAGTCAGGTTAGTGCAGAATCATGTCACTAAAACAGAAACATGGATGGAGGTATATTGCTTCTATTGTGTTCAAAGAAAGACAACTCCAAGTTAAGAGTTTGGTTGGGCATACTAAATATTCTGGAATACAAGGCCAGTTAATGTTTATATTTGGCAGTGTCATAATTGAGACTTGTTTAAACAAATTCAAACACATTATCCTCCAACAATATACCTATCATCTAAAATTAACTCAATAAAAGGTAACACATTAAGTCTTGCTTTTGACAACTTCCTTTCCATTAAAACCCTTTTAAACATGTGCAAACAAATAAATACTTATGTTCTTCCTTTTTCAACACAATATTGTTTTCTAACTTAATCAGTACAAACAATTAATCAGCAATAACAACAAAGAAGGTGTCTTGATATGTCAGTATAATCCTGTATTAGGCCAGGTGTCCAGGGATTTTCACACCTCTGTAAACACTTACATAATGCGGGGAGAAACCACATCTTAAAGCTTATCATCTGAAGCATTTGGGCTGTGGTCTTTATTAACCCTTTCATCTCGGCGGACCAACACAGATATCTTTGCAAACAGTGTAGATCCTGATGAGACAGCTTGTAACAAGCTGTTTCATCAGGATCTACACTGTTTACCATTCTATTATTGATTTTTGACTCAACCCCTATTTGCAATAATGGATGTTTCCAAATACAGAGATGGATGAGCTCATTTCAGAAACTCTGGGGTAAACTGGTTTACAGCTTTCTTTGGTCTGGTTTTCTTCTTTGCTTGAGCCTTCAAGCAACATTCAAAATTATAGCAAACAAAAATCTGCTTTTTTTTTTCAGCCAAGCAGACAATTCAATAATTAGCATTACGAAAACACGCCTATTCAAATATATAGAAAATTTAACCTCCAAAAACTGAAAATTTTCAGAAAAAAAAAACTACAATATTTTTTCATATTTCTGCTCAAAACATAGATTGTGGGTACTCATTAGAACTGCCTTGGGGAGGCAGTTGTAACGAGTACCCAAAATTTATGTTTTTGAGCAGAAATAAGAAAAATAATGTATACCCCTGTAAACCCCAGGTTTACTATATGGGATTTAAGGGGGTCAAATTTATATAGGCATGTTTTCGTAATGCCTAACGCTAACAGTGATTTTTTTAGGCGTGCGTCCTGCGTCCTGTACGCATAATTTCGCCAGAGGACGCAAAAAATTAGCCTCGGTGAGTCCCGTGGACTCATAAAAAATCTCGAATGTACGTACGTTTTGCTTCTTGAAGTCTACTTTCATTTTTGGAAAAAGTGAATGCGCAAGCGGTGTTTCAGTACAGTATTTGGTAAAAGCCAGTACTGAAAGGTGTCGTATCTCTACGGTACACCGATTTTACCTTTTGAGTCAAATAATCAATACCAAGTTGTCCAGTATCGGAGTAAACCGTAGCGGATACTAAAGTATTGGTTTTTAGTCTGATGAGATTTTTTATCGTAACACAGTTTGACCTTGCAATTGTCAACAGGAAACAGCGATCGTTTTTTGTTTCTTTTATTTTTTTTGAAAGAAGAAAAAGATGCACCCTAAAAAGATAATAAAACTAGACCCCAAACAGCAAACGCTGTTCGGTCTGCTAGGTCAGTAAATCAGACCGACATGGACAACAAAGTCTGAGACTGCCGATGATGGCGATCTCGATAACGAAAACCCCCAGTCTCAAACTGAACCCACAAAGCATCAGACAAAAATGTCTCTGCTTTGTATCATGGTCTAGTCAAAACAGACAAAATGTCTGTACTTAATCATGTATCACAGGTATTTGATCATCTGTCACTAAAACTGAAGATTTATGAAAACATTTTAATAAGCCTGTGGGTGAAAACATTTTAACACTTCACTTTGAATAGACAGTGGTATTATAGTTTCATATTTCTCAGGAAGTTTTCTGGAAAGAATTAAAGCAACTCAGTCACCACTATGTACTTTTATTGCACATCCAACTGAAATACCAAGAAAGTAATTATAAAACACTGTTACACAAGTTTAAATGAAAAGTCTAGGATGCAACAAAATATTTCACCACGAGTCCCAGGCTGGATGCATAGTTTCAGTTTGGGATGCATGAATTCTGGACCTAGCGAGTCCCAGGACCTATAAAGGCAAAACTGTAAAAAAATCACTGCGCTAATCACAAATGCAGCGGATGACATTTTGAAATATTTTTTCATACACTTTATTATTTCAGAGTAAATAAGATTTGACATTTCATGGAACTCATCTGACAATTCACACAAAAAGTCAAGTCTTATTTTCTTTGAAAGAAAACAAAATCAATTTTAAAATGTTGTCCACTACAAATCTGCTTAGCACTTGACAGTTTAAATGTCAAGCCTTATTTTCTCTTTAAAAAATAAATGGAATGTCTACTGTTACTGGCACTTTAAGGGTTAATTCCTTTATGTCTCCATATTCCATATCTAAACCCTAGTTCTGCTGAACCCAGACATGCCCTGCCTTTGCAAACAGTGTAGATCCAGATCAGTTGGCTTTTTCAGAAGCCAACTGATCTGGATCTGCACTGTTTATCATTAAGTATGCAAATTTGTATCAATAATTTGGATCAAGTAATCTGATTGGCTGAAATTAGAAGTGGGCGTGGTATCTTAATTTCTTCAGCATGACAAGGGTTAACACTCAATTCCATTTTACTGCCTGCTGATGTATCTAAAAAAAATGCTGGATGAGCGGCAAATAGCAGACATCAAATTGGATGCTGCATATGATCTGACAATTTGTTTGTGTTGAGGTTTTACGGCCCAGTCAACCCAATGGGGTCATGTTGAGTGCGGTCAGTTTACCTAACCACACGTTTACTGGGCAGGCTTAGTCCTCCAAGCAGTTAACCAGTATTGTGCACATTCTTTTGCCAGAAACTGTCAACTGCCTTTCTTGAATCAGCGGAAGGGAGAGAATGACCGTAGAAAATATTTCACGGTGATCTGACAAACTTTGCTCAGACCTATCTGGCCAAATATTTAAGGTACTGTATTTATCCTAGGTATTTGGACAGACAGGTCTGAGCAAACAGTGTAGACCCTCATCAAATGCTGCATAATGTGGTATCTAATCAGAGTCTACACTGTCTGTCACTCATTTAGCATTTTTTTTTTCACATATCAGATCTAGTAAAATGAACTTGTTCAAAGATAAGGACAAATATGGTAGGGAGATCAGGGTCCAGTTGTTCAAAGCATTGTTAGCTTTACAAGCTCGTTAGTGGTCAAAATATTAACTGTTCTAGTGAGTAGAATATCTAATTCACAGATGTTTTTGCTGAAAAAATGTGAGTAGCTTTTGCAAATGCAAAAGCTACTCACATTTTTACAGCAAAAATATTAGCGTATATGCCATATTTAATGATCAAAGTTTTAACGATACATTAACTAGCAACATCATTAGTTTTGAACAACTGAGCCCTGATGTTTAAATATTTAAGTAAATATGGTATATATAGTATGCAACAACTGACCAAGATCCTGGTCAGACTGTGTTGACATGCAGGTGGCTCTGGATCTATGGGAATATGTTGGTTTTCTCACACAAAGTTTTATTATTAGTGTTCAATACCTTTGCCAGAGGCTACCAAAGTCTTAGGCAGATTAGTAGCGAATTGGAAGCGTGTCAAAAACAAACTACGATAACAATCAAACCCTGGCCTAAATAGGGTACCAAAATGATGGGATTATACCCCCTTGTCTGAATTTTAATCCCCTTGAAATGAGTAATGCACTCCTTATTTAACTATGTCCGTATAATGTAACAGAATTCTTTGGTACATTGTTTCTCTTTTTTTAATCTGTCTTGAACAGGAGATAAGGAATGAAAAATAACTAAGTACCATAAACAGTGAACATTGTTAAAGTATGACTATATCAAAGTACTATCTTATGTTTGATCTACGGGCTGACTAACAGACTGAAATTATTGGAGAAATCCAAAACTTTTCTGACAAAGCTATATTAACCCTTAAAGCACCAAGCAAATTTGTAGCAGATGAAATTCTATTTTTCATATAAATCATCTGCCAATCAGACAATCACATGAGATGTCAAGACTTATTTTGTTTGAAAACAAGAAAAATGCCTAACGGCATTAAGGATGGGTTTTTCCACTGAAGAATAAAGGTAACATATCACTTTGAAAAAAGGTGAACCAAAAGGTAAACCTCGGATAATGCCCCACACCATATGCCACATGCCTGCCCAAACATCAATATTTTAAAGGACAGAATTTTTCCGTGAAAAACCCATCTAAAAAATAAAACTAAAAAAGTCATCTTCTGCGTTTGTGAGGCACTTTATTGGTTAAATCTCCTTTCTGAATAACCAAATGTACATAGATTAAGACCCACTCTTGCATGATCAAAGCCTTCTATATCTACATAAGTTCCCTTCCTGCATGACCAAGGTCTTCAATATCTCTATAAAGCCTTCAAAATCTACACAAGTATCTCTTCTTGCATAGCTAAAGCCTTCAATATCTATGCATGTATCACTTCTTGCATGAACAAGGCCTTCAATAGCTAGCCATGTATCATTCTTGCATGACCATGGCCTTCCAATATCTATGCATGTATAATATCTTGCATGACCATGGCCCTCTATAACCATGCATTTATCATATCTTGCATGACCAAGGCCTTCAATATGCATGTATCATATCTTGCATGATTACTACTTTCAATATCCATGCATGTATCACTTCTTGCATGACCAGTGCCTTCAATATCATGCATAAATCATTTCTTGCACAGCCAATGCATTCCATATTTACATAAGTATCTCTCCTTGCATGACAAAGGCTCTGACCAATACCTTAAATATCCATGCACGTATCACTTCTTGCATAGCCAATGCATTCAGTATTTACACAAGTATCTCTTCTTGCATGACCAAGGCCTTCAATATCTATGCATGTGTCTTTTCTTGCATAACCAAGACCTTCAATATCTATGCATGTATCAGTGCTTGCATAATAAATACTTTCAATATCTATGTATGTATGACTTCTTCCATGACAAAGACCTTCAGTATTTACACGAAGCCTTCAATATCTACACAAGTATCCTCTCTTGCATTACCAAGGCTTCAATATGTATCCATGTATCACATCTTGCATGGTGGTGGCCTTCAGTATCTATGCATGTATCACTTCTTGCATGATATCTAAACATGTATAACATTTTGCATGACCAATGCCTTTAACATTTACATAAGTATCTCTTCTTGCATGACCAAGGCCTTTAATATCTATGTACATATTACTTCTTGCATAACCAAGACCTTTAATATGTATGCATGTATCATATCTTGCAAGACCAATACTTTCAATAACTATGCATGTATCATTTCTTGCATGACCAAGGCCTTCAATATCTATGCACGTATTACATCTTGCATAACCAAGACCTTTAATACGTATGCATGTATCATATCTTGTATGACCAATACTTTCAATAACTATGCATGTATGACTTCTTGCATGACCAAGGCCTTCAATATCTATGCATGTATCACTTCTTGCATAATCAAGGCCTTTAATATCTATGCATGCATCATATCTTGTATGCTTTCAATACTTATGCATGTATCACTTCTTGGATGACCAAGAACTTCAATATCTACCAATGTATCCCCTCTTTGTATGAGCATGGCCTTCAATACCTAAATATTACAAAATATATCTTCAATATCTACAGGTTTATTCTATTCCTGCATGATCACCCCTTTGAGTTTGAGTTTGACAGCTAGGTCAACACTGTTAAGGTCATGTTGAGCCAGTCAGTTAACCTACTCACACCTTTCCTGGGCATGCTTAGTCCTCTAAGCAGTTAACCAGAACTTGTGCACATACTTTTTCCAGTAACTGACAACTGCCCTTCTTGTATCAGATGAAGGGGGAGAATGACCACAGAAAATGACTTCATGATCAATCTCCATCAAGTTATGAGGCTGAGCTGGGAATCGAAATTGCAATCCCTGGATCTGCTGTCAGACGTGCTACTGACTGCATGATGAATAAACGTCAAAAAGATTGCCCTTGGAAACAAAGAACACACTACAGATTAGAAAATGCCTAGCTTCAATACCTGCAAATGTATCAACTGAAGCTTACTTTTCGTTGAAGAGGCTCAATTAACAAAAAAAGACATGCCTTGCATTCTCAGGTGTCAAACAGGCATGGACTAGAAAAAAGGTTCCTTTGGGCAGAGACCAGCAGCAAAGACCCTGACCAACTCACACACCTTTGCAGTCTGGTCTCGGTCTTTGCTGTTTGCCTATATAAGCTTTGAGCCATTTCTGACAGTTTACAATAAACAGCAAAATCCAGACCAGACTGCACAATTGTGCAGTCTGGTCTGGATTTCAGCTGTTTGCATATGGGCAAAGGTCTCTTAGGCTGGAAACCAGACCCAAATAGCTAAGGTTTTCAAGAGCTTACTTAAGTACTGTTGAAAAAAGGACAAATTTCGAACTGGTCATAATGTTGAAATTCTTGGACAAACATCCTTTGATTATTACAAATTAATTTAATTCACACCATTAGATCGGGGGTTATTGATTGCAAACTTGTGCTTGTTTTAGACAAATTTACATTTTATATGGTGTATAACTAGGTGCGACATGAGAAAGGAATTTATGAAAAATTATACCGCAAGTGGTCACTTGAGGGTGTGACTAAATGTAGAACCAGTTCAGGGTTAAGTAACAAGTGTTTAAACAAGGTTTCGTTTCTGTCAATATTTCGTAATGTTTTCCTGCACATAAATTTGGATAGGATGGATTTTGTGTTTAATTAGCCCAACATAGCGTTCTGTCAATAAGACACATTCATAGATGTAAATATAGTTAGCTTGTATTGGGCTGATTTGTTTACACAAATGGTTTGCTATGGTCAATCACAGGAATACAGAAATTTAATTTTCATACTTCTTCTATTCAATTAAGACTGTACCATTTTATATCTTTGATTTTTACCCCTGTTTATTCACCTTTATTCTGCTACAGACAAAGTTAGCAAATATTTTAAAATAGTTGTCTAATTTAGACCTGAAAAAAGGCTTTGGTTGTCCATTAAAATCATATCACAAGAGACTTAGAATGAAATACAAAGAGTTCATATAAAAAAAAAACAACAATAAAACAAACCCACCAAAGATCTTTTCCTTAGACTAGGGCTCAGCTTTTCATTTTAATCGCTTCATAATGAAGTGCACAAATCCTGTTTACAGAAAAAAATAGCACCTTAATTACCCTAAATATTTGCATCACTTAATATTTTACCATACATATTAAAAGATTTGAATGTCCATTTGACTACCCATCTTAAACATGCGGACTGAGTGGCAGTGTAGACCCAGATCAGATACTGTGTTCTGCAGCATCTCATCTGGGTCTACACTGTTTGCTCAGGCCTGTTTGTCTGAATACTAAGGGTTAATACAGTATTACTCTGTTATATGCTGTCACCTTGTGAAGGTTAAATACCATATGTACCCTAAACATCAAGACAACTTAACTCCTTACCATACCTGTCCTAAAATTTGAACAAAAAGCATTACCTTTTAAACTGTCTAAAAATTGCTGGATGACTGGTAACTAGTGTGGACCCTATCAGTTACCTTGTTCTGTGGCATTTAATCTTGGTCTAAACTGTTTGTCCAAATGCTTAGGGTAAATATTGTTGGAACCAGGAGGAACAAGTCCATTATGGAAGCTATGAACAGCAAATGCCAGATTAAGTAATCAGTAGTAGTTACTGTAATTTGTGTGTGTGTGTGTGTGTGTGTGTGTGTGTGTGTGTGTGTGTGTGTGTGTGTGTGTGTGTGTGTGTGTGTGGGTGGGTGGGTGTGTGTGCATGCATGTTACAAAAAACACTCACAAAATATTTAACTGCATCTGTCTCCGTATTAAGGCATTTCTCTTGTTGACCAATAGAAACCATTCTTGCATCAACTTCTCTTCTTTTGCCTTGTTACTGCCTGGAATTCAGAAGTTCAATATTTGAGTCGTCATCATACAAAAGAGGTAACTTCATGTATATGCCACCCGTGAAGATCCAGATCAGCCTGGGTATTTGTAGAGTCTGACAAGTCATCGGTTTCCAGCAGATGATTCTGTTTTATTCAAAAATTCAAAAAAATGTATAGGCCAGTGCCAAATAATTTTACCAAGCTGTGTGCATTCATCCACTGATCTAGATCATGGCTATATCCTCATTCTATTTAAGTTACCAATATTTGATCTTTTTTTCTTCAAAAAATTGTTCATTAAAAGCAATAGGAGAATGTTTGAGTCCCTAAATGTACCAACAATCAATTGTTAACCCTTGTCCTGCTGAACCCGGATATACGCTGCCTTTGCAAACAGTGTAGATCCAGATCAGTTGGCTTCTGAAGCCAATTGATCTGGATCTGCACTGTTTGCCATTAAGTATGTGAATTTATGGCAAAAATACGGATCAATTAATCTGATTGGCTGAAAATTAGAAGTGGGTGTGGCATCTTGATTTATTCAGCAGGACAAGGGTTAACCCATAAAGTGACAATTAAAACTGGAACAGACATTTCCAAATATTTTTTTTTTTTTAAATTATTTTTCAGAGAATATAAAGCTGTGTAGATGATTTACATGCAAAGTAAAGCTTTATTTTCTCTGAAAATGTAAAAAAAAATATATACTGTTGTCAATTACAGTTTTGCTTGGCATTTTAAGGGTTAAGAATTTAAAGTTAGCAAATAAGGAATGACTAATACATGTACAATATGCAGTGGATATCTTCACAAATATGTCATGTAGTGTTTAAGTTTTTTGAACAAGTCTGCTACACAAAACTAGTAGACTGTTAGAGAAATGCTAAAAAGTACTTAAGACAGCAAAGTATTTTACACAGGCAGAGCGGTAAGCTTACTGACATAACTGTCATGACATCCTTATGGCTTTAACAATTGATCAGGAACAGCAGAAAAAAAAGCTAAATCCACTGCCGTATCAACACTTCTATGTACATCTGGGTTGTTTCTAAATAGGCATCTATCCTTTTCATCCCTGAGTTTACGAAGTTTATGAAATGGAGCTTTTCCAACTTTGAACTAGTACACTGTTCAAAATAGGCACATCAATCCACAATCAAAAAGAAAATGTCAGTGTAAATGCCAATGATATGGCTGACATGAGCAGTCTCATCAGGATTTACAATGTTTGCAAATGTGCTTACAAAACTCATCACTGTTATCTTTGTTTCAGGGGCTTAAAGTTGCAAGCAAATCATCCCAAGACCATTCTCAGAAAAAAATATATTAAAACAAAAAAAAAAACCCAAAAAAACCCCTAAAAACAAAAAAAAAGGATTTAAATGCCAGAATAGAGATCTCCATTATATGCACCAGGTACAACAGTGTCCTGGTACACTACAACCTCTTTATAACATGGTTCGTTATAACACGGTTTTGGATATAACACGGTTCAAAGATGGATCCCCAAAATGTATAGATTATATTGAAAAATGACCATAAATGGTCATTTTTCAATGTAATCTATACATTCTTGTTTGGATATAACACGATTGTTTAACTAACACGGTTTATGCTATGGACCCCAACAACGGTGTTATAAAGAGGTTGTGGTGTGGCTACTTTCTAAAAGTACAAATGTAATTGTCCCTCTTGGGGTACATAAGAGTAGCGACATCAGTAAAGAAGTACCTTTGGACAAGTGCACTTGCACAGATTTAGATCTACCTGCACATTCATGCAGTCTAATCAGAATATTTACAGGGTCATTTTGGATAGCCAAGGATACAAAGTTTCTTCATGCCAACAACAATGACTCTGATCAGACTGTGCAGCTGCTCAAGCTGATTCATGTCTTTTCGTTGGGTGCACATGTCAGAAGGTAAGTTTTCTGACATAGTGTCTCGTAATTCAAAATGGCTTGTGTCTCGTGATTCAAACTGGCTTGCCACAGTCTAAACATTTAAATAATGTTAAGGTGAACTAATACACCTGAAGATTTTTGCCACCATTTTTCAGAGGGAGACAAGTTTTGTGAACACAATTTGTTTGCCATTATTACCGTCATATTCTGACAAACAGACTTGAGCAAACATTGTAGAACCAGACCAGATACCACAAAACATGATGTCTCATCAGGGTCTTTAACTTTTGTCACTCAACCAGCAGTTTACGGTAAATGTCCTAAAATTTCGTACACCAAAAATTCTTGACAAATGGCATATGCAAACAGTGTAGACCCAGATCAGACAGGGTCTACTCTGTCTGCCATTCCACCAAGTATTTTAAGAAAGAACAGCATAAAAAAAAATGTAAGCCAAAAAGATATGCAATAAAGTGTATGCCGGCCTGGGTGGCTCAGTTGGATGCGCCATCCGACTGGAGACCAAGAGGTCGCAGGTTCAACATTCTTTCGTGGAGATTGATCATGAAATATTTTCTATGATCATTCTCTCCCTTTCGCTGATTCAAGAAGGGTAGTTGTCAGTTACAATACTGGTTAACCGCTTAGAGGACTAAGCCTGCCCAGTAAACGTGTGGTTTGGTAAACTGACTGCACCTGACATGACCCCATTGGGTTGACTGGGCCGTAAAACCTCAACACAAATGAATGCAATAAAGTGTTTGAAATTTAGGACATTTACCATATAGACTTATCATCAGCAGTGATATGGACTGGTCAAGTATGGTACTAAATATTTAGGGTAAATACAGCAGCTGGCATTTAAATCCCTTTCAAAATGGAGTCTATTCTTAAAGGTAAGAATTAGCTCCAAGAGGAAATAGGCTCTAGTAAGAAGAAAGGTAAGCATTTCTATTTCAAAGTTATTTCCCATAAAAGTGTATCCATTTCCCTTAAATACTCATACAAGCTTTTTCCAATCATTTGGAAGTTCTATACCTACTGACTCCCTATTTGGCTAGAACTCATGCTGGAGCTGTTTGCCTTTTTTTCTTTTCTTTTCATTTTTTGAGAACAGAACTGAATTAAATGGTGGAACTGTGCATTCTTTTTTATAAAAAGTCTGCATTTCTACTGAGACTTCTGTTTGTAAATCTGCCAAAGATGGCTAATTTTATTTTTCTGCTTTCTTGGTAATGACACATCAACCCTAGTGGAGCATTTTGTATCTTCTCACAGAGAAAGGGAGAAATAGGACAGTTGAGCTAGAGAGTGAGTGGGAGACAGCAAAGTATTTTACCCAGGTAGAGCGGTAAGCTTAGTGACATAATTGTCATGATATCCTTAAATGATTAATCAGGAACAGCAGACAACTGCTAAATCCACTGCCCTATCAAAATCTCCTGAGTACATCAGGGTCCAGTTGTTCAAAGCATCGTTAGCTTAACAAGCTCGTTAGTGGTCAAAATGTTAACTATTCTAGTAAGTACAATATCTAATTCACAAGTATTTTTGCTGAAAAAATGTGAGTAGCTTTTGCAAAGGCAAAAGCTACTCACATTTTTTCAGCAAAAATATTAGCACATATGGCATATATAAGGATCAAAGTTTTAACGATACGTTAACTAACGACATCGTTACTTTTAAACAACTGGGCCCTGATGTTGTTTCTAAATACATGTATAGAAGAGGGTGATGGAAACATGAATGACAAAGTTTGTTTGTTTGTGTTGAGGTTTTACGGCCCAGTCAACCCAATAGGGTCATGTCGAGCGCGGTCAGTTTACCTAACCACACGTTTACTGGGCAGGCTTAGTCCTCTAAGCGGTTAACCAGTATTGTGCACATTCTTTCGCCAGAAACTGACAACTGCCCTTCTTGAATCAGCGGAAGGGAGAGAATGACCGTAGAAAATATTTCATGATCAATCTCCACGAAAGAATGTTGCCGACCTCGGCGGGAGTTGAACCCGCGACCTCCTGGTCTCCAGTCGGACGGCGCATCCAACTGAGCCACCGAGGAATGACAAAGTAGAAACAGAAGAAATATTAGCATGCCCCATGTCTCCACCTGCTGTTAATGCAGGAGGCCCTTACCACCATCCTACCACCCATTCCAGAGTGGCTAAAGATCATCATTAAATTTTGAAGAACACTGAAAGAACTTGTAGTAATTCTCCAGATGAACTCTGGGCATGCTCAGCTCAGTAATTTTCAAGATAGCACAGCTAGTTAAACAATGGCAACAGCTGATGTGATGCATTAGCTTGGATGAGCTATATACATGTCCATTTGTATTTCATAGAAACAACAAATTCATGAACTAGTACACTAGAATGAATTCAAGCAACTATAAAAAAATATCTAGTACAGCCAACAGCCAACAGCCTGCATTATCAGCAGTTGAGAAGAAAAGACAACCAAGAGAGATAAGATGAATTCACTTTAGATGTCTAGAAAATGATTGAAGATACTCTAAAGATGGAGACACTAAAATCCCTATAATGAACCATACTTGTTATAAATTTCAAACATGTTTTTTTTGACTACCTGGTGAACAGGGCAGTCTGATCTAGGTCTGTCTTGTTTGCACAGGTGTGTCTGCCTGAATATTAAGGATAAATAAGGTATAGTCTCCAGGGGTCATTTTCTTTCATCATTTTTTGAAACTTACAATTTGTGTCTTACCCTATTAACCCTTGTCATGCTGAATAAATTAAGATGCCACACCTACTTCTAATTTTCAGCTAATTAGATTACTTCATCCAGTTTATTGATACAAATTCACATACTTAATGACAAACAGTGCAGATCCAGTTCAATTGGCTTCTTAAGAAGCCAACTGATCTGGATCTACACTGTTTTCAAAGGCAGGGTATATCTGGGTTCAGCAGGACAAGGGTTAATCAACCTTAAATATTCAGACAGACATAACTAAATATAAAAAGGGTAATTATAAAAAAAAAATAGAGGTATAATATGCCACATTTTGACTTCATATAACCTATTTTATTTGCATATTTTCATCACAGTTTTCAACTTAATTGTAAAGGCTTACAGTCAAATGTCCATCAAATAAGTGTAGAATTAAAAATCAAGTTACAGAAACTTTGTGAGTGAGATTTACAATTTACAAGATGTTTTCATTCATCAAGTTTTCTAACCCAAGGGAGATAACCTGTAAAAATGTACACTTACAGTAGTGATAATAATACCTTCTTTGTATGCTTATAGGAGTGTGTGTAGAAATTAGGTTGAATACGGCGAACATAAGTGATTCTGATCAGTGATTCTAACGAGCAGCACAATGCACCATTTTGTAAAAAAAAGAAAATATGTTCATGT
Organism: Anodontia alba; assembly: GCA_964016985.1. Lineage (NCBI taxonomy): Eukaryota > Metazoa > Mollusca > Bivalvia > Lucinida > Lucinidae > Anodontia > Anodontia alba. Next base: position 137,598,406 of record OZ024823.1, read on the forward strand.
GTTGATGCACTGATTATGTGACCATCCATAGCTCTAGTTAACCATTAAAGCGCCAAGAAAACCTGCATCTGAAAATGTCGTCTGTTTATGTCGTCTGCTGAATATTTTTGCAAACTTTTCAAACCTATTTTTGCATACAGACAAACAGTGTGGACCCAGATCAGACTGCTCCTAAAGGAGCAGTCTGATCTGGGTCCACACTGTTTGCAGAAATGAATTTAAAATCACAAGCAGATGACAAAGCAGACGACAATTGTTGTGATTGGCAGTTTAAGGGTTAAGAAGGGCAGCCAGAGAAATATTTGTCTTAATTCTCCATAAACGCATACTGTAGGTATGCTAGGTAATCATTAGAAGTGCCTCGCAGATGTATGTTTTTATGGAAAGATAAGAAAAATATCAATAAATTTTTATGAAAAGCATCTTGCCAAGAGCTTTGAGGTCTACCTTGAACACTGACACACCAAGTTTTTTCACATAATTTTCAAATGACCACAAAAGACTTAATGGTGGCATGATTTAAAAGTAATAAATTTATTCTTCAGTTTTAATAAAAAGTTCCAAACATGAGGAAAACTGATCTCTCCCCATTCTGCACCACCACTCCTGACACATAAGCAAATGGTAAACATCAGTTAAATCTAAGAAATATAACGGATATTACATGGAAATGTTATGGATGTACATCAAGTGGGACAAATTATATCCTGCCACTAATGTGTACCGCACACTCCCAAAATGTGAAATTAGATGATAGAATGATGAGTACAGTCACCAAAAACAACTTCACCACTTTTCTGAGAAAACCAATTCAAAGACAAGTTAGAAACTAATGAGGCCGGATGTGATAAAATCAACACTTTCCAAAAGAGAAATTGACCTTGACATCTGCAAACAGGACTGACCCAGATCAGCTTGCACATCTGCACAATCTGATCTGGGACTAAACAGTTCACTAATGGAATGTTTATTGTACATACATTATGTTAGCAACCCATGTATACTCTGATCAGATGGCACAAATAAGCAGACCAATCTGAGTCTAAACAGATGTGTAGGCTTATCTGAGTCTACACAGTTCATATATGTCATAAGTGCAGTTTCTATTAGAGAAGCTGGAATGCCAGCAATGAGCTAGATCCTATGCAGTGCACAGGCTGGCTGAAGCCACTGCTGTGAATCTCTAAAACTATCAACAACAGCAAAATGTTCTACAAAGTGGATAAAATTGCAAAAAGTAATACTAAACAAACAGCTGAAGTCAATGCTTAGCATGACTGGGAAAAATTTCAGCAGACGACATTTTGAAATATTTTTTCTTATTTTTCCAGAAACTAGGATTTGACACTTAATGCAAATTATCTCCTTCTCCTTCAGAGACAGTTTGCATGAAACATCGAATCCTATTTTCAGAGAAAAATAAGAACAAGAGGCCAACCAACCATGATTCGAACACCTGAGTAAAATAGCCATTGCATATCTGCAGACACTGTGTGACATTCTTCCAGTATTGCCAAAGCAACTAATCAAAACTGTGAATGGTCTTTAAAAAATTTGTATCCCAGCCCTATGATGCTATATGGTAAATTCGAACAAAAATTGCTAACTGGCCTTCGAGATATGCTTGTTAAATTCTCCCATTAAAAATGCATAAAAAAATAAAGGTATTATCATCCAGACAACATTCTCAATTATAAGTATATGGGCAATTTTTTTTTTATGCTCAAGGGCATGTAACTCCAGACCTGGATCAGGCCAAAAATCAAACTTCATTTAGATTTCATACCTGTCCTACTTACCTGCAAGTATGAAGTTGATCTGTAAAAAAAAATAAAGTCGCTATCATCTGGACAACATTTTTCCCCATTATAAGTCAATGGGAGCTATTGGTTGCCATGGTAACTACAGTTTTGGCCAGATTTGCCCCAAAATCTAAACCAGCCTTTCTCCCAGCCCTATTATGCTACATGGTAAATTTGAACAAATTTGCCAACTGGCCTAGAAGATATGCTTGTTACATTCTCCCATTATAAATGAACTGGAAAAATTTCTGCACACAAGGGCACATAACTCCAAAGTCAATTGACCAGTATGGCCAATATTCAAAACATAATAAATTTGTCATCTGCTGAATTTTTCCCATAGTAATGTAATTGTTAACACAATCACCTGCCTTCCTGAGATGACATCCCACTTTGACATATACCTAAAAGGTAGGGATTCTTCCTAGAGACACTAGGGACTCCTGTATAATAACATACATAATGTGACTAGAATTATGATGCCTTAAAACCTGTCTTGGAGAAACTTTTTCAATGTATTTGAGGGTAAGGGATATACTTTCAGGGGAGGCAACTTTGTCAAAATTGTTTTGCCTCCCTTCTGAAAAGGGGTCAATCCTAGAAGGAAAAAATTTGCTTCCCATGGGAGCAAATTCTTTCCTTCTAGAGTAGACCCCTTTTTGGAAGGGCCTTGGTGTGCAGAAAAGAAAACAGGAAGTCACGAAATGTTGTCTCCCTTGTAAAAAATTGTGGAAAATCTACCAAGTGTATCCAGCTTCCTTAATTGCTGAAAACTACAGCAAACCATTGCTACAACAAGTTTCTGCTGCAATCTATTACTGCTAGATTTTGAATTTGACAGCATCACTTTCAAGGGAGTCAACTAAGTCAAATGTGCTTATCTGGATCTACTCTAAACTGAAAAAAAAAAAAAATCCTCATTTCCTTTCAGAGCAGACTACATCTTGGTCTGCTAGAAAGCAAACAGGAAGTCAAAAAACTTCCTTTTTTTGTGTACCAAATGGATCCATTTTGTACAAACCAAATGTATCCATCCCCTTTAGCCTTTACCAATCTCTGGGCATTCAGTAGATGACTAACTGAAGACATTTTTAGCACTTGAATCCTTTCAAAAACTGGGACTACTCTTTAAGGAAAATATTTAATTGGGCATTAAACAGTAAAAGAGGAATAGTACCATGGACATTTGCACATGCTAAAACTACACAAAACTCCAGATAAGGGGCAAATTTTAAATTATATATATCTTGTGGGTCTCACTGGAATTAGACAACTCCAATTTGGTAATCTCAATGAATATACATGAGATAGGTTTTGGTGCAAAAATATCATAAATTATCACAACAAGAAATTGCCACACAGTGGCAAATTCCCCAGCCTAAAAAAATATTGGTTATGGTAGATAACTCAAGAATCAAGAGAGCAAGAGTTGTCTTTCTTGATGGCAACACACCATCTCATCAAGCCAAGTATTAATGTAAAGTTTCATAAAAATATTACAGAGAGTTTAAGAGTTATAACCAGGACACAAAATGTGACAGAACCAAGGGAACACTGAACCATAGATAGAATGGTCATATTACCAATGTGCCTGTTATGCTAGCAGCATGGGGACAAGTTATCACCTTATCTGGTGCTATGAATCATAGAACTCATAGGGAAATAAGTACAGTAAAACCTCAATGACTCGAAACCGATGGCTCTTTTACCATGGCTAATTTGAAATTGTTTTTTGAGTCCCTAGCAGTATGAAAACAAGCCTATTCAAATATGCTGAAAAAAATTACCACCAAAACATGAAAATTTACAGATAAAAATTCAGATAATTTTTATATTTCTGCTCAAAACATAGATTGTGGGTACTTGTTAGAACCACCTTGGCGAGGCAGTTCTAATGAGTATCCACAATCTACATTATTGAGCAAAAATAAGAAAAAATAATATATACCCCTGTAAAACCCAGTTTTACCAAATAAAAGTGGGATTTAAGGGGGTCAAAATTATATAGGCATCAGGGCTCTGGAAATTTTGAAATCTGAATCGGTCCAGCCGATGACGATGACGTCATCAATGAGCCCATTTCCAAAAAGAAAATATGTGTATATCATTGGTCACGAAAACTAATGACAATTGGCAGTCCTATAACTCCTTTTAAATAATACACCTCAACTCCGTTATATGACGGAAGTCCGGGTACAACGAGCATGATGAAAGCTGGCGTCATCAATAAATACAGTCAGGTATGTAAAAAGAAAGAAAAAAAAAAACTAAAAAAAGAAAAAACGGTTTTGTTGTTATTTCCACCTCCGCAGGGTTTTCCTAAACTATTTATAAACAACTGATTCCCGTCTTGTATAAGCGCGAAGACGGCGGGAAACAGGGGAGACGGAACGAAACGACTTTCATGGACCTAATTAGGTCTAATAAAAAAAGGCCTGCGCCACGGGCGGTTTTGCAGTTTTCAGTGTTTCAAGATTTAATCAGACTGCTTAAATTTTAAGCACTGACCAATCTTGCCTAGCGCAAGTGGTGCATTACTTATTTTTACTGTGAAATCTACCTTGAATTATACTCGCGTGTTACGGCAATCAACAAAAAAAAAAAAAAAAAAAAAGAAGCAATCAATTATACCCAGATCAGACGCCGTTGTATATGACATCTGATCAGGACGTACACGGTTTGGGAATTCATTTATCGAATCTGGGACCGACAAACCGTGTTGATCAAAACAAAAAAGAAGAGGAAGAAAACGGGTGCGTTCAAGCGGTGCATTCTTTTATCACTCTCAGTAAAGCGACCTTTGATCTTTTGGACACGCCGACTGCACCTGGATGTTTTGCAGTCTCAGTGTATTCACACGTGTCACACAAACGGATTAATTATCAGACTACCGTTACTGATGATTCGTGTTAATCGCTTGTTTACCGCACAAAGGTCAGTGAAGTGTTGATTTTTTGACAATGTTTGGATAATGACGTAATTAATTTGTGCTGCGGGTAGGTTGCCGTTATTCAGCTGTCTCTCCAATATACATGTCAAATGACCGTTTAGAGCCTTTTAACTACCATAATATCGCATTTAAAAGGTGCGCGGACGTTGTCAGTTTGGAAAGACTTGACCGTTTGTGATTTTTTAGACATCATTGATTTGTGAAAACTGGTTGGTTTGGGAAATGTTGGACCGATTTATTAGCGTTTTGGGGTGTTTGAAATCGGTCCAGAATTCTTAGTTTCGGTCCAGACCGGTTATTTTTCCGGTTTTCCTGAGCCCTGATAGGCATGTTTTCGTGATGCCAAGAAAACAAATATTTATAGATATTGTAGAAAAATTTTCTTATTTTATGAAATACCATCATTAAAAGACATCCCTAAATAATGTCTATTTGCCTTCTGACCTGGTGTTATGATTAACTCTCAGTGGCCCGAACTACTCATGTCTAGAACAAATTTACATGGTCCCAAAGATGTTTGAGTTATAGAGGTTTGACTGTAAATAAAAGATCTGGGCCCAGTTGTTCAAAGCGTCGTTAGCTTAACGAGCTCGTTAAGGGTCATTTCGTTAAGTGTTTTAGTGGAGTCAATATACAATATTCTGATATTTTTTGCTGAAAAAATGTGAGTAGCTTTTGCACTGCAAAAGCTACTCACATTTTTTCAGCAAAAAATTTCAGCATATTTGCGTATCACTCGATGTAAATTTTAATGAATCGTTAACCAACGATGTCATTAGTTTTGAACAACTGGGCCCTGGCTTATATCCAATATAATTTTATAACGGACAGCATTACAATGTGGCACCTACGTACATTAAAGAAGCAAAATCATGATGCATGGTAAAAGAAAAATGCAACCGGAAATGCAAAAATTGATGAAGAAAAGAAACAGACTGTATTATGGTTTACATGGAGATGGGTTTATACTTATTATGTCTGTCAAAGAGGGAACAACAACAGCATCTTTGAATTGATCAAACAACCCACCAGTAGCAACTATAAAGAAATAATCATGTCCCAGATGATTACCTTATCACATGTACAAACAGTGGAGGCTCAGATCAGGTTTTCCGCCAGTACAGTGTAAATGTCCTAAAATTTCATACACCAAAAGTTCTGACAAAATGGCATTATGCAAACAGTGTTGACCTAGATCAGACTGCTCCTGAAGGAGCAGTCTGATCAAGGTCTACAGTGTTTGCCATTCCACCAAGTATTTTAAGAAAGAATTGCATAAAAAGCAAAATTTAAGCCAAAAAGGTAAGGAATAAAGTGGTTGAAATTTTCAAAATTTACCGTATACATTCTATAATTATAGCTATAAGAGAGGTAGCTTGATAAATGTTTTTCTTATTTTTCCAGTAGAATATAAGGGTACTCATTTGAATCACCTCCCCAATTAATGCACTTCTAATGAGTACTTCCAACATACGTTATCATGGAGACATAAGAAAAGTATTAATATTTTTGGAAGAAAAAGTGCCTTTTCTAGAGTTATGAAATATCTTTAAAGCTTTTGAAATAAAAATGCTCTTTTCATGTACTAGTGTTACATTTGTGATACAGCCTATCTGGTTATCATTTAACCCTGGGCCTGCTGAACCTGGATATGCCCTGCCTTTGCAAACAGTGTTGATCAAGATCAATTGGCCAAATGATCTGGATCTGCACTGTTTTTCATTCAGTATGTAAACTTGCATTCTAACACAGTGTGCCAATAATTAGGAACTGAATGGAGAAAACCAGTGATTTATTCTGAAACAAATAACTGGGCGGAAATGTGCGACGCTATCTGGCACTGTTCTGACATCATTTTGACACTTTGCTGACATCAGTCTTCATTGCCATGATGTTAGATGGTGTAACATTGTTTTTTGTTTTCATATTAACAACATAAGAAATGCATGTAAATATCAGCGTTACAGTCAAAACTGCTGGCGGAATTTCTTTATGGGATGGCGGAAAGTTAGAAGAACCTGAAAGGATACAATTAATTTTAAGTCATTTGCTATGTATTAGAATCGGAACAGATCAGTTCTTGTGCTTGATTTGTTGAATTATAAATCAAAGTTTGTCGGTCAGTTGTAAGTAGATAAATCACTCGGACTCCACACTCTAGATTTGATCTACTTTACAACTGATCTCCAATCAGTGATTTGTTACTCAACAAATCACTGCTAGAGCTGATCTATTTCTTAAGCAACAATCTGGATCAAGTAATTTGATTGGATGACAATTAGAAGTAGGTGTAGCATCTTAATTTATTCAGCACATCAAGGGTTAACTGGAATGCAAACATCAAATGAGGGCCATTTAAAGATTTTTCTTGTGTTTCTATGCAAATACCGGTAGCATTTCATCTGAGCTCTTCTTTGTGAAATAATGCAATGTCCTACTTTAAACTGTTTGCTTTTTTTTTTTTTTTTTTTTTTTTTGTTGTATTCTGTTAACCATTAGCATGCTGAGTCAAATTTCAGAAGACAACATGTTGCAATACTTTTCTTACTTTTCCCAGAAAATAGGATGAGATATTTCATGCAAACCAACTTGTAAAGCATCAACTCATAATATGTCAAATGTCAAACCATATTTGCTGGGAAAAAAAAAAGTAACAAAAAAAAAAAAAAAAGAAAAAAGAAGAAAAATCAGTATGTTGAAATGGTCATTTCTGCAAAGTTTTATGAAACTAACAACTAGAATGGTTTCTGACTAAACTTTAACTAAAATTTTTCTGTTAACCATAATGTGGCTGTATGGCAGTTTGTAAAACAAATAGCTTCACTCTCCTGGCCCATTTTACTCAAAAAATATCTCTCTCCTGACCAACTTCCAAATATATGTATATTGTTGATGACAAGCTGTTTGTATCATTTGTTTTTTTTATAATGACCTGATGAGCTGTACTGACCTGTACAATGCTATCCATCAGCTTCAGATCAAAGACTTTAAAACATTTTATATCAGCCTTTATATTACTTCCCTTCAAATAATATTTTATGTTACATTTTCATAAAATCTCCTGAAAGAAAAAGACAGACATTTTAACAGATTTTTCCTAAATAGATGAAGTATATGATGATAGTTGATGATATCAATTTTAGTCCATACTTCTAAAATTAGTATTTTAGACCACCATAATTATTCAGTAAGGTTTTAATGTAAGCATTACTTTTTTTTTCAGTTGGCAAATTACGTAAGTATGGCAATGCTTTTCTATACAAACAGACAGAAAAGCAATTAGTGTAGTTCTCAAAGATTTCTTTGAAGGCAAGTTTTAAAGTGTAAAATGTGTAGTATTTCCACCCCCAACAAAAAAGTAATTAATATCCCTCCAGTGTGGTTTTTACTCAAGGAAATGGATAAGCCACTTCCGTGCACCCTCCACCAATGGACAAAAACATTAAGAACAAATAAATTGAGCATCATTATTGTCTGCTATACAATACAGGGGTCATAATTGTATCCTCTACAAAGTTTCAAGGTTGTTCCTTGCACTGTTCCAGAGAAAAATTTTATGAAACTTTTCTATTGTAATAGATGGAGAGAAAATTTAACTCTTTCAGTCCTCTAGCCAAAAACATACTGCGAGCTGTCTCATCAGGACCTACACTATTTGCCATTCTTTTCTTGAGTTTTGATTTAGACCCCTATTTGGAACAATGGTTCTGTCCAATTTCACAAATAGAAGAGTTCACTTCAGAAACTCAGGGGGGAAAGAGTTAATGGATAAAATATGAATAAATGATACAAGTTGTTGCAATAGTATCATCTTCAGTTTTTCAAGGTTGCAGCTGGCACCGTTCCTAAGAAAATTGAGGAAAATTTTCCTACTGAACTAATGGAGAAAAAGAAATATGGACAAAAAAATGAGAAAGACTATTATTTCATACAGAATATTACATTTTGTGTTTATTAAGTAGATAATCAGTATGAAATGCCAAATCCTGTTCCCTGGGAAAAATAAGAAAAATGTCACCAATATGTCATCTGCTGAAATTTTACCCAGAGTGTTAAGCAGTAAGACTGTTTTTCATTTGCACAAATATCCATTTCCATGGTCAAAGGGAGATAGACATGCTGTTCCTATTCTAATGAAGGGGTATGTAAAGGAAACACAAGAATATCTAGTATGCTCAACTTTTATGAAAGTAAATAAAACCTGAAGCAGATAACTTTAAAAATAAAACTGCAGTTTTAAGTAAGAAAATTCTTTTATAAAATAAGTTTAACTGTGCTGATCATGGAAAGACAGCAACTATTTTGGAGATAAAACTAATATAGCACTACTGCTGTAACTGGTAGTTAGTAGTCAAAGGGAGATAAACATGTAATCCACACAGGTAACTCCAGTTAAATTGAACTCACTGCTACAGTTAACTGGTATATAGTGGTCAAATGGAGCTAAACATATAATCCAAGTGGATATAGATAATAAACAGAGGTCTCATAATTATTATTTTTTCTCTTCAAATTTTTATTACTTCTACTGTAGTGAACTCTATGCACATTTTTGAATGTGTTTTTCTAAATATATTGTCCAAGACAAGCTGGTATGATATTCCATCCAGTCACATGATCCTGATACCAGACTGACCAGTCCTAGCTCTGCTTTCTTAAACTGAATAGATACACCTGAAAAACTGACCACCATTTTGCAAAGAGAGACAACTTTTGCAGATAGGAAGTTGCTTCCTTAGTATTTTTAACCCTTATTTTTAACCCTAATTTAATTAGCCACACCCAATTCTGACTATCAGCCAATCAGATTACATCATATAATATTTTTGTTCAAATTCACAAACTAAATGACAAACATGTGTAGATCCTGATCAGATGGCTTCTTCAGAAGCCATCTGATCTGGATCTACACTGTTTGCAAAGGTAGGGCTTGTCATGAATAGCAGGATAAGGATTAACCTTTTGAAAGTAGGGGCTACTCTAAAAGGAAAGATTGTGCTCAGAGAGGCAAATATTTCCATGTCAGAGTAAATTCCTTTGGCGGTGTTTCCAATTCCCTCAATATTGAGCACCTACCAACAAGCAGTTAGTATGTATTTAAGGGACTGGATACACTAGGTAGCATTTTAGCCATTTCTGACCACATTTGTGACTTCTAGCTTGCTTTCTCGCATCCCAGGCCCCTTCTGAAAGGGGTCTGCTCTAAAAGGAAGGAATTTGCTCCTCTTCAGAAGAGGACTAATTTAAACGGAAAGAATTTGCTCCCTATGGGTGCAAATTCTTTCCTATCATAGTACACCTCTTCTCCAAAGGGAAGAAAAACAATTTTGATAGATTTACCTCGCCTGAAAGTGTAACCCTTCTCCTTAAGTCTTCTCCTTAAGTCTTTGGTGTAACTTTGTTTGGGACCAAACAAAGCTACAATCTTCCATATGATGCAGGAGCTGACATCAACAGACAACAGAAACTACCTTTTCTTTTTGACAATATCATATTTACCTTAAGTATTGGAACACCTAAACTTCTGACCCTGTCCTAAAATTTGAACAATTTGACTACATAATGTATCTTAAAACTGCTGGATGAGTGGCAAAGAGTGTAGAACCAGATCTGAGCCACATTTTGTAGCATCTGATCTAGGTCTAGACTGTTTGCTTAGGCCTATTTGTCTCAATATCTAGGGTTATTATTGTAGTTTTAACAAATATTGCTTCTGTTACTTGATGAGTTACTCTGTGAAGAAAGGCCCAACAGCCTGGCGGTTAATGTGACTGCAGTGCTGAAGGTTGTGGGTTAAGCCTGACTCAATTCACTGACTGTTAATCTCTCTCTGTTCTTCCAGCAGTGACTACATACCCTTTGGGTAGTTTAAAGGCAGAAAAAGGAAAGTAAATGTATTAAACTCTGCCTTTCATATGCTCAGCCAAGACAAAATGTGCTCTAACTTTCACCACCCCTGTGGCATCAAGGCCACACCTTTAGCTTTTACTTTGTCTAAAGTTGCACTTATTTTCAATTCTGAATTACTGTTTAAGAAAATGAATGGATAAAAATCATCCATCAAAATCAGGTTTGAATCTGTTGTTTGTGATCTTTCTATATTAGGTATCTACAGTAAATGACCCTGGCATGACTTTCTATCTTTTTCTCTCAGCCAGTCCTCCAGAATTTCAAATATGTATCCTACCTTTATCCATAACTTTTCTAAGCTGTGTTTCTAGGAGTGCAGCTCTTTTATCTATTTGTTGTTGCTCTCTTTCCAAAGCCTCCATCTCATTCTGAACATACTGATTTGTGTCTTTTAGACTCTGTAAACATACACCTCAAGTGCATTAAAACATTATTCCTGGGATCCAAAGCAAACGTATTGACAGCTAAACAAACATGTTGTACCGCCAACCCTCCCCCCTCTCCCCACCCCCACAAAAAAAAATAAAATAAATAAAACTGCAAGCCATGCACCATGCCCCGTCACAGCGACATATTCCCTATGCACTTCTGTAGTATAAGGGTTGAAAACAATCTAAACATGAAGAGAAGCAATAAACAGTTATTTCGTAACTCAAAAAAAAAAAAAAAAAAAAAAAAAAAAAAAAAAACACAAAAAAGTCTAAGTTAAAAAAGCAATAAAAAGTGCTAAAAAACTGAAAATGTTGGAGGAGTTGCATGTACAAGGTACATACTCCCTATACATTTCTGTAGTATTAGGGCTTGAAAAAAGTCTAAGTTAAAAATGCAAAAAAGTAATAAAAAATAATTTCAGGATTCTGAAAAAACAAAATGCTTATCTTCAGACCATCCTAAAAGCACCTGTAAAGTTTGAAAAGGATTGGCCTAAAACTGTAGGAGGAATTGCAGGCAGAAGGTACATACTCCCTATACATTTCTGTAGTATTAGGGCTCGAAAAAAGTCTAAGTTAAAAATGCAAAAATTATGATAAAAAATAATTTAAGGATTCTGAAAAAACAATATGCATATCTTCAGACCATCCTAAAAGCGTCTGTAAAGTTTGAAAAGGATTAGCCTAAAACTGTAGGAGGAGTTGCGGGCAGAACATACATACTCCCTATAGATTTCTGTAGTATTAGGGCTCCAAAAAAGTCTAAGTTAAAAATGCAAAAAATGTGATAAAAATAATTTCAGGATTCTGAAGAAACAATATGCATATCTTCAGACCATCCTAAAAGTGCCTGTAAAGTTTGAAAAGGATTGGCCTAAAACTGTAAAAGGAGTTGCGGGCAGAAGGTACATACTCCCTATACATTTCTGTAGTATTAGGGCCCGAAAAAAGTCTGTTAAAAATGCAAAAAATGTAATAAAAAATAATTTCAGGATTCCGAAAAAACAATATGCATATCTTCAGACCATCCTAAAAGCGCCTGTAAAGTTTGAAAAGGACTGGCCTAAAACTGTAGGAGGAGTTGCGGGCAGAAGAATGGTGGGAGTGCTGACGGACGGACGCTCAAAATTTCAGATGGTATAACATAATACCCCGCCACTTTTTTGGTGGCGGGGCATAAAAAATAGAATATACTGAAAACGACAAAATAACTATAAATGGTCATTTTTTTTATATATGACCTACATATTTTTTTGTTTGGATACAACATTTTTGGAACTCATCTTTAATGCTTATCCTGCTAGGCAAATTTTTCATGAGACAACATATTGAAATATTTTTCTTATTTTTCCCAGAAAACAGGATTTGATATTTGTGGAGACAATTTGCATGAAATATCAAATCCTGTTTTCTGGGAAAAATATCCTCAATTTGTCACCTGATCAGTGTTATATACAAAACCATGCTATAATAAATCATGTTATAAAGAGACTCCTGTGTACATGTATTAGTCTTTGCATAATGGAAAGTAGAAATACAGTCGAACCTCAATGGCTTGAACATCTTTGGGATTGTGGAAATTCGTTCGAGACACAGGGTAGTTCGAGCCACTGAGGGTTAATCATGGCACCAGTTCAGGAAGCAAATAGCGATATTTTAGGGAAATCTTTTCGATTTTCTACACAGTGATTGTATGTTGAGTGTACTCATTAGAATTGCCTCAATGAGGCAATTCTAATGAGTACACACAACATACAAATTCACGATAAAATAAGAAAATTTCCTTAAATAGTTTTTTTCTTGAGCTATTGGAAGAATTTTGAAGGGACTCAAAAACGAGTTCGAATTAGCCATGGTAAACGAGCCATCGATGTTTGAGCCATCGAGGTTCGACTGTAGCTTGATGTACAGGCTGATCTCGATTTTGCTGCTTATTTACAGCATGATACTTTTTTTTCCAAGATGCAGTGTATTTTTGCAGCAATATGTAGACTGCAACAAACAAAAAGGATTCTTACAACTATTGCAAACAGAGACTAGTACCGTAGAAAACAGATGTCCCCACACCGTGAATTTTCAATTTCTGAATGCTGTGACCTTGAAAATTAGGTCAAGGTCACCAAAATCTAATCAGTTTTTTGTTATGCCCAAATTATATAGTCATGGACATTTAGGTAAGAATCCAACCATTAGTTCACACAATATTGTGCCGACAAGAAAGTGTCATGCCAATGCAGATGCCAACACCGATGACAATGGGATCTTCACCAAAACCAATATGTCCCCTTCCCCATAGGTAGGGGGACATAATGACCTAGATCAGCCAATGTATCCTGCTTTACAGAGTATGTAGTTAACAATTAATGCAAATGCAAAAAATAAGTTTCAGGCAAAACTGAAGGACATATTCAGACTGTGCAAATAAGCAGGCTGAACCCTGGCTTCATTGTATACATCTGAAACTCCCTATTCCCTTGGTGGGCATATTGTATACCCTAAATATTCAGACATCTTATCTCCTCACCATACTTGTCCTAAAATCTGAAAGTTAATTTTACTACCTACTGATGTGCTTAAAGAACTACTTGATGAGGGGCAAACAATGCAGAGCCAATCAGATGCTGTGGCATCTGATTGGGTCTACATTGTTTGCCCATGCCAGTTTATCCAAGTATTTATGATAACTATGGCATTAAGTGTCCTACCTCTGCCTCTCTGAGCAGATCATCAAGATCCAGGGAATCTCTGTCACTGTCCTCTTCAGTAAATGGACTAGCCTCTGAAATCATACCATATAAAACATCATTACCATTATCACCATAAAATATTCGAACACCTTAGCATGAATGAATACACTTAGAGATTTTGTCACCATTTTTTCAAAAGAAGGAAACCTTGCAGGCATGAAATTGCTTCCTGAGTATTAACCCTTGTCATGCTGAATAAATTAAGATACCATACCCACTTCTCATTTTCAACCAATCAGTTTACTTGATCCAGTTTATTGACACAAATTCAAGTACTGAATGGCAAACAGTGCAGATCCAGATCAGTTGGCTTCTTCAGGAGCCAACTGATCTGGATCTATACTGTTTGCAAAGGCAGGGCATATCTGGGTTCAGCAGGACAAGAGTTAAAGCTGGGTAAAATTTTCAGCAGAACATTTATCTTATTCTCTCAAGAAAACAGGATTTGACATTTTATGCAAATTGTATCCTAAAATCCATTTTTCTGGAGAAAATTTGCACGAAATGTCAAATCCTGTTTTAAGAAAAATAACATCAATATCTCATCAGCTGAACTTGTCCAGGGAACGTTAAATGTTAAATCCTTTCAAAACTAGAGGCTACTCTTAAATGAAATAATTTGGTAGTAAAGTGAGTTTTATTTCTTCAAGAGTAGACTGTAAAAAGAAGGGAGGTAACTATTTCCAAAACAAAATTATTTCTTTTGAAGTGTATACATTCCCTTGGCATCTTATCCATGGTTATCTCAAATTTTGAACAAACTGATCTGGCTATCAGATGACATGTCACAAATGACCTGAGTCTACACTCTTATTTCAAAAGTCAACCAGGTGATCCTCTCATCATCACCAACTTTTCAGACCCTAGCTCAAACAGTTGTTGCGATATCTTGTTCACCAGATCTCATTATGCTTACAATGCATAAGTCGAAAAAGGGGCATAACTTCAGAACTACAAGTCTGATGGAAAAAAAAAAATACAGGTCTGCTTATTTTCCATCCTTATTCCATATATAAGATTTCATGATCCTAACACAAACAACTCTTGACCGTATGCTAAGCATGATGAATGAATGGATGGACAGAGATACGACCCAAAAGCAATACGTCCCTCCAATTCTTTGAGGTTGGGAGCATTAAGAATAAAGCTAAACCTACGCTTCAGGGAAGTCTGATCAGACCAGACAAAGTAGAATCTTTTGGTGAAAAGAGAAGATCTTGATCAATAAGTATGGTTGTGTATGCCAATCAGGGCTTTGTTGTTCACATCATAGATGAACAGACAGAAGATATACAAGGTGATTTATGAGGAAGAGTAACTTTCTTGTAGTGAGCTAATAACTAAACTTTGTGAATAAATTGTTTTAGAAGCAATAAGTATGGCTAAAGATTTTTTTCTTATTACTCCATGAAAAAATGTAGGTACAATTCAGAGCTACTTAAAGGTGATTCTATAGGGTATTTACATTCCAAGGAAACATACTGTCATACTCATCTGAGGTTCCTCACTGAGGCAATTCTAAAGGGTACTTAAAAACATTATTAAATTTATCTCTTGACAATGCTGCAGTTTATTTGCTCTTGTCTGTCTTATGCACTGGATACTTTCTGACATGTACACCTAATGAAGACTTTAATCAGCCGGCACATTCACACAGAGTGTTTTCTCTGCATGAAGAAACTTTGCATCCTTGGCTATCTAAAATGCACACAGTGAAGATTCTGATCAGACTGCGGGACTGCACAGGCTGATCTGAATCTTCGCTGGGCACACATGTCCAGTTATGTTTTCTGACATTGTGATTCATATAATCATGCAGCAGTTACGGTAAATGTCCTAAAATTTTGAACACTTTATTCCATACTATTTTGGCCTAAATTTTGCTTTTTATGCAGTTGTTTCTTAAAATACTTAGTGGAATAGCAAACAGTGCAGACTCCTTCAGGAGCAGTCTGATCTGGGTCTACATTGTTTGCAGATGTCATTTTGTCAGACGCTTCGGTGTTCGAAATTTTAGGACATTTACCGTATTCAGTGCTTTTACCTGTTTCTGCAAAGTCAATACTTGTGAATGATATCTGCTGTTCAGGAGCAATACGGCGTCTGATGTCTGCATTATCACCATTAGTTTCTTCCGACTTGGACGGACCCTGTAATTTGAAAAGAAATAAACCTTATGACATATGCAACTAGCATAGAGCCACATCTGAATCTGAATAGAATCCTTATAGTTCATACATTATGTTAAAGACCTGTATAGCTTCTGATTAGATTGCTTGCATAAGGTGGACTTTTATCTGCAGGGACTCATGTGTTACTATATTTACCCATAGCATTCTTTTTGGACCATTTTTTTTAAGCAGTGCTTAATATATAAACCAGCAAGGTAATGACTGCATGACTGCCTTCTGATAAACCATTTAGGAAGATACAAAGCAGACACCAAAAGTAACAGATGGATGGACAGACATACTGACAGATAATGTGGGTATACCATACCTAAAAAACAGTTTGCTAGGGGGTGGGAAGTGGAGGTGCCGTACAAAAAATGTTATCATATGGAAACCAATTCTGAATGTTTAACCTTTACCACTCTCTGGGCTAATTCAGCAGATGACAAATTGATATTTTCCATATTTTTCCCTGAAAACAAGATTTGACATTTCATGCAAGTTGTCTCCATTGGAGACAATTTGCATGAAATGTCAAAACTGGTTTTCTGGGAAAAATAAGAAAAATATTTCAATATGTTGTATGCTGAAAATTTTTACCCAGATTGCTAAGTGTTAACAGGGGCTGTAACTTAAGTCATAGTTGATGGTAAATGTTATTTTCAAAATGGGTCTGTGTCTGGCTGCTACTATAATAGATTTCCTTTAAACAGGCTAAAAGATACTCAAATTGTGGACACATACACAAAACCAAGATCAGCAGAAAATAACTCAGATCAATAACCAGGGTTTTCTCCAAACTCACATTTCGGTGTTTATCTGACCAAACCTTGTTCTGGACACTCAAAAGATAGGATTTAGGGTCCTGAGTGATGCATATGTGATCAATCCAAAATGAATTTTATTAATCTATGGTTTTGGATTTTAATCTGTTTGTGATCCAAGCATCAAGAATTATCATTATTTAGGCAATGGTTAACAATTAAAGCACTAAGTAAATTTGCAACAGACAACATTCAAAAATTGATGTTCTTTTTTATTTTTAAGAGAAACAAGACTTGACATTTCACATGAATTGTCTGCTATGCAGGTGAATTGTCTGCTAGGCAGACAATTAATTTACATAAAATGTCCTTATTTTCTCTGAAAAAATTCAAAGTGTCATCTGCTGTAGTTGTGATCAGTGTTTTAAGGGTTAACCTCTTTCATTTTAAAACAAGAAAAGCCCTAAATCTTATTAAAGTACCCTTTAACTCCACATAAGGAGTCCCTGGGACACTCCTTTCATAACCCTGAGGTGAAATCCTAGATATCTACAAGTAAATGTGTTTTGTGACATAAATTTTATTTCAATTAGATGAATGTAACTCTGTGGACACATTCACAAAATTGCACACATCAGTGGACAAATCCCAAGTTAGTACTGATATATTAATGTTGTTTTCAACCTGAGCCTTTGTTTTGTCATCAAAAACCCACCATATAAAAGCATGATTATAAAAATATGATATGCTTATATTTAAATTCACCACATTTACCTATTTTAGACGAAAAAAAAAAACAAAAAAAAAAAACAATTCCCCCACACTATATATTGGAAGAGTCTAACGTCAATTTTAGGCACTGGGTATGCCAGGTCATGTGATTTAGATTCTTCTAGAGAAAAAATGGCTTGACTATAGTGAAGACCCTGATTAGACACCACATTTTGAGGCATCTGATCTGGGTCTGTACCCTTTGCCAATTACCCTTTTGGGGTCTCCAGACTAAAATGGGTTAAGGTTAAAGACAGCAACCAGTTTACCTTATCACTTCTTGCTGGTTTTACAGGTGCTTCTATGGTTTCTTCTGGTGAAACAGGAGACGGCAACTGTATGTTAGGACGGGTAAGGCTCATCTTCTTCAGCTTAAGATCAGTTTTGGTTGGACTTGTGTCCCCTTCTGATCTTAGTAGAACTGAATCTCTTTCTGTAATAATGTTGAACAAGAGTTATATCATGGGAAGAAAACTATTTCATCCTTCTCAATCCTGTTTCTGAAGTGGACTTTGAACTTGGACATGTTCATTGCACCAAAAAGTGGTGTCAGTTAATTCCAAAATAGAATGCATAACTCTTGATAAGATGCTTTTTTCAATCCAAAAGTATCGGCACTTTTCTTGTTTCTCCACAAAAAACATGTTGTGGGTACTCATTAGAAGCACCTCGCCGAGGTGCTTCTCATGAGTACCCACAACATATATGTGGAAATAAGGAAAACATTTACCTGATACCCACTCTTATCTAGACCTTTGCAAAATGGCAAACAGTGTAGATCCAGATGAGACAGTTAATAGGGCCATGCCATGCGAAAACATGTATTTGGGCAAATGCCGACAGCAAAGGCCCAGATCAGCCTGCACATCTGCACAGTCTGATAAGGGTCTTCGCTGTCCACTAAAAGCGTCATTAGATACTACAGAAAGTATGGATGGAGAGTAAAGGCCCTGATGATACTTTGCACATGCACAGAATGATCTGAATTTGTGCATTTTGTAAATGTTTGAAGGCAATTTTTCACCTGACATGGTTCATTTTATCCCTTTGAACTTGGACATGTCCACTGTTGCAAAAAGTGGTGTAAGTGAATTCCAAAAAAATATGGTAAACAGGCTAGAGTAGATCCTGATGAGACAGTTAACCCTGGTCCTGCTGAACCTAGATATACCCTGCCTTTGCAAACAGTCTGGATCCAGATCAGATGGCTTCTGAAGAAGAAGCTAACTGATCTGAATCTGCACTGTTTGTCCTTATGAGAATTTGTATTAACAACCTTGATAGGGTAATCTGATTGGCTGAGAACTGGGTGGGTGTGGCATTTATATTATTGAGCGTGGCAAGGGTTGATTATGACCTGTCTCTCAACTGGCTCTTTCCTATCTGTAATAAGTATATGTTTTACCACATTTAACTCTTAGTATTCGGACAGATATACCTGAGCAAAAAGTGATGCCACAGAATATAGTGTCTGATCAATGTCTACACAGTTTCTCATGCACCCAACAGCTTTTAGACATATCAACAGGCGATCAAATGGACTTCCTTCGAATTTTAGGACAAGTATGTTAAATAGTTAAGGCGTTCAAATATTTAGGGTACATATTGCTATCTGTAGGCATGACAAAAGCAACATCATGACAAAAATGTTGTTGCCAAATGTACGGTAAATGCCCAGAAAATTTGAGCCCTTCATTCCATACTTTTTTGGCCTACATTTTGATTTTTATGCAGTTGTTTCTTAAAATACTTAGTGGAATGGCAAACAGTGTAGACCCAGATCAGATTGCCCCTTTAGCTGCAGTCTGATCTGTGTCTGCACTGTTTCCCTGTGCCATTCTGTCAGACACTTTGGTGTTCGAAAATTTAGCATATTTCAGACCACAAAATTTCTTACTATGTTCTAAAATTTGAACAAGTCTATTTAACATCCTGGTGATGTGTTTAAAAACGTGTCACAAAATGATACTACATGTGGTTGTTTGATTCAAAGTGTATGCCAGGTTTAATGACTATGTCATACGGTTAATCAGAAATGGAGTTAAACATTAAGGCTGATCCATAAAATGACAAAGTCATTCAACCATGAAATACAGGTCAGGATCATACAATGACACTGCAGTATTTGAGTCCATAATTATAAGGGAGAAAGCATAATGCTCAATTAGATGACTGTAGGTGTTACAGTTCAGAAATGGAGATAAACACTGGGGTTGACATAAAATATGGCAAAGTTGTTAGACCCTGAAAAATAGGCCATGGTCATAAAATGATGCTGCAGTGTTTGAGTTCAGGTCAGGGAGAAAGTACTTGCCATCTTAGATGATTGTAGGTGTTGCACTTAATGAGCAATGGAGCTAAATGCTAGGATAGATGTTAAAGATGTTAAAGTCGGTAAACCATGAAAAATAGGTCCAGTAATCAGATATGGAGCTACTTAATGCAAGAGTTTATGCAGCAAAAAGTGGCAGTCATCAGACTGTGAAATATAGATCAGCATCATAAAATGATACAGCAGTGTTTCAGTCCAATTTAGGGAGAAAGCATACACCAGGTACGCTGATTGTAGGTGTAATAGTTATACAGTAATAACCCTAAGTATTTGGACAGACAGGCCTGAGTAGAATGCAGCGTACTCTTTGCCACTCATCCTGCAATGTTCAAGACACATTAACAGGATCTGGTAGTCAAACTGACTTGATAATTTTCACGACACATTAACAGGTAGTCAAACTGACTGTTAAAATTTGAATTTTAGGACTATTATTGTAAGCAGTTAAGGTGCCCCAATACTTAGGGTAAATATGACAATATTCAGAAATGGACATCCACAAAGGTGGTTGCAAATGTTGGAAGATGGATGGATTGAAAACCAGATGCTTATATCACACCGGGGCCAAGTTGTTCAAAGCATCATTAGCTTAACAAGCTCATTAGTGACAAACTGACTAACTGTTGTAGCTAAGATATTTTGAAATACATTGATATTTTTGCTGCAAAAAATGTGAGTAGCTTTTGCAATGCAAGAGCTACTCACATTTTACAGCAAAAAATATCAATGTATTTGCCATATTTAAGGACTGAAGTTTTAATGTCACGTTAACTAACAATTTCTTTAAGTTTTGAACAACTGGGCCCGGCTTGCTTAAGCAGGTGTGACAAGAAGGAACTTTATATTTCAAACCCTGTTTTCTTGTAGAAAAAACTGAGATAAAAAAAAGTAAGTATTTAAAAGAATTTGGACTATAAATACTTTAATTCAACGTCCTAAAGACTGAAATTATCTGCCAGATACAATCTTTCATTGCAAAATGAGCAAAATTATCCCATATATATATATATATATATATATATATATATATATATATATATATATATATATATATATATATATATATATATATAATATATATATATATATATATATATATATATATATATATATATATGTATATATATATATATATATCAGGGTTCTGGAAATTCTGAAATCTGAACTGGTCCAGCTGATGACGATGATGTCATCAATGAGACCATTTCCCCCCCCCAAAAATATAATATCACCTGTCACGAAAACTAATGACAATTGGCAGTCCTATAACTCCTTTCAAATAATACACCTCAACTCCGTTATATGACGGAAGTCCGGGTATAACGAGCAAGATCAAAGCTGGCGTCATCAATAAAAACAGTCAAGTATGTAAAAAGAAAGATTTGCTGCTATTTCCACCTTCTCAGGGTTTTCCTAGATAACTATTTATAAACAACTGATTCCCGTCTTGTGTAAGCGCGAAGATGGTGGGAAACAGGAGAGACGGAACGAAACGACTTTCATGGACCTAATTAGGTCTAATAAAAAAGGCCTGCAGTTTTTAATGTTTCAGGATTTGACCAGACTGCTTAAATTTGATTTGATCTTTTGGACACACTGACTGCACCTGATGTTTTGCAGTCTCAGTGTATTCACATGTGTCACACAAACGGATTAATTATCAGACTACCGTTACTAATGATTCGTGTTAATCGCTTGTTTACTGCACAAAGGTCAGTGAAGTGTTGATTTTTTGACAATGTTTGGATAATGATGTAATTAATTTGTGCTGCAGTAGGTTGCCATTATTCATCTGTCTCTCCAATATACATTTCAAATGACCGTTTAGAGCCTTTTAACTACCATAATATCGTATTTAAAAGGTGTGCGGATGTTATCAGTTTGGGAAGAACTGACCGTTTGCGATTTTTCAGACATCATTGATTCATGAAAATTGGCTGGTTGGGGAAAAATGGGGTTCAAGGCACAAACCTGTTGGACCAAATTATTAGCATTTTGGGGTGTTTGAAATCGGTCCAGAATTCTTAATTTCGGTCCAGACCTGCTACTTTTCCGGTATATATATTCAGACAGTGCAAATGTTTGACCCATTTTTTTATTTTGAAATATTTTGAAAGCAAAGGAAGAGTTGACAAACTTCATGTGCTCATATGGGACAGATTTATAGACTTTATTGTGGCACAATAGAGATTTTTCAAGATCTTCCACTACAAGAAAATTAACAAAATACATTTAAGAAAAACTAGAAGTTTTCTTAAACACTATAGGTTTTTTTTTCAATGTGTTCTTGAATAAAAAGAAACTTGAAAATTCTTTATGATGATAAAACTCTGATCAGAATCTACACTGTTTGTCATTCCACTAAGTATTTTAGGAAATAACTGCATAAAAAGCAAAAGTTAGGCCAATTAAAGTATGGAATAAAATGTTCGACATTTCATATATATGTCTGCTGATATAGACACATACAGTTTATCAGCTTTTCCTATGGTTTCAAAATAAGAAGTCATTATGAACATTAGTACCATTCTAATATACACACAGGGATATTACCAGATTTACCCTAACTATTCAGACAAACAAGTGTGAGCAAACATTGTAGACCTTGATCAGATGATGCAGGTGTCTGAATACTTAGAGTAAATACAGTACAAGGTAGAAAAGGATAAGCTCTGGTCTCTGTCTGACAAACAAGCAGTAAGCAATGTGTATGATGAAAGAACAATGGGATGGACAAATAGAGAGATAAGCAAGTCCCCTGCATTATAGAGAATGTCTTTGCATGGAATTATAGCTTTCATGAAGGTTCACTAATGGGTGTGTTGTAGACTGGGATTCATGATTTCATTATTGTATAACATTTAAAATCATGTTTTTCTATAAAATAACCTTTTCCTGCAGATGCAAATGGATTAAACTAGACATGCATGCCCACCTGCTTGAAAGAGTGAGTACTCATCCTTCTACCCACCCATATATGCAGGCATACACACACATACACATGCATGGAGTGAAAAACAGTTTACTGTTGTTGTTATGTTGATTTGTAATGCTCCCAGGCATCCTAGGCACATATAGGTAGTGTCAAATGTGTTATGTGAATACTTTTGCACAGCCTTGCTTTCATGGATCACCCTTATACACTTGGTGATGCTGTCACCAAGTGCCTCCTTGTGCACTTTATACTCAACCTAGGATACACTGAGTTCGAGCTAGGTGTACTAATTCTTCTAATAGTCTGAAAGTTTTCTTGATGTATCTAGGGTTAGAACTCATGAACTTTTGCTTGCAAGTTGACAGCAGTAATTCTTAAGTCACCAAGTCCATGAAAAAAACAAACAAAAAAAACAGCAACAAAAAAAGTTTATACTTAGGCACATAATTTTTCTTGTTCCTATATTCTGAACACTTCATTCTAGAAGTTCATGATTGCTCTCTTTGTTCTTTATCATCACAGGCTAATTTGCATTTTTGTTAATTTATTTGTTAGTGCATAATTTTTCTTTTTTCCAGTATTTTGAACACCACTTCATTATTGAATACCATGATTTCACTACATATGTACTTATTCTATATATTGGTAAGCCAATTTGCATTGTTACAATTTTTGCCATAACTCTTTTGTCAACTTATTCCATCCACATATATTTCTGCTTGAAAACATTACCATTTTAATCCATAAACTGCCAATAATAACTGCAGCAGACATTTTATTTTATCAAAGAAAATGTGGCTTGACATGTGAACCATCTGCTGGATGATTCACATGGAATGTCAAGCCTTATTTTCTCAAAAAAAAGAAAGCAAAATATTTGCGAATTGTCTGTTATAATTTGCCTGGTGCAGCAATATAAAACAAAATTATAGTCCAATGCTAAATATTCATCACCTATCATTTTTTTTACCTTTTTTTCTTCATAGTTTCCTGGTTATACATGTTTTCATATTAGGTTATATATGTGTATATTAAATCTCTACACCTATATAATACAAATGATAATGTGCTACACATATATATTCATAATATATATTACCATATACAAAATTTCAAATATAAAACAAGACCCTCCAAGTTCAAATCAAACCTCTGATTTATGAGACCAGCACAAATCCAGATCTGACTGTCAATCTGTGCAGTCATATTAGAACAGATGCTATTGACATGCATATCACAGCTCCAGATGGAGAATATTAGAAAATAATTTCTGTTATTTTGCACCAAACACATATTTTTAATGTTATTCAGTAGAAT
Source organism: Anodontia alba (assembly GCA_964016985.1). Classification (NCBI taxonomy): domain Eukaryota; kingdom Metazoa; phylum Mollusca; class Bivalvia; order Lucinida; family Lucinidae; genus Anodontia; species Anodontia alba. The sequence goes on from OZ024823.1 coordinate 137,622,536, forward strand.
TGCCTCAGCCAGTATCCACATTAGTTTTTGGAGCAAAAATAACATACATTATCGTATTCGACCTAATTACTGCACTGTGCACTTAGGTTTTTCAGAATTACTGGGATAACTTGTAGTAAAATATGTATGCATCTACTTAAAGTATGCTTTAAAAACAAGATTAGAAATGACTTATGGTGTTTATGCAATGTTTTTGTGTTGTTTTTTTTTTCCCTGATTTTCTTTATGAAAACATATGTTGTGGGTACTCATTTGAATTGCCTCAACATGTTGAGGCAATTCAAATGAGTTCTAACAACATAATGCTTTTATAAAGAAGCAGATGGCTGTAATTTGAAGACTATGAAATTGCTTGACTGTGCACTTATAAAGGTATATGCGGTAATTAAATCAAATACAGTATTCTAAATTATCAGCTCAATTACAACCCTGTCTGGAGTTATGCTTCAAAGGGCTCAAACTTTTATGTTCATGTAAATATTTTGTATCAGTGGGAAAGATAAGCCACCACCAAAATAACGAAATGAGACCTCTTGAGAGAACATGATCAACTAATCACCTTCAGAAACAGTGAAGAACAGGAAGACCTGCATATCTGAGCAGCCAGGCAGCTCTTAACGGCTCATTTGTTCAAAAGGCTGACTTTAAGCGAGCTAAAAGTATTTTAAACCAATAACCACAATTTAAAAACATGCAAATAAAAGACAAATTGATAGAAATACTTGTATCAATAATTCTCTAAATAAATTTCAGTTCTACATGTACAAACTACACATATCAGAAGCCTAAACAAACAGCTATAAAAAACAAAAAAACAAAAACAAAACAAAAAAAAACAACAAAAAAAAAACATCAAAAAACAACAACAACCAAAAACAACCAGTAGTCTTTGTTCTTTTATTTACAGACCATGAACTGCTGAAAGAAAGGATTATATAATACCTCATTTATTTTTCTACAATCTCACTGGAAAAAAAGTGAGATTCCCCAAAATGGAACAAAACAAAAAATAACGAGACAAATTTATATGTGTATGAATGTAGCATGTATATGATAGGTTAAACAGTTTACCCTTTCCTTCAAGCCATGTAGAGCTTTATGTACCATAAATAATCTACACATTAATAGGAATTACCTGTTAAGCCTTCTCCTGCTGAATAAATTAAGCTGCCACACCCATTTCTAACTGTCAGCCAATCAGATTATGAAATCCAGATTGTTGACATAAATTCACATACTGGATGATAAACAGTACAGATCCAGATCAGTTGGCTTCTTCAGAAGCCAACTGATCTTGATCTATACTGTTTGCAAAGGTAGGGCATATGTGGGTTCAGCGGGACCAGGGTTAATTAGCTAACTTCATCACTGTAAGGAAGGGAAGCATTGCTCCAGATAAAGATATTCTTTTCATTCATAAATTTTTGATATTTTTTTTCTATTTCTCCATAAAACATCTGTTATTAGAAATGCCTCAATTAGGCACTTCAAATGAGTAACCACAACATATATTTTCATGGAAAAATACGTATTATATCAATACTTTTCAGATAAAAAAAAACACCTTATCTGAAACTATGATTTGTATATATTTATGGTACCTGTAGCTGTCAGAGTAGTTTAATGCATTATATTAAGCTTTATATGTATGCCAGTTTCATTTATTCAAGTTTTTCATATTTTCTTAATTCCTACAGTACCGTAATTGTTTTTTTGAAGACCAGTGGGTAGCCAGTTGTCTACAAAAGACATGACTCACACGAAAAATCAATTTTCTTAATTGTAGTAATCACTGTCTGATAAATGCTGCAGTCCGTTGTCCGTTGTCCGGTTTTCTATGCAGATTGATATTGATATGATAAACATGTAATATGTACATGTGTGGCACTGTGTAAATATTGTTGTATTTTATTTTTAGGATACCCTTTTTGGTTGTAATAAACCTTCTGAACTCCTACTCGTGTTCTACTGACTGATCACTGGGTGACATAGACAAATGCATGTACCACTCATTTGTCATCTGCATATTTTGTCATTACTGTATAACACTTAAAGTATCAATTAAATGCAGTCGAGAAATTTAAATTCGTCTTTTTTGGGGACAATTTGCAAGCAATAACAAGCTCTATTTCCAGTAAAAATAAAAAACCTACTCAAAACATCACAAGTTATATATACAGTAAAGATCCAGATCAGTTAGCTAAGCTAAAAAAATCTGGTAAGGGCCTTTACTATTCACCAATATATTCTACAATGCCCAATGATGCTGCATGTGGACAGTGAAGGCAGTCTGACCTGGGTCTTCACTTTCCACATATGCCCCCAAAGACCCCTTCTCCTGTGGCATGGCTCAAATATCTAATTAGGCTAAAATCCATTGTGAAAGTACCAAATAAGATAAAAATAAAACTGGCAAACATAAAGTTGCTGATTTTCCGCAGATATTAGCATTAGTGCAAAGTATATGTGCTAAAGTGGAGTGCCACCAACATACCATTCTGTCTTACATGCAAGTAAGACCGTAGTAACTGACGAGTGTAGACAGGAACTGGCAAGGCAAAACAGAAAATAATAGCTCAGAACAAGAATATATATCTAACGTGTGAAATAAAGCAAAAACATTACAATAATAAATGATCAGTGAAAAGGAAAGACTTACTATATAACATATATGAAATGTACATATCTAACAACACAAGATAAACAAAATATAACAAACTTTGTTGAAGTTTATGTCACACTTGCATACTAAAATGTGAAAACAAGCACCAGAAGGGTGAGAGCTGTCATCCTTATTATTGAGTGTTTACCTCAGAGGGATGAAACAATTAGAGAAATGAAACTAACTGTAAAGTTATCCCATTTGTAGACTTCATTGAGGGTGGATGCTAGGGTGGACTCTAGATTGGACATAAGTACATGGACAAACAAATGAAAAAATGGACAGAAATTACATGCCTGTCAGTGCTAATGCAGGTGTGACAAAAATCTGAGGGTACAAAGTTTGATATTTTTTTTCTTATTTCTGCATAAAAACATAATTTGTGGAGAAATAAGGAAACTATCAAACAATCTATCTTATCGGTATTTAACTTAAATATTCAGACAAACATGCCTGAGCAAACAGTGTGGACCAATACCAGTTCATCATTCAGCCAGCACTTCTGCAGATATTAGCATTAGTGCAACAGATGCAACAGGAAGTTGTAAAATGGATATTTTCACATTTTTGTATAATTATGCTAAACGGTTAAGATTTCCAAATATTTATGAAAATGGCAGGTACTGCTAAAGATATGGCACCTGAAAAGACATCATGATCATAGTTTACACTGTTTGTGTACAGGTATGCCATAATGCAGTACTCCATAGAATCACCTCAGGGAGCTCAGTGAGTCAATTCCAGTGAGTACATGCAAGATATGTTTTAGTGCAAATGTAACAAGACCTGTAAGACTTGTTTTTTGGAGGGAAAAAAAATAAAGAATTGTTGTTCCTCCACCACAAATTTGACAATATCTATGCTAACCTTGAAAATGAGGTCAGTGTCACCAAATTCTGTAGCCAAGCTAGTTTCAAAGGCCTGCATGTCTGATAAAAAACCGCCAACCAGTTCAGAAATATTGTGCACACAAGAAATTGTCATGCTGACACCAACACCAATGCCAACATTAACCAGATTCAGACCAAAACCAATATGTCCCCTTCCACCTCAGGTGGGGGGAGGGGTGTGGGGGGAGAATCCAGAAATTATTGCCACAATTATCAGTTTATCTGCTGCTATCTTATTGATAGCAGTATAGATCAGTATAGATCAGCCAACCATTCCATGCAAATGATGCAGTTCAATCTACCAGCATCAAATGTACCTGTAAGAAAATCGCCAAAAGTTGATATCAGGCTACACAGATGTAATATTCTTATTCATTTCACAAATGATTCCTTTTTCCAGTATAAGCTCATTAAACTATTTTGCTGTTTAGCAAATTGGGGCTTTAATTAAGCTTCTTTTAACAGTTCATCAAAATCAAAGCATTTTACAACAGTTCAACACTTCAGACTGAGGGTATTTAGAAAAAAAATCCATTTACAGTAACTGTGACCCTGACATTTTTCCACGGCCAAAATATAAATACATGAGCTTCTGTACTTTCCAAATGTGTCATCAGATGCAACCAATGAAATTCATTCAACTGCAAATCAAGACATCAAAGAAAGGGACGAATGACTGCTTTATTTCACATTGTTTTCACAGCATAAACTAGTGATACTCAATATAGCCAGACATATATATTTGTAATTTGCTTAATATGACTACTATGCAAACTTTTGAATTATTCAGCTATACAAAATCTGCGGCTTCAGAAACAACTCATGAACTTCACAGTTCAACACCTGAAGATAATGCAATTTGTTCAACATTGAAATAAATTCAGAATAACAAGAGTCTGACTACTTAAGAAGGAACAGTTAAAGCTGTGTCATAAGTCTAAAAATACACCAGCAGACAACTGCACAAAAAAAAAGTAAAACAAAAACAGTCAGTGATGTGCATTTCTAACAAAAATTATATAAGCTAAGGCACAGCAAAGCGTGAAGAGTGATGGCTCTGAGCCAGCTGTAATTAACTAAAGGTCTACGGCATGATCTGTCTAGGCCCTCACAAAGCTCCAGATGAATGGAGTATCTAGATAAGTATTTTTCTTATTTCTCCATGAAAACATATGTTGTGGGTACTCATTAGAAGCGCCTTGACAAGGCACTTCTAATGAGCACCACAACATATGTTTTTGTGGAGGAATAAGAAAAATATTAATACTTTTTGGCTGAAAAATGTACCTTATCTAGAGCTATGCCTTCAGTTTCACAAATGTCATTTCATAAGCTTTGCTGTGCCAAGGCTTAATTGTAAAAGATAAGACAGTTAAAATGAGCATGTTAAGTACAGGGCTCTGAATAACTTGAGTTGTTCCTACATTTTTTTTTTTATTATACATGGATAAGTCCAGATAAAAGGAATTCTCAGATCATAATTTTTGTTAATTTGGCATGATTTGAACACACTTAGCACTTTGGGTATAATTTTCAGTAGACCACATATTGAAATATTTTTCATATTTTTTCCAGAAAACAGGATTTGACATTTTATGAAAAATGCCTCCAATATGGACAATTTGCATGAAATATCAAATACTGTTTTCTGGAAAATATAAGAAAGGTATCACCAATTTGTCATCTGCTGATTAGCCCAGACAGTAGTAAAGGTTAATGTATCCAAAAGATAAGTCTCAGTGTAAAAATCTCTAGCAGAAAGGTGCTCTGCCCTACCACCCACTGCATATTCATGTAGGCTCCTTTTTGATCACTGTGACTCATACATCAGCTGGAGCCCTGTAAATGAGCTGGTAAAGGTGACAATATTAAAACTACTGCAAACATCTACTCATAACTCATTAGTACACAACTAAACAAATATAGCAATCAAAACTTATGGCAATGAGTCACTCAAATGTTACTTCTTTTTTTTTTTTTAACCCTAGCACTGCTGAACCCAGATATGTCCTGCCTTTGCAAACAGTGTAGATCCAGATCAGTTGGCTTCTGAAGAAGCCAACTGATCTGGATCTGCACTGTTTGCCATTTAGTATGTGAATTTATATCAACAATCTGGATCGAGTAATCTGATTGGTTGAAAATTAGAAATAGGTGTGGCATCTTAATTCATTCAGCAGGACAAGGGTTAATGTTTGACAAATTGTTCAATAAAGGCCCTTATGCCATATGTGGTAAACAAAGGTCTAGATCAGCCTGTGTGAATGGACAGTCTGATCAGGGTCTCCATTGCCCACTCAAATAATTAAAAGATAGTGTAGAATATATCAAGAAACAGAGAACATGCTGATCAGACTGTATGTACATGCAGGCCAATCTGGGCATTGAATAACTGCATATCATAAGAACCCTTTTCACAAACAGTGTTTTAAATAAGCATATCCTATCAGAGATTTCCCATTTTATAGTCCCAAGACAAAAAGTGACAGAACATGTCAAATTTTAACTGCTTCCAATCACTTCTGGTCAAGACATGCTAATTTTATCAAAATTTGAACTTTTATTCTTTATCGTTTTCCTAATTCAACAGGGAAATCTGTTTATTTCAAGGGCATGTGCATTTGATGGCCAGAAGCTTTTCTAAAAGATAATTAATGCATATTGCTTTAATTTCTATTTCTACATTTTGAATATACATTTCACAGCAACTAGCTGACCAAAAGCATCAAAAGCAATCAGCAGTAGGCCCCAAGTGAATCTGTGTCTAGATAAGGTGGTTAGTGAAGTGATATTGAGGGGAATTTTTATTTTTGCACCAAAATGTATTTTAAGGCAATTCCAGTCGCCCATTAGATATGTTTTGGTGCAAAAATTATCCAAAATTTTCTCTTAAATTTTTGCCTTAGCTGAAGCTATGAATCACTTCACAGGACCAGCCTGGTTGGATGACTCTACTGAGATGTCATAATGCAATTTTTCATTAACCCTTTCATCCCTGAGTTTATGTAGTGGACTCTTCCATTTTTTTGAATTTGGATACACCTATTGTTGCAAAAAAGGAATGTCAATCCAAATTCTATACCAGAATGGCATACATCAGAATGGCTCTACACTGTTTGCATAGGTATTTATCAAGGCTTACTGGGCTGAAAGGGTTAAGAGATTTTTTTTTTCATCTGGAAGCTCTTCTTGTCTGGAAATTAAAAAAAAAAAAGAAATTGGCCCCTAGGAAACTGGAACATATACAGGAATATAAATAGGAGACATGCTTTTACTGAAACTGAACACTGGATGGAGAGCTATCAACTGTTACATCAGTTTTGTGTTGACCTGTCAAATTACTCTGTCAGGGAGGGGATTCATATGAGTATCCACAATACATGAGCCACACCATGAGAAAACATACCTTCTGACATGTGCTCTGAACAAATACTCAAATCAGCCTGTGCATCAGTACAGTCTGATGAGTGCTTTGTTGTCTGCAAGAGAAGCTTTGCATCCTTGGTTCTCCAAAATTTACCAGTTAGGATTCTGATCAGACTGCGTGAATGCACAGTCACTGGGGGCACCTACCCAAAGGTAGGCTTTGTGACGTCACGGCTCAGATACTTTCATAGACAAACAATATAAATAACAATATTATCTGGTAAAAAAAATCTTATCTAGACCTGTTAACACAGTATTTATATCATATGTTAATGTTACTCAATGCCTACCTGCTTCCTCAAGAGTTAGAGTGGAGTGTCTAGATGTACTAGGTGGAACTGTCTTTGATAATTGTGATTCATCACTGATCTGTCGAACTACGCTACTTTCTGGTCTGCCGATACTCTCTCTTGCTTCAGATATCAGTTTACGAGCCTTCTCTTTTAATCTCTTCTTCTTTTCATCCTCCTAAAATTGTACAAATATCAGTAGCATATTAAGCCTTTAAAATGCCAACCACAACTGCAGCAGACAGGACTTTAAAATTGTGACTTTTATTTTTTCAAAGAAAATAAGTCTTGATATTTCATGTGAATCATCTGCCAAGCAGATGATTCACATGAAATGTTAATACTTATTTGCTCAGAAAAATGAAAAAAAAAAGAAAAAAAAAGAATGAATAAATAAAAATGTCTTCTGATATAAATTTTGCTAGGCGCATCAAGGTTTAATGTTCATGATTTATTGAGGTAACCATAAAAGAGGGAAATTAAATATATAGGCTAATTAAGAAAAGATCTGTAAAACCATAAAGACTTATACATGTATACCTCTCCAAAATAATAAAATTATCATTTTTTTGTGCCTAGAAAAAAAAAAACAAAAAAAAAATATGCCTTACTGAAGTGCAACATGAAAAAGAGCCTTTATTGAACATACAGTCAATGAAGGCTCTGATCAGTCTTACCTTTAAGTACTCTTATCAGGCCTTCATTCTGCTTACCATGAATCCTGTGAATAATGCAGAATATATTATGGAATATAGAAGGTCCTGATGAGACAACATAGAAAGGACCTTATGGGACTGCAACAGAATGTGTAGCCTAGCACAAGTCTTTGCTGGGTGCATATAATGTACATGTTGTGGCTCAATAGCAAACATTGTAGACCCAGTTCATATAAACCTTGGTCCAGCTGAACCTGGATATGCCCTGTCTTTGCAAACAGTGTAGATCCAGATTAGTTGGCTTTTGAAGAAGCCAACTGATCTGGATCTGCACTGTTTGTCATTAAGTATGTGAATTTGTATCAACAACCTGAATCAAGTAATCTGATTGGCTGAAAATTAGAAGTGGGTGTGGCATCTTAATTTATTCAGCGTGACAAGGGTTAAACTGCTTCTAAGGAAGCCACTTAGTCACCACTTTTGGAAACATCACCAGGTAGTCACAAGAATTCGTTCAAACAGGATCAGTATGGTAAACAGTTAATGGGAAATAACACACTTTTGTGGGGACTAGCAACTAGCAAAACATTTTTTTGTCTCCCTTCTGAAGAGGGGTCTCTATTCTAAAACGAAAGACTTTGCTCCCAATAAATTCTTTCCTTTTACAGTAGACCCTTTTCAGAAGGCACTTGGTTTGCAGGAAAGCAAACACCAAGTCACAAATATTGTTTCAGTATATATATGGCAGAAAATCTAACTTGAAGAGTCTGAATATTTAGTGTAACTATAAATAACATAGCTGGGTGAAACCCTTACATCATCTGTAGGAGATTTTGGTTTCTCAGTATCAGCCAGTTGCTCTACATTTTGACTAGATCTGACACTCTCTGTCTTTGCTTTATTGTCCTGTCTGGCTTGCTCCAGTAACAATCTAGCTCTCTCTTTCAACTCCAGCTGCCGTGACTTTCGACTGGACTGAAAACAATAAAAACTCCAAATTTAAACCTGGTCTAGCTGAACCTGATATGCCCTATCTTTGCAAACAGTGTAGATCAAGATCAGTTGGCTTCTGAAGCCATTTAATCTTGATCTTCACTGTTTCTCATTGAGTATGTGAATTTGTATTAACAACCTGGATCAAGTAATCTGATTGGCTGATCATTAGAAATGGGCTTGGCACCTTAACTCAATCAGCAAGGCAAGGTTAAACTAGCTTTACAACATATTTTATCACAGTTATGTGGTCTAACAAGAATATCTGCATTGGGGCATATACAAAACGAACATGAACAGAACAGATTGCACAAGATTGTAAATGTGCTGGACGTCTCTAGTTTCATTTTAGGAATTTACCAGGGTCAAAGATTGTCTAGATGAACTATGTATTCTCAGACCAGAGTGCACATTACATAAGATCCATGACAAGTTCATTCAAGACATAGCTCTGTGACAACATGCGCTGATACCAAAACAACATTATACATCCATTCTCAATTTTTTAAGTTTATTTTTTGTTTTACATTTCATGTTTGATATTTTCATTCTGAAAGGACTCTTTTTTCACTATGATAAATGTCCTAAAATTTATTCATTATAGTTACTGACAAAATAGCCTATGCAAACAGTGCCAATCCAGATCAGACTGCCCCTGAATGTCAAATCCTATTTTCTGGGAAAAAATCTTTCAATATGTCGTCTGGTGAAAATTTTACCCAGAGCACAGAGCGTAAACAAGAAAATCATTTGCATCTTTTCATGAAAGTTATTATGAACTACAAGGATCTAGATACATATCGATGAACCAGTTAGTGCAAGTGCACAAACATTTTTAATTTGCTTCACCTTGGTATAAAATGGGAAAATGTAACAGGTTTCATGTGCATTCAGCAGACTCATCTGTGCAGTCTGATCAGTCTGCTTTCCACCAGAAAACTCCTTGGATCCTCGGCTATCCAGACAGTGCCCAGCAAAGACTGACCAATCTGCACAGATTCACCAGCTGATTAGTCTTTGCTGAGTGAATGCTATAAGGTTTCACTTTGCAGATCAATGATGTAAATTCATGACAATGTCCCAGACTAGCCTAGTCAATGCACACAATATTTTAATTTGTTCACTGTATTTACCTTAAATACTAAGATACTTTCACTCCTTACCATACTTTGTCCTAAATGTTAAACACCACTATTTTACTACCTGCTGATTTGTCTAAAAATTGCTGGATGGGTGACAGACACTGTAGACCCTGATCAGATGCCACATTCTGTGGCATCTGATCAGGGTCTACACTGCTTACTCAGACCTCTCCCAGTATATTGATAAAATATGTTAACCTTGAAAATGAAAAGGAAGCCAAAAGTAGGGCTGGGTAGATTACAGGCTGGTCTGGACCCTTGGCATATACACGTCATATATATTTTTTTTCTTGATGAACAGATCCATATCATACTGTACCTGTGATGATTCTGAAGTTTCAGAGCCAGGTGTGGACGGTGTCTCTGGAGTCTTTTCTCTTTCTACACTCCTTCTCTATAATACAATATAGCAAAAGTAAGCATTGAACAAAGTACAGAATCACAGAACTAATTAATGCTTAGCATTCTGGGTAAAATTTTCAGCAGATGACATTTTGAAATATTGTTCTTGTTTTTCCCAGAAAACAGGATTTGACATTTCATGCAAATAGTCTCCAATGGAGGCAATTTGCATGAAATGCAAATCCTGTTTTCAAGGATAAATGAGAAAAATATCATCAATTAGTCATCAGCTGAATTAGCCCAGAGAGTTGTAAAGGTTAAGGCTGCCAAGGATGAAACCATCTGTAAGTAAGAATGGTATCCAGATAATTTTTCTCTTTCTCCTGTTTTCTATGCATGGAAACAGAGGTTTCATTCAAATCCTCTTGATAGATGACTTTCTTTTTACATTAGACCTCTTTTCAGAAATGAGCTAAAACAATTCTGAGAAAGCTGCCTCTTCAGAGAGTGTATCATTTATCCTTAATTGGTTACAATTACTACTAATTTACACTTGCCATGCTGAATAAATCATGATGCTATGCCCACTTCTAATTTTCAACTAATCTGGGCCCAGTTGTTCAAAGCGTCGTTAGCTTAACGAGCTCGTTAAGGGTCATTTCGTTAACTGTTTTAGCGAATTCAATACACAATATTCTGATATTTTTTGCTGAAAAAATGTGAGTAGCTTTTGCAATGCAAAAGCTACTCACATTTTTTCAGCAAAAAATTTCAGCATATTTGCGTATCACTCAATGAAAATTTTAACGAATCGTTAACTAACGACATCGTTAGTTTTGAACAACTGGGCCCAGGTTACTTGATCAAGGTTGTTAATACAATTTGTATACTTAATGACAAACAGTGTAGATCAGTTAGCCGGCCTTGGCGGCTCAGTCAGATGATGGTCCAACTGGTGATCAGGAGGTTGCGGGTTCAATCCCCACTCAGTTCAGCAACATCCTTTCATGGAGATTGATCATGAAATATTTTCTATGGTCATTATCTCCCTTCCCCTGATTCAAGAAGGGCAGTTGTCAGTTTCTGGAGAAAGAATGTGCACAAGTAATGGTTAACTGCTTAAAGGACTAGTGTGGAAAAGTGTGGCTAGGTAAACTGACTGGCTCTACATGAGCCTAATGGGTTTGTTTGTGCTGAGGTTTTACAGCCCAGTCAACCCAATGGGGTCATGTACAGCATGGTCAGTTTGCCTAGCCACACCTAATGGGTTGACTGGGCCATAAAACCTCAACTCAATCAATTAAATCCATATCAGTTGTCTTACAACTGATCTGGATCTACACTGTTTGCAAAGGCAGGGCATATCTGGGTTCAGCAGGACCAGGTTTAAGTTATTTAAAACCTTTACGCACGAAGACAGTCAGGAACAGTCCAATTATTACCTTCAATAACTATTTAATTACTTTCATAATTTTGGACTAGGAAGCCTTTTTTAAGTTGCTCAATCTTCTGCAGTACTTTTCTTCACAGGTTTAATGTACCTATGTGACCTCATTTAAACCATTTATGCCGAGTGGACTCTTCTACATTAATTTAAAGATCGAGTTTCTGCTTCCCTTTTTAACCCTTTCAGCCAATAGTGTAGATCCTGATGAGACGGCTCGTAATGAGCCATCTCATCAGGATCTACACAGTTTGCCATTCTGTTTTAATTTTTGACTGAGACCCCCATTTGGAAAGATGGTTTTGACCAGGTTCAAAGATGAAAAACTCCACTTCAGAAACTCAGGGATGAAAGGTTTAAAGCTTAAAGAAATTAACTTTGCTGGCATATGAATACGTTCTCAGAGAGAGCTTAATTTAAAAGCATTTGCTTCCAAGCAACAAATTTTTTCTTTTTTTTTTTTTTTTTCATTTTGAGAAGGGAGGTAAATGCTTTCAGCTCAGGCTGATCTCTCTCAGAGGTGTATCCATTTATGGTAGATAGATACTGACCATAATTACTTTTGAGTCTGCTGATGTCCTTAATCCTGGCAGATTCAAATCTTTCTTCTTATCTTGTATTTTTTCTGATCTGAAATTTAATCAACAACAACAGTGTTTTCAGAGAAAACAGATATCCCCTCACTAAATTTGTCTGACTTAGAATGTATGTGCACACCTTACACAAATTTTATGATTCCATGCCATCAAAGCAACCATTTCAGTTTGCAGGCAGACTAAAATCTGCCATCTCCACTTTATGTTTATTTTTTCACAGAATTTTCAGTGTTTCTACTGCTGTGACCTTGAAAATTAGGTCAAGGCCACAAAAATCTAATCACTTCTTTGTTATGTTCCAATTATAAATAAATGTTAATTTTGTTTTTTCACTAAAACTTGCCATATACTTACAATGTCGATTTTGTATGGAGAAGAACTATTTAAGCATGTATGCTTCCATTCTAAATCTGTATTTTATAGTTTACAATACTGATGTTTAAATTGATACATTTGAATAAAATATGTTTGAACCAATTATAAATAAATGAATATTTGATAAGAATCCAACCACTGGTTCACAAGATATTGTGCAGACAAGAAAGTGTCACGACGGTGCCAACGCCAATGAGTACACAAATCCCCTTCTATAAATGCAGAAAATGAGTCATATATGACTACAATGGTTAGTGCTTGCTGAACTGTAAAAGTATAAGATCTTAGTTTCCCAAGCTCACTAAACCATACAGTACACTTAACCCATTTTAGACTGAAAAAACTCCCCCACACTATAATTGGAAGAGTCAAATTTCAATTTTAGATATGTCAGGGTGTGTGATTTAAATATTCCTAGAGAAAAATGGCTAAATTTTTTGCAAAAAGTGGAGACCCTGATCAGATGCCACAGAATGTGGTATCTGACCTGAGTCTGCATAGTTTGCCAGTTACCCTTTTGTGGGTCTACAGACTAAAATGGATTAAATAAATGAAATGGCAAATGTACTTTGAAAATGTTTACCTCATCCCTAAACTGTAGAAAGATATGTTTACAGAATATTTGTTCTTCACTTAATATTCTTCAATTAAACATTACCACATATACATAAAAAAGGACCCTAGCAAATATGTAAATGGTGATGACCTGTGTATCTTATCATGGCCTTCACAGTTTACTTGGAAGCTAACTGCTAGTGAAGTTCCTATTTTTTTTTTTTTTTTTTTTTTTTTTTTTTGATTTGGGTTTTACGGCCCTTTCAAGAATATTTCACTTATATCGAGCTGATCGTTCATCGAAGGTGGGCGAAAACCGGAGAACCCAGAGAAAAACCACCTGACCATCCGTAAGCAGAACTTGGCTTTCCCACATATGACCCGAGCTAGGCTCGAACCACAGTGGTGAGAAACCTAATGGATTAAGAAGAAGTTCCTATTGGATTGTTTGACTATGGCATTCAATCTTTTGTATATAAACTAAAACACCCTCTCTCTGCATGCCACAGTTCATATACAGTAAAACTTCAATGATTCAAACATCGATGGCTCATTACTGTGGACGATTGGAGCTTGTTTTTAAATCTCTAAGAAGTTCTTCCGATAGCTCAAGAAAAATATTTAGGGATATGTTAGTGAAATTTTCTTATCATGAAAATTTATGTTGTGTGTACTCATTAAAATCACCTCATCAAGTCAATTCTAATGAGTACACTCAACATACCATTATTTTATAGACAATAAAAAAGACATCCCTAAATTATCCCTATTTGCATTCCGAACCTGGGCCCAGTTGTTCAAAGCTAACGACGTCGTTAGTTAACGATTCGTTAAAATTTAAATCGAGTGATACGCGAATATGCTGAAATTTTTTGCTGAAAAAATGTGAGTAGCTTTTGCAATGCAAAAGCTACTCACATTTTTTCAGCAAAAAATATCAGAATATTGTATATTGAATCTGGTAAAACAGTTAACGAAATGACCCTTAACGAGCTCGTTAAGCTAACGATGCTTTGAACAACGGGGCCCTGGTGCTATGATTAACCCTTAGTAGATGGACTACCCATGTACAGAACAAATTTCCATGGTCCCAAAGATGTTCAAGCAATTGGAGTTTGACTTTATACCAACAAATTGCATAGGGTACTTTTTTAATGCTGCAGCTACTGTCTACAATCCAATATAACACTTCTCATCAATTTTGTCTATTTCTTAATTTTCAATCTCTCAAAAATAAGAATAAGAAACTTACTTTTGACCAGGTGGTACAGAACTGTCACCTTTCATCCAAACATTTTCTTCCATAGCTTCCATTGGGAATGGATCCTGAGGTGTTGACACATTAGACTTCCCAGAATATGGTGTACCACACTCCTCCTCAGAGTCTGAATCAAATGGATTATTCAACTGTTTCTTAGTCATTAAAACAACTTTCTCTTTACCCGGGGATGATTTATCTACATTATTATGCACAGGTGAAATCTTTGGTGAAGATTTTTCTTTACTAGGACTAGGAGTGTAAGAATGAACTGTTTTATCAGGGCTTGGTGAATGTGATTTATGTCTAAAAACAACAGAATCAGCCTCATCGCCTCCCGGACTAGGTCTCTCTTGATGAGACTGTGAGTCTTTATCAGGTGATAATTTCCTTTGTTTTACCCTATCATGACCATACATTTCCTCTGAAATCATAGCATCCTGGCTATTGTCTAGTTCACCAAGAGTGTATGTGCTTTCACGTGTACTTTGACCAATCTGCTGTATTTCCAGGGTCTGACCGGTGAAATGTGAGCGCAGCTGATGTAGGTATGTCATCACAGCCAGTTTGTCTGGAACTTTCAACAGCACCATATCTGTAGGTTCTATCACACGAGGGATACCTAGCTTTGCAGCTGCATCAAAGGCCTGGAAACAAATATCCAAATCTATTATGATGTCCATATATAAAATTTTTGTTGCGTAGCTAAAGGGAATGGATACACTTTCATTTTTTTTTTCACCATTCGGAAAAGGGGCTACTCTATAAAGCATCATCAGAAACTAAGCTCTACAAAGGAGTAGACCCCTTTTTAGAAGCTTGGTATGCTGGAAAACATATAGGAAGTCACAAAAGTTGCCTCCTTTGCAAAACATGGCAGAAAATCTACCAAATGTATTCATTCACCTTAAATGGAAAAATCAACAACTCATTTTCTGGAAAAATAGATTATTTTCTGCTAATACTAAAACTTTACCCTTGGTCAGGTTTACACTGGACTCAGGTCAAGATGTATCAGATGAAGATGGTCTCATCATATTAATGCCAACAGAAAAGTTCAAGACATGTCTGTATTTAGTCTGAATAAATTCCCAAGGCTGTCATTATGGGGATGGATATAGGGGAGGTGAATCCATAAGAAAAAGATCTTTTTTTTTTAGAGCATATTCTTTTGTTTTTTGAGTAGATACCTTTCAGATGGGACTTAGTAAATAGAAAAAGAAACAGGCTGTCACAAAAGTTGTCTCCCTTGTAAAATGGCAGACAATCTATCAAGTATATAAAGTTCCCTTTAAAACCGAAACTATGTATGGAGGTGAATATTTTTCCTTATGTCTTCTTGAAAACATCTTGTGTGGCATCATCTTAGAAACTAAATTTTAAGAAAATTTCAGAATGTACTTACTATTCTGCAATTGCCCTTTATATCATGAGGAGACAGTTTAGAAAATTCTCTGAAAAAAAGCACAAACATAGTGAACAATCTGTACAAGTGTGAAAAAGGTATTTAATCCATAGCTCCAGATAATGTGCTTTTGTCAACCGAAAAGTATTGATATTTTTCTTATTTCTCCACCCATTAGAAGTGCATTGCTGGAGCACTTCTAAATAGTACTAGCATCATATGTTTTCGTGGAGAAATAAGAAAATGTTCTGTGGATACCCATTCTTATCTGGAGCTATTTGGTTTAAACAATAGTTCATTAAATATAATGTATACAACACAAACATACAAAAATGACACAAAGGATCAGACAACAAGCTAATTAAAGATTATGTGATTGATTAAGCAATGATTAATAAGCAGCAGCCAGGTTTCAATTTTAGAAGATTTTATTCTTGTTAAACAGAATTTTCAAGTGCACAAACACTTAGCACTTGGCAGGTAATGTGATGCTACTTGCAACAATCTTGGCCCAGTTGTTCAAAGCTAACGACGTCGTTAGTTAACGATTCGTTAAAATTTACATCGAGTGATATGCAAATATGCTGAAATTTTTTGCTGAAAAAATGTGAGTAGCTTTTACTCACATTTTTCCAGCAAAATATTTCAGAAAATTGTATACTGAATCTGCTAAAAAAGTTAACGAAATGGCCCTTAACGAGCTCGTTAAGCTAACAACGCTTTGAACAACCGGGCCCTTATTTACATATGCAGATCACCTGTGTAATAAGATTTTATTTGGATGGTGTATCTTTTTCAAATTAAATGATCATTTTTATCCGGCATTATTTTCAGGTACATGTCAGCAGCCAGAAACATGCATAAATGCTAAGATTGATACTAGGGTACAACAGATTTGAAGGCTGTACATGGTATTACAGTTTGTGATACAAGAACATATGCTAGTGTCAATATTAGGGGACACAAAGTGTGGATGGATGAACAGATGGATGGATGGATGGATGGACAGACGGACGGACGGAGGGATGGATGGATGGCTGGATGGATGGATGGTCTGAAAATCAGATTTACCTAGCATGAAATCGGCTCTTAAGTCTTGCTATCTGACAAAAACTAACTTTACTCACATCAAATCTGGTCTAAAACAGTGTATAACTGCACAGAAAGCCATTCCATTTCTCCAAGAAGTGGTCAGATTTGTGACCTTGACACCTCTGTAACCTCTAGTGACCTCTTTACACCAGTCCAAAAGGTCAAGAGTTGAGTCACTGGCACGATGATGAGCAGGAGAATCACACTGAGAAATAAATATTTTTACTTACCATGCTATGGGCAGATTCAGCAGATGACAAATGGGTGATATTTTTCTTATTTTTCCTAGAAAATAGGATCAGACACAATTTGCATGAAGTGTCAGATCCTATTTTCCAGGAAAAAATAAGAAAAATATTTCAAAATTTTGTTTGCTGAAATTTTTACCCAGCATGCAAAGTGTTAAACAAGCATTATAATACCACATTTATCATACAATTATACTGTATTTATCCTAAATATTTACATAATTTAACTCCTAACCATATGTATCTTCATGCTTAGCATTATTTCATCTGACAACATAATGTAATATTTTTCGGTTTTTCCCAGAAAACAGGATTAGATATTTCATGCAAATTGTCTCCTTAAGAGACAGTTTGCATGAAATGTCAAATCCTATTTACCAAGAAGAAAATATCATGATTTGTCATCCTCTGAATTTGTCCATAGTGAGCTACATGCAAGTGTTAAATATGTGAACAAGGGTATCCAACTTCACGATTGATGGATTTAAAAAATACTGGCTGAATGGCAAAATATGGAAGCCTTGATCAAACTGCTTCTTTAGATGCAGTCTGATTTGAGTCTACACTGTTTGCTCAGGAATATCTGTAGAAATATTTAGGGTAAATAAATAAGGTATCATATAAATACTTTTACAGAGTAAAATGCAGCTTGTTTCCTTTAATTTTTGATTAACTACTGTAAATGAAAAACTCATAGCTTGACTGAAGAAAAAATACTGGTGGTGAAATGTTTCACTTTTTTCAGTATAAGAGTACATGTATGCTTTTGTCACAGTTTTCATTATTAAACTAAAGTCTGCATGTGTGAAAAAAAAGCACACACAAAAAATAAATAAATAAATAAATAACAACAATAATAACAACATCAAATACATATGCATCAACACACTAGATATTTTTTACATCTTTTCATTTCACTTAAACAATGCAACAAACTTCTATTTCATTTGCATTTCAGGATTTAGCACTTTCATTCAAACTATGTCCCTAAGGGAAAACCTGCATGAAATGAAAAGCCCTATTACCTGCAGAAGATACCAAAATACAAGTATCACATATTTGTCATCAGCAATTCATAGCTACAGATAAGGCCATTTTTTTTCTCAAAGAAAAAATATTGACATTTGAGCCAGCATACAACAAAACCTACAATAAGACTTGACCAGCAAAGACAGATCAGCCTGCACAGTCTGAACAGAGTCTTCGCTGATTGCATGTGCCTTCTACAGCCTGTGGGCTATCCAAAGAGGGATGCCATACTGGGTGGCTGTGCAGGGGGATTTGAGTCTTTGCTGGTTACACAGATCTTATTGTAGGTTTTGTCGTGTGCTGGTTCATTTAATATTATTTCTACATGAAAATATGTTGTGCTACCCATTTGAAACACCTCAGCAAGGCACTTGTAGTGAGCACCCACAACATACACTTTCATGGAAATATAAAACCTACACCTCAACTTCTCTATAACACTATTGTTGGGGTCCATAGCATAAATCAACCGTGTTATATCCAAACAAAAATGTATAGATTATATTGAAAAATGACCATTTATGGTCATTTTTCAATATAATCTATACATTTTTGGGATCCATCTTTGAACCGTGTTATATCCAAAACCGTGTTATAACGAACAGTTATAAAGAGGTTGTAGTGTATTTATCTGGATACCCTGCAGACATAAGATAATTGAGCACATGACAAAACCTACAATAAGACCTGTGTGACCAGTAGCTCAGCCTGTACATCCACGCAAAATGGCAAGGATTCTTGTCCATCCCTCTTTGGATAGCCTGGAGGCTGTAGAAGGCACATGCGATCAGCGAAGTCTCTGATCAGATTGCACGGATGTGCAGGCTGATCTGAGTCTTTGCTGGTACATGTCTTCTTGAAGGTTTTGTCATGTGCTGGGTCGTTTTTTTTTATCTGGAAACTACTTCAGATGTGCTAATAGTGAAAAGGTGAATTTCCCTGTATTTATATATAAGGAGAGTTAACCACACAATATTTTTAAATCAGGAATGATCCTGAAAACTTTCACACATGCATACATGGCAAGACATATTACTTACAAAACTAGAATCTGAAGTTTGAGTATCATGGCTACCAAGAGAACTACTTGTTTCATCTTTCTTCATTTTTGATCTGAAAACAGAATACACATCTGAGGAAAGCTGTGACAAAATCAACAGTTTCTCACATGCAAAAACTTTTTGTTGCCTTTTTTCACTAAAGAAGACAACTTGCAGTTGTGGTTTTTCTTTGTGCATTGATGGTTTCATATGACATGTTTGTTTTGTGGTTATTTGTTTCTATCCTCTCCTTCTTTTTGTACCTCTGGAGGATTGTGCTTTATGACTGGCATTTCCTGGATCTCTTCACTTATATTTTCCTGTTTACTTTTCTGTACACCAATCCCCTTCTGAAAGGTCTACTCTATAAGGAAAGAATATGTTCCTTTAACCCTCATGCTGAATAAAGATGCTATGCCCACTTCTAATTTCCAGCCAATCAGATTACTTGATCCGGGTTTTTGATAGAAATTCACATATTTAATGACAAACAGTGCAGATCCAGATCAGCTGGCTTCTTCAGAAGCCAACTGATCTGGATCTACACTGTTTGCTAAGACAGGGCATGTCGTGTTTAGTAAGAGAAGGGTTAAGAAGAGAATTCTTGCCTTACAGAGTAGACTCCTTGTCCAGACTCCAATCAAACTGCTCTTTTACAAGCAATTTGATCTACAAGTAAGTCCGCAGTGCTTGTCAGAATAGTCAGACGGAGGAGGGTAAACAGGAAACCCTGTTATATGCTAAAGCTAATACTGGATATTTCTATCCAATCCTCTTAAATACTCAGTATGTCTATCAAGACACTGCCAAAAAGATGATCAATTTATTTCAAAGGAAAGCTATTAACCAAAACTTCAAAAAATATTTTTCTTAAACAATACTTTCAAAAACATACAAAACAATAAACTTCAATAACAGGACACTTACACAGAACTAGGTGTACTGGCCATACTACTGTCTGTGTCTGGTTCTGTACTAGGTGGAGTTATTGGCCTTGATCTCCTCTTCTCTTCTGGAGAGGGAGGGGGTGTTCCCTCATATATTGGTCGCTCTGGAGTTGTAGCTTTCTTTTTTGGTGACTTGAGTGGCAGTGATAACCTATTTATTGCTGACAACTTGTCCTCATCATCAGGTTTCTTCTGTAACTGATTTGGTAATGTTTGTGCTTTCACTTTATTGCTAGGGGCTGGTGGGGCTTTCTTTTTCTTATACTTATGGGGCCTTTCTAAAGAAGAACTAGGGCTAGGGGAATCATCAACTTCATTAAAAGGGTTCAGTAAGTCTAAAATTGTATCTGATTTATTTGTTTCCTCTTCTTCGAAGGGATTGTTTGAAATGGCACTATTATTAACATTCTTGTCCATGTCGTCTTTGAAAGGGTTACTATCATCCATTTCTTCCTCCTCCTCTTTGAAAGGATTCATTGGGGGTTTCTTTGGTTGATATTTTTGAAACATTTGATCTGAAAAATAAAACAGACTATAAGATCTTTTCATAGATTTAGCATGGCTCAGTTAAAAAACCGTATGAACTATGTATATTATTCTCACAAACAAAAATTAAGAAACACTAAATTAGTCTGCCAGAAACCAAATTAACAGTAATTAGCTGCACTCCTTATCATACTTCTAAGCTTCAAAACATGATGTTGCATCTAAATAACAATGGATGAGTGGCAAACAGTGTAGACTTTGGTTTGAGTCCACATAGTTTGTTCAGCCATATTTGTCTGCACATTTAGCATGACTGACAACATGAATGAACTTAACTGGCTTTTATCTATTGCATATTACATCACAAGATCCAATCTTTGCTCAACATAGTGCCACAAAATTTAATGCTTAGCACTCTGGGTAAAATATTCAGCAGATGACATACTGAAATAGTTTTCTTGTTTTTTCCCAGAAAACAAGTTCTGAATTTCATGGAAACAATCCACATGAAATGTTAAAACCTGTTTTCTGGGGAAAATATGAACTTGTCATCTGCTGAATTAGCCAAGAGAGTGGTAAAGGTTTAATGTCATCCTAAGGTATGTTATTCACTACATTTGGTGATACTTCCCCAGTGTAAAAGAGTCTGTTTAGAGGATATTCCCAAGACACAGACTGAACCATGTGAAAAATTTCCAAAATGAAAGTAATTAATCCATGACTGACTTGCTAAGGAACAGTATTTTGTGATAACTCTGGGATAACTTTCCAAATTTTTCCATAAAAACATATGTTGTGGGTACTCATTAGAAGTGCCTTCGCGGTGTGCTTCTAATGAGTACCCGTAACATGTTTTTCAAGAAAACATATCCCAGAATTATCACCGAATACTCCTCCTTAACAGATCCTCTGATGCTTCACAAAACCAATGCAACTAAATTTAAAGAAACATTAAGCTTACAAAACAGGATATCTAAAAGTGAAACTGCATGCAAAAGTATCTGAACAACATACAAAAATGTCAAAAATGAAAATAAACAGACTGCTGTTAATGCTTTTCATATAGCCATAATTTCATGCTTACAACTAAGAGATTATATTGCAGGGCCCAGTTGTTCAAAACTAACGATATCGTTAGTTAACAATTCGTTAAAATTTACATCCAGTGGTATGCAAATATGCTGAATTTTTTTGCTGAAAAAATGTGAGTAGCTTTTGCAATGCAAAAGCTACTCACATTTTTTCAGCAAAAAATATCAGAATATAGTATATTGAATCCACTAAAACAGTTAACGAAATGACCCTTAACGAGCTTTAGTCATGCAAGTTTGGTTGGACTATTACTTATTCTGAGACAAATGACATACTCAAATCCTGTGTTAACATTTAAAATACTAATCACAACTGCAATAGAAAACATTTTGATATTTTATTTTTGGATAATAAGGCTCGACCTTTCATGTAAATCATCTGCTAGGCAACAGATAATTCACATGAAAGGTCAAGCCTTATTTTCTCTGATAAAAAAAAAAAAAAAAAAAAATATATATATATATATATACACAGAACGTTGTCTGCAACAATTTTACTTAGCACTTTAAAGGTTATGTTGTTTCGTGCAGGAATAAATAAGAAAAATATCACATTTGTCATCAGCTAATATTGTCCATAGATGGCTAAAGGTTAACACATGGGTCATGCCAAGCAAAAAGTGTCTTCAGGCATATGCAGACAGCAGATGCCCAGTTCCGCTTGTGCAGCAACAGAGTCTGATCAGGGCTTATCTGACTACTCAGAGAATTAGAGGACCCTGTAGAACAGATTGAAAAATAGTGAAAGGAAGTGTACAGACTGAATTGAGCCTTTATTATCTGCACTATCCCTTTCATAAGGCATAGCTCATATACCTACTGGGACCTGATACACATGGTACATTATCATGGTATCAGTATCCATTCCCTTAAAGGATCAATATTCCTCAAAAATAGACATTTTATTATCCATGAAAGATTTAATAAATTGATATATGATAATAATGCAATCATAAAATGTGGCACCTAACAGCCTGTAAAATTTCAGTTAGTCTCTCGTTCTTGAAATGAAATGATTTTTTATTAAATCTCTGAATTAATGTTGCCAACATTAATTCAGAGATACAATAAAAAATCATTTCACTTTTGATCCAGTTCAAAAACTTGAGATTAAGTGAAATTTTACAGGCTGTCAGATGCCACATTTTATGATCATATTAATACTATATATCAATTTATTAAACCTTTCATGGATAATTTTTGAGGAATATGGAGCATCTAAACTGAAAACTTGTATACATGCAAAACTGAATTAAAACTGCATCATCAGCACTCCAGATAGAACATTTTAACAATGAATAGTTATTTCTCCACAAAAACATATGGGCCAGTTGTTCAAAACTAATGAAGTCATTAGTTAACGTATCGTTAAAACTTTGATCATTAAATATGGCATATACACTAATATTTTTGCTGAAAAAACACTAATATTTCTGCTGAAAAAATGTAACTTTTGCATCTGCAAAAGCAACTCACATTTTTTCAGCAAAAAATACCTGTGAATTAGATATTGTACTTACTAGAACAGTTAACAACCTAACAATGCTTTGAACAAATGGACCATGTTGTTTATCTAGAACCATATTTATCCTAAGTATTCATACAGATAGGCAGTGTACACTCAGATCAGATGCTGCAGAATGCCACTCATCCAGTAGACTTAACAGGCATCAACAGGTAGTATTATGGGACAGTTCAGATTTTATACAGACACTGAAGGCCAAGAGAAACCTGTGCATTTGTGCAGCCTGAGCAAGGCCTTCTATGCTTAATTACAGAATCTACAGATACAGTAGAGTATAAAGATGAATACAGATGGCCCTGATCAGACTGTGTAGTTTTGGACTGATCTGGGTCTTCCTTGTTCAAACAGGGCATACAAGTCCTTTTCTTGTAAACAACTAAGCATCATACATTTTCATGGAGAAATAGGAAAAAAAAACAAAAAAAAAAAAACAATCTTCTGCATAATCTCCTAACCTGGGGTGCTGATTATTATATGTGTTTCCAGGTGACAAAAAGAAGAATGATGTGCTGTTTGAGATCAAAACCAGAAATATTGCATTTGTGGAAGTGGTTTTAGTGTTTGAAGATATTACTAAACCTCCTTCTAATACTACTGCTGAGATTCAAAACAAAAACATTGTCAACTAATTTACTAAACAACTGTGTTGTATCCAAACAAAAATGTATAAATTATATAGAAAAAATGACCATAAATGGTCATGTTTTCTATATAATCTATACATTATTGTTTGGATACAACACTTTTGGGGTCCACCTTTAGACAGTCATATATTAGAAACCATCTTACAATGAACTGTCTTATAAAGAGGTTCCAGGATAATGTCTTTTTGTGTATGACAAAGATTTTTTTCACATCACTCTATAAAATAGACTGGTGCAACATAAATGATCATATCACTGAGAACATTCAAATGAGACACTAATATACCGCACTTCTGTGGAACAAAAAACATGCATGTATACACATCTTTTATCTGTGCAGTGTTTTTGTTCTATAATATATTGTTTGTCCCAACATGAACTTCAAACAATCTCTTGTTTCCATGTGACAGAAAAAATATCAAAATTTTAATGCAGTATCCTTTAAGGGAAAATAATTCAAGTGTAACCAATTTTGATAGATTCCGGTCTGCATGAAGATGGTCAACTTAAAGCTCAGCTTTTTATTTTCAAGTATGTTTACTATTTGACAAGCATTCTTCTTCTTTTTAAAAAAAAAAAAAAAAATGAAAAAAAAAAAAACAACAAAAAAAAAAAACATAAAATAAAATAATGTTCCCAACAACCACTTTTATAAGAAGGTTAATCTTAAAGGAAAGAATTTCTCCCAGAGGGATCAAATTCTTTTCTTTAAGAGAAGCCCTTTTGAGAAAGAATGCA
This sequence comes from Anodontia alba, assembly GCA_964016985.1. Classification (NCBI taxonomy): domain Eukaryota; kingdom Metazoa; phylum Mollusca; class Bivalvia; order Lucinida; family Lucinidae; genus Anodontia; species Anodontia alba. Next base: position 137,647,410 of record OZ024823.1, read on the forward strand.
AATACTTCTCATCTACAGTGATCTTCCATAAAGGTATGTCATTCACTTTAAGCTATCCATCTCCCTTTTTGTGTGATGTAACCCATATATAATCAAGTCTCTTTAGACATACAGGTAATTATCTAAAGCAACCCGGAAACACATTTTAAACTTAAAACAAAGCAACAAAAAACACAATACCAATATCCTCATCATCACATTCAACATCATCGGGGTCACCGAACGGATTACCATGGTTGTTATTGCTGCTCTCTAAATGCTGTGTCAGCTGACTTGTGATCTCCGAGATCTTGTTGGAGAGGTTAAGATCATTCTCTTCATCCTCTATATCTTCAAGGTTTCCAATGTCAGTCTTGCCAATTGACATTAAACTCGCCACACTCTGCATGTCCTCATCCCTTTATAGTAATCAGAAGAGATGATAATTAGTTTTTATATCTCAGAATTGCTCAGAACTTGTTCATTTTAAGAAAAATATCACTATTATTGCTTACTCTGTTGAATGGGTTAGAGCAGTTGAAAACATTTCAGGCATTCTATTTCAGTCTTTTAACTTATCAATTCAATACCATTCTGTTATTTCAATAAAACCTGTGACCTTTAAAAAAACTAAATAGTCTGGATCATTCTGTCACTTTCAGGCAGACTGGAAGAAACAAAGCAGTCTATCTTAAATTTCTTGAAATTATGATTTCAGTTTTGTCACTCAAAATTTCTGTGTGACAGGCAGTGTCGCACCTGCCAGTACCTGTCAGTATTATATTGAGTTAAACTGCGTCTGAAGAATGACAAAATCCTAAGACTATGAAATACAGACCAGGGTCATCAAATGGTACTGCAGTGTTTGAATGTGCCAATGTATATGCCAAATTTCATGATTGTAGGTAATACCGATATTCAGAATTTTTTTGTGTTGAGATTTTAAGGCCCAGTCAAACCAATGGGGTCATCTCGAGTGTGGTCAGTTTACCTAACCACACTTCACACTTTTACTGGGCAGGATTAGTCCTCTAAGCAGTTAACTAGTATTGTGTGCATTCTTTCACCAGAAACTGACAACTGCCCTTCTTGGATCAGCAGAAGGGAGAGAATGGAGCAAAATACTAGATTTGACCTTAATAAGAAATTCACCAAATGGCTATATCGCGACTGCTGGTGGTGCTCAAGAAATGGAGCTAAATGCACAGATTGAACAATGTTCAGCCATGTGAAAAGGGCAAGGTCAATAACAGTCTACAGCACTGGGCACGGGGCATCATAGTGGATGTGTGTATGAAGTTTCATTAGCCTATAAGCAGGAACAAAGGTAAAAGCAGGGACTAAACATTGTTCAGGCAGGCATGAAAATTAGGTCAAGGTCAGAAACAGTCAATGGCTGTGGGTAGGGTGCATCATAGCTGATGTCTGTATGGTTAAATTAGCATAACAGCCTTGGTTTCATAGTAACGGAGATAAACACATAGACTTAACTAGTTTAGACAAGTGTGAAAGGTTAGTAAAGGCGCAGCTCCATGGTAGTGGGTAGGATTTGTTATGGCAGATGTGTGTATGAAGTTTCATTAGCATAAAGGCCTCGTTGTCTGAAAAACAGAGCTACATGCATAGACTAAACATTGTTCAGCCAAGTATGAAAAGTAGGTCAAGGTCAGTAATGATCTATGACAGTGGGCAGGGTGTGTCATGGCGGATGTGAGTACAAAGTTTCATTAGGGCAGAGGCCTCTGTGTTCCTGAAATGGAACTAAACCCATTGACTAAACACTGTTCAGCCAAGCATGAAAAGTAGGTCAAGGTCAGTAACAATCCATGGCAGTGGGCAGAGTGGCATTGCAGATGTGAGTGTGATGTTTCATTAGCATAGAGGCCTGGGTGATTGAAAAATGGAACCACACAGACTGAACATTGTTCAGCCAAGCATAAAAAGTAGGTCAAGGTCAGAAACGGTCAATGGCAGTAAGCAGGGTACATCATGGTGGATGTGCATATGAAGTTGTTTCATTAGAATAGAGGCCTCTATGTTTAAGAAACAGAGCTACAAGCACTGACTAAACATTGTTCAGCCAAACATGAAAAATAAGTCAAGACCAGCAATAGTAGTGGGCAGGATGTGTCATGGGGGATGTTTGTATGAAGTTTCATTAGTGTAGATGCCTCAGTGTTCTAGAAATGGAGCTAAACGCACAGACTAAACATTGTTCAACTAAGCATGAAAAGAAGGTCAAAGTCAGTAATGGTCAGACAGTGGGCAGGGTGCATCATGGCAGATGTACGTACGAATTTTCATTAATCTATAGGCCTTGGTGTTTGAGAAACAGAGCTAAACGCACAGACTAAACATTGTTCAGCCAAGCGTGAAAAGTAGGTCTAGGTAAGTATAAATGGTTGACGGCAGTAGGCAGGGTGCAGGTAGATGTGTGTAGGAAGTTTCATTAGCCAAGACATCTTAGTGTTCAAAAAATGGAGCTAAACAACACAGACTTAACGTTGGAGCTTAAGGCATTAGGCTGAACATTGTTCAGCCAAGCAAGACAAGTAGGTCAAGGCCAGTCATGTTTGACAGCACTGAGCAGAGTGCATCATGGCAGATATGTGTAATTCGTTTCATTATCCTAGGGGTTTCGGTAATTGAGAAACAGAGCTAAACCCAAAAACTTAACATTGTTAACACCACCCCTGACAAAGACAACAATGCCAGCTCAAACACCAACACAAATGACGACACCTGTCATGATCCTGCTTGCTAAACAAAAGTGACAAAGGCATCTGGCCAAGAAATATAGGTGAGGGTTAAAAAATGACACTGCAGTGTCTGAGTCCATGTTAGGGAGAAAGCAAATGCTATGTTTGTTGATTGCAGGTGTTACAGTTGATCATAAATGGAGATAAACCCTAGGGTTGTGATAGAAATGACAAAGTCATTAGACAATGAAAAATTGTCATAGTCATGAACAGATACTGCATGGTTTGAGTCCACTTTGGGGAGAAAGTGTATGCCACACTTGATGATTGCAGGTGCAATTGTTATTCAGAAATGAAAATGAATGCCAGGGTTGATGCAATTGGTGAAAGATGAATGAATCAGTGGAAAAACACTTGCATAGCATCTGCTTGCTTAACCAATTTGACTCTTCAAAAATATAGTGTAGGGGGAATTTATTCAGTCTAAAATGGGTTAAGCAGGTGTGTCAAATGTCCTAAAGGAACAATGATGTGTGTACAAAATACATATCACATACCAAAGCAAAACAAGGACACTGCCTGACAGACAGCAAACTCATGATCAGTTTACTGCCAAGTCAGACAAGAAGAAACAAAACAGCCTGAATTAAAATTTAAAATTAACTAGCTACAGTGTTTTTAGAGAAAACAGATGTCCACCAACTGAATTTTCAGTTTTTCTACTGCTGTGACCTTGAAAATTAAGTCAAGGTCACCTAACTCTTATCAATTTTATATGTCGCAATTATACATCCATGAAAATTTGGTAAGAATCCAACCACTGGTTCTCAAGATATTATGCAGACATGGAAGTGTGATGCTGATGCCAACACTAATGCCAACGGAATCCACACCAAAAACAATATGCCCCACTCCCCTTAGGTGGAGCGAAATAAAAATGCTGTTGTGAGCTTGTAAAGGTGGAGAAAATGAATTGTGACAGCATGTACCAAGACTGCTTTTGAATTACATGAATTTGACAACAGCTGATATGTCATGAAAAGAAGTACTTTAAGCAAAAACATTATCTTCAAATCTTTGAGGCAATATATATACAGAAAGGCCAATACAGGATCTATTTGGAACCAAGCACTAGGGAAATTTTAGAATCAATTTACTTCATTGGCAGATGATCCTGAATCTTGCTATTCCTATCTTGAAATAGTTCTTTGAAAGCTCCAGAAAAGGTGCTTTTTCAACCAAAAAGTACTGGGCCCAGTTGTTCAAAGCTAACGATGTCGTTAGTTAACGATTCGTTAAAATTTACATCGAGTGATACACAAATATGCTGAAATTTTTTGCTGAAAAAATGTGAGTAGCTTTTGCAGTGCAAAAGCTACTCACATTTTTTCAGCAAAAAATATCAGAATATTGTATATTGAATCCGCTAAAACAGTTAACGAAATGACCCTTAACGAGCTCGTTAAGCTAACGACGCTTTGAACAACTGGGCCCTGATATTTATCTTATTTCTCCATAAAAAACATATATTGTGCAAGCAGGCAGAGGAGTATTTAATGATAAAGGAGTGTTACTTTTTCTTAATTCTTTCTTCTTGGTGCAAAAATTATCGTCTGAATTCTCCTTTATCTAGACCTTTATCCCCCTTGCAAAATATTTGCTCAAGATGCCATCTTTCCAATATACTTACGTTGCCTTTCCTTCTCTGAGGAAAACACAGGAGAGAGTAAAAGTAATTTTAGCACCAACTATTTTCTTGGTAAGAGGGCTGAGTTTAATGGTGAGAGTGTGTTGTGTAGGAACAGGACTGGCATACTTCTTCATGTTGATAGGAGCTGAAGCCAGAGGCTTCCTTCTTCCACCTATAGATTGCTGAAATATAGCACAGATCTTCAGGTAAGAAACATTTTTGTGACCATATAAGCCACATGATTTTAACCAGGACCCAGTTGTTCAAAATTAACAATGTCATTAGTTAAGGTATCGTTAAAACTTTGATCATAAAATATGGCATATACGCTAATATTTTTGCTGAAAAAATGTGAGTAGCTTTTGCATTTGCAAAAGCTACTCACATTTTTTCAGCAAAAATACCTGTGAATTAGAAATTGTATTTACTAGAACAGTTAACCTTTTGACCACTAACGAGCTTGTTAAGCTAACAATGCTTTGAACAACTGGGCCCAGTTATTTACCAAATGTCCTTTAACATAGACTAGGCCCAGATCTGATGCTGCAAAATGAAAACTAGAGATTCTGCATGAGCTTTGCAGCATACTGATTTCTATTTTGCTGTCAAACTTACTCTGTGATGCTGATACATCTGGAAATATAATCAAAGCAAATATAAAAATAAAAGTGCTGCAAGCACTGCACCACGCCCTGCCACTGCACTTACATCAAGCAAGTGCCATAACTCTGTCAAAAATGAAATCAAAGGGAAGGTGCATTAGTCTTTCCTTCAATATCATCAACATTGATGCATATACATTGTTCATTTTGATTAAAATTTTCAACATGATTGTTTTCTTTTTTTCGTATATACATGTAGTAGGAATGGCTAATTTCAATATCTACTAAGTTTAAAGGGCCACAGCTCCAGAAGTAGGTTAACAAGAGTTGCGTTTTTTTGTGTTCTGCGCATTGTCTCATGGTGCTTTACATTTGTGAAAAATTTCATAATAATATCTCGAAAGGTTTTCAACATTCAGAGCGGAAACGAGTACATGGTAGAAATGATTATGTTCAATGTTCAAAGGGCAATAACTCCAAAAATAGGCAAACCAGAGTTATGGGTCATGAGTTCTGCAAGTCGTCTCATAGTGCTTTACATTTGTGTGAAGTTACCTGAAAATACGGTGGACACTAGTACATAGTAGAAATGGCTATTTTCAATATGTACTGTGTTCAAAGGGCCGCAAGTCCACTAGTAAGTGAACTAGAGTTATAGTTTTTGTGTTCAGCATGTTTTCTCATAATGCTTTACATTTATCAAAAATTTCATAATAATATCTCAAACCGTTTTCAACTTACACAGCAGACATAAGTACATGGTAGAAATGGCTATGTTCAATGTTTAAAAGGCAATAACTCCAAAGTAGGCAAACCAGAGTTATCATTCATGTGTTTTGCATATTTTCTCATAGTGCTTTACATTTGTGTGAAGTTTCGTGAAAATATCCCAAATGGTATTAGAGTTATGGAGCAGACACGAATGATGGATGCACTGACAGACAGATGGACGACAGACACTCTAAATTTCACAAGGTATTATATAAAACCATTGCAACCTTATTCAATCTAATTACCACACTGTGCATTTCCCGTTTTCAAAATTACTGCAAAAAGTTGTATTAGAATATCCACACAATATGGGCACATTTAAAAGACAGACCAACAGTAGAATTCATGAGAGGAGTACTTAGTGATTTTTATGCCATACTTTTTGCTATTTTCTTTTAACCCTTAAAGCGCCAAGAAAAACTGCATCTGAAAATGTCGTCTGTTTATGTCGCCTGCTGAATATTCTTGCTAACTTCTCAAAGCTATTTTTTGCATACCGGCAAACAGTGTGGACCCAGATCAGACTGCTCCTAAAGGAGCAGTCTGATCTGGGTCCACAGTTTGCAGAAATGACTTTTAAAATCACAAGCAGAAGACAAAGCAGACGACAATTGTTGTGATTGGCGCTTTAAGGTTTAAAAGAATATGTTGTGGTACTCATTTGAATCAAATGAGTCATTTGAATCAAATAAGTATCCACAACATATACTTTTATAGAGAAATAGATAAAAATACATGGGGGTAAAGTGAACACTCGAAACTGTAAAATTGTTTGCTGTGCGCTGATAGGGTTAAGTGAGGTATTCCCTCCTACCAGATAATTTTTAACCCTTGTCCTGCTGAAAAAATTAAGATGCCACACCCATTTCTAATTTTCATCCAATCAGATTATTTGATCCTAATTGTTATCTAAATTCACATAGCTACGGCAAACAGTACAGATCCAGATCAGTTGGCTTCTTCAGAAGCCAAATGATCTGGATCTACACTGTTTGCAAAAGCAGAACATATCTGGGTTCAGCAGGACTAGGGTTAAGAGTTAAAATTTTTTTAAATACTTACATCTTCAATAACAAACACCCACTCTTTGTCCTCATACTCTGAATGTTTGTTGTCTCGGAACAAGGTCACCTGTATCTCAATATTCTCTGGCACTGTCCAGGAAACCTGACCAGTGTAGGGATTCCTTATGGTTGGTTCCCATGTGTGTAGCTACAAGAAAATAAAGAACATCAGATTATATACAAACTGTGGGGAGAAAGAGCAAAAATAAATCATCCTTCACATCTACACTGTCTTACCAAGTCCTTTGCCACTCATTAATACATTCTGTAGTAGACATTAAGAAGGCTGTAGTCAGATTGTGTGAATGTATCTTATATGTTCTCTTTGCATTATGATTTCGACTGTAGCTCAGGTAAGTATGAGTGTTTTGTTATAAAAAAAATTGTTCTATTCATTTTCTGAGCCAATTAAGTGAATGAATGCCTTTCAGTATATGCAGAATCTGTAAAACCTGATCAATCTGTATACAAATATAGTCTGATTAAGAATCTGCACATTTTTCTCAACTCAATGGCTGGTTCTTATAGAACTAGAGCAAGTGCCCAGAGGGTCATGAATACCCCTGGCCGGCACCATTTCTTAATTATAAAATATTTTAAAGTTAATGACAATGATATAAGGCAAGATATAGTTTACAATGTCAGTCCCTGAGTGACACTGATCTATCATCTCAAGTACAACTTTCCTGGAGTAAATAGTCTTCAAGACATGAAGCAAATTTGCTGGGCCATAAAATATAGGTCATTGACCTACACATACTTGAGAAATTAATCTGACTGTCAAACTGATGCATTATACCAACTAAGATTTAATCCATTAAATCTAAAAGATATATATATATATTAAGCAAAATCACTAGACCATAAAATTTAGGTCATACTGATTTATATTTACTTTGAGGTGAAAGTTTGGATCATACTGTATCATTATAATTTATGTAAATATGACATTTAGGTATCAAACAGTGGAAGATATAAGACAAAATCAAAGGGCTATGAAATATAGGTCACATAATCCCAAAATATGATAGTAATATATCAAACTGTCTTCAAGATGTAACATAAATCACTGGACCATGAAATACAGGTCACACACACACAGTGACCTACATTTACTTTTAGGTCAACTGTTGGATCATACTAATTCATAATCCCAAATAATGATGTTCATACATCAATTAACATTCAAGATATGCGGCAAAATTACTGGACCATGAAATACAGGTCAAGGTGACCTACATTTGTTATGCTGCCAATCTTGGTGTCACACAGAACCAATATTCCAAGTATCACATTAATCCATGAAATAGTCTTCATGATATAAGGCAAAATTGCTGGAGCATGAAAATATAATCACAATGACCTTGACCTTATTACACTGAATGTTGATGTGATAAACATGTCTGATGCCCATCCTTCTTTAAGAAGTTGTTTGTAGAAACAACCTGCAAAATACTACTTTATTGAGGCATTAATCCATGAAATAGGCTTCAAAATGTAAGTCAAAGTCACTGAAGCATGAAAATAGGGTCACAATGACCTTGACCTTATTAATCTGAATGTTGATGTGATAAACATGTCTGATGCCCATCCTTCTTTAATAAGAGGTTGTTTGTATAAACAAACTGCAATATACTTCTTTATTGGGTGTGTCCTAGATTTTGACCTCTAGCCCCGACCTGGGGCATGACCCAGGGGTCCATATAAGTAGAATGGAAGAGAATCCTCCCAGGTACCCCCATACCAAATATGAAAAGTTTTTGATCAGTGGCTGCAGAGTTATAAGCGAAAGACAAAAACTTCAAGTAAAACTTTGACATAAACATCACACTATTTTCTAAGTCTGTGACCTTGGGTCAGCAGCATCAGCAGAATGATGTCAGCTTTTCTGTAATCATCTAGTAGTAACACCAACCACAAATCAACATCCTAAAGTGTAAGCTTTTAAAAATATATGCAAAAGGAAAAAACTTCACGCAAAACTTTGACGCAAAATGTTAACATTCGTACGGAAGCATGCACGGACGGACAGACGAACGGATGGAAAGACGTTAACTATACATATTGCTAATATGAGCATTCCATCTCAAGTCATGTGTGATGGTCAAAACAATGCAGCCCCAGATCAGATGCCACACACAGTCCCCATTGCTTGCAAATATTTCAGCCATTTTTCTCCAGGAATATCTATGGTAAATCACATTGCCTGACATACCTAAAATTGAAATTTGACTCTTCCAATATATAGTGTAGGAAAGTTTATTCATTCTTAAATCGTACAAATAAGGAAAAGAAACATTGTCTTGTTTCTCATTATTTTATCCAAACCTGATAAATACAGGATAAAGTACTAAATTACTATAACTACCATAATTTCTGCAAGGAGCAACTTGAGTTATCTATTTCTTATTCCAAAACTGTAAAGTAAGTAGGAAAGAAAGTAACAGAAGAGAAGACAATTTTAAAGGACTGCATATGCATGAAGATTTTGCCATAATGTACCATACTGACCCTAAGCATTCAGACAGACAAGCCTGAGCAAACAGTGCAGACCCAGATCAGATGCCAGAAAATGTTTGCCAGTCATCCAGCAGTGTTTAGACACAGCAACAGATAGAAGAGTGAACTTGTTGAAATTGTAGGATAAGTATGGTAAGGAGCTTTAAGTGTTCCCATATTTAGGGTAAATATGGTACAGGTATTACTTTTATTATCCAAATGTTTAACCCTTGTCCTGCTGAATAAATAAAGATGCCACGCCCACTTCCAATTTTCAGCCAATCAGATTTCTTGATCAGGATTGTTGATACAAATTCACATACTTAATGGCAAACAGTGCAGATCCAGATCAGTTGGCTTCTTCAGAAGCCAACTGATCTGGATCTGCACTGTTTGTAAAGACAGGATATATCCGGGTTCAGCAGGACAAGGGTTAAGATATTTACGATACCTGAGTAGATTTCCTTCTATTTCTTCTGGTCCACACAATACATAATTTGTTCGGCTGCCTGCAATCAACAACATCATAATTTTATACACAGGCATAGCGAAGGAATAAGCGGGGTATCCAGGTAAATACATGTATTTTCATTCGGCGTCCACATACTAAAAATTTGTTGTGGTCATCAACAAAAGAGTCTGAGAGAGGCACTTCTGATGTATTCAAGGAGAAATAAAAACATTATTATCTCTGTTTGGTTGAAAACATTGCAACATCTACAGCTATGAAAGAACATTATCAGTTCTATTATTAAATAAAACTGCAAGCCATGAACCATGCCCCGCCACACAGGGTCATATTCCCTATACTCTTCTGTAGTATAAGGGCTGAAAACAATCTCAGTTAAACATTAAAAGAAGCAATAAACAGAACTCAAAAAAAAACCAAAAAAAAAAAAAAAAACCCCAAAAAAGTCTAAGTTAAAAATGCAATAAAAAGTGATAAAAAATAATTTCAGGATTCTGAAAAAAATAATATGCATATCTTCAGACCATCCTAAAAGCGTGTGTAAAGTTTCAAAAGGATCGGCCTGAAACTGTAGGGAGGAGTTGCGCGTACAAGGTACATACTCCCTATACATTTCTGTAGTATTAGGGCTCGAAAAAAGTCTAAGTTAAAAATGGCAAAAAATGTAATAAAAAATAATTTCAGGATTCTGAAAAAACAATATACATATCTTCAGACCATCCAAAAGCGCCTGTAAAGTTTCAAAAGGATTAGCCTAAAACTGTAGGAGGAGTTGCGCGTACAAGGTACAAACTCTCTGTACATTTCTGTAGTATTAGGGCTCAAAAAAAAGTCTAAGTTAAAAATGAAAAAAAATGTGATAAAAAATAATTTCAGGATTCTGAAAAAACAATATGCATATCTTCAGACCATCCTAAAAGGGCCTGTAAAGTTTGAAAAGGATTGGCCTAAAACTGTAGGAGGAGTTGCGCGTACAAGGTACAAACTCCCTGTACATTTCTGTAGTATTAGGGCTCAAAAAAAAGTCTAAGTTAAAAATGAAAAAAAATGTGATAAAAAATAATTTCAGGATTCTGAAAAAACAATATGCATATCTTCAGACCATCCTAAAAGGGCCTGTAAAGTTTGAAAAGGATTGGCCTAAAACTGTAGGAGGAGTTGCGGGCAAATGAATGGCGGGGGCGCTGACGGATGGACAGACACTCAAAATTTCAGAGGGTATAACATAATACCCCGCCACTTTTTTGGTGGCGGGGCATAAAAATGCTTAAATTTCATAGTCTGGTCTGAAAAAAACATATCACACAGCTCCAGATATGAAAAGAAAAATATCAGCTGAGGCTCTTCTAACCAGAGCAAGTGCCCAGAAGGTCACAAATACTCCTGGCAAGCACCATTTCTTAATTATAGAATATTTTAAAGTCAATGACAATGATATAAAGCAAAATCAATGGACCATGAAATATAGGTCACTGACCCATATATAGTTTAAAAGATCAGTCTCTGAGTGACACTGATCTATAATCATAAGTACAACTTTTCTGGGCTAAATAGCCTTCAGGACATGAAGGAAAATGGTTGGATCATTAAATATAGGTCACTGACCTACATGTACTTGAGAGGTCAATCTGATGGTCACATCGATCCATTATATCAACTATGATGTTAATCCATTAAATAATCTAGAAAATATTAAGCAAAATCACTAGACCATGAAATATAGGTCATGCTGATTATATTTACTATAAGGTCAAAGTCTGGGTCACACTGTGTCATTGTATGTAAATATGACACTTAGGCATCAAATATTGGGGAGATACATGTAAAGGACAAAATCATACGTCACATAATCCCAGACTATGATAATCATACATCAAATTGTCTTTAAGATGTAAAATATAAAGTAGCTGGACCATGAAATAAAGGGCACAGTGACCTACATTTACTTTTAGGTCAACTGTCGGATCATACTGATTCATAATCCCAAATAATGATGTTCATACATCAAATAACATTCAAGATAAGGCAAAACCACCGGACAATGAAATATAGATGACCTACATTTGTTATGATGTCAATCGTGTTGTCACACCGAACCAATATCCCAAGTATCACCTTATTCCATGGAATAGTCTTCAAAATATAAGGCTAAATTGCTGGAGAATGAAAGTAAGGTCACAATGACCTTGACCTTATTACACTATTGATGTGAAAAACATGTCTGATGCCCATCCTTTTTTATTAAGAAATTATTTATATAAACAAATTGCAATATACTACTTTATTTCGGTGTCCTAGGTTTTGACCTCTAGCCACCCCCCCCTCCCCCACACACACACACACACCCCCGGGCATGACCCCGGGGTTCATAGATGAGGAATGGAAGAGAACCCGCCAAGGTACTCCCATACCAAATATGAAGTTTTTGATCAGTGGCAGCAGAGATATAAGTAATCAAAGAAACTTCAAAGTAAAACTTGGTTATAGCAAGTATAAATGGACAGAATCATGGACAGATGGAAGGATGGACAGATGGAAGGATGGACAGACAGACGGATGGAACCAACGAAAACTATATACCCCTTTCGGCAGGGAGTATAATTACATCCTCTCAAATAAAACAGTAAGCTGACTGGCTCACTATGATATCCTGACTTTGAAGCTATATGCATGTAACATTTCGTCAATTCATCAAAGCAGCCATTAAAGCACCATTCAAAATTGTAGCAGAACTGTATTGTCTGCAAAGCAAATGTAAAGCTTTATTTTCTTGGAAATAAACAAAATTGACTGTCATCTGCTGCTGTCGTGAATGGTTGTTTAATGGTTAACTTTCAATTAATTGTATATAAAAACAATCATTACTACATCAATGTAATCTACATATTATGCTCATGTCTGTCTGTTTGAACACTTACGTAAATACAGTAAATGATATGTGCTTCCTAATATAAGCAGTACACACACACACACACACACACACACACACACACACACACACACACACACACACACACACACACACACACACACACACACACACACACATACACATGCACATGCATGCAGGAACACATGCATGCATGCATGTGCACACACATGCACACGCACACACACACAACCACAGAGCACGCACATGCACATACACACACACAAGGTCATCAAGGTATATTTAAAAGTATCTGTGAACTTCAATATACTAAAGGTGAAGAGTTTCATTTATAAATTCATGCACAGACATGACATTATAATAGGCCAAGCCTCCTGACTATATTAGTATCTACAATAAGACCCATGTTTGTGACCTGTTACTGTATTTACACTAAATATTCACCCACTAGTAAATAGTGTTACTGTAGACCCAGAAAAAACTGCTCCTTTAATCACACTACCATATAATGCTAAGTATTGAGATCAACAGGTCTGAATAAACCATGCAGGCCCAGATCAGAAGTCACAGATTGCTGCATCTGATCAGGGTCTACACTGTTTGGTAGTCATCCAGCAATTATCAGAAAATCATCAGGCAGTAAAATGGAGTTGTTAAAATTTTAGGACAAATATGGTAAGGTGTTCCAATATATATATATATATAGGGAAAGTATGGTACTTTAAAGGGGCTGTCTTCACTGTTTGCCATTCAGCTTGTATGTTTTAGATGTTCCATCAAAAAGTCCAATGACTTGTTAACCCTTGTCATGAAGAATAAATTGATACCATGCCCATTTATGACCGTCAGCCAATTAGATTACTTGATCCACATTGTTGATACAAATTCACATACTGAATGACAAACAGTTTAGATCCAGATCAGTTGGCTAAACTGTTTGCGAAGGCAGGGAATATCCCGGGCCAGCAGGACCAGGGTTAAAATTTTAGGATAAGTATGATAAGGAGGAAAGGTATCTGAATATTTGGGGTAATTATAGTAAACTCTGGAAATACAAGAATTCCGCGGAAGGCGTCATCGCACCTGCTGGCGCAAAAGTCACAGGAGCCACAATCAGAATGTGGTTATTAAATAAGTTTATTTCATTCTTAGCAGTGCTTACTTGGAAAACTGGGTTGAAAAAAATGTAGACAAAGTGCCAAGTGGGGCACATATATTCCAGGCCAGTCCCATTCCCTCTAATGGCTATATCTTCAGCACTGACTTTTCGTATCATACAGCCCAATGATAATGGAACATTGACGTAAAATGTGTAAAAGTCACTGGAGCATGAAATTTAGGTCAAGGTCATGGGTCAAGGTACCTGCTAATTCAGTACATCAAGGAGAAGCACAATGCAAGATATGGTGGTTGTAGGCCTTATAGTTGAGGAGTTATCAAACATCAACGTAAAATTTGTCAAATATAGGTCAAGGTCACTGGGTCAAGGTACCTGCCAAGCCAGTGCAATGAGATGAAGCACTATGCAAGGTTTAGTGGTTGTAGGTCTTATATTTGAGGAGATATCGAACATCAATATAAAATGTGTCAAAGTCACTGGAGTGCACAATATAGGTCAAGGTCACCAGGTCAAGGTACCTGTCGAGTCAATACATCGAGAAGAAGTGCTATATAAGGTTTGGTGGTTGAAGGCCTTACAGTTGAGGACATATGGAAGGGTGACGTAAAAGGTGTAAAAGTCAATGGAGCGTGAAATATAGGTCAAGGTCACCCAGTCAAGGTACCTGCAGAGTCTGTACATTGAGGAGAAGCACTATGCAAGGTTTGATGGTTGTAGGCTTTATAGTTGAGGAGATATTGAACGTTGACGTAAAATGTGTAAAAGGCACTGGAGCGCAAAATATAGGTCAAGGTCACCGGGTCAAGATACCTGCCAAGTCAGTACATCTAGGAGAAGCACTATGCAAGGTTTGGTAGCTAGAGGTCTTACACTTGAGGAGATCTGGAACGTTGACGTAAATTATGTTAAAGTCACTGCAGCCAAAATATAGGTCAAGGTCACCAGGTCAAGGTATCTGCTAAGTCAGTACATTGAGGAGAAGCACTTTGCAAGGTTTGATGGTTGTAGGCCTTATAGTTGAGGAGATATTGAATGTTGACGCAAAATATGTCAAAGTCACTGGAGCGCAAAATATAGGTCAAGGTCACCGGGTCAAGGTACCTGCCAAGTCTGTACCTCTAGGAGAAGCACTATGCAAGGTTTGGTAGTTGTACGCCTTATAGTTGAGAAGATCTGGAACGTCAACGTAAATTGTGTCAAAGTCAATGGAGCGCAAAATATAGGTCAAGGTCACTGGGTCAACATATCTGCCAAGTCAGGAGGTCAGGGAGATGTGTCATGCAAGGTATGATGGTTGTTGTAGTATTGTAGTTGATTAGAATACTAACTTCGACGTAAATGTCGAACTTCGACATAACAGAACTGTTAAGAGACAGATGGACGGACGAACGGACAGACGAATGGAAAAGTGGGCACCTATGTCGCAAAGTCAGGAGGTCAGGGTGATATTTCATACAAGGTTTGATGGTTGTTTAGTCTTGTAGTTGATTAGAATACTAACTTTGACATAAATGTAGAACTTCGACATAACAGAACTGTTAAGAGACGGACGGACGGACAGACAGACGAACAGACAGAAGAATGGAAAAGTGGGCACCTATGTCGCAAAGTCAGGATGTCAGGGAGATGTTTCATGCAAAGTTTGATGGTTGTTTAGTCTTGTAGTTGATTATAAGAACAAGAATTCCGCGGAAGGCGTCATCGCACCTGCTGGGGCAAAAGTCACAGGAGCCACAATCAGAACGTGGTTATTAAATAAGTTTATTTCATTCTTAGCAGTGCTTACTTGGAAAACTGGGTTGAAAAAAATGTAGACAAAGTGCCTAGTGGGGCACATATATTCCAGGCCAGTCCCATTCCCTCTAATGGCTATATCTTCAGCACTGACTTTTCGTATCATACAGCCCAATGATAATGGAACGTTGACATAAAATGTGTAAAAGTCACTGGAGCATGAAATATAGGTCAAGGTCACGGGTCAAGGTACCTGCTAATTCAGTACATCAAGGAGAAGCACAATGCAAGGTATGGTGGTTGTAGGCCTTATAGTTGAGGAGTTATCAAACATCAACGTAAAATGTGTCAAATATAGGTCAAGATCACCGGGTCAAGGTACCTGCCAAGCCAGTGCAATGAGGTGAAGCATTATGCAAGGTTTAGTGGTTGTAGGTCTTATATTTGAGGAGATACCGAACATCAACATAAAATGTGTCAAAGTCACTGGAGTGCCCAATATAGGTCAAGGTCACCAGGTCAAGGTACCTGCCGAGTCAGTACATCGAGAAGAAGTGCTATATAAGGTTTGGTGGTTGAAGGCCTTACAGTTGAGGACATATGGAAGGGTGACGTAAAAGGTGTAAAAGTCAATGGAGCGCGAAATATAGGTCAAGGTCACCCAGTGAAGGTACCTGCGGAGTCCGTACATTGAGGAGAAGCACTATGCAAGGTTTGATGGTTGTAGGCCTTACAGTTGAGGAGATATTGAACGTTGACGTAAAATGTTTAAAAGGCACTGGAGCGCAAAATATAGGTCAAGGTCACCGGGTCAAGATACCTGCCGAGTCAGTACATCTAGGAGAAGCACTATGCAAGGTTTGGTGGCTAGAGGTCTTACACTTGAGGAGATCTGGAACATTGACGTAAATTATGTCAAAGTCACTGCAGCCAAAATATAGGTCAAGGTCACCAGGTCAAGGTATCTGCCAAGTCAGTACATTGAGAAGAAGCACTTTGCAAGGTTTGATCGTTGTAGGCCTTATAGTCGAGGAGATATCGAACGTCGACGCAAAATATGTCAAAGTCACTGGAGCGCAAAATATAGGTCAAGGTCACCGGGTCAAGGTACCTGCCAAGTCAGTACATCTAGGAGAAGCACTATGCAAGGTTTGGTAGTTGTATGCCTTAGAGTTGAGAAGATCTGGAATGTCAACGTAAATTGTGTCAAAGTCAATGGAGCGCAAAATATAGGTCAAGGTAACTGGGTCAACATACCTGCCAAGTCAGGAGGTCAGGGAGATGTGTCATGCAAGGTATGATGGTTGTTGTAGAAATGTAGTTGATTAGAATACTAACTTCGACGTAAATGTCGAACTTCGACGTAACAGAACTGTTAACAGACAGACGGACAGATGAACGGACAGACGAATGGAAAAGCGGGCACCTATGTCGCAAAGTCGGGAGGTCAGGGAGATGTTTCATACAAGGTTTGATGGTTGTTTAGTTTTGTAGTTGATTAGAATACGAACTTTAACATAAATGTCGAACTTCGACATAACAGAACTGTTAAGAGACAGACAGACAGACGGACAAACAGACAGACGAATGGAAAAGTGGGCACCTATGTCGCAAAGTCAGGAGGTCAGGGAGATGTTTCATGCAAGGTTTGATGGTTGTTTAGTCTTGTAGTTGATTAAAATACTAACTTTGACATAAATGTCGAACTTCGACATAAATGTTGACAGACGGACGGACGAATGGACAGACATACGGAAAAGCGGACGCCTATGTCGCAAAGTCAGGAGGTCAGGGAGATGTTTCATGCAAGGTTTGATGGTTGTTTAGTCTTGTAGTTGATTAGAATACTAACTTTGACATAAATGTCGAACGTCGACATAAATGTTGACAGACGGATGGACGGACGGACGGACGGACGGACGGACAGACGGACGGAAAATCGGACGCCTATATCGCACCCTGCTACAAGCAGGTGCGATAAAAATACTAACTTTGACATAAATGTCGAACGTCGACATAAATGTTGACAGACGGACGGACGAATGGACAGACAAACGGAAAAGCGGACGCCTATGTTGCAAAGTCAGGAGGTCAGGGAGATGTTTCATGCAAGGTTTGATGGTTGTTTAGTCTTGTAGTTGATTAGAATACTAACTTTGACATAAATGTCGAATGTCGACATAAATGTTGACGGACGGACGGACGGACGGACGGACCCACGAATGGGTACATACGTGGCTATGCACTTTGTGGCAAAAATCATTAAGTGGCTACTGATTTTAAGTGCCTATTACTGTCCATCATTATGTGTCTACAAATTACATTTAGCCACATTAGGTATGGATTACCTGTCCATAGCTATTATTCTCTTGTGTGGGTAGCCATTTAACCACATTAGGTATGGATTACCTGTCAGTAGCTACCATTCTCTTATGTGGCTAGCCATTTAGCCACGTTAGGTATAGATTAACTGTCCATAAGGGGCTACTGATTTTAAGTGGCTTTGGATTACCTGTCCATAGCTATTATTCTCTTGTGTGGGTAGCCATTTAACCACATTAGGTATGGATTACCTGTCAGTAGCTACCATTCTCTTATGTGGCTAGCCATTTAGCCACGTTAGGTATAGATTAACTGTTCATAAGGGGCTACTGATTTTAAGTGGCTTTCAAAAGATGTATTACTGCGCAGGCGCATAAAAAAAGATGGTACCCGAGGGTACTTGGACGTCCTTAGGAATGGATGGATTTCTGACCATTATTATGTGCCTACAAATTAAAATAACTTTATTTAGCCAGATTAAGTATGGATTACCTGTCCATATCTCTCTCTTATGTGGCTAGCCTGGTATGACCATTTTGCCACTTAAGTATCTAAAATGCTGATGGTAAGCCACGCAAGTACCGGCTCGTGGGAACGGACGGACTGACAGACGGACGGAAAATCGGACCCCTATATCGCACCCTGCTACAAGCAGGTGCGATAAAAAGTAAAGTGAGGTCATGAATATTTGTTATCAGCAAAGACCCTCGTCAGCCTGTATATCTACAATGCTCTGAGCTACAATGTTGCCGTAGCTCCTAAAAGCTAGTACTGCGTCATCATATTAAAATGGTCACAGTCAAAAATATACTCCACCAAATTTACCCAAATATTTTAGACGGACAGCTATGCACAGCTCCAGATAAGGTGCTTTTTTTGTGGGTACTCAATCATTAGAAGCACCCCCTCATAGTTCTCCACAAAAACGTTGTGGTGCTCATTAGAAGTGTCTCGATGAGGTGCTTCTAATGAGTACCCACGTTTATACGGAGAAGTAAGAAAAATATTGTATGGATACCCCTCTTATCTGGAGCTATATATGAGCCATGAACAAACAATGTGGATCCAGATAAAACTACCGTATTCGACCTAATTACCGCACCCTATGCTTGGATTTTTCAAAATTGTAGTAAAATATGTATCCACCAACTAAAAGTAAAACAAGATCAGCAAACGACTTTAAATATTTAATGGTGCTTACATGATGTTTTTTTTTCTTCTAAGTTTCTTTCTAAAAGCATATGTTGTGGGTACTCATTTGAATTGCAACA
Source organism: Anodontia alba (assembly GCA_964016985.1). Lineage (NCBI taxonomy): Eukaryota > Metazoa > Mollusca > Bivalvia > Lucinida > Lucinidae > Anodontia > Anodontia alba. The sequence goes on from OZ024823.1 coordinate 137,666,520, forward strand.
TATGCCTTTATAAAGAAGTAGACAAAAAGTACACAGGCTGTAATCTGAAGACTACAGTATAACTTGACTGTGCACTTATAGGGGTATGTGCAATAATTAGGTCGAATACGGTAATCATAAAGTTGCAGTATAATCAGGGAATATACTCTTTACCATTGCATCACAATTTGACTTCTGACATGTCATTGGTTCAGCTTTTATACTAAGTATGGTAAACAGTTAAAGCGTCCAAATACTTATGGCAGATATAGTAACTGGTCTTCCACCTATCATACTTACCACTTTTTGCTGCTTTCCACTTCAAGTTCCTGGTATGAGGCTGTGAACTGGAACTTGCTGGCCGACTTGCCAACCCGCTGCAGTCGTTTCCACACACTCATACTTCTGTGTTCATTTTACACGCACCAGACCATGTTTAGCTTCAGCTTGGATACATGTTCCGATCTAAATTGATGTCTGTTTCACTTTATGGTTCTGAAAAACAGAAAATCCAATTAAAATATACATTCTCTTAGTTAATGGTTAATAAAAGGATCTAATAAACTTCCATAGCTCTAGATAAGAGGGAGTAAAAAATTTTTCTTATCTCTCCACAAAAAAGGTATGTTGTGGGTACTCATCAGAAGCGCCTCATTCAACAAAAAGATGTTGTGTGTCTTATCTTAGGATAAGAAAACTATCAATACTTTTTGGTTGAAAAAAGTGCCTTATCTGGAGCTACGAACTTTAATTGCCAGATATCTTTAAAGTGAGTGCTTAATGACTGGCAAGTGAGTTTCATCTTACCATATTTACCCTAAGAATTCTGACAGGCAGGACTGAACAAACAGTGTATACCCAGATCTTTGAACGCAATATACACTGGATACATGTACATGTATTACGTTTATTGGAAACATGTTGTCTTGGCTGAGTTTTCACAATTTTGTATGAGGAAGTTTAAAGGCTCATATTTCAAGTATTTCTCCAAATACCCGAGATTTGTTTCAAAAAGCAATGGTTCAATATATTACCTTTAAGACTGCAGCATTATAATCAAGGAAAATCGAACTGTTTTTGTAAACATCAACAAGAAACGTAGGTACACATTTCAGCTATTTTCAGCACCTTTAGCAGAAAATCATCAGAAGCTCACCCAACATGATGATATAACTTCAATTCTATTAATTAAGATTTAACATTTTTCAACCAAACCTATTAAAAACAATTTTTTACAACTTCAGTTATTATCCAACATCATTTTTAATGACCACAGCGCTGTAAAATAGCGCTAAAATTAAGCCAAGAAAATATATTTTGGCAATTCCGTTAGTAACAAGTCCGGGTATTATTAGGTCCAAGCCAGATCAGATACAGCAAATGTGACCTCTAATCAGGGTATAAACTGTTAGCCAATCATTCACCAAGTTTTAGATATATCAACAGGACTAGTCAAATTTTAGTAAACTATAGTAAAATGTTAAGGTATCCAAATACTTAACCCTTAAAGTGCCAATCACAACTACTGTCGTCTGCTTTGTCTTCTGCCGATTACTTAAGTCATTGTTGCAAACAGTGTGGACCCAGATCAGACTGCTCCTCTAGAAGCAGTCTGATCTGGGTCCACACTGTTTGCCTATATGCAAAAAGTATATTTAAAAAGTTTGTAAGAAGATGCAGCAGACGACATAAACAGATGACATTTTCAGATGCAGATTTTCTTGGTGCTTCAAGGGTTAAGATAAATAGAGCACCATGATCCTTTTTTAACGCAACCATATAGAGCATTCATTCTACTGCATAAATCCTGTTCACATTTTCATCATTGTATCAAAACTGACAAAATACTATAAATCAGGTACAGGAAAAGAAAAAAAATGTAAAATATCATCATATAACATCAAGTACTGTATTTACCCTAAATATTGATTGATTGATTGTGTTGGGGTTTAACGACACGTCAACCCTTGAGGGTCATTTTGTGTCGTCTCCCAGAGAAAGGGAGAAAAGAGATAGAAGAGAGAGTAGAGGAGATGAAAGAGAGGGACAGGGAAGAAAGAGGAACAGGAATGAAAGTGAAGAAACAGAAGAAATAAAAACATTCCCCCTCTACCCTTACCCACTACAAGGATAGCAGGCCTTGCCCAACTGTAAGCCAATATCAGTTGGACGCCCCGGTGATGTAAGATACACAGCACCTTCGCACCACCCGACCACCCCCTTTTACCCTAAATATTGGGACACCTTAACTCTGTATCAAACTTGGCCTATTTTTTCAAATTAGTCCATCAGACTATCTGTTGATGTGTTTAAAAACTGATGGATGGTAGGCAAATAGTGTAGACCCAAATCAAATGCCACTTGAAGTGGCATTTGATCTGGGTCTACACTGTTTGTTCAGGCCTGTCTCTCCCAATACTTAGGTTTATTACATCCGTAATGTTTATTCCAACAGATCGAAGCTGAAACAGACACTATAAACCAAATGTTGACAGTCTAAATACAGATTTATCCTATACTAGAATATAATATACTTCAGAGATTATATACGCAAAACTACAATTTCCTAATGTCAAAAAACAGCTTTCACTGAATAAAATAAGTGTCCCACTGAGCAGCTACCAGCCAGAAGGAGACAAACTATGATTTATCTATATAATCATACTGTATTTGATGGTACATTATCCACTGACAATATTATTTCCTTCACACTGACAGAAAATGATAGCATTCCAAAACTCCAGATAAGGCACTTTTATCAAATGAAAAATACTGGGCCCGGTTGTTCAAAGCATCATTAGCTTAACAAGCTCCTTAAGGGTCATTTCATTAACTGTTTTAGCAGATTCAATATACAATATTCTGATATATTTTGCTGAAAAAATGCGAGTAGTTTTTGCAGTGCAAAAGCTACTCACATTTTTTTAGTAAAAAATTTCAGCATTCAGTCGATGTAAATTTTAACGAATCGTTAACTAACGACATTGTTAGCTTTGAACAATTGGGCCCAGATATTTTTTTTAGTTCTGCACGAAAACATGTGGGAACTGATTAGATGTGCATCAGTGAGACATTTCTAATGAGTACCACATCATGAAAATATACCTATATAATTTTGCCCCCCTTAAACCCCACTTTTATACAGTAAAACTGGGGTTTACAAGGGTATACATTATTTTTCTTATTTCTGCTCAAAAACATAGATTGTGGGTACTCATTACTAATGAGTACCAACAATCTATGTTTTGAGCAGAAATATAAAAAATATCTGATTTTTTATCTGAAAATTTAAGTTTTTTGTGGTGAAATTTTGAATATATTTGAATAGGTGTGTTTTCGTAATGAACACCATATGCTTTTATTAGATACAAGAAAATTATGTGGATAACACTTTTTATCAGGATTTATGACATTGTGGCACAAGAAAACCTGCCTGATGAGTAGTATTGGCACCCTATACTACTCTGATGCCTCATACATGTCCTGTTAAGATTTTTTTTTTTTCATTTTTCTTATTTCTCTATGAAACTGTATGCTGTGAAACTCATTAGGAAAGCTTCACTGAGGCGCATTTTATGAATATCCAGTGCCTGACAAGTAGAAATTTCATCCACTTGCTGCTAAATAGTATAAACCCTTAACCCTTAAAATGCCAAGAAAATATGCATCTGAAATGTCGTCTGTTTATGTCCTCTGCTGAATATTCTTGCAAACTTTTCAGAAGATTTCACATAAGCTTTAATTAGCTTGTTATCTGATCCTCTATGTCATTTTTGTATGTTTGTGTTGTACTCATTATATTTAATAAACTATTGTTTAAACCAACTTTTCAAACCTATTTATGCATATACAGGCAAACAGTGTGGACCCTGATCAGACTGCTCCTACAGGAGCAGTCTGATCTGGGTCCACACTGTTTGCAAAAATGACTTTTTTAAAATCACAAGCAGATGATAAAGCAGACGACAATTTTTGTGATTGGCAGTTTAAGGGTTAAAAAAGTTTTTGCCATCATTTTCTATATATTCTATAGAAATTTCTGGTTCATACTTACCAGCCCAAATTCATGCTTGTCCAGGGCAGCCAGCCAAAGGATTCAGGTTCTAATTACCCAAAACATGATGGTTTAATAAAGAAATAAGAAAAAAAAAAAAATTATCTAGGAACCCATCTCATCTGGAGTTATATGCAGCAGCAAACAGAATGGCTTTGATCTGCCTCCTACACTTAAAGTTCTGCATGGTTTAATTAAAGTTTTAACCTTAGCTCCAGGTAAGTGGATTATTGGGTAAATATTACTCTTGTTTTTTCCATGACAACATATAATCTTGGTAATCAGAAGCTCCTCAGTGGAGTGCTTCTAATAAGTACTCATGTACAACACACATTTTCATGGAGAAATAAGAAAAAAAACTATTTACCTGGGTACCCACCTCATCTGAACCTATGTACTGTTACTACCATATATGCATCAGCAAACAGAGCCACTCTGATCTGCCTTCTGCTGATTTTATAGATTCTGAAAAGTTTAATTATTGCACTGACAACAGCATGGAATGTAACCTGTTACTGCAAGAATGCACAGGTGGATATTTAACTTAAGGGGAATGGATACACTATCAGGGGAGTTAACTCTGTTTAAATTGTTTTGCTCTCCTTCTAAAGATCTCACTGTAAGTGGAGCAAAATCTTTCCTTTTAGAGAGGACCTCTTTTTAAAATGGGTTTGCTGTGTAGGAAATCAAATAGAACTCTGTTAAAAATGTTTAAATGCTAAGCCTTCCTTCATAAATAGGGGCTGCTCTAAGGGGAGCAAATTCTATCGGGGAGCACATCTTATCGGGGAGCAAATTCTATCCTTTTAGAGAGGACCCCCTTTTTTGAAGGGGTTTGCTGTGTAGGATGATGATGATGGTTTTGTGTTTTACATCTCTTTCAACATTATTTAGTCATATTGAGATGACAGAAGGATAATAATGAAAGGCTCTGTGCAATGAAGGGCTATAGTCATGAGCTGAATTCCACCTCTAGCCGGGCTCAAACCCAGGACCTCGTAATCTGAAACCACGAATGCTAACCACTCGGCCATCCTAACGATTCTGTACGAAGTCACAGAAGTTATCTCCCATGTTAAAAATTGGCAGGAAATCTGCCAGGTGTATCCAGTCTTTTCTCTGTTAATATGCAAGATAAATGTAAGGGCTGCTTAACCCTTGTCCTGTTGAACCTGGATATACCCTGCCTTTGCAAACAGTGTAGATCCAGATCAGTTGGCTTCTGAAGAAGCCAACTGATCTGGATCTGCACTGTTTGTCATTAAGTATTTTTATTTGTATGAACAACTTGGATCAAGTAATCTGACTGGCTGAAAATTAGGAATGGATATGGCATATTAATTTATTCAGCATGACAATGGTTAACTGGTTCATGTAATTATGTGTGTTCTAGATCTAGTAACAAAACCCTGGATTCAATTACTCCTGTCAATTATCTTTAAATCAATTACCAATCAATTATTGTTTATTTATACATGTATCCATTAGTTATAATACCAATGATGATGAGTCAACCACATAGATGATATGCAATACGTAAAAAAAATATCATATGCGCCAGCAATGAATGTCCGAACCAGAATGCACACCTGGGCTATCCTGCAGTCTGGTCTTTGCCCACTTACAGAATCCATAAGTTTGATCTGTAGAATAAATCAATGGAGGAATGAACAGAGCAGACCCTGATCAGCTGTGCTGATGTAAAGACTGATCAGAGCCTTCTCTGTTCCCATATAGCGACATTCGTAGAGACCTTTTCCCATGATAAGCATCATATGCTGTGGAAGAAACTCATTTACTCATCATAATAACAATAAATCCTGACCAATGTGCAAATCCATGAAGTCTGGTTGGGATCTTCTGTATTCAACAAAGTCACTGTACATGTATCAAGCAGATAAGAGCAAAGGCACTTATGTTCTACATACATGATTTTGCATGCTGATCGACCTTTTCACAGATACATCAAGGAAAACATCAGTTTTCTCACACACACACAATGAACCTCATTTTAATGTTTTATTTGCTATTAACTGCACTTTTATCATTATGGGATGATCACAAAAAGATGCAATTTATTATCATAATGATCACAATGGAACCCAACAAGCTAAGCAGTAACAGCTTGTTATACAATTAAAGTTCTAGAATGAGAAGAGTACACGTCTTAGTAATGACACACTATTAGACTGTATTTTCTCACTGTAACTCTATGGCAAAATTTGATGTTGCCATTCATATAACCATCAAGGAATAGGAAAAGAACCATCCAATGACCCTAGACTCTTCTTCCATTAAAGCTTGATTGGGAAAAAACAAAAGGGTTTTATTTCCAGAAACCCTACTGAACAGACTCTGATTTTACCTTTTGGCCCTACTCAAACTTTTCTGAGGCATCTTGAGAATTTGTATCAATTTTATGCATATTTCTATGCATTTTCCTATAGGTAAACCAGAGGACAAATGGTCCTGTAGCTCACTGAAACTATTTGATCTGAGCAAGTTTAGGGTAAGATTTTTAAAGACTAAAACATATGGGTATAGTAGCTGGCACAATTTGAAAAGCCTTTGGTCTCTGTATCCTATAGTAACTTGGTATGTTTGTTTGTGTTGAGGTTTTATGGCCCAGTCAACCCAATGGGGTCATGTCGAGCGCGGTCAGTTTACCTAACCTCACGTTTACTGGGCAGGCTTAGTCCTCTAAGCGGTTAACCAGTATTGTGCACATTCTTTCGCCAGAAACTGACAACTTGGTATGGAATTTAGCTTTAATTTAATTTGGTGAAACAGACATTTCACATAAAATATGGCTTTGATAATGCTATATACCAAATATCAAAGGCTGGGGACTACTAGATTCAGACAAGTAGATTTTTAAAAATTCTACCTGTAGGAGTCTATGTTAAAAAAAAATGGACCTTTCCATAAAAAAGGTAAGGTCAACCCATGGTTATCATTTTTTCAAACTTTATTGGGCCTATGTCCCCAATGCTGCATACCAAGCCCAAGGCCCACTGGCCCTTTGGTTCCAGAGAAGACGACTTTTAAAGGTTTTTACCATCAATGGGCAAGGTTGCCATCTTGGTCAACTCATGCAAATCAGATGCAATAATCAAACTTTCGCTCCCCCTATCCATTGAGACTTCATTTGAAATTTAGCTTTAACTGGCCCAGTGGTTTCTGAGAAGAAGTTTGAAGCATTTTCCCGATGTGAGTCTGTATAAAACAAGTGACCCCTGAGGCAGAGCCATTTTTGACCCCAGGGCCACAATTTGAACAATCTTGGGAGAGATCCACAAGATAAAGCTACACACCAAATAGACAAGATCAGTCTGATGATTTTTAAAGAGCTGCCTATAGGAGTCTATATAGAAAAATTTGACCGTTCCGTAAAAAAGGTCAAGGTCAACCAAAGATTATAATTTTTTCAAACTTTATTAGGCCCATATCTCTAATGCTGCATACCAAGCCCCAGGGCCATTGGACCTTTGGTTCCGGGAGAAGATTTTTTTAAAGAGTTTTTACCATACATGGGCGTGGCGACCATCTTGATCATGTGACCCAGATGTGTCGAACAAACTTTTGTTCCCCCTGCCCATGAAGGTTCCATAAGAAATTTGGCTTTGATTGGCTTAGTGGTTTCTGAGGAGAAAATACATGAAAGGTGTGGATGACGGACGGACAGACAGATGGATGACAGATGGTCGGACGGCAGAGCTACCTATACTATAAGGTCACCTATGAGCCTAAAGGCCCAGGTGAGCTAAAAAGTTGAAATAAAAAAAATTTCCTTACCTAACTGACCCTTATAAAGTTTCAGATGTTTCAGGAAATATGACTTTTATTTTTGTTTTTGCCTTATAATCTTTCATTTATAATGGCTTCAGATGTCAAGCTCTATCACAATTCTGAGGCAACTTTTATTTGCTGTACATTTTTTGACAGCCATGTAAACCATTGAATATAATTTTGGCACAGAACCATCCAAGGAATACTGGTAGTTGCCGCGGTAGTATTGAAGATGGTCTTTGGAAGGTTTTAGCACTATAAGTTTGCCACAGAGGGCAGCATCTGATCCTTGTTTACACTGTTTGTTAATCATACAGCAGTTCTCAGATGTGGCATCTCATCCTTGTTTAACCCTTGTACTGCTGAATAAATTAACATGCCATAGCCACTTCAAATTTTCAACCAATCAGATTACTTGATCTAGGTTGTTGATATAAATTCACACACTTAATGACAAACAGTGCAGATCCAGATCAGTTGGCTTCTACAGAAGCCAACTGATCTGGATCTACTCTGTTTGCAAAGGCAGGGTGTATCCAGGTTCAGCAGGACAAGGGGTAAACTGTTTGCCACTCATACAGCAGTTTTGTAGCAATTTGTTCAGCTTTAAGGAGAAGTACTGGTGAGGAGTTAAGGAGTTCTATAAGGTAAGACTTATTGACTGAAAATTTTAATGATTATCATCTGATTTTGATTTGCAGTTTTATGGCCCAGTCAACACTGTTACGGTATTGTTGACCGTTCAGTTAACCTACTCAACTTTGTGCACATACTTTTACCAGTAACTGATTGATTGTGTTGGGGTTTAACGACACGTCAACCCTTGTGGGTCATTTTGTGTCGTCTCCCAGAGAAAGGGAGAAAAGAGACAGAAGAGATAGCAGAAGAGATGAAAGAGAGGGACAGGGAAGAAAGAGGAACAGGAATGAAAGTGAAGAAACAGAAGAAATAGAAACATCACCTCCCTACCCTTACCTGCTACAAGGATAGCAGGCCCTGCCCAACTGTAAGCCAATACCAGCTGGACGCCCCAGTGACATAAGATACAGGACACCTTCGCACCACCTGACCACCCCCATACCAGTAATTGACATCTGCTCTTTTCGAATGGGTGAAAGGAAGAGAATGATTACAGAAATGATTTCATGATTCATGATCAATCTCCACAAAAGTTATGTGGCTGACCTGGGATTCCCTCTTGTGACCCCTGGATGCTCTAACAACTGCACTATGAATTCAGCCTGGCAAAAAATTGGATGACCACAACAATATTATTGATTCTCTTTATATCCCTAGTGCTGCAAATGTAGCTGTTATGAAGTTTGCAAATGACCAAAGATATCTAGAAATGTGAGTGTACATGTATCAGGAAAATATTTTTCTTATTTCCTCATGAATACATATGTTGTGAGTACTCATTAGAAGTGCCTCTGAAAGGGCAAGGTACTTCTAATGACTACCGATAACATGTTTTCATGGAGATATAAGAAAAATATCAACACTTTTTGGCAAAATAAAGCTCCTTTATCTGGAGCTATTGTTTACAGTAAATTAATTAGTGCCTGAAATGATGTCCCATAATTACATTCCCTTTGTTACATAATACAAAATGTCTAACCTTAGCTACTCGCCTAATCAATCTTCTATCTATCCAGCTAATGCAATCAAATATCTATAAAGACTCGATCTCTCTATAGATTAGATCTGAATCTACAAAAACAGAATTGGTTCTCCGTAAGAAAACAACATGCTACTGGGAAAAGATCGTAGGGACAACATTCCTTTAAATTTACATGTACTTCTATCAAAATGTAGACAAAATTATGTGACAAAGACGAATTTCATTTTGCTTTACTCCTAGATATCAAGACCTGAATGCAATCAGACTCCAGATTTTAACTAGACAGGCACAGCCATCACAAATCCCCACACTTCTGCGAGAGTTGAGATACCCCAAGGCAAACATTTCAATGAACTGATTGATTGTGTTGGGGTTTAACGACACGTCAACCCTTGTCAGTTACTTTGTGTCTTTTCCCAGAAAAAAGGAAAAAAGAGATAGAGGAGATAGTAGAGGAGATGAAAGAGAGAGAAAGGGGAGAAAGAGGAAAATGAATAAAAGTAAAGAAACAGAAGAAATAAAAGACACAAGAGGGCCATAATGGCCCTGTAACACTCACCTGAGTATCATAGCATTTAAAGAACCTGACCCATAAATGATCAAGGCAAACATTCTGACCAAGATTCATGATGATTACATGTACATAAAAAATAGATTTTCAAAATGGCTGCTAGGGCGACCATCTGGGACTTCTGATAAAATGATTTCAGCTGTTTTTTGATCTACAAGTCCCCCCAATACTTCCTATCAAATTTCGATTCAGTTGGCCCTCTATTCAGGAGAAGAAGTTCAAAATAGCTTTTCAAGATGGCAACTGTGGCAACCATCTTGTATTTCCAATCAGAACGATTTTTGCTATTTTTTATCTACAAATCACCTCGATGATTCTTACCAAGTTTCAAGTCAATTGGCCTTTCGGTTCAGGAGAAGATGTGATTGATTGATTGTGTTGGGGTTTAACGACACGTCAACCCTTGTGGGTCATTTTGTGTCGTCTCCCAGAGAAAGGGAGAAGAGTGATAGAAGAGATAGTCGAAGAGATGAAAGAGAGGAACAGGGAAGAAAGAGGAACAGGAATGAAAGTGAAGAAACAGAAGAAATAAAAACATTCCCCCTCTACCCTAACCTGCTACAAGGATAGCAGGCCTTGCCCAACTGTAAGCCAATATCAGTTGGACGCCCCGGTGACATAAGTTACACGACACCTTCGCACCACCCGACCACCCCCAGGAGAAGATGTGAAAAACAGCTTTTCAAGATGGCAACCATGGTGGCCATCTTGGATTTCCGATAGGAAAAATTTTAGCTATTTTTAATCTACAAATCATCCCAAAGCTTCCTAGCCAGGCTGGAGACAATTGGCCTTTTGGTTTAGGAAAAGAAGTGAAAAACAGGTGTTCAAGAATGGCGGTCATCTTGGATTTCCAATCAGAAAAATTTTACATTTTTTTTTTATCTACAAACTACCCTGATGCTTCTAACCAAGTTTCGAGTCAATTGGCCTTTCAGTTCAGGAGAAGTGAAAAATAGTTTCTCAAGTTGGCGGCCATGACGGCCATCTTGGATTTCTGACTGGAACGATTTGAGCTATTTTTGATCTACAAGTCATCCTGATGCTTCCTACAAAGTTTCAAGTCAATTAGCCATTCTGTTCATGGCAGCCATTTGGCTTTCCGATCAGAAAATTTTTTAGCTCTTTTTTATCTATAAGTCTCCCTGATGCTTCCTGCCAAGTTTTGAGTCAATTGGCCTTTTGGATCAGGAGAAGAAGCAAAAAACAGATTTTCAAGATGGCTGCTATGGCAGCCATCTTTGATTTCCGATCAGAATGATTTTAGCTATGTTTGATCTACAAGTCACCCTACCAAGTTTCAAGTCAACTGGCCTTTTGGTTCAAGAGAAGAAGCGAAAAACAGATTTTCATCTTGGATTTCCGATCAGAACGATTTTATCTATTTTTGATCTACAAGCCACCTCGACACTTCCTACAAAGTTCCGAGTCCACTGGCCCAGGAGTGTAGCAGGAGTAGGCTGTTAAAGCAATTAAAGATGCCGCATGTTGCACAACGGACGACGGACATTGACCGATCACAATAGCTTACCATGAGCACTTTATGCTCAGGTGAGCTAATAAAAACATTCCCCCCCCCCCCCCCACACCCACCCCTCTACCCTTACCTACTGCAACGATGGCAGTCCTTACCCAACTGTAAGCCAATCTTAGTTGAATGCCCCGGTGACAAAAGATACACGACACCTTTGCCCCACCCAACCACCCCCACATTTCAATGAAAATATGTTCTAACCTTTATTCTTGTTTATTTCATATACATGTACTATATTACCATGTTCTGAAAAAGCTATGTAACCTTGTTTATAAAAAGTTGGAATCCGACCCCTGAGCCCCAAGCCCCTGTCCTACCAACCAACTTTTTAGTGAATACATCTACACCTCTGATTTGCTAAATTACAATGTTCTGAGAAAGAATCTCATGATGAAATGTTGTTTAAATAGTGAATACTTGCTCCACCTTCATGCCACAATTTGATATGCTACATGACCATATTAACCCTTGTCCTGCTGAACCCGGATATATCCGATCTTTACAAACAGTGTAGATTCAGATCAGTTGGTTTCTGAAGAAGCCGACTGATCTGAATCTGCACTGTTTGTCATCAAGCATATGAATTTGTATCAACAATCTGGATCAAGTAAACTGATTGGCAGAAAATTAGAAGTGGGTGTGGCATCTTAATTTATTCAGCAGGACAAGGGTCAATTAAGAAAAAGTGTTATTTCTAACCATTCCAGGACCAAACTTTTCTACTCTTCAAGGTTTTTGATTCAATATGTTAGATGGCTATTTTCTGATGAAGTGTGAAGTTGATCTTCATCCTCTGACACAGCAGCCCCTGTGACCCAAGAACAACAACTTTACTTGTTCTGCTCTTCATACCCTTTAATTTGATATGCTACATGACCATGTTTTGTAAAAGTTTAATTTTGACCCCCAGCCCTGACCCCTTGTCCTAGCCCTATATAATCCACCCAAAGGCAAAACTTTGAGTCAATACTTGTCCTACTCTCTGATTTGTGATATACTGTATGACAACGTGTAATTTGGTGCCCAGGGGATGGACCCAACTTTAAATATACATCATAATATTATGTCCATGTACACTTTTATATGTTTTCTAAACATATGTCCCAATTTTCAAGTTTGTAGCAGGAGAAAGTAGTGACAATTACAAATGGACAAAGTCTGACATACAGATGGGCAGCATCACATGATCCCAACTTTTTTCCAAAATGTACAAGGACAAATACTGGTAAGACAAATACAAAATTACTTGGACCAGCTGACAACTGCAATCCATGAAAACGGAGCAGTAAATTCTCTAAAGGATTTCTTCTTCAGCAAATCAATGCAATAGTCTAAAAATGCAAAGTTTAAATAGATGCTGAGGTAAGTATGAAATAATATCACACTCTACTTGTTTCTCAGACTTGGCACCAAGTGATTACATTACCTCTTGTTTCCAAACTTAACCTTTGTCATGCTGAATAAACTTAGATGCCATGCCCACTTTTAATTTTCAGATTACTTATCAAGGATTTTGATACAAATTTACATACTGAATGACAAACAGTGCAGATTCAGATCAGGTGGCTTCAGAAGCCAACTGATCTGGATCTACAAACAGTACATATTGAATGACATATAGAGCAGCTTAAGATCAGTTGGCTTCAGAAGCCAACTGATCTGGATCTAGGCAGGGTATATCCGGGTTCGGTAGGACAAGGGTAACAAATAAAGATATCCCTGGATGCCATTTCCTTTCTGCTGAAGAAGTCAAGGCAGAAGCTCTGACATCGATGGCACTGGAACATCATTGGGCCAAATATTTCATGCTAGAGCATAATTACTTTGAATAAAAGCACCGCAATATCAATGCATATAGCAAGTTTGGTTAAAAGGCCTTGTTATTTACTCAAGTTATTGTCCGGAAATGAAAATATGGGCGTGTCTCGGGCAGATAACTCCGTAAAAATTTGACAAAATTTGCCCATTAGCAATTCCAAACCAGATCTCCTTAATGTCAATGCATATAGCAAGTTTGGTTAAAATCCTTTATTTACTCAAGTTATCGCCCAGAAATGAAAATATGGGCGTGTCTTGGGCAGATAACTCCATAAAAATTTGACGAAATTTGCCGATTAGCAATTCCAAACCAGATCTCCTTAATGTCAATGCATATAGCAAGTTTGGTTAAAATCCCTTGTTATTTACTCAAGTTATTGTCCGGAAACGAAAATATGGGCGTGTCTCGGGCAGGTAACTCCATAACAATTTGATGAAATTTGCCCATTAGCAATCCCAAACCAGATATCCACAATATCAATGCACATATCAAGTTTGGTGAAAATCCATTCATGTTATACTCATCATCTGGAAACGAAAAACAAATGGACGGACGGGTGGACAGACACACGGATGTCCACCGTGAAACCATAATATCCCGCCACTATTGTGTGGCAGGGTATAAAAAGTAGAGGTCAATCTCAAACAGAAGGTAGGGTTACTCTTTGATTTGCCCCTTTCTCCTTACTATTCTTAATCTAAAATTTATACAGATCTATTCAACTTCTTAGTGATGTGTCTTAACGCTTAGCACTCTGGGTAAAATTTTCAGCAGACGACATTTTGAAATATTTTTCTTATTTTTCCCAGAAAACAGGATTTGACATTTCATGCAAATTGTCTCCTAAGGAGACAATTTGCATGAAATGTCAAACCCTGTTTTCTGGGAAAAATAAGAAAAATATCATCAATTTGCCATCCACTGAAAATGCCGACAGAGTGGTAAAGGTTAAAACAACTGCGAGAATGGCAAACAGTGCACAGCCTGATCAAACTGCTTCTTTAGAGACAATTTTATCTAAGGATAAAATGATATTAGATTTGGCTTTTTTTTCTCAGTGAGAAAATTCCTACTGTTTTTTTTTTATTTTTCGGTGAGAAAATTCCTACAACTTGTGTTTTCACAAAGAAATATGATAAAGTATAAGAATTTTACCTCTAAAATAATGGATCAAGTCAGAATTTTTAACTACTCTATCCGAATCAGAGGTGAGAAAATGATAGTATTACTTTATTGAATGAATTTAGTCCATTCAGTAATCTGATACTATTAGTGTAAATTTCACCTTGTTTCACTTCACTTGTGTCATGAAAAATTAGGACAATTTACACTGGTATTAATATTTTACCCTCTAAGACAACAGATGGTCAAGCTAGAATTTCATCATTTAAAAAAAAAAAAAAATACTTAACCTTTACCGCTCATTGGGCTGATCCAGCAGATGACAAACATTATTTTAACTGATGACATTTTTTTCTTATTTTTCTCAGAAATCAGGGTTTAACACTTTATGCAAATTGTCTCCTTAGAAACATAAGAAAACTTTTTCAAAATGCTGAAAATTTTCACAGCATGCTAAGCATTAAACTCAAATGTTTCCTTGTCAAAGTCACACCCCACTCTATGTAACCCTGGATACGAACCGATATATAATTTCACTACCATACCGACCCTTCTTTGCACGATAGCTAACTTCTGATTGTCATTTAGACATACCGCAATATAAATTTATGGAATGACTGTTGCAATCCTTAAGTTCCTAGGATGCCCAATTGCACCCTTTTTTGGGGGTCTGTATCTGTTTGCCTGAACAGTCTGACTTGTCACGGGTTCGACATTTTATGCCTGTTCTATGGCTTGGGTGCGTAGACCACATATTTCTTGGTGTCAACAAAAAGGCCTTGTCACTTTGCACAGTTGCAAGTTTCAAAAATTCTTTTTCTCTGAATTAGGGTCCTAAACATGCTCAAACAAAGCAAACAAAATTTCATTTTATCTTCTGACATTGCGAACTTTAAATAAAAGTCTGCCATAATTTTGTCCCATTTTGATTTCCCGCCAGGTTCGACAAAAACACCCAAACTACACTAAAACAACCCAAAGAACCCCACCCCTACAAAAAAAAAAGTCACATGCAGGTCCAGCAGAAGACAAAATGACCTTATGTGTTTTGGTTTTTTTTATGACTGCAAAGATCCTGCTCAAACTGCACGGATGCACATGAACAATGCTGATCTGGATCTTTGGTGGTTATATGTTTTCTTGGTTATATGTTTTCTTGGAAGCCGTACCTTATTTCATGTAAGTCTTTTTTCTACTGTAAAGACCCAAAGACCTTGATCAGACTGCACAGATGGACATGCATGCACATGCTGATCTTGAACTTTGCTGGTCAGATGTTTCTTGGGCATCACTTTATGTTTCATTTAACCCTTACCACGCTCAATAAATTAAGATGCCACACCCACTTCAAATTTTCAGCCAATCACATTAATTGATTCAGGTTGTGGATACAAATTCACATATTTAATGACAAACAGTGCAGATCCAGATCAGTTGGCTTCTTCAGAAGCCAACTGATCTGGATCTTCGCTGTTTGCAAAGGCAGGGTATATCTGGGTTTAGCAGGACAAGGGTTAAGTTTCTTTTTTTTTTGCAAAAGTCCTGACCGGCCCATATTTCACTTATGTTTATCTGTTGCAAAGACCCAGATCAAACTGTGGGTGCTCATTATACTGAGCTATCAAACACCTTTGGTACCCCATTCGACTTGAGATGTTTCCTGTGATTTTCGAAACTTGACATCGGCATGAACTTGAAATCATATAGTAAAGATGATTTAAAATGCACACAATGAAAGCTGAATCAAAGTAAAATTTTAACAAAAATAACCGTTTCATGAGATTTATCATTGCTTCAAGGCACGTACATTCTTTCATACATGGCTTTGGTCACATATGATCTTTAGACATCCTCTAAAAAAAAATCACATTTTTTTTTTTCAGTATACATGTAGTTCTATTTAAAAATAACACATGTATTACCCTTTGCAGCCAGTCTAGTTATATATGTCTCTATTTTCAACAAATATCTGGAAGGCTAAACTGTCAGATAGACTTTCCTTCAAAAAGAAATAAAACATACAAAATAATGAGGACTCAGAGTTCTTGCTAAGATTTTTGAAAACAGGAGCCCTAAAGCCATTTTTAGCAAAAAGTAAAAGTCCCACAATGCAGTTTTGCAAAATTTATCTGAATAAGAGGAGCTCCAATCACCAAAATAGGAGTTCAGGATTCTATATTTAGAGTTGATGGGAAACCTGTGACGAAATGAACTTTTCTTTAAACATAAGACAGGTGAAAAGTCTAAGGAAATTGATACACCTGTTGATTTTGCCACTATTTTCAAAGGGAGACAACTTTTGTAGACAGAAGTTAAGGTCACTGCTACTGGTACCTCGCTACTGTAAATGTCCTAAAGTTTTGAACACCTAAGTGTCTGACAAAATAGCATATATGCAAACAGTGCAGATCAAGATCAGTCTGATCAGGGTCTACACTGTTTGCCATTTCACTAAGCCTTTTAACCCTTATCATGCTGAATAAATTTAGGTGCCATGCCCACTTCCAATTTTCAGCCAATCAGATTATTTGATCCAGGCTATTGATATAAATTCACATACTGAATGACAAACAGTGCAGATCCAGATCAGTTGGCTTCTTCAGAAGCCAACTGATCTGGATCTACACTGTTTGCTAAGGCAGGGTATATCCAGGTTCAGCAGGACAAGGGTTAATTAAGAGACAGCTGCATTAAAAGCAAAATTTAAGCCAAAACGGAATAAAATGTTCAAAATTTTAGAACATTTACTGCACTCTATGCTAAAGGGAAGAGGGAGCAAATTCTATCCTTCAAATGTAGCCTAAAGTAAGAAGGAGGTAAATATTTTTGTGTAACAGTAATTTCTCTTGAAGATGTATTTATTTCCTTTAAAGCAGATCTCACCAGCTGATATTTCAACCAAATCATTCCTTATGAGAAACTGGAAACACTGTTAATTAGGGAAAAATAAGAAAAGTATTTGCAGTATGCTGTCCGCTAATTTTTGCCTACAGGACAGTTAAGGGAAATGGATGCATTTTCAGTGCGAGGCAATTCTGTCAGAACTGTTTATGTCCTTTTCTGCTGGCACTCTATAAAGACAAATTTGCTCCCAGGGAAATCTTTTCCTTATAGAGAAGACCCCTTTTCAGAACGAGACTGGAGTGCAGAAAAGTAAACAGGAAGTCACAGAAGTTGTCTACCTTTTGAAATATGACAGGAAAGTCTTCAGGGGTGATTATTTTTCAAAACCCCACACCATAAATACCCTAAAATGTACCTTCATAGCTTCAGATAAGGCAACACTTGTGGAAATAATTTATGATCATTTTTTAATATTTTTTCTGCACCAAATTATATCCTGTGTGCACTCACTTATTTAAGAATCATATCAGTGAAGCAATGCCAATGAGTACCCATAAGGTAAGTTTTGGTGCAAAAATCAATAACAAGTATAAAGGTGTCAATATGACACTTATACCCCCTCTCTCCCCCCCCCCCCCCCCCCCACCTTCTCCCTACTCACCCAGCAGGAAACAAGCATTTTGCAAAATATGAAGTTGAAAAGGGGCCATAACTTCCATAATAACTGGCAGAATTTGCCCACAATCGAACTTGACCTATATTTTATGATTATATACCTGTGTATAAAATATGAATCCAATATACTAATCTTTTCAAAAGATATCGAGCTGAAACCATTTTTCATACATATGAACCATGAACCAGACAAAGTTGAAAAAGAGCCATAACTTTCATAATAATTGGTGTATTTTACCCTAAATTAAACTTGACCTATATTTCATGATTATATACCTGTGTATAAAATATGATATCTTTCCAAAAGACATTGAACGGAAACCATTTTTCGTATGCACAGACGGGTCATACAGACAGCGGTGATATTATATGCCTCCTCACCCCCCCTCCCCCACACCCACAATGAAAATGGTGGGGGCATAAAAATTATCTTCTGCATACTCCCCTTATCTTCAACTATAAACTCCATATCATAATTAACCCATTGTATACTGAATAGACTCTCCCACACTATATATTGGAAGAGTCCAATTTCAATTTTAGGTATGTCCGGCTATGAGATTTACATATACCTAGCGAAAAACGGCTAAAGTATTTGCAAACAGTGGAGACCCTGATCAGACGCCGCATTTTGCGGCATCTGATCTGGGTCTGCACTGTTTGCAAATTAACCTTTTACGGGTCTCCCGACTACAATGGGTTAAACTTCAAGTTCATTTCATCAACTACAGTATGAATTCATAGCTCCAGATAAGGACAGTTCTTTTTCAACAAAAAAGTATTTATGTTTTTTTCTTATTTCTTGACAAAAGCATACATTGTGGGTACTCATTATAAGTGCCTCACCAACATGCTTTTAATGAGTACCCACAATGAGGCACTTCTAATGAGTACCCACAATGTATATTTTTGAGAAGACATAAGCAAAATATTTATACAGATATTTCTCATTTTGAGCTATGCATAATCTGTCTAAAAGGGTTAGCTGAATGGCAAACAATGTACATGCAGACCCTGATTAGACTATTAGCTCAAATATCAAACTGCTCCTTCGCTAATTCTTGTCTCACACTGTTTGAGCATGTCAAGAGTCTGAACATCTAGGGTAAATAGAAATAAGTTACCTGTTTAGAGATTTTTACCTTAATTAAAACACTTGAAAATAATTTAGCCATGAGGAAAATATTAGAAAATAAGATATAATAACTATGATGATAAATTTGATCTATGTAATGTTACAAGGAAGAATGTATTGTAAGCTTAACCTTTACCACTCTCTGAGCTAATTCAGCAGATAACAAATTGATATTTTTCTTATTTTCCCCAGAAAACAGGATTTGATGTTTTATGCAAATTGTCTTCATTGGAGAAAAATTGCATAAAATGTAAAAACCTGTTTTCTGGGAAAAATAAGAAAAATATTCCAATGTGGTCAGCTGAAAATTTTACCCAGAATGCTAAGAGTTAAAAACAAGTTCTTACTTCCTGTTGCTATAACCACCACTAAAACTGTTTATTTATACACAGCTCCAGATTAAAGGATGTTTTATCTTGTAAATTTCTCCAAGAAATTATACACTGTGAGAGTCATAGCTCCAGATAAAGTGCTCTTTTAAAAAATATTTACTGATAGTTTTTTCTATTTCTTCACAAAATGTTAGAACATGTGGTGCTCATTAGATTAAGTGCCTCACCAAGGCATTTCAAATGATTACTACAACATATTTTCATGGAGAAATAAGAAAGAAAAAAAAAAAACATATCTGATACCTTATATAGAGCTATGACTGATGTACTTATTAGAATTGTCTCACTAAGGCTGTTTTAATGAGGTTCCATAACATATGTCTTCATAGAGAAATAAGAAAATTATCAATACATTTTGAACAAAAAAGTGTATCTTATCTAGAGCTATGACTATTTCAAGGATGAATCATATGAACAGAGCAACATCTGGGCCATGTTGTTCAAAGCATCGTTACCTTAATGAGCTCTTTTAGTGGTCAAAATGTTAACTGCTCTAGTAAGTGCAATATCTAATTCACAGGTATTTTTGCAGAAAAAATGTGAGTAGCTTTTGCAAATGCAAAAGCTACTCACATTTTTTTCAGCAAAAATATTAGCATAATTATATGCCATAATAATGATCGATGTTTTAACGATACATTAACTAACAAAATCGTTAGTTTTGAACAACTGGGCCCTGGACTTTTTTGTCACAACAGCAGCAGACTACATTCTGATTCTTTTTTATTTGTTTTGCTGCTATTTCACACTGCGGTCTATTAAGCATAATTCGCATTAAATATCAAGACTTATTTTCTCTGAAAATAAAAAACAAAACAACGACAGCAAAAAATATACTGTATATATATATTATTATATAGCTATAAATATTAAATGATTAGAAATGAACAATAAAATCAGAGGAACAATGATGCCAATATTGTATGCTTTCTTTAGATCAGTAATACATGTTTCATCATCATTATCATCATCATCATCATCATCGGATTTTGTGCAGGGGCAACATTCACATCAGTGGACACCAGATTTCCAGGTATGTCTATCATGAGGGTTGATAGTAGAGAGCTTCCACTCTCTGCAATCCCTCTCTGTCAGCTCTTTCCATGTCATCTTGGGCCTCCCAGGCCCACGCTTTCCATCAACCTGTATGTATAAGGCTGTCTTGACTGCACCATTGGAGCATTCCACATGTCCATACCAGCGGTGCCTTCTCTCCTTGAGAATGAGGTCCAGATCCTCAATGCTAAGCCGCGCAAATAGCTCATTGGGCCTGATGGTGAAAATGTCTTGTGGCTTGACATTGCAGATCTGTCTGATCATAATGCCCTACCATTCCGCTGCAGACTTTGGAGGTCTGGCTTTGTCAATGGCCAAGGCAAGTCTTACTGGCATGGAGCACTGCGCTCTGCACACAAGAGCTGTACATGCTTCCAACTGTCTTGAAAGGGAGGTGGCGGGAAAAGAGAACTGGTAGCAGCTTCTTGAACTTCTTCCAATGTTGTGGTTGAAAGTTCACAGCCATTGTTCTGGGTCTTCTCTGACAGCGCTATGTTCATCAGAGGCGAAGCAGGACTGACATGTCATCAAACTCTGGTCTGCTGGAAGGGGAAATGCCCACTTTTTATTCTTACAAAATGTATCGTTAGTGTCAGTTGTAAAACCGGTAATACCTTTTCTTTCTTCGACGGACAGAAAAGGCCTTGTTCAGTTTTGCATGGTGATGCATACTGGTACGTTTTTTGGTTTGTTTGTTTACCTTGCTATACGTACTTTTTTTACCTTGCTGCTCTTACATTCATGCAAATCCCCAAGCTGCACTGTAGTTCTTTGACCATAATGACTATATGTATGCATGTGCTTGTGTGCACATGTAAATGAATGATGTCTATATATGTGTGCATGTGTTTGAGTGCACATAAAAATGTATATATGTATGTATCTATGTTTAATATTTTCATTCGTTCTTTACCACTTGTATACATGTACTCAGTTCAAGTATTTACTACATTATGTGCTTGTAAAATGCTCTCCCATGAGGAGGAAATAAAAGAATCAATCAATCAATCAATCAATCATTGTTTCCCATGATTATGACCAGATTACTTGAAGTGCAAAACACAGAAAGTCTCCTGATGTAACTTTTTCTCATTTCATGTTCTCATTACTAAGATGAGGTAACATCATCTGCTAGGCCATTACAATGGTATCTCATTTACAAAAAAGCTAAATAAATTGTCAGTTTTTGTACTTTAAGACTGCTTTATATGTCAAATGAAAGGTAACAGAATTCCCATTAACAAGGACACTAAAATATGTTTATATCCCATTAAAGTGGTTAAATCCAATGCCAAAAAGGTTAAAAAATGCTAACCTGTTACACTGAAAAATAGGCCAGTTCTGCCTATGAAAATCATTCCAAAACTTTTTTTCTCATTTCCTATCAACCAAACTTCCTAGACATTTGTCATATCGTCTTTTAGTATCAGAAAAAAAAAAAAAAAAAAAATTACACAGATTGTTTGCTTGGTTACTGATTGTTTGTTTGGTTACTTTGGTTGTTTGGTTTCTGTGTACATCATTTTTAGCCTAACTGGACACTCAACCCTTCTTTTGCTGAACACGACATGCCCTGTCTTAGCAAACAGTCTAGATCCAGATCAGTTGGCTTCTGAAGAAGCCAACTGATCTGGATCTGCACTGCTTGTCATTAAATATGTGAATTTCTATCAGAAACTCAGATCAAGTAATCTGATTGGCTGGAAATTAGAAGTGGGCTTGGCATCTTAATTTATTCAGCATGATAAGGGTTAACTGTGCAGCTGACCACATGCATCAGCACCAGCAATAATAGATCAGCCTGCATAGTCTTATAAGAACCAGCATTTTTGTGTAGATAAGACAGGTATCCAGATATTTATTAAACATACTCTCACATTGTTGAATGTTAAATATGAAAAAATCAAATTAATCACTATAATAAACAAAGACGAGCACTGGTCATTGTTAGTAATGACAGAGGAACGAACACTGTTTGCAAATGTCCCAAATTTAAGGGCTGTCCAACATTTTTTGTACAAAAAAGGTAAGAGGTCCGTACTTTTTCAACACTTCCTGTACATTAAACAAACGATGGTGACCCTGATCAGACTCCGTGTTCTGCTTATGATCTCTGCATCAATGGAGGAACGACCCGGAGTAAAAAAAAAGGTAAGAGAAAAGTCCAGGGAGTGCCACAATCACAAACCGCAGCCTTAAAAACCTTTCTGTAATGATGACTGGGACTGGTCCAGGATGGCGTTATGCCTTCTATTCAAGATTTGTTCAATTACCTTCAGAACGACAGTAGTTACAGTTATCCCTCAGTAGTTGGATGGGTCAGTATCATCTCCTGTTTTGAAGATTGGTTTAACAATCCCCTCTTTCAGAGCTGATGGAACATTGTTTGCATTCAAGGAGGTGGTTGATCATATCTGTCAGATACCTGATCACAGGAGTTCCCCCATGGGTGAGATGTTCAGATGTAATATCCAGGCAATCTGCTGCCTTGTTTGGTTTCAACTTTTTGAGTGCTACCTGAGCCTCCTCCTCAGAGGCTGGGACTATCCCTCGTTCCGAATCGTTACAGATGTTCAGAATATGGTTGATGTCATCCAAGTAGAGCTCCTTCAATTCATTGTCAAAATTCTTGTTTTTAAGTGGAGTTGCAAGGTGGGCAAAATGAGTAGCCCAGCCATCACCGATGTCATATGAGGACTCAAAAATATTCCCATCTACGGTCAAAAACTGCAGAGAGGTGTCGCTGGTCTTCCGCTGGTCTCACACAAGTCTGTCAATACCATCTAAATTTGTGTTGAGGTTTTACGGCCCAGTCAACCCAATGGGGTCATGTCGAGCGCGGTCAGTTTACCTAACCGCACGTTTACCGGGCAGGCTTAGTCCTCTAAGCGGTTAACCAGTACTGTGCACATTCTTTCGCCAGAAACTGACAACTGCCCTTCTTGAATCAGCGGAAGGGAGAGAATGAACGTAGAATATATTTCATGATCAATCTCCACGAAAGAACGTTGCCGACCTCGGCGGGGGTTGAACCCGCGACCTCCTGGTCTCCAGTCGGACGGCGCATCCAACTGAGCCACCGAGGCCGGCGGTATATACCATCTAAAGACTCTCACATTGTTGAATGTTAAATTTATGAAAAAGATCAACATTTTGTATTGAAAGGATGGGTTTCACGCTAACTGGTGGACAAAAAATCTAGGGGTAAAACCTCCAGGGGCGAAACATCCTTAAATCACAAAGCAAAATGTCTAGGAATAAAATTGTTAGGGCAAAACATCCCAGAACCATAAACAGGATTATTATATACAGGAAAATATTGGATTTCAATGCTTTTTTTTTTTGATAAGTGTATGGTGCAACTTCATCTGCCAGATATCAACAACAGTGAGAATATGTTGGTCCACTGGTCTGTGATGTGATTATTAAGAAACCTGTGATGTGATAAGTTAGAAACACTTGTCCTTTCTTTTTTCTTTCTTCTATTATTGATATGTCTCATTATGAAAACACGCCTATTCAATTGTATTGAAAATTTCACCACCACAAACTGAAAGTTTTCAGATAAAAATTCTGATATTTTTCATATTTCTGCTCAAAACATATAGACCAATTTAAACACTAGGTCACACAATCAAATCATTCGGAACCTCTCGCTCTTTATTGGAGAGCCTTGTTCTGTTTATGATTGGCAGAAT
This sequence comes from Anodontia alba, assembly GCA_964016985.1. Lineage (NCBI taxonomy): Eukaryota > Metazoa > Mollusca > Bivalvia > Lucinida > Lucinidae > Anodontia > Anodontia alba. Next base: position 137,690,809 of record OZ024823.1, read on the forward strand.
ATTGTTGTTTTCATTTATCATACCTTGAAATGGCCAATGTTCTTTTTTTTTTCAGAAAAATAAAGCAGCTCTCTTTCATCAAAAGTTTATTTTCAAAAGAGGTTCTCGATTGACCATTTAAATGTCAAAACCACAAACTTTAACTTGTTTTATCTATCAACTAGCTTAAACTAGGCATTAAAATGGTTACCATAAAGCCAATATTATGGTTGCAAGCGTGCCTGCTAATATTTGAAAATATCATTGAAATAGTTGTATTTATTTGAGGAAAAGCAGTCAAATTACTTCTTAAAGCTATATTTTAAAACAATAGATAAAATTTACAATTGAATAATAACTAAAAGGAATTTATTATCCAAGTTAAAGTTGGCTTGAATCAATAGGTATGGAACCGGAAATGTTTTTGCCATCCACAAGTTTTGATCATATGGCATAACATTGTAATCACGTGGTCAGTAGCCCGGATGAAAACAATAACATTAAAAGGTCTATATTTGGGTACTCGTTATATTCACCTCACTGAGGCGGTTCTAACAAGTACCCTCAATCTACGTTTTTAAGCAGAAAAATAATGCATACCCCTGTAAACCCCACAAGCCTCAGATTCTATGATGGTTCCAGCGTAAAGGCTTACTTGAAATTGAATTTTGGGTAATGTTGGTTGGTACTTGATGCTCTCTCTTTGGTCAGGCCCACCGGAGTCTTACTGTTGGTTTTCTTTTGCTCTAGCATTTCAGTTGTTTCGTGCTGTCGAGTCCTCATCGTTGTTTCATCTCTGTAATTTGTTGATTTTTTGTGTTCTCGGAGATGTAGCACTGATGAGTTAGGAAGCCTTCATGTGGCCTGAACAAATTATGTGTCTAAACCGCGGCAGAAGTAACGGCGAGGATTGTGGCCACGTAAAATCGATTTAAGCCCCCCAGTGAAATACTTTTCATTGACCGTTCCAAGGCGGTTCTTCTGTCATGGTTTATTTTTGTAATAGTTCGTCTTTTAATGTGTGTGTCGCTTAGATCTTTTTGTTTTGGATAGCCATTTGGCCACTTTGTGGGAAAGTAACTGTCTGTTTGGCTTTCTCCTAGTAATGTTTCCATTAAGAGTCCAGTTATTTTGTGTTTGTGTTTTTTTCCCTTTGATGTCTCTGATGGGAGGTGTGGGATAATTGTATCAATTCCTGATCATTGCCTTCCTTTCTATTTTACCATATAAAAGTGAGGTTAATGGTGTCAAAACTGTATAGGTGTGTTTTTCGTGATGTTAACCTCCTAGGAGGACTCAGACAGTGTACATAGTACACTCTAAATATCCGTATTGCTAAAAAAAAAAAAAAAAAAAAAAAACAACAGAAAAAATAAGCTAAAAAAAACAACAAAAAACACACACACACACACACAGTGGCATTTCAGATGGCTATAAAGTGAATGGGTGGGGAATGGGGCAGATGATAACTGCTGAAATACCGTACCGGTAAATAACATATTAGTATATTCTCTGTTCTTGTATTAAGGAGTGGGGTTATATATCGTCTTTGACAACTAATCTTGCGTTTTTAAACACCATTACCTTTACTCGCTATGGAAAATCTATGAAAAGAATACTCACAAAACAAAAATGAAAATCAGTCTCCCAGTTTGACAGCGCTGACCTTTGACCTTCCTCATTGTAAACAAAAGAAAGAAAATGGTTCTATCTTGACAGACTTTATTTGAAAATATATGAAATTAGAACTGTATTGAAAATATTTGTTTTTGCTAATGAATAATAATTCGATTGTAACAGTCGTCTGCACAATTTGTTATTAAACTTTGAGATTATTTACCATAAACTCAATAAATACATAGAATAATCACCAACAGTGCACCTGTCCCGTATCACTCCGCTAATCTCCGGTCAATTGTGTGCGCGTGCGTGTGTTCATGCGTGTGTGCGCGTGTTATTTGCCTGCAGCGGGTTGCGAGGGTCGGGGAAGGCGTGCGTTGGGAAAAGAAGCACCTCATCTTTCATCAGTTTATATAAAGCTCTTGTAAAATGTCAAAAAGAAAAAAATGAAATACTTTGAAACTGAAGGAATGGTAATAAGACATTTCGCCCCAAGACGCTTTCCCGCCCTCCACCCCCTCACCCTTGTATGTGTGTAGGTCTATGAAATAATATTATAAAACTGGTTTTGCACATTTGTTTCACGTTGAAAGAATACAGTACAATTTAAGTAAAATAAAAGTCAAAAAGGATTCTTCGAATGTGTGTGTCGCTTAATTACATCTTGTTTTGGATAGCCAACCATTTGTGTCAGGTATGAAACCCACAGACCGGAACCCCGTGACCGAGACCCGGCACCGTGACCAAAATTTCCATCCTGGATTTCAAGACTAATGTGTTTTTAACTTTGTTCATTTTGGGTTTTTATTATGAGGTATTAAATATATAATATCCAACAAAAAGGAAATTTAGATCAGACTTGTAGTTATTTTTTAAATTCAGATTTATCGTTTCAAGGGGTATGAAACCCACAGACCATCCATTCTCCGGTGTTTTGAAGTTTTTTCTGTAGTCTTCAATAAACATTCAATTTCTTTGTTGCACATGTCTTTCAAATACAAAAATAAATTATATATGGCTAGCTGAAGCTATGACAGAAACGTTAAAGTGATGAATTTTACGATTTTCATATAGTTATTCTGTTTCCAAAAATAGAACGGGAATAGCTAAACAGCGAAAGGAAGGTTCCTTTCGCGAAAGGAAGGTTCCTTTCGCGAAAGGAAGGTTTTCTACGAAAGGACGGTATCAATGGGACCCAGGGAGGTATTTTATGTATCTAGTGATACTTTGAAACTGAAGGAATGGGGTTCTTTTTCAAAAAGGTAGATACATGGGGATTAAAGGGAGGGTGTCTTTCAAGGAACAAACTATCATTAAAAAGATTCCTTTTTGCGAAAGGGATGTTTTATACGAAAGGAAGATAATTATGAGACCTTTAGTGGTACATTGATGTATTATAGGGATACTTATGAAACATTTAGTGGATATGGGATATTTTTTCCAAAAATCAGGTGTACTGGTATAAAAAGAACAGTGCGTTTCAACGAACAAAGGCTCCTTTCGCGAAAGGAAGTTTCAGTTTACTGACTGTCTATATTGTTAATAGTTGTTAACAGTTGTAACTGTGATTTGATTTCTTTCCTTTGTGATATTGTGAGTGGGATTTAGGATCTGATTGTATCAGTTCTGGATCGTTTTATTTTTCAATTTTCCTACAGAAAGATTTTATAAATGAGACCCTGGAAGGTCATTCAGGTCCCTTACGAAAGGAAGATTTTTCTACCGTAAGAGCATTTTTATAACTTTATGTAAAAAGGGATAAATTCTTTGCTAAGGAGGTTATTTTCTTTGAAACGGATGCTGTTTCTCTGACCTGTCATGTTAGCCTGTGGATAATATATTATCCCGTTTCCAGCTGGCACCGCACAGTTATATAATTGTGACTCGTGGCGTATGACTAGGTCTTGTTGCTGAAACTGATGTAGCGTTATTGTCATACCAGCAACAAGTTTGCCTTTTATTTATGGGGTATGTTGATACATGTGCATTAAGTTTCATCGCATTATTTAACGCTTTAAAACTTAAACACGGACCTCGAAAGAAAGCTGAGACATTATTTTTGCATTAACATGTATCAACAGGCTACAAACATATTTCTAAGGCACAGCAAAACAATCTTTAATTAGTATGTACATGTAGTCTGCAACACTATTAATAATTACAATTTCAAGTTGTTCATGATTGTTCGTTCGGGGCTAGAAGCCACAGCCTGGTCACTTCAGGTAGCCAGTTGTATCCCGAAACTCTATTTCTTCTGATTTTGTTTTCTTATATGGTGTATATTGTACTATGTTCTGTGCGAGTAGCCACAGCCTGGTCACTTGAGGTGGTCAGTTTTATACCGAATCTGTACATGTTATTCCTAAAATGTGTATTTAACTGTACATGTTACTTCTTTCGGGGCTAGAAGCCACAGCCTGGTCACTTCAGGTGGCCAGTTGTATCCTGAAACTTTATTTCTTCTGATTTTGTTTTCTTATATGGTGTATATTGTACTATGTTCGGTGCTAGTAGCCACAGCCTGGTCACTTGAGGTGGCCAGTTGTATACCGAATCTGTACATGTTATTCCTAAAATGTATATTTAACTGTACATGTTACTTCTTTCGGGGCTAGAAGCCACAGCCTGGTCACTTCAGGTGGCCAGTTGTATCCCGAATCTGTACATGTTATTCCTAAAATGTATATTTAACTGTACATGTTACTTCTTTCGGGGCTAGAAGCCACAGCCTGGTCACTTCAGGTGGCCAGTTGTATCCCGAATTCTATATCTTAATACATTGTCAACAAACTTAAACCCAGATTGTTCTGCTCTGCGTTAGAAACATGACCTATAAATTATTTTATTCTCAATTCATATATAAGTACAATACTTGGAAGAGCATGTGATGGAATACGGTGTAAGATACCTAACAACAATTGTGTAATGTCATAGTTATGAGGCTTATGGCATATGTGAACGTATAAGGCGCAGACACGACTGCACATCCGCGCAGTCCCGCCAGGGCCTTCACTGTTCATAAACATGTAGTTTAGAACTAGTGAATGGTTCAGACTGAAAATCAAACATCTAGTCCCACTTCATTGCCGAGTATGCGTATTTGAAGAGTGTTTATACGGAGGACAAACAATGCCAAAATCTCTTGTGACGGCTCAAGTATGCTATAATACAATACAATAGATACTAAAAAACACATTGCCACATTTACTAGTCCTGCATTTTTACTGTAATTGAATGTTCTGTTCATAGTCAAACTTTAAGGCTTTATCAATGTCCGCTTAGCGGAAGGGGTCGACTTTTCTGCCCGTTTCCTTTTGCCCTGATGTAGTTTTTTTCCCCGGCAGACGGAGTGTAAAGATAGGATCTCGTTCCGTCTGTTGCTATAATCATGTTAGGGTTGGATCTCCCTTTGTCAGAGAGGAATTTTTTCCTCCTTCTTCCTCTTTGATCCTCGGATATGTTCGACCAGTGGTCGATGTCTATCAAATGGTGCCTGAATGCATTGGAGAGTTTGAAATTCCCTTTGTCTCTAATTGCGCGACCGCTTTCAATTTGTTCCCCGTTCAGAATGTCAAAAAACATTTTGATAAATTTTGGCATGTATCTCGCTTTCCACGAAATTGCTGACTTCAAGATATGGTTGGCACTTTCAGAGTTATTGTTTGTCCAATTTACTGGAACCTTTCCGCGCTGTGTGGGTTTAATAACATGTGCCTCTAATAACGGCAATAATTTGTTGTCAAAATACGTTCTGAAACGCTTTTCACTGGTTGTGCTGTCCTTTTCATCAATCAACATTCGCATCCTTGCTAACCATTGCGAAGAGCTCCATCGACATGGCGTGAGACGTGTATACGTGGCCAGCATTATAGAGCGCAGTTCCTTCCCGACGTTCACTGGTTTGACGCCAGAGAAATTCAACAAAATTCGCAGTAAACAAGGATCTAAGAAAGAAACTTGGCTCTAGTTTCATTGACGTGGGGAAAAAGATCAAATACCCCCGCCACTACGACGGCGATCTAGTTCACCCTGGGTTCAAGCAAGATGGAATTTATCTACTCAAATGCATAATTGAGAGGTATTTGTACAGCTACCTGACAGGTTAGGAGTTGTCTTAACCACACAAAGGCCCTTTTTAGGGCTACAATGTCATTCTGAGAGAAAACCTTTATGTCAAACATTAAATTGTTCTCGGCCCTAAACAACCCCATGTGTCCAAATTTCGCACTTAAAATCTAACACTGGTACTACAATATATACGAAAATAAAACCTTCCTTTCGTAGATAAAACCATCCTTTCGTAGACAAAAATCTTCTTTTTGTAGACAAAAAAACATTTCGTAATTTGTTCATTTCGTAACAAATATATGCAAGTGCAAAGCTATATACGAAAATAAAACCTTCCTTTCGTAGACAAAATCTTCCTTTCTGAGACAATACCTTCTTTTCATAGACCAAATCTTCCTTTCGTAGACCAAACCTTCCTTTCCGCGAAATAAAAGTTTCATTCGGTCCCCATATACCATAACATATACCCCGAATTTGACAAAATATCCGATTTTATTTATATCATTGAATATAGTACCCTTTTATATGAAAACTCACTATCTGGGCCCCACAAATATCTTCATTTCGTAGAAAAACCTTCCTTTCGCGAAAGGAACGGTCCTTTCGCGAAATGAAGGTTCCTTTCGCTGTTTAGCCATACCGAAATAGAACAGGTAGAAAATTTGATAATAATCCCAATGTCCCTAATCTACAGAAATGTACCGAATGGTAAACACCCATACAGTCAGTGAATACAATGCATAATAGGCTAATTGTGTTATATACAGAAATATTAATTATGTTAGAAAATACGAACTAGGTTGAATTAAATAATAATAATAATAATAATTATTATTATTATTATTATTATCAGCATCATCTATAATTTGGCATGTAATAAGAATAATGAAATAGAAATGCCTGCGCATGTGTGGGGTTTGGCTGAAAACAAAGATACAGATGAACATGCACATTCGCGCACTGTGATATGGACCTTTGTTGTTCGCTAAAATAAAAAGGTTTAGCTAAGAAATAGACAATCTTGTGCATCTGTAGTTTGGGCTGATAACACAGTGCGCGAATGCTGATCTGCATCTTTGTTATCAGTCCAACTCCACAGATACGCAGGCTTGTCTATTTCAAAGCTAAACCTATTCACTCAGCAAATAACATAGGTCCATCTCACAGTGCACAAATGCGCTTTCTGATCCATATCTTTGTTATAAGCCCAAACCACAGATGCGCAAGATTGTCTATTTCTTAGTTAAATCTTTTCATTTTAGCAAACAACAAAGGTCCATATCATAGTGCGCGAATGTGCATGTTCATCTGTATCTTTGTTATCAGCCAAACCCCACACATGTGCAGGATTTTCTGTTTCATTATTCTTATTACATGCAAAACGTAACATTATAGATGATGCTGATAATAATAATAATAATAATAATTATTATTATTATTATTATTATGATTATTATTTAATTCAATCTTGTTCGTATTTTCAAACATAATATTTCTGTATATAACACCATTGGCCAATTATGCATTTATATTCACTGGCTCTATGGGTGTTTACCATCTGGTACATTTCTGTAGATTAGGGGCATTGTGGTTATTATCAAATTTTTATACATGTTCTATTTTTAGAAACATAATAAATATATGAAAATCGTAAAATTCAACACTTTAACGTTTCTGTTAGAGCTTCAGCTAGCCATATATAATTTATTTTTGTATTTGAAAGACCTGTGCAACAAAGAAATTGAATGTTTATTGAAGATTATAGAAAAAAAAAAAAAAAACTTAAAAAAAAAAAAAAAAAAAAAACGGAGAAAGGATGGTCTGTGGGTTTCATACCTCTTGAAACGATAAATCTGAATTTAGAAAATAACTACAAGTCTGATCTAAATTTCCTTTTTGTTGGATAATGTATATTTAAAATACCTCATAATATAAACCCAGAATGAACAAAGTTAAAAACATATTAGTCTTGCAATCCAGGATGGAAATTTTGGTCACGGTGCCGGGTCTCGGTCACGGGGTTCCGGTCTGTGGGTTTCATACCCGACCAGCCATTTGGCCACTTTGTGAGAAAGTAACTGTCTGTTTGGCTTTCTGCTAGTGATGTTTCCATTAGGGTCCAGTTATTTCATGTTTGTGTTTCTTTCCCTTTGATGTCTATGATGGGAGGTGTGGGATAATTGTATCGATTCCTGATCATTGCCTTCCTTTCTTTTTTGCCTTTGGAAACAAAGAACACACAAACTCATGAAAATCGGAGACTCGGTTTGACTGAGTCTCTTCATATGCAATACTGTAGTTTGCGAGGTTGCATACGCCACCCCCACACCCCCGCCCCCACCAGCACAGGCTTAAGCGGTATCCGATTTTCAAAATAACCAGGATGGGCTCAATGATCCCAAAGGATGTAAAGAAATAAAATAAGACTCTTCCTTCACATATTCAGTGGCATCCGATCTGGTTCTACACTGATTGCAGCGTAGGCGAGTTTTCCGATCCATTCCTTGTGAAAAATGGTGTTAAGCAAGGCTGTGTACTAGCTTCAACACTGTTCAGCATGATAGTTACTGCCATGCTCACGGATGCTTTCCAAGATGATGACAATGATATACCTATTAGGTATCGCTTTGATGGGAAGCTTTTCAACCTAAGAAGGTTGCAAGCTAAATCCAAGGTGCAGACAGAGGTGCTAGACGAGTTCCTCTTTGCTGATGACATGGCTAAGGATTCTCCAACAGAAGAGAAGATGCAAAACGCGTGGATCAAGTATTTGATTCATGTGACAGCTATGATCTCACAATCAGCATCAAGAAGACTGAGGTGGTATATCAGCCAGCACCTGGAAAGCCTTACAAGGAGCCTACCATCACAGTAAAAGATCAACGATTGCAAGTGGTAGACAAGTTCACCTACCTTGGAAGCACACTGTCTAGAGTTGTGCACACTGATGACGACGTCAATGCCAGGATTGTCAAAGCTAGTGCAGCATTTGGCCGACTATGTGAATGTATATGGGATCGAAGTGGAATCAGACTTGACATAAAGCTGAAAGTCTACAAATCTGTGGTGCTGACAACACTATTATACGCATTGAAACTTGGGGTCTGGGAAGGGCTGCGGTTTGTGACTGTGGCACTCCCTGGACTTTTCTCTTACCTTTTTTGGACAGTTTACCAACGACATGTCAAAATACTAAACCACTTGCATATAAGCTTTCTTAGAAAACTTCTAAAGATCAAGTGCCAAGATAGGATTCCAGACACAGAAGTCCCGAAAAGAGCAGGGATGCAGAGTGTACATACCCTTCTGAAATTGGCACAATTAAGATGGACAGGCCATGTTACCAGAATGCCTGATGAACGTTTGCCAAAGAAAATCCTCTATGGAAAACTACAAGTTGGAAAACGCTCCCATGGTGGTCAGAAGAAGCGATACAAGGACACTCTCAAAGCCTCCCTTAAAGACTCCAACATACAGGTATAAACAGAGTCGTGGGAACAGATTGCACATAATCGAGCAAAGTGGCGAGGACTCATAAGAAAGGGTGCTGATGAGTACGAAAAGAACCAGTGAAGCCGAGCAAAAAAGTGTTCAGTGGAAAGCCAGAGCTAAGACATCACCAACAGAAAAGGTAAGAGAAAAGTCCAGGGAGTGCCACAATCACAAACCGCAGCCCTTTCCAGACCCCAAGAGGAAGAGGAAACCAACAAATCTAAACAAGCACAAACCGAACAAACGTACGAAAAGCACAAAGATTAGCTCTCTCTTCCCCACGCGAGGTAATCGCAATACTAAAAGGACTAAAAAACACAAGAACAAAATGACACACGGACAGACATACAACAAATCGCCTCGTAGAATAAACCACAAAGCAACAAGGAGTAAGACTAACTCTGGGACCACCGCCTTAGAACGGTCGGTAGAGCAAACCACCGAGGGGTTTAAAGCACTTTTACAGCTAGCTAACTTCACCCTGGGTCCCGATGCTACTCTTTATACATAAATACATAAAAATTCAGTTCGCATAAAGGCTCCCAACTCAGTCAATGCATCAAAGCGGAAACATAAAAATCAAATTAATCACTATAATAAACAAAGACGAGTACTCATGGCTAATTCTACTGTATGCCAGAGTAAATGAAAACCAATAGTTGAACCACGGCGGGCCAAGCCAAAGACATATCGAACTTACTTTCTCAGACCTCTCTTGTTCTATCTGCAGTAGACAGTTTAGATCTGATTGGCCTCATCAGCCGTCTTAGGACACACAACCAATAACACCCACGCATTTGATTAGCATTGGTCATTGTTAGTAATGACAGAGGAACGAACACTGTTTGCAAATGTCCCAAATTTAAGGGCTGTCCAACATTTTTTGTACAAAAAAGGTAAGAGGTCCGTACTTTTTCAACACTTCCTGTACATTAAACAAACGATGGTGACCCTGATCAGACTCCGTGTTCTGCTTATGATCTCTGCATCAATGGAGGAACGACCCGGAGTAAAAAAAAAAAGGTAAGAGAAAAGTCCAGGGAGTGCCACAATCACAAACCGCAGCCTTAAAAACCTTTCTGTAATGATGACTGGGACTGGTCCAGGATGGCGTTATATAACGTAGCGAAGTTAGTTCAGTGTTTTCTCTTCTCAAATACGCGTTGTGTTTTCTCTACTTTACTTGCAAAGTCCCAGTTTAGAATTTTAAATAAATTCAACAAGTAATTTCAATAGTATATTTTAATTTTTACAACCCGGTTCTCAAAACTAATCAAACTAAAACTAAACCCAAAACTAAACCAAAAACTTACTAACTCTCTCACACACATCCTCTCTTTATATACACAAAGAGTCATGTGATAGCAACTCACGCCAGCGCCCTCTGATCACATGATCCCCATCCAATCAGAGTCCTCCAATAACACTACAGCGCCACCTAATGCGTGAGTTACTAAAAATAACTACCAATGAGAACAGACCGGAATGACTCATCATCATGTGAACAACGCAATTTCCCAGGCACCAAATATTTGGAAGCTTGCCAAAACCCATTAATCTTTGTCAAGATAACCCCTATCTATTCATATCGCTTGTGCAATAATCCTATATAAAGTAACATCTGTCAACAAGATGCCAAAATGACTAACGGTTTACGTCAATCATTTTCAGATAATTAATAGCTTATGCCAATCATTATTGCACAACCTACACCTGAATAAATACAAACTACAACTAAAAAAAATAAACATGTCTTTATACAAATATCAAAGATAACAGATAACATTAATCTTAAATGCCAAGCTCCGCACCTGACACCTGGTATTGCGTAATCGTGAGAAAATAGCAGATAAGGAAACCCACTATTTTACATCCGCCCTGTCCTCAAAGAATTTTACTTAATTTTATTTAAGCAAAATTCACTAAAATTATACTCTCATTCTCCACACTCCCAATAATACTCTACATGTTACAGCACACATATATAATATCATGAACACATTTTCTTAACTATGCACATACACACTTTTCAGTTATCCCCTGAAGAGCATGTACGTGAAACAGAACACACAAGAGTATCAACAATTCTAATCCGAATGATAAAATAATTTACTCACTTTATTTCTCATTAACACTCTTGTGTGTACTACGCAAAATAAACATCAAACATAACATCATCTACAAATTATATAACACATGCAATATATATACAACACAGTAATAATGTCTTGTCCCTTTTTCCTTTCTCCTGCTTAATGTTTATATTTTTTTTCCAGTCAATCTGAATGGGTTCTTCTTCTGTTCCATCTCCATTATAAAATACATCGTCATCTCCAATACTGCAAGTCGGTATATCCTCCAAACGAAAATATCTTCTCTGCTCAACCGTGCTCACAGCAGGAAGTTCATTGCATCTGATCGCTACTTCTGACGACATCTTCTTTTCTCCCGACATTTTCAGATCTCTGGACATTTCTTGGTATTGTCCCATACTAATACTCAAATCCTTCTCTTGGATGGTATCTATCAACTTATCGATCTTCTTTTCCAATGTGCCAACCAGTTTGATTGATTTTTGAATATCCAAAATGCAAAACTTTGCTTCAGGTCCATATTTCTCCAACAGCTGTCTGATGGTTACAACTTGAAGACCTTCCATGTTTTTAATTTTTCGTTTAAATTCTTATGTACTTCAAAATAGGGCTAACTGTTTATGCAAAACTGAACGTGGTTTTATATATATATATAGGGAACATGCCCGTCAAACTAAAAATTTACTAGGTGTTGGCATGTTGTAATAACATTTTATATGTTTAGATAATGTTTATCAGGGTTGATTTACTATGACATTTTATCATCACTCCATAAAATAACTGGCACATGGGATCCATCTGTCAACAACTTTTGGATTTGAACTTCTGTCTGTCATTGAATATGATGATATCTGAAATTTTAACAGTTAGTCCTACATTTATAGGTCTAATAAGCACTCGGGTAGAAAATGTACCTTACTGCGTTATATTTTCCAATACAAATCAAGCAATATTACATCAAAAGTCTATATTTACATCTTCACCAACGCTCAACCTTTAGGGTTAAACGCTGGACTTTTACATAAAGTCATTATTTACAAAAATCAAATATGTCTTCACCACAGCGCTGCCTTGAGGGCAACACCATGGACTTAATATTTTACGCGTACTATTTTTTCACTATCTATTTTAAACATCTGGCGCCACAGGGACCACTCATTTCTTTGTACCCCTCATCAATGAAGCAATCAATACCCTTGCTTCCTTCTGGTCTGGTGTGGAAGATATCTGCCTCCCAGATTTGTGACTAACAATCTCGTCCAGTTCAGACGACACCGACCTATTCTCTTCAATGGTCGAGGACCCAGCCATACCATTCTTATCGCTACAACAACCAGCTAACCTCTTATTAAAACTATAACTCATTTTCTTATGAAAATATCTCTTGTACATGAAAATAACCACTGCTAATGCAACACAGGTACTGAAAATTATTATCACATATGTCCAAACAGACATTGACTTGCTTTGCACATCAACCTTTCTATAATTATGAACGTAATCTATAAAAGACGACATAGAAACCTGTTTTAAATTCTTAAGATCATCCGTAATTTCTACTGAAGTTACATTAGGAAATACAGAACTAAAGTTTCTCCATAAAGAAAACTGAGTAATATTCCTAAGTTTCAACAGAGAACCCAAAGTATCTGAAATATGACCCTTAACCTCCTTTTCACAATATGGCGGCAGACGTAAATAATCATTCGCTGCACCACACGTCATATTTAATTTAACTATTCCCAAGGGTGGATAGACAGTAATATCACGCTGCGTTTCAGACTGGTCTTGGCATACTATGGTAAATTTCATAGTTTCATACGTTGCTACAACCCATACACCTGAATGAATATACTCTGCAACAGGTAACTGTGAATCAAAATACACTGTACTTTTACAGTATTTTCTTACATTTTCTCCATTTTTCAAAAATAATGCAATAATGCAAGATTTACTTAAATTGATCTGATAAATTGGACGTTTTGGATTACAAAACGGCATATATCGATTATTACACGCATCAAAGTCATTTGAGGACAATAATGCATGTTTAGTCCGCTCTTTGTTAATCATCAATGCCTCTACAGACAAATCATATTTAGCTGTTAGACCTAAATTTTTATCTTTCGAAGTTGACGTACCATGCTTAGACAATGGTAAGTTGTGTATTTTATAAATCTCATAACTTTCTTTATCATCTAACAAAGGTATGGAAAGAACAATTAAAATTTTATGACCATCAAGATATGCATTACAAGTTATAGTATTATAAAAATACCAAATATTATTCACTGGGTCAGCAGGAAGTTTCATAGATGCAGGTAACTTATTTCTAATATCTAAAAGTAATTCTCTCAAATTCTTTGGTGAAATTGTGCTTGGTGACAAATGATTTAAAGATAACATGTTTAATTCTGTTCTAAGATTTTCTAAGTAAACAATAGCATTTTGAGTAGACTGTCTTATTTCTTCTAAAATAAGTTTAAACTGGAAATAAGTGTTTACGAATTGCTCAAGTCTAGAAAAACGTGTATAAAAAGCACTTTCTAATTCTTTAATTTTATCATCTAATGCTTGTACACATTGCACTAAATCCATGATAGCACGGCGATTCTCAGCTATTTCAACTCTTGATAAATTCAGAATCGTCATACTTTGTTCAAGGTTATGTATTATACTTTCTTGATTTAAAGCAAGATCCTCAACTGATCTTCTGATATTCTCTAAATCTACATCAGAAACTGTCCCAAATAACAGACTCATAGCTTGCCCAATGACTGGTAACAATGATCGTTTTGATCTTCTTTGATCAGATTTCAAAGATTGATAATCAATAAAATTATCTTTAACTGTCTGATAAGTATCATTTAACATACCTATTTCATCATGTAAACTTTCAAATGTGAAAACATACCCTGTAAAATTATTACGTCTATACCAGTCCGTCAACGTTTTCATTATTTCATGTGTCATGTCCAAGTCCTTATTTATTTTATCAATAAAGACCTCGTAAGGTCGCAAATCATGTATAAAAGTCACTAACCAACGAGCATGATTCAAAGATACTTCATTGGTTTTATGAAAAACTACATTTTCATGTACAACTAAACCTGAGGTATAGCTAATTAATGCACACACGATCAAGAATGTGTAACCCATGTTGTAACTTTGCATCTGTTACAACCTGAAAACACACACAAAGTAAAAATATATAAATATAATACCATAGGAAATATCACCTATTTAAACAATTTGCCAGAATATAATTAAATAACCAACCACCTATGCAAATTGTTCATATTCTGAAGCCTTAATACTTAAAACATATTTGTTATTGCTTGAAGCAATTGTTTAACTTTTTTATTCGAACTATTGGTGTTCATCAACTTCTTTTTCTTTTTCTTTGATTTGTTCGACCATTCTGGAGATGCTTTATCAAAAGTGTCTAATATTTTAATTTCATTCACAGATATAGCATTATCAACATCTTCATCAAAATAAGTCTCAGTCTGTGAACAAGCATCCTTCTTTTGTTTACTAACCACATCGAGTCCTGGTAGACATTCGTCTGGCTTCACCAGGGAATCCTCAAAAGGAATCTCGCAGCTTGCGAACTCTTTTGTTTCAAATTGATTAGAATCTATGACGTTAACCTCAAAGGTGTTATCATTAACGTCAAGATCTACCTCACCTGTCAAATCCTCTTGACATTTATCTGCATCATCTGGTTTCCTTGATAGCAGATCAGCACAAGTTTTAGTTGTACCAGCTATGTACTCAATGGTACAATTATAACCAGCCATACTCAGAGCCCATAGTTGTATCTTTTTATTCTGCATGGGTGACTCGAGCAGATACTTTAAAGGTTTATGATCTGTCTTGATCACAAATTGTGCTCCATGTAAATAGTGATCTAGTTTCTGTAAAGCAAAATGGATAGCATAAGCTTCCTTTTCAACAGTTGACCATTTACACTGCGTTCTACTCAATTTATGAGACAGATAGTAGATGGGCTTTTCATTATTAACATTTGGTAGAGTATCATCTACTTCCTCACAAGACTGTGTAAGGCAGGCACCAATACATGTTCCACTAGCATCTGTATAGAGCGTATATGGCTTATTAGGATCAGGATAAGCCAACAATGGAACAACCGAAAGACTATCTTTTAAATATTGGAAAGCCTTATCATGCTTTTCTGACCATTTATAATGTGCATGTTTCTTTGTCAAAGCTATGATAGGTTCTGCAATTTCCGAAAAGTTTGGAATAAATCTACGATAGTATGAACTCATACCAATGAATGACCTAACCTCTCTAACACAAGTGAGAACAGGTAGAGATCTTATAGCTTCCACTTTCTTGGGATCAGGCTTAATACCTTCACGACCAATAATAAAACCAAGGTAATTTGTCTCAAACTCCAAGAAATTACATTTCTTCAACTTGAGCCTCAAATCATGCTTCCGCAATCTATCAAAGATCACGTCCAAATGTTTCAAATGATCTTCCAACGTCGGACTAAAAACCAAGATATCATCAAGGTAAGCAATAGCAAAATCAACAAGGCCTTGCAAAACCACCGACATCAACTCCTGGAACACCGCCGGAGCATTCGAAAGACCGAAAGGCATGACATTGAATTCAAACAAACCTCTATGACAAGCGAAAGCTGTCTTTTCCTTGTCCGCCTCATCCATCAAAACTTGCCAATACCCACTTTTCAAGTCAAGTGAAGTAAAATACTTTGCCTTTCCTAACAATGCCAATATATCATCGATCACTGGGAGAGGATACGAATTTTTCTTAGTAAGTAGTTGCGGTCATGGTACCAAAGCCGTAATCCAAAATCATAAATCCATAAACGAATGACAAATCAGAATGTTCAGACCAACAGACATGGACCCCAGAACAAAGGGTGTAATCAGGCGTCCGCGGATAGTAAGCATTACTTGGTAAGCAAGCTTCGCCCACCATGCCCATGGGCCTGAACGAAGGAAATATCGGTAGAAGCGTATGTCCGGGATTTGGGAAGTCTACTTATGGCGCGTCACTGGCAAAAACATCAGAAACAATTCTGGAAACTGCCACATTGTAGGGATTGACTAGATCATGATGTCTCCCATAGAACTTCTTAAGTGTTGCTACCAGTTTGGTTTTTTGATACCCCTGGCTCAACAACTTTTGAGTGAGCACTTTCCCACGCTCCATGAAGTCCTGATAATTTGAACAAGTTCTGGCATAACGGATTAACTGTGAAACGTAAACGCCGTATGCTGGTGCAGAAGGGATATTACTGCTCAGGAAAGGAAAGTTAACGATGGGAAAATTGAAGACATCCCGTTTGTCGTAAAGCCTAGTAGTAAGCTTTCCATTGTCGATGTAGAGATAACAATCCAAGTATGAGGAGGAGGCTGAAGTCTCCGTTGTTTCCTTTATTTCAAGTTCACGTGGGTAGATGAATTCTAAATACTCTGCAAATTTTGTGTTTTTCAGAGACAATACATCATCTATAACCTGGTTCAGTTTTCTAAAATCAACACAAAATCGCTTAGAGCCGTCCTTCTTATCAACAATTACAACTGGAAAACTCCAAGGTGATCGAGATCTCCTAATAATATTCGACTCTAACATTTCATCTATAGTTTCATCAATTACACGCCTATTGTTGAGAGGCGTCCTATAAGGCCTCAATTTTATTGGATTAGCATTTCCAGTTTCAATTTTCATTTTCACAGTGTCAGTGTGACCAAGTTCAGTATCCTTACTCGCAAACAAATCTGAATTTCTAACAATAAGGGGTTCAATCTTATCCCTAAATTCTTCGGATACATGTAGATCCTTCAAATCAACCTTTGAATCAAATTTTTTACCCTTCATTACTGAACTAACCTCAGCCATATTTTGATTAACTAAAGATTCAACCTTTGCCAAAACACCATGTCTAAAGATCTTTATAAATTTGTTCGTATTGTTGGTCACCAAAATAGGAATACTTCTGTCTTTCCTTAATCTACTAACAGAGTCTACAACCTGTAAACCTGATTCTCTATGAACGAAGCCTTTACATACAGCAGAAACCTGATAATCTGTTTGTACTGGAATATCCGGATTTTGCCTAATCTTTCCATAACATATGGTTGCCGAATGAGGTTTCAACAAAGTGGTACACTTTATTCTAGCTACCGAAGAAACATGGATATCTTCCTCTAGATTCACATAAGTCTTGTTCGCAATTCTGAATCATCCGAGATCATAATAAATTCTGACTCCATGCTGACGTAGCCAGTCCGTACCCAATATTAGATTACGATTCATGTCACGCACGACATAAAATAAATGCTGCATTTCGGTACCACCAATAGTAAAAGTAAGGTTTATGCAACCATCAATTTTTAAAGCATCACCACTTACTGAACTTAAATAAATTTTCTTATGCTGCAATTTAGGTTTTACTTTTAATGAGTCATAAACTCGACGATGCATCAAAGATACTTCTGCACCTGTATCAACAAGAGATCTAAATTTATTTTTACCAATTGTAATAATACAAGAATTTGGACTACCTGCTAAATTAATTTTATAAGTTGGAATATCTTCTGTCATGTTTTCATTCTCACTCTTTGCATCGGCTTCAACATGCAAAGAGCTACCTAGTTTTCCTGCTCTGTTCGTCTTTGTCCATGACCTATGTTAGGTCTTTCAGTCTGTCTGTCATTTTGTCTACAAAATTTTAATATATGTCCTTCTTTACCGCATCCCCAACATCTTCCTTTAAATCTTTTAATATTAGATGCCCCTGTTTTGTCATCAACTGAATTTACATTTTTACAATTCTTTTTTGTATGCCCTGTTTTATGACATTTAAAACATTTTACCGGACGATAATGATCTACCTCCATAGGTTCTTCCCTTCTTTCAGATTTATAAGGTGGGTGAAATGAACTGGAGAGATTTACACGAGCCCTTAGATTTTGTTCTTTAGTTGCAATAGAGATTGCCCCTTGCAAAGTATCTGGGTTATCACGTAATATTTTCATTTTCAACTGATCATTATTTACCAGTCCATCTACAAACGTATCAATTAACTGTCTTTCTACAGCATTACCCCCTTGTCCAGCAAAAGCTTCTTCCGCTAAGGACAAAATTCTTTCTGCATATATCTGAATATTTTCCCCTACTTTCTGTCTTACTGATCTTAACAAACTCAGTGCATACTGAGAATCAGTTACATCTGAAAACCTCTTTGCCAATTCTCCCCTTAAATTATTCCACGTATTTTGTGGAAATGCATCCATATACCTCTGAATGTAACCACTAACTGCCCCTTTACTTGCTTGAAAAGCAACCAGTTTCTTTCTTGCCTCAGGTAAATTTGTTAACTAAAATACTTTTCTATCTGTTTTATCCAATCCCTAAAGTTCTTGGGATTACCATCGAAAACCTGAACAATTTGCGAAATACCCTGTGCATTTAATGCAGACGAAACTTTTGCCATTTGCACCGCCAATTGTTGAAAAACTTGACCAATACCAGCACCATCATTATCAATATCCATGATGACTCTTTTTGTTTGTAAGGTTAGCCGATTGCTATAACTCAAAGAAAAAAGTAGCACGTCCTACCTTATCGATGAGTTTCTGATCAATGTCGCCGCTGTTGTCCACTTCAACACAAGTTCTTTATCCTGGTCTTGTAGGCACCAAAATGACGTCTATAACGTAGCGAAGTTAGTTCAGTGTTTTCTCTTCTCAAATACGCGTTGTGTTTTCTCTACTTTACTTGCAAAGTCCCAATTTAGAATTTTAAATAAATTCAACAAGTAATTTCAATAGTATATTTTAATTTTTACAACCCGGTTCTCAAAACTAATCAAACTAAAACTAAACCCAAAACTAAACCAAAAACTTACTAACTCTCTCACACACATCCTCTCTTTATATACACAAAGAGTCATGTGATAGCAACTCACGCCAGCGCCCTCTGATCACATGATCCCCATCCAATCAGAGTCCTCCAATAACACTACAGCGCCACCTAATGCGTGAGTTACTAAAAATAACTACCAATGAGAACAGACCGGAATGACTCATCATCATGTGAACAACGCAATTTCCCAGGCACCAAATATTTGGAAGCTTGCCAAAACCCATTAATCTTTGTCAAGATAACCCCTATCTATTCATATCGCTTGTGCAATAATCCTACATAAAGTAACATCTGTCAACAAGATGCCAAAATGACTAACGGTTTACGTCAATCATTTTCAGATAATTAATAGCTTATGCCAATCATTATTGCACAACCTACACCTGAATAAATACAAGCTACAACTAAACAAAATAAACATGTCTTTATACAAATATCAAAGATAACAGATAACATTAATCTTAAATGCCAAGCTCCGCACCTGACACCTGGTATTGCGTAATCGTGGGAAAATAGCAGATAAGGAAACCCACTATTTTACAGTTATGCCTTCTATTCAAGATTTGTTCAATTACCTTCAGAACGACAGTGGTTACAGTTATCCCTCGATAGTTGGATGGGTCAGTATCATCTCCTGTTTTGAAGATTGGTTTAACAATCCCCTCTTTCAGAGTTGATGGAACATTGTTTGCATTCAAAGAGGTGGTTGATCATATCTGTCAGATACCTGATCACAGGAGTTCCCCCATGGGTGAGATGTTCAGATGTAATATCCAGGCAATCTGCTGCCTTGTTTGGTTTCAACTTTTTGAGTGCTACCTGAGCCTCCTGCTCAGAGGCTGGGACTATCCCTCGTTCCGAATCGTTACAGATGTTCAGAATATGGTTGATGTCATCCAAGTAGAGCTCCTTCAATTCATTGTCAAAATTCTTGTTTTTAAGTGGAGTTGCAAGGTGGGCAAAATGAGTAGCCCAGCCATCACCGATGTCATATGAGGACTCAAAAATATTCCCATCTACGGTCAAAAACTGCAGAGAGGTGTCGCTGGTCTTCCGCTGGTCTCACACAAGTCTGTCAATACCATCTAAAGACATGATATGCTCCACTTTTTCAATTGTTCTCTTAGCCTCTGCCTGTCTCTGTGCTTTCCGTAGGAGCCTTTTTGTTTGCTTCATTTGGAGTACCAGAAGACGACTCTTGTCAGACGGTTCACCACCACCCCACCATAGCCACCATGCATGTTTGCAATCTTTCATGGCTTTCTTGATATCCTGATTCCCCATCCGCTTAGGACAGCTTTTTATCCCCACGCTTTTCGCTTTTTAGAAAAAGCGTCGGGGATATTGTTATCGCCTCCGTCCGTCTGTCCGTCCATCTGTCAGTCCGTCCGTTATGTTATCTCCTTCCAAACCGCTGGACAGAATCCAACCAAATTTGGTGAGTGGCTTGCTTACACAAGTGGGGCGTGCAAGAGCACGTTTATTTTTGGCCCTGCCCCCAGGGGCCCTGGGGAGGGGTCAAAAGGTCAAATATTAACAATTTCCAATCTCAAAGTCAATTTTAAAGATTTTTATGCGAAAATGTGCACATATACTCAGTAGTGATAGATGTAAACCATATTGAACGGGATTTACTTTGTGACCCCAGGAACACCCTTTGGGTGGGACTTGGGGGGTGGGGCGGGGTCAAAAATTAAGTTTCTCACAGCATGGTCATGTGGCATATCAAATTGAAGGGAATGATGAGTAGAATAACATACAAGTAGAATTTTGCCTGGTTGCTTAAAACTATGCTGTGTGGTACAAGGGCAATTTCTGCCAGAAGCGTGGGGATTTGCGATGGCGTGCCATCGACTGCCCGATCTTGTTATCTCTTTTATTGGTATGTAGCTTGATATACTGATAGTGACTGCATTTTTCAGTGTAGATGTTAACTTGCCAAGTGCTTGTACAATGTAGTTGCGGTCATGGTACCTAGCCATAATCCAAACTCATCAATCGGTAAACAAATGACGAATCAGAATGTTTAGACATGGACCCCAGAAACTCATATTCGAAAAAAAGGTAAGAGAAAAATCCAGGGAATGCCACAATCACAAATCGCAGCCCTTCTCAGACACCAAGAGGAAGAGGAAACAATCAAAACCAAACAAACGCAAAATAGGTAAGAGAAAAGTCCAGGGAGTGCCACAATCACAAACCGCAGCCCTTCCCAGACACCAAGAGGAAGAGGAAACCGAAAAATCCAAACAAGCACAAATCAAAACAAACATACGAAAAGCACTAAGATTAGTTCTTTCTTCCCCAAGCGAGGTAATCGCAATGCTAAAAGGACTGAAAAACACAGGAACAAATCGAACTAAGATCAGCTCTCTCTTCCTCAAGCGAGGTAGTCGCAATGCTATTTACGGACCGAAAAACACAAGAACAAAATAGCATTAGGTAAGACATAAAACAAATCGCCTCGTAGAATAAACCACAAAGCAACAAAGAGTAAGACTAACAACGGGACCACCGCCCAGCAACGATAAGCAGAATAAACCACCGGTTGAGGGGGCGGGGGGCGGGGGGCGGGAGGGGGCGGCGGAGCGGGGGATGCAAAGCACTTCTACAGCTAGCTAACTTCACCCTGGATCCCGATGCTACTCTTAATACAGACACACAAAACTCGGCCCGCAAAAAGGCCCCCAACTTCAGTTGTAGGTAGTTGAAAAGCAGAGACATGATGAGCAATGTATTCTCTGTAGTCAGTCGTATGACATCTATCCCATTTGGGTCTCATTTTCACTGTGCGAGGCTTCTGCTTAAAAAAACTACTTTGACTTTCAGGATGATGTAAACGGGAACATGGTCTGATGTGTTGGAGTCTGTAAAACTTTCAACTTGAATAGTCTTGACAAGTGGTCTTAAATAAATTGAAATTTAAATTGAGGTTTTAAATAAATTGAAATCCAAACAATTTCTTGCTTTTAGTCTGTCTACTTATGATTTCTCCACGCTTAACACTCCCTACACTCCCTCATAATCTTATAAAAGAAAAACTAAATGATTTAATTGAATGGACATTTCATAGAGAAGATTCCCTCTACCTTGCATGTAATGTAAGGAATGCATTTTTCACTTCTGAAGTGCATAAAAAATACACATTATGGACATGTAAGAAAGTGTGTGAAGCTCTCACCTTTCTACTTGACAATATTTATATAAGATTTGGAACTAAGTTATTTAGACAAATTGTGTGTATTCCGATGGATACGAACTGCGCACCGCTTGTGGCTGATTTGTTCTTTTTTTTTTTTGTTATGAAAGAGACTTCATGATGTCCCTTTCCGCTGAAAACCAATTTGAAATCATTGAAGCTTTTAGCTCGACTTCAAGATATTTGGATGATTTATTGAATATTGACAGTACCTACTTCGATGGTTTGATCAGTCAAATTTACACCCCCGCCCACTAGAACTTCAGTTAAATAAAGCTAATTCTTCTAATACCGAAAAGAAAAGGTAAGAGAAAAGTCCAGGGAGTGCCACAATCACAAACCACAACCCTTCCCAGACCCCAAGAGGAAGAGGAAACCAACAAATCTAAACAAGCACAAACCGAACAAACGTACGAAAAGCACAAAAATTAGCTCTCTCTTCCCCAGGCGAGGTAATCGCAATACTAAAAGGACTGAAAAAAACAAGAACAAAATGACACAAGGACAGACATACAACAAATCGCCTCGTAGAATAAACCACAAAGCAGCAAAGAGTAAGACTAACACCGGGACCACCGCCTTAGAACGGTCGGTAGAGCAAACCACCGAGGGGTTTGAAGCACTTTTACAGCCAGCTAACTTCACCCTGGGTCCCGATGCTACTCTTAATACATAAATACATAAAAGTTTGGTTCGCATAAAGGCTCCCAACTCAGTCAATGCATCAAAGCGGAAACATAAAAATCAAATTAATCACTATAATAAACAAAGACGAGTACTCATGGCTAATGCTACTGTATGCCAGAGTAAATGAAAACCAATAGTTGAACCACGGGGGCCAAGCCAAAGACATATCGTCAAGCCCCAACTCACTGGTTAAAGTTTTACGTACAGGCCGTCATTGAGTCTGAGGCCCGAACCGCCGTCGTGCAATTAAAGAGTGAAGCATAGCAATCAACAATGACTGGGTTGACAACTAGGCATGTAGTCTGCCGCATAATACACAGGCTATAGCCAATTCTTTTATAACGGTTAATAAGTTTTCTGAATTGCTCCGAACAGTTAGATTTACCTACAATTTTTCTAAATCTGTACACTAAGTCGCCGTAAAATTCGGGTTCCGAAATACCTTGTTGCAGAAGTGTTTAACTCGTGCTTTCTGTTTAACTCGTTGTATTGTGATACTAGCATTTTGGTCACTTTCAACAGCTGCCCATTTTGCTTTCTGTTTTTCTATTTGTGATTAAGAGTGGCATCGGGACCCAGGTTGAAGTTGGCTAGCTGTAAAAGTGCTTTAACACCCCCCCCCCCCGGTGGTTTGCTCTACTGACCGTTCTAAGGCGGTGGTCCCGGTGTTAGTCTTACTCCTTGTCATTTTGTTCTTGTGTTTTTCAATAAGGCACTGTGTCTGCGATACAATTTCGAAAACGCCTTACGAAGTTTAAAATAACGATAGCCCTGCCTAAGAAGTTTGGCAGTAAGGGCTTTATTACGGTAGTTAAAGTTACGGTAGAGGAAACCAACAAATCTGAACAAGCACAAACCGAACAAACGTATGAAAAACACTAAGATTAGCTCTCTCTTCCCCAAACGAGGTAATCGCAATACGAAAAGGACTGAAAAACACAAGAAAAAAATGACACACGGAAAGACATACAACAAATCGCCTCGTAGAATAAACCATAAAGCAACAAAGAGTAAGACTAACACCGGGACCACCGCCTTAGAATGGTCATTATGGATATGTCAGAAAGTGTGTAAAGCGCTCACCTTTCTACTTGACAATATTTATTTCAGATTTGGTACAAAGTTATTTAGACAAATTGTAGGTATTCCGATGGGTTCGAATTGCGCATCCCTTGTGGCTGATTTGTTCTTATTTTGTTATGAAAGAGACTTCATGATGTCCCTCTCCGTTGAAGACCAATCTGAAATGGGTTCAGGACAACTCGGCCCAAAGACAGGTCGGCCCAGGACAACTCGGCCCATAAAAAAGTCGGCCCAAGACAACTCGGCCCAAGCCATCCAAATTTCAGAAGACAACTCGACCCAAACTGCAAAAGACCACTCGGCCCATAAAAGTCAGACGAGACACCTCTTAATGTATTTTGGCACTTTTATTGCTCTGTACCTGATGTATTCAGATACATGTAGCGAAACAAATATGATCACAAGCTAAGGAAGATAAATATACATATAGCCGCATCCTACCCATTACGCACACATGCCAAGTGCATGTAACTCAACAGTCTCAAATTAAATGAGCCACGCCAGTAGCCATTTCCTTAAAAATAATTGAAGCGTTTCGTTACATTTTTTAACCTTTAACGTTATTTTGTTTCCTTTTACTTTTCAATAAAGGTTAAAAAATGCATCCAGGCCACACCACGGGGAGGCGCTTCAAGTCATGGCCCAAAAGTTTTATGTATTTTAGCCTTATTTCTTCACAATTTTATCAAATTCAGCCACCGCATCGTTTGTCACTTTTATGATCATATCGAAAAGTATCCTTTAATTTTACATACTCCAAACAGAATTCACACGAAAATAATATATCCATTAAAAATTGTTAATTCAATTTTACCTTCGTCACGTTTAAGAAATTATAAACCAGAAACAGTCACTTATACTCGATAGCACACAATTAGACATCAGTGTTAATATTTTCCAAAGATATTACGCCCCCTGTCCATATATTACACCGCACTTCTTCAGCAAACCATTCACACTGACAGTCCCTGTTTCATAATCACTCCAGAGGCGAAACAGTTTCCCTTGTATAGCTCTATTGTTCTTTCTCTGGTAGCGACGCAATTTTCCTTCCGATACCATCTTGATTTGTGTTGTTAGTAAGCTTGCATCTTTGTAGAGGAGACTAATGAGGATATAAAACTGTAAATTTCGCTTCTGCGCCCGTCTGTTAATTCTGTGATGCCATCCCTCGCAGTCGTTATTTGTTCGTATAGTCTGGCCGAATACACACCACGATTTGATCTCCCATACAGTACTGGACAACCATGTGTCTTCAACATATCTCATAAATGCCGTAACTTGTTCGCCATCTGCTTTCTCTCGCAAATTCCTGAAGGTTGGCTCGATGTGTTCAGCAGGTAGGAAGGGGAGAGCAAAGACCTTTCTAATGAACTTGTATACGTCATCTCGTTGCGCATACGCTACCTGAAACATAACAATATTAGCTTCACAATATTACTCAGTAAAAACGTAAAACGATGATACCTCACCATTATCATGTCATAGGCAGATACCCAGCCAACACAACATGTGGGACCCACACGAGCCCCAGATGTGGTTTTACATGGGTCCTATATGGGCAACCCATTTGGGCCTCATTTTTTTTTTTTTTTTTTTTTTTTGCAACAGGGATCCAAATGGGACCCACATGGGTAAGCCATATGGGTCACATATGGGAACCTAATGGGTCCAAAATAGGCTTCATATGGGAAACCTTTGGCTCTTCCCAGCAATATAGTTCAGACATTTATCTTCCAGAAATAGACTTTAGACCAATAATTACAAGTCCCGTCTACTTGAAAGACTGGTTAGGACCTATATGTGCAATGTTGTGCACATGCATGCAATCGATATGTTTTACGCATCTTTTAGTTTTATCTCAGGGTCCCACAAGGAGCCTATTTTAACAATATGCCTTGATTTTGCCCAAATGGGACCCTTTTTACCTTGCTAGCTGGGTAACTCGGTCAAATATTGAAGAAATTTGTCCATTAACAATCAAAAACCAGACCCCCATAATATCAATGCACATAACGATTTACGTGAAAACTAATGACATTTACTCATGTTATTGTCCAGAAACGAAAATATATAGAGGATATTTACTCTTTTGCTGTGAATACCATAAATATTGTCATCGAGTATAATGAAAACATCAGTATTTCCACGAGTGCAAAGCACGAGTGAAAAAATGAATGTTTTCATTACACGAGATGAACATTTTTTTATGGTATTCACTGAAAAAGAATAAATTTTCTTTTTATTTTATTGTTTACACTCCAATGCGCTTTTCTGACGTCATTAGCGTTGTAAACCAGAATGATTGCTTACATATTTTTTTTTTCAAAATTAAATATGTTTTGTGTATATCGTATATATATATAGAAAGAAGCGTCCCTCTGATGCTCTGCTATAATTCGATTTATTATGAATAACAACAAGAAAACACGCATAAATAATATTACCCCTCTTAAACCCCACTTTTATATAGTAAGACTGAGGTTAACAGGGGTATACATTATTTTACTTATTTATTCTTAATCATCGATCGTAGGTACTTGTTAAGTCTGCCTCGTTGAGGCGATTCTATCAAGTACCCACAATATATGTTTGAGCAGAAATATGAAAAAAATATCAGATTTTTTTTTTCTGATAACTTTCTTTTTTGGTTTTGTGACAAAGTGTTCAATATATTTGAACAGGCGTGTTTTCGTAATGATCAGTGGAAATTATGTCCGTCAAACGGAGAAGATATAAATTTACATTCTTGCATAAAATATATTATATAAACGCAACAAATATATAAATTTCCATGCTGTTTACCCAATACATTTCCAAAATATCCTCATTTTCGGACCCTGACTTAATTTTTATGTGAGGTTATCTGATAAGAGTATGCATCTTAGAAATCTGTCTGTACTTTAGCATAAAAATGCGAACTACCTTTAATACAAACTATTAGAGTGATAAGTAAAATATTTACCATATTACACCTCAGATGCTGTCAAGCCTCGCACAGATCACAGGAAACGGCATGGTGACCTCCACGAACGATCTTACTACACGCAACGCAAAAAACAGGCATAATGACTGTCAATATTCGAGTTTAAGACACTGTATGTACGTATTGTACGCAATAGATGCCAAAACTGGATTAGAAGCTGCTGGTCATTTGGCTTGTCTTTATACAGATCATGTCGGCAAATAAAAGAAATAATTTAAACAAAAGTTGGCAATTTATTATTGCTCAAACTTACTAATAATTAACCTTTGTCGGTTAAAGGATGACAATTAACACTTTTCTTGCGAATTCACTCTTAGTAAATTTCAGTGATTGTCTTTAATTGATCAATTAGCTTAACATGTAATTAAATCAAACATTGAAATAGTTTAAGTTTGAATTAAATGATTAAAGGAGATTAACCGCTGATTAAAAGGTGATCAGCCGCTGATTACCACCATTCATGAAAGTCTCTAATAATTTTTCTTCATTTATTTTTAAGAGTCCGATTTTTTTTTTTTTTCACTTTTTTTCATGACTGAGTACAAAGAATTAGATAGATAGATAGATAGATAGATAGATAGATAGATAGATAGATAGATAGATAGATAGATAGATAGATAGATAGATAGATGGGTGAGTTTGATGGATCTCACGCACTTTTATTTTCAATATTGAATATTTTTTTCGGTTACTTGTTATGCTGCTATAACAATCAGATTCATTTAAGTTAGAATATGTACTTTAGCGATCTGATCTAAGACGTCTGCATATGCTTTTCCTTCATCAGGTACAGAGCAATAAAAGTACCCTCATCCAATCATTTTAATACATTAAGAGGTGTCTGATTTTCATGGGCCGAGAGGTCTTTAAAAGTTGGGGCGATTTGGGCCGAGTTGTCTTCTGAAATTGGGACGACTTGGGCCGAGTTGTCTTGGGCCGATTTTTTTCTGGGCCGAGTTGTCTTAGGCCGACTTGTCTTTGGGCCGAGTTGTCCGTAATTCTCTGAAATCATTGATGCTCGACTTCAAGAATTTGGATGATTTATTGAATATTGACAATACCTACTTCGATGGTTTAATCAGTCAAATTTACCCCCCCCCCCCCCGCGAACTTCAGTTAAATAAAGCTGATTCTTCTGATACCGAAGCCGCGTTTTTGGATTTACATTTATCTATTGCATATGGGTTTGTTTCCTGCAAAATTTATGATAAACGCGATGATTTTGATTTTGAGATTGTAAATTTTCCTTTCTTGGATGGTGATGTTCCTCGTGCGGCATCCTACGGTGTTTATATTTCACAATTACTTTGATTTGCAAGAGTGTCTAGTCATGTAACTGACTTCAATACTCGTAATAAATTGCTAACAGCTAAACTTCTTAATCAGGGTTATCAGTATCATAAACTACGTAAAGCCTTTTATAAGTTTTATAAGTTTTATAGATGTCATTCTGATTTAGTTTCAGAATTCAACGTTGGACTAAAATCTCTTCTGCAACAAGGCCTATCGGAACCTGAATTTTATGGTGACTTAGTGTATAAATTCAGAAAAAAATATATGCTTGCAATGACTTCTGTACCCGATTTCGTAAAATCATTGTTCTATATAAAAAGATTGGGTACAACATAAATGTTATACGACAGACTGCATGCATGGTTGTTAACCCAATCAAGGTTAATAACTTTGCTTCACTCTTTAATTGCACGCCGGCGGGTTAGGCCTTAGATTCTATGATGGTTTCAGTGTAAAGGCTTACTTGAAATTTAATTTTGGGTAATGTTGGTTGGTACTTGATGCTCTCTCTTTGGGTGGGTCCACCGGAGTCTAACTGATGGTTTTCTTTTGCTCCAGCATTTCAGTTGTTTCGTGCTGTCGAGTCCTCATTGTTATTTCATCTCTGTAATTAGTTGATTTTTTGTATTCTCAGAGTAGCACTTACTAGTTAGGAAGCCTTCATGCGGATTGAACAAATTATGTCTAAACCGCGGCAGAAGTAAGGGCGAGGATTGTGGCCATGTAAAATTGATTTAAGCAATCCCAGTGAAATGACCAATGTTCCAAGGTAGTTCTTCTGCCATGGTTTATTTTTGTTATAGTTCATCTTTGAATGTGTGTGTCGCTTACATCTTTTTGTTTTGGATAGCCATTTGGCCACTTTGGGGGAAAGTAACTGTCCGTTTGGCTTTCTGCTAGTGATATTTCCATTAGGGTCTAGGGTCTAGTTATTTCGTGTTTGTGTTTCTTTCCCTTTGATGTCTCTGATTGGGAGGTGTGGGATAATTGTATCGATTCCTGATCATTACCTTCCCTTCTATTTTGTACCGTTTAGCGCCGTTTTCTTCCTTTCCAGTGTTTAGGCATCCCCATTGTGATGGATTTTATACTCCTTTGACGTATACTTAGATTTATGGTGACTTTCGCCATAGCAGACGAGTATGGCGACGACACAACGTTCAAAACCGAGGAAATTACGAGGTAGAATGCAGCTGAAACACAATTTAGCAAGATGAGATGGCAAAAAGAAACATTTATTTTCATTTATATCGATGAATCAGCCGCAATCACTCTCACACATATTGAGATTTTTGCTTTGAATTACTGCTCGTCTCCCGTGTCGGCTGCTATTTTCAAGTGGTCTTTAATTTTGCATAGAATAAGGTGGCCTTGAGGTCGTCCGCCAGTTTTATTGCACACTAAATAGATAGAACAGTAATATTCATGAACGTGTCTCATACTTTAGCAGCTTTTTCATTACTTTAATTTCATCTGGCGTTTGGATACTAACGCGTGTTGTACAGACGCTCTCCCAAAACAAAATGGCGGCTGCTTTAGTAAGTTCTGTCATCTGCTAAAACTGGGGCTGTCATCTGCTAATACTGTTGCAGGAGCTCTTATTGAGATGTCTGTTTAGAAGATTTTTTGCCATAATGTAACTGTAGTACCATTGTATGGCTTCAGGCCAGAGATTTATCCTTATCTTATTTTCATTTGAAAATGAGAAATATAGCTGAGAAACTAGCACCTATCTTTACAGCTATTTTCAAGCATCTCTGGATCAGGAAACAGTACCCGATGACTGGAAATCAGCAAATGTTGTCATGATATTTCACATGTCTGCTTATTTCCACACACAGAATACTGTGTTGTGAAAAGAAAATTGAAAGACCGTGGAGAGTCAGTTCGCCTACTTGTAGCATTGAAGGTTAGTTGAAATAAGGCTGATATTTTGGCACAATCGCTGATATCCAAATCGGGCAATATAATTCAGCCTCTTTTTTACTCTCCCATATAATCAAACAGGAATTGTAGTCCTTCAAGCAAATACAGAAAAAAAAATCATTTTTTTTTCCTGATGCAAGGGTGGTCAGTTTTCTGTTTTGGCGATGGACAGGGTCGGGTATGAAAGCCATGGCCGAGCCGAGCCGAATTTTAATTGTGAATACAGCTTTTACATATATGGTAATATAAGATTAAAAGAAATAAGTATCTTGAACTCGTTTGAACAAATACAAGAAAACACTATAGTAGGCTCTGCTTTTTTGGCTCAGCTCGGCCGTGGCTTTCATACCCGACCGATGGACAGGCATATAAAACTCCAGTTCTTGGAGAGATTACAAATCTCTGGTTAAAAACATCATGATTCACAAATCTCTGGTTAAAAACATCATGATTGGCGATTGAGAAGACCATGGTTTATCAACAAGAAAGAAAGAAAAAGGGTAATAATGACACTAGGATTGAAAAATAAGCTTCAGGAACACATTTGGCATAACTGGATCAGAAATCATACGTAAAAAATGACAGGTAGTGTGAAATATGATGTTGAAAAAACATGGTTTTCTCAATCATACAACTACCCTGCAGGTACAATTTCGCAGATTTCTGCATTATTAAAAAACAAAACAAAAAAAAAAACAAGAAAAAGTCTATGTCCCTGTATGTGGAATAGCATATATTTGCATCAGTTGCAAAATTTGAACTGAAACTTCAACAAGGATTAGATGTACATTAGCATATATTTGCATCAAAGTTGCAAAATTTGAACTGAAACTTCAAAAAAAAGATTAGATGTACATATATTTTCGATTATAATCGATTATCACTAAACACAATCAGTTAGTGGAATCGACACTAATTTTCAATTGATCATCAATTATAATTGATCACATGCACAACACAAGTTGAGGGTTCTCATTAGAAGTGCCTGACATGTATGTTATGGGCACTTAGAAGTGCCTCCCTAAGGTGCTGCTATAGAATGAGTACCGACAACGTATGTTTTTATTGCGAAATAAGAAAATCATTAGTAGTTCTTGGACTGAATTTTTAGATTTCAGGATTGTTTATTAGTGACCCCTGCAACAAAAAATATCAGTGTTTAGCTGATAGGGGCATATTTCCACTTGACTTTAGGGAAAATTTTGCTGTTTTTGAACTTTTTGGGACCTTTTCTTTAAATCAAGTACAATAACAAAATTGCAGAAAGACCGAGTGTCCCAAGCCTTTTTCTTTTAGATTCATGCCAAAAGGAAGTTCAGAAATTGTCACAGCCAGTTCCTGTTATGATCCAGGTAGACTAATTTTCACATTCACATTTAGAACTTTTACTGATATTACAAAAAAATGTTGTTTTTTTTTCACCCACCTCTAAACTTTCTGGCCAAAATGGCAACCAAAAATTACTGCGAAATAAAGCTGCAGATTGGATGTTGCAACAACTGCTTTTCAAGTGTTTTGATTGGATCCTGAGATCCTAGGACTGTCAAATACTCAGCCATAAGAAATATGAACAGTTGAAGGGAATACGTGATGAAGTTAAAAAATAAAATCTTAAGGCTATTTTTCCTGAATATCTCTTTTCTGTACAGGACTGGATGAAGTTTCCCCAAGCTCAAGTGTTAAGTTGCGTGCTAGGAGACAGTTGCAGAAAAAGATTGATGATCCTGTTTCGGTTGGAATGTCTTTGGATGTCTTAGCTCAGGTAGCCTCGGAGACCCTGGAAAATGAACCTAATTCACCACAGAAAATTAAACCAAAGAAAGTAAGAACAAATGTTATTTTCATTGCTCTGATCTACACTTTTTGTTAGAACTTAAAACATTCGGGGGCAGAAAGAGGGTCTATCTTTCTGATGCTAAGAAGTCTTTTAGGGTTAATTGTTTACACCAACATTTCCTTAAGATAGTTTGTTGTCCACATGATTATCATTGACCAATGAAATCAAACCACATGTCATTTTTGATAAAATGAATAATTAAATACCAAAAAAAAAAAAACAAAGTTGATTTGCATTCCTCCGCAAAGTGTTATTTCTTATTTAATATTGTGCTGAATCAAACATTAATTTCTGTCAGACATTATCATGCAGACTCATCGCAGAGTATATTTGGTCATACATCATGTCTGGATATAGTGTAAACCCAGGTCAAACTCCCACTAAATTGTTTGATCTGCGCTTTCAATGTTTATCATACCCGGACTAGGTAGCGAGATTAGACTCATGCAGCAGGGTCATCTCCACCTCATCCACACCAGCTGGGTAAGTAAGGTGGGACAATCATCATCATTGAACCCTTGGTTTATGTATTTTGGCTGTCACTGTCACTGAGAAAATGCTACCAATCTGGCACGAGGTGCTGTTTTGTGTGTATGTGTCTGCATATCCATGTGTGTGCACCAATGTGTGTGTGTGGATGTATTTTGGTTTGATTGTTTACAATCAACAAAGTATACATACACCAAAATTTCCTTAAGATTGTTGTCCAGGTGATTATCATTGACCATTTGAAATCAAACAAGAACTCTGTTCCTAAACTGAACGTTTAAGGTTGATTGTTTATCAGTCGTCCCAAAGCTACTAAAGAATCTGAGTTATATTTTCCAAATTGTGGATGAAATTTTCCGGAATGAACATAGGTCTAATTAAGAAAGATATCCAGATAATTTCTCCACAAAAACATACGTTATGAGGTGCTTCCACAATTGGTGGTAGTGTGGTTGTAAGAGACTGTTGTAGTTGCATCAGATGGGGGAAGTGGACATGTTAGTATAATTTCTTTCGTTTCTACAGTCTAACCTGGTCTTCCAGCCTCCTCTGTTAAGCATTCCCATTGATTAAGCTGTCAAGTCCATATTCCTTGAACGATTTTTCATGCAAATATCCCTCTATTAAGCATACATCTATGCGCATCTGACTGGTGATCAGGACGTTGCAGGTTCGACACCCTCCGGGTTAGCAACATTCTTTCATGGAGTTTTGATCATGAAATATTTTCTTCATTCATTCTCTTCCTTCCGCTGATTCAAGAAAGGCAGTTGTCAGTTTGTGGCGAAAGAATGTGCACAATACACTGCAAAGCCGTTAGACGCGGTAGATGGGGTCCGAGGCATCTGACTTTGTTGTAAGTGATCACATGTTATACAGGCTTTGGTAAAAGTGCAGGACTGCCTGACAAAACTGGCATTTTTTCATTTTGTTATATAAGTTGACAACAAATATGCCTTCAGTCCTGCAGAGATACTTATCTGTCCTGTAAAATATTACATTCTGTCTGACAGCTGTCCTGCATCAGTGAAAAGATTTCGCAAAGACTGGTTATAGCAGTCAGACTTAAACTCGTTCAGCACATCCCACCCACTTCTATACACTGGAACGCCGTTATTACACAGACCCTTATAACACAGAAACCGTTATAACATGGTTGGTCTGTGGCTCCCATTTTTTATGGAGTTTTTTTTTCCAATTTTAAAAGTTTTGCACTTTTTCCACAGAACTCAGCAGTCAAAAAAAAATCGTTAGGCATGACCGTACCCTCCTCGATTAACACATTCTGGTTTACCAATGTTGTCATCAGTATTTTGCCTTTTGGCTATTTCAGAGCCCTAAATAGGTGTCATATTTTTCAATCATGTACCTGGTGACGGGTGAAGGATTAAAGTGCCAATCACAACTGCAGCAGAAAACAATTTTACTTTTATCTATTATTTTATTTATTTTTTTTTTTCAGAGAATAAAGTCTTGACATTTCAGGTGAGTCATCTGCCAAGCAGATGATTCACATGAAATGTCATGACTTACTTCTCTCTAAATAAATAATACTAAATAAAAAAAAAAAATCAAAATGTTGTCTGCTACAATTTTTTGCTTAGCGCTTTAAAGATTAGTTTAAACTGTAGCTGTCAATCAGGCTAATGGTAAATGCCCTCATGTCATTTATGAGGGAAACCTGATCAAAGGATGCCGAATCACTTTGATGTTATCCAAGATTGTGAACACATTTAACCCATAAAGTGCCAAGCAAAGTTTGTAGTAGACAACAATCTTAATTTATTTTTTCTGTTTTCAGAGAAAACAAGTGTTGACATTCTATGTGAATCGTCTGCTTGGCAGACGATTCACATGAAATGTCAGGACCTGTTTTATCTAGAAAATAAAAAAAAAAATGTCAAAATTGTTGTCTGCTGCAGTTGTGATTGGCGGTATAAGGGTTAACAGACATATTGATGAGCTGCTGAAAACAAAAAGCCCGAGGGTGTAAAATGTATAACTTCATTTAACCCTTAAAGCGCCAGTTGTGACTGCAATACTAGAAAACAGTTTTACTTTTATTTTTTCAGAGAATAGTCTTGACATTTCATGTGAATCATCAGCCAAGCTGATGATTCACATAAACTGTCAAAACTTATTTTCCCTGAAAAATAAATAAATAAAAAATTCAAAATGTTGTCTGCTGCAAATTTTGCATGGCGCTTTAAGGGTTAATATCCAATCTAGTGCGTGCCTTCTTACAGGTATTGCTTCAGCGATAACTATAAAGGCTAATACACTTATGTCCGGCTTTTCAGTACATTCTAGTCTCCCACTCTTCACTGCGGGTCTCTCCGTTTCAACATACAGAAAGGATGAATTTAATTATTTACTCTCAAAATAAATGGGCCTCTTAGGTGTATAAGAATGATTGACTAGCTGTCTTCATTGTTTATTTATGTGCAACAGTTCGTGTGTATCCATTTTTTTTTCATCGGATTGCACATAGAACTTCGATAGTATAGAAGTGGGTGGGATATGAGGACCAAGTTTATGTCTGACCGTTATACTTACATCGCGGTAAGCTACCTTGGACCCCACCAACCGCGTTATAATGGCGTTGCAGTGTACTATCGAAGTTTCGTGTACAATCCGATGAAAAAAAATTTACGCATGAATTGTTACCCATAAACTTTATTTAATGAAGAAAGTTCTTTTTTTACACACAAGAAGTCCAATTCTTTTCAGAGTAAATAAATAAATTTGTCCTTTCTGTCTGTTAAAATGGAAAGACCCACAGAGAAGAGCAGGAGACCAGAATGTACTGAGCGTGAATCAGTGTATTAAATGCTTTATAATTATTGCTGACGCAATTACCTGTACAGAAGGTACGCGGTGGATTGGCTATTAATGAAGTTACGCTTTACACTCTGGGCATTTTTTTCAGCAGACGAGAAAAACAACAAAAAAAAAACAACAACGGCTCATCTATGTATCAGTTAACCTTTAAACCGCCAATCACATCTGCAGTAGATGGCAATTTTGACTATTTTTTTAGCTCATCTGAGCAAAAGCTCAGGGTGAGCTATTGTGATCAACCTCTGTCCGTCGTACGTCGTCAACAATTAGTTTGTAAACACTCTAGAGGTCACAGTTTTGATCCAGTCTTGATGAATCTTGCTGAGAACGTTTGTTATGAAATCTAGGTCAAGTTCGATACTGGGTCACTTGGGGTAAAAAACTAGGTCACCAGGTCAAATCAAAGGAAAAAACTTGCTAACACTCTAGAGGTCACATTTTTGAAGGAATCATCATGAATATTGCTCAAAATAATTGCCTTGATGATTTCTAGGTCAAGTTCGAAACTAGGTCACTTGGGGTCAAAACTTAGGTCACCAGACCAAATCAAAGGGAAACCTTATTGCTCTCTAGCGGTCACTTTTTTTAAGCAATCATCATGAATCTTGCCGGCCTCGGTGGCTCAGTTGGAATCACCTCCGACTGGAGACCAGGAGGTCGCGGGTTCGACCCCCGCCGAGGTCGGCAACATTCTTTCGTGGAGATTGATCATGAAATATTTTCTACGATCATTCTCTCCCTTCCACTGATTCAAGAAGGGCAGTTGTCAGTTTCTGACGAAAGAATGTGCACAATACTGGTTAACCGCTTAGAGGACAAAGCCTGCCCAGTAAACATGAGGTTAGGTAAACTGACCGCGCTCGACATGACCCCATTAGGTTGACTGGGCCGTAAAACCTCAACACAAACAAACATCATGAATCTTGCTCAAAATGTTTGTCTTAATGAGTTCTAGCTCAAGTTTGAAACTGGGTCACTTGGGGTCAAAAACTAGGTCACAGCCAAATCAGCAGAAAACGTTGTTAACGCTCTAGCGGTCACATTTTTGAAGCAGTTGTCATGAATCCTGTCTAAAAATGTTTGTCTTGATGATTTCTAGGTCAGGTTGGAAACTGGGTCATGTGGGGTCAAAAACTAGGTCACCTGGCCAAATCAGCGGAAAATCTTGTTAACACTAGCGGTCACATTTTTCAAGCAGTCATCATGAATCTTGCTCAAATTGTTTGTCTTGATGATTTCTAGGTCAAGTTTGAAACTTGGTCACTTGGGCAGCATTCCCACTCACATTTTGATTTTGGGATACATGTACCCCTTGGGTTTAGCATTTGTGGGTACAGATCACTTTTTGAGGGTACACATATTTTGGGCTAATTAAATGCATTGTAAAGCACTGGGAAGACTATATACTATAAATGTCATTGTGGTCAGTTTTAGGTACTTTGTCTTTAGTAGTTTACGTAAATAAAAGGAAAACTGTGCTTCATTCATGATATCAAGATGTCACTTTTCCAAAACATATTCTTCAGTCAAAAGAACCAAATGCTAACAGCCAAGTTCAAGTACTATTAAAGCTTCCTAGATATGCAATGTTCGAAAACAGGTAAAACAGGTTCTGTCCAGAATGTTGTTCCTTTCATTCAGTGTGAGCCGGACATACTGATTTTATAGAAAATCCCTTCTGCAAAATGGCATGAAAGATTGGAAATTCTATGAAAGAGTGTATGACATTTTCCTGGGAGTTCTGAGCTCACTTAATATTCATAACAGTGTTTATTGACTGAATAATTAAACTTTTTTCGGGAAATTAGGAAGTTGCGAAAACTTATGACATGTACATTTTATGGCAATAAGTACATGTTTTTGTTGATAACAGTCATTAAAAACTTGTCTAAAGTAGTCATGCAGCGGTACAACTATCCTAAATTAATCTGAATGAAACAAAATATTTCTTTTGCATGCAGTAATTACCGATCTAATTGACAACTTTAGTATACACTTGAGCGAACTGAGCCATATCGAAATTCAGAGAAAAAGAAGTGATCACTGGACCACAATACACTGTTATGGCCGTCAGTGATTGGATAATGCAAAAAAAAAAAAAAAAGAAAGACCATACACAATACCAATAAACAATAATCTTATCCCTCTCGGTAAGAATATAAATACATTCCGTGATCCCCGTAACTATCCATGATCCGTTTCTATGCACTGGTCGCACGCATTCGTTATTGTCCGCCAGCAATCGCAGTGTTTCGATGCTTTATCAATATTCAAAAGGATGTGCTAATGAGTGAAAACTGACTCAGCAGGACGTACGCAGGTTGCAATTTATACGTGCACCAAATTTTTTGGTACATTTTATGTACGTAGATACCAACAATTCTGTACGTTCATGGCAGATTGTCTACGTGAATCACGTACTGCAGTATGTGAATGGTAATGCTGTTGGGGTCAAAAACTAGGTCACCAGGCCAAATCAAAGGAAAACCTCCTTAGCCCTCTAGCGGTCACTTTTTAAAAGCAATCATCATGAATCTTGCTCAAAATGTTTGCCTTGATGAGTTCAAGGTCAGTTTCGAAACTGGATCACTTGGGGTCAAAAACTAGGTCACCGGGCCAGATCAGCAGAAAATCTTGTTAATACTCTAGCGGTCACATTTTTGAAGCAATCATCATGAATCTTGCTCAAAATGTTTGTCTTGATGATTTCTAGGTCAAATTCGAAACTGGGTCGGGGGTGGTCGGGTGGTGCGAAGGTGCTGTGTATCTTAAATCACTGGGGCGTCCAACTGATATTGGCTTACAGTTGGGCAAGGCCTGCTATCCTTGTAGTGGGTAAGGGTAGAGGGGGAATGTTTTTATTTCTTCTGTTTCTTCACTTTCATTCCTGTTCCTCTTTCTTCCCTGTCCCTCTCTTTCATCTCCTCTACTCTCTCTTCTATCTCTTCTCCCTTTCTCGGGGAGACGACACAAAATGACCCTCAAGGGTTGACGTGTCGTTAAACCCCAACACAATCAATCAATCGAAACTGGGTCATGTGGGATCAAAAACTAGGTCACCTGGCTACTTCAGTGTAAAACCTTGTTAATATTCTAGCAGTCACGTTTATGAAGCAATCATCATGAATCTTGCTCAAAATGTTTGTCTTGATGATTTCTAGGTCAAGTTTGAAACTGGGTCACTTGGAGTCAAAAACTAGGTCACCAGGCCAAATCAAAGGAAGACCTTATTAACACACTAGAGGTCACATTTTTGAAGCAATCATCATGAATCTTGGCCAAAATGTTTGTCTTGATGATTTCTAAGTCAAGTTTGAAACTGGGTCGCGTGGGGTTAAAAACTTGGTCACCAGGCCAAATCAAAGGTAAACCTTGTTAACACGAGTTCCATTTTTTTAAAATAATCATCATAAATATTGCTCAAAATGTTTGTCTTGATGATTTCTAGGTCTAGTTTAAAACTGGGTCACTTGTCAGAAACTAGAACACCAGGCCAAATCAAAGGAAAACCTTGTTGACGCTCTAGTTTTATTTTCCAGGCAAAACAAATCTTGACATTTCATGTGAATCATCCACTTGGCAGAAGATTCACATGAAATGTCATTATTTGTTTTCTCTGAAAATAGAAAAAAAAAATATTAAGATTGTTGTCTACTACAAATTTTGCTTGGCACTCTATGAGTAAAATGTGTTCACAGCCAAGGACAACATCAAAGCGGTTTTTGGTATTCTTTCAATTGCTCAGGTTTCACTCATAAATGACATAAAGGGCGTTTACCATTATTGCTGCTAGATCAAAGCCTATTGACACTTAGTTTAAACAACCCTTAAAGCAATAATTTGTAGCAGACAACATTTTGAATTTTTTATTTATTACTATTTATTTTTCAGAGAAAATAAGTCTTGACATTTCATGTGAATCCCAGCAGATGATTCACATAAAATGTCAAAATTTATTCTCTGAAATAAATAAATAAATAATAATAAAAGTAAAATTGTTTTCTGCTGCAGTTATGATTGGTGCTTTTGAGGATTAATCCTTTATTGGTCATCAGGTAGATGAATGAAAAAAAATGACACTTCTAATGTGCTCTGAAATAGCAAAAAGACAAAATACTAATGACAACTTGGTGAAACAGAATGTGTTAATCGGTGAGTATACAGTCATGGCTAACAATTTCTATGACTGCTGAGTTCCGAGGAAAAAGGCTTTTGACATAAAATGCTTCAACAAGGCGCTGCATACTGATGCTCTGGTTGCCATTTGCTCATCGCTAAGGGATTTGGGGACCCAACGGGCTGTTAGCTTGCGCATACCTAAACGATCATGTAAGATTGTTGAAACGCTACCATGTGAAATGCCTAATACCTGCGCTATTTCTTCCACCTGAATTCGCCTATCAGAGTATACCAGATCCTGAACTTTCTTACACATTTCTTCGTCGGTGGCATCCAGTGGGCGGCCAGACTTGGCTTCATCTTCTAAAGACGTTCTACTGCGTTTGAATTCCCCTACCTAGAATTTAACCTGAGCATACGATGGTGCAGAAGACCCATAAACATCGGCTAACTCGCCATGTATTTCCTTGCCTGTTTTACCTTTTAAATACAAGTACCGAATGACAGCATGGTACTCAACTTTAGATGAAAAGCATGCCTTTGCATCACTAGCCATGTTTGACGTTCAATATCTTATTAAAGAATGACTCGATACGTGTGCAATTTTGTACCCATGTATAAAACATATATTGAAACAAAGCATGAATATCGTGACCGTCTCGGTCCATCGGAAATGGAATAGGCTGGTTATTTAATGACACACCCTCGTATACCTGAATAAGCAACAAAGTATACAAAGACCTGTCAGCTGCACTGTTACCTGGTGTATCAGTCAGTAACCCAGGATGTAGTGGTCTGTCACATGTAGAATAAACCACAATATTGGTCAGCGACAGAGTAAACCAAGACCTGTAAGCTACACTGTACACCGGTGTATATGTCACTAACCCAGGGTGTAGCGGCTTGTCACCTAAAGTGTATACCGGAATATCAGTCGGAGACAAAGTATACAAAGACCTTTCAGCTACACTGTATCCCAAAGTATCAGTCTGTAACTTAGGGTGTAGCAGCCTCTCACCTTGACCAGAATATCGGTCAGTAACGAAGTATAATAAGATTTGTAAGCTACACTGTACCCGGGTATAGCCGCCTGTCACCTGGAGTACATAACCGAATGCTGGTCAGGGACAAAGTATACAAATACCTGTCAGCTATACTATTACCCAGTATATGAGTCTGTAACCTGGGATATAGTGGCCTGTCACCTGGAAATTATACCGGAATATCGGTCAGCAACAACGTATACGAAGACCTGTAAGCTACACTGCTCCCCGGTATATCAGTTAGTAACCCAGTGTATAGCGGCCTGTTACCTAAAGTGTAAACCAGTGAATATCAGTCAGTGACAAAGTATTCTAAAACTTATTAGATAAACTGTATCCCAAAGTATAAGTCTGTAACCCAGATTACAGTGGCCTGTCACTTGGAGTGTATACCAGAATATCAGGCAGCAACAGAGTATACTGAGACCTGTAAGCTACACTGTTAGCCTGTGTATCTGTCAGTTACTCAGGGTATAGCCCCCTGACACTTGGAGTATATACCAGAATATCAGTCAGCGACAAAGTATATGAAGACCTGTCAGCCACACTGTACACCTGTGTCAGTCAGTAATGCAGAATATAGCAGCCTGTCACCTGGATTGTATACTGGAATATCTGTCAGCAACAAAGTATACGAAGACCAGTGTCAGCTACACTGTTAACCAGTTTATCATTTAGTAACCCAGGGTATAGCAGCCTGTCACTTGAAGTGTACACCCGAATATCAGTCAGCGACAAAGTATATGAAGACCTGCCAGCTACATTGAATTTGTACCCGATGTATCAGTAACCTGGGGTATACACTTGGAGTGTATAGATCTACTGGAATATCTGTCAGCGACAAAGTATACAAAGACCTGTCAGCTACACTGTTTCCCGGATGTAACGGCCTGTCACCTGACCTGGAATGTTTCTAGAATATCGGTCAGTGACATGGTATTTGTAAACATGTCAGATATTGTGCACCCCGGAGTATCATTCAGTGTATCAGTCAATGATGCAGGGTGTTGAAGGTCTGGAGTTTATGCTAGAGTATCAACATATTTATAAGTATGGCTGAAACATTATTTGTGGACAGTCATGTTTTGTGATGATTGTTTAAAAAAAAAAAAATCTGTGTGTTAGTTAAGAGTACTTGGTAGTGTTGTCCGATTATGGGATTTCTTATAATCGATTGTCGAAAATAATAGGACAGGAGGTTTTGATTGATTATCGATTATAATCGAAAGCTGTCAAATGAAAGGCAAACACAGGCCCCATCACCCAGAAAGATAAAATTGTATCCTTTTACTGCTTAAAACTTAAAAACTTGTTAACTTGTCATTTGCATGCATAATTTTATGTGCAGTACCTTCCCACAAAAGTAAAAGGTCCTCACAGCACACTCATAGGCTTTGACATTTAAGATGTGTACTCACTGTACTGAAGACTTTACATTTGTTGCAGAAACACTACTTTGTTTCTTATTTCCTAACATACTTTCAAGCTGGAGAGTTTAGAACTGCATCTTTCTTGCACTAAAGTTGCAATTTGAGAATAATAACTTACAAAATAGTCAGGTGTGAATCTTTTCGATTATAATTGATTATTAGCTAACACAATCGATAGTAGAATCAAAAGAATTTTCGATTGATTATGGATTATAATCGATCATTGTTACAACACTAGTACACTGCAGCGCCGTTATAGCGCGGACGTCGGGAAGTTATATTGCATGTTGTTTATGTTTGTTTATTGGTGAAACTTTGTGCATGTACCTTGCTTGATATCTGCTTCATTGTTTTTATCCAGTGAGTAATAAATTTGTAAACTTTAAAATGTTTGTTGCTCTTTTATGACCAATCAAGCACCCGTAATCAAGGGAACTAACTGCAACAGTCTTACGGTATGGATAGCTTCAGCTGTACCGCTAGACTGAACAGCGAAAATGGCCAATAAATAAAAACAAATAAATAAATTGATAAATAAATAAATGGTGGAAGAGACCGTCAAACATATGATGATGCGCAGGCTTGATATTTTAACCTGCGTTGTCTGCATATGTTCGTTTTTAGCTCACCTGAGCAAAAGCTCAGGATGAGCTATTGTCATCACCCTATGTCCGTCGTCCGTCGTCTGTCGTCAACAATTAGTTTGTTAACACTCTAGAGGTCACAGTTTTGACCCAATCTTGATGAAACTTGGTCAGAATGTTTGCCTCCATGAAATCTAGGTCAAGTTCGATACTGGGTTACTTGGGGTCAAAAACTAGGTCACCAGGTCAAATCAAAGGAAAAACTTGTTAACACTCTACAGGTCATAGTTTTGACCCAATCTTGAAGAAACTTGCTCAAAATGTTTGCCTCTATTAAATCTAGGTCAAGTTTGAAACTGGGTCACCTTGGGTAAAAAACTAGGTCACCAGGCCAGATCAGCAGAAAACCTTGTTAACACTCTAGCGGTCACATTTTTGAAGCAATCATCATGAATCTTGCTCAATATATTTGTCTTGATGATTTCTAGGTCAAGTTCGAAACTGGGTCACCTGGGATCAAAAACTAGGTCACCTGGCCAGATCAGCAGAA
This sequence comes from Anodontia alba, assembly GCA_964016985.1. Lineage (NCBI taxonomy): Eukaryota > Metazoa > Mollusca > Bivalvia > Lucinida > Lucinidae > Anodontia > Anodontia alba. The sequence goes on from OZ024823.1 coordinate 137,734,057, forward strand.
AACCTTGTTAACACTCAAGCAGTCACATTTTTGAAGCAATCATCATAAATCTTGCTCAATATGTTTGTCTTGATGATTTCTAGGTCAAGTTCGAAACTGGGTCACTTGGGGTCAAAAACTAGGTCACCGGGCCAGATCAGCAGAAAACCTTGTTAACACTCTAGCGGTCACATTTTTGAAGCAATCATCATGAATCTTGCTCATTATGTTTGTCTTGATGAATTCTAGGTCAAGTTCGAAACTGGGTCACCTAGGGTCAAAAACTAGGTCACCTGGCCAGATCAGCAGAAACCCTTGTTAACACTCTAGCGGTCACATTTTTGAAGCAATCATCATTAATCTTGCTCAATATGTTTGTCTTGATGATTTCTAGGTCAGGTTCGAAACTGGGTCACTTGGGGTCAAAAACTAGGTCACCGGGCCAGATCAGCAGAAAACCTTGTTAACACTCTAGCGGTCACATTTTTGAAGCAATCATCATGAATCTTGCTCATTATGTTTGTCTTGATGAATTCTAGGTCAAGTTCGAAACTGGGTCACCTAGGGTCAAAAACTAGGTCACCTGGCCAGATCAACAGAAACCCTTGTTAACACTCTAGCAGTCACATTTTTGAAGCAATCATCATGAATCTTGCTCAATATGTTTGTCTTGATGATTTATAGGTCGAGTTCGAAACTGGGTCACTTGGAGTCAAAAACTAGGTCACCGGGCCAAATCAGCAGAAAACCTTGTTAACACTCTAGCGGTCACATTTTTGAAGCAATAATCATGAATCTTGCTCAAAATGTTTGTCTTGATGATTTCTAGGTCAGGTTCGAAACTGGGTCACGTGGTGTTAAAAAGTAGGTCACCAGGCCAAACCAGCAGAAAACCTTGTTAACACTCTAGCAGTCACATTTTTGAAGCAGTCATCATGAATCTTGCTCAAAATGTTTGTCTTGATGAGTTTTAGGATATGTTTGAAACTGGGTAACTTGGGGTCAAAAACTAGGTCACCGGGCCAAATCAGCAGAAAACCTTGTTAACACTCTAGCGGTCACATTTTTGAAGCAATAATCATGAATCTTGCTCAAAATGTTTGTCTTGATGATTTCTAGGTCAAGTTCGAAACTGGAACACCTTGGGTCAAAAATTAGGTCACCTGGCCAAATCAGCGTAAAATCTTGTTATCACTCTAGCGGTCACATTTTTCAAGCAATCATCATGAATCTTGCACAAAATGTTTGTCTTGATGAGTTCTAGGTCAAGTTCGAAACTGGGTCACTTGGTATCAAAAACTAGGTCACCGGGCCAAATCAGCAGAAAACTTTGTTATAATCATTTTGAACTTTGATCAGAATGTTTGCCTTGATCAGTTCTAGATCAGGCTCTCAAAGTGCTATGTAGCTCAGGTGAGCGTTACAGGGCCATCATGGCCCTCTTGTTTGTTTTTTGTTGTTTGTTTTTTTTCCTGCTTCCACTCGTTTTCGTTGATGTCCGCTGATAAACAAGTTTGTTGTAACTTTCCTCTGAAGTGCTTTTCTACGTGCCTGCTGATGTTCCTGGGGTTCCTGACCTTAGTTGCTGTTTCGCACTCTTCCGCAAAAACAAACAAATAAATGATGGAAGAGAACTTCAAACGTACGATGATGTGCAGGTTGATTTCCGAACCGCGTTGTCTGCATATGTTCGAAGGGCTCAACCCGTTAGATTTTTTTAAAGTTTCCTTTCATGTCAATCATCGGCTGATGATTCACATGAAATGTCAAGATTATTCTCTGAAAAAAAGTAAAATTGTTTTCTACTGCAGTTGTGATTGGCGCTCTAAGGGTGAAATGAAGTTAAACATTTTATACTCTTGGGCATTTTTTTTTATTTCGGCAGCTCATCTATATGAACCGCCAATCACAACTGCAGCAGACAACAATTTTGACTTTTTTTTTTTTTTTTTTTTTGTTTGCCACAGAAAACAAGTCCTGGCATTTCATGTGAATCGTCTTGGCAGACAATTCACATGAAATGTCAACACTTGTTTTCTCTGAAAATAGGGAAAATAAATTAAGATTGTCGTCTACCACAAATTTTGCTTGGCACTTTATGGGTCAAATGTGTTCACAAACTAGGATAACATCAAAGGATTTTTCTGCTCAGGTGTCATTTACCGTTACTGCAGGCAAGATCAAAGAGCTGATTGACAGCTACCATTTAAACTAACCTTTAAAGCGCTGAGCAAACAGTTGCAGCAGACAACATTTTGAATGTTTTATTTATTACCATTTATTTTTCAGAGCATCATTCAAGTCATTACGTTTCATGTGAATCGTCTGCTTGGCAGATGACTCACCTGAAATGTCAAGACTTTATTCTCTGAAAAAAAAAATAAAAATAAAATAATAAATAAAAGTAAAAATTTTTTCTGCTGCAGTTGTGACTGGTGCTTTAAGAGTTAAACTTTTATCGGTCACCAGGTAGTTGAATGAAAAATATGACACCTATTTTGTGTCTGAAATAGCCAAAAGGCAAAATACCGATGACAACTTTGGTAAAACAAAATGTGTAAATCCGCGAGACTAACAATCTTTTTGACTGCTGAGTTCTGCGGAAAAAGGGCAAAACTTTCAAAGTTGGTGGAAAAAACTGCACAAAAAATGAGAGCCACAGACCAACCACGTTATAACAGTTTCCGCGTTATAAGGGACCGCGTAATAACGGTGTTGCAGTGTACTTGGATTGAATAAGATCATCATAAAAGGTCTACTCAGTCAATATTGAATCTGACAGCTGGAATGCGCCCCCTCTCCCCCCTCCCTGACTGCGAAGCCAACAACAACAATGGCAAATGACAAAAGCAAGATTTTTCTATTCAAGTACGCGCAATTTCAGTGATGTGCATATAAAGTTAGAGGTCAGCATGCAGACATTAGTTAAAATACACCAATGATACATCATCTTACATACCATTCATTATTTAAAAGGGCGTTCCCGATTGATTAAACTGAAAGTGAAAGTATAACTCGAACTGTCCATTTCACAGTTCCCAGAGTACGAACAATGAGTGAAACTACAGAGCACCATATACAACTCAAACTCCAGGTGATTGTATAGTACGCATGATGCCATCATGGAAACCGAAACAGTATTGAGTACACATGCAAATAGCTAAATATCCACATGTATGACAACAATAAAATTGGCCTCATATAATTACATGCACAACTCTTAGTTTTATACAGCAGTATCTAACTAGATGTTTGTTCTGGACGATAACTACTTAAATACTATTAATAAATAACAACAACAAAAAGAAAAAAAACAATTTTCAGATGAGCCCCCTACCCCTCCACAAATAATAAAAAGTAAAAACAAAAATGCCCCCTTTCAGCTTTAATGTAATATAAACGTGCCCATGATTTTTCAGCTATCCATGCGAACAATCCATTCTCTCGAAGTGTTAACATTGGAACAGATACTTGGACTGACGGAGAAGAATTTGGTGAACATGTTTTCTGATGTGGAGTCTAATGAGATGCGTCGTAATTTCACCTACACATGTTATCTGATGCCGAAACAGTGTAAGAAACAATTCACAAGCTTTGGTAGTGAGATGAAAGCTCATGGAGAAATAAAGAAACATCTTTATAGACATTTGGATGAACTGACGAAAGAAGCAAATTGTAAGATATTACTGTAATTACCTTAAATAGTTTGAAAGTTATATGCAACAATGAAGACCCAGATCAGCTTCTGCAGGAAGCAGCATCAGATCAGGCTTACATTATTTGTCACTCATCCAGCAGTTTTTAGATGCATCTTCAGGTAGTAAAATAGACTTGTTTATTTTAGGATCAGTATGGTAAAAAATGAAGTGTTTTAGTCTTGTTTTCTTGTAAGTAGAAGAATCATGAACCTTTTAGCTACAGGGGTATATAATGTTTGTGCTTAATTTTTAACACTGTTACTTGAAGAGTTTAAATTCATAATTCCAGGTATAACTGTATTATATATAAAATTACTATTGTGTTAGTTTAAAGTGATTAGTGTATTAAGGTAAATTACCTAAATTTGGAACACTCTAAAATTTCAAACCCCTAATATTTTTGCCCAAAAGTTATTTCTGAAAATGCCCTAAAATCTTGAACAGTAGCAGTTTTGCAAAATGTTTTTTCTTAAATTTCAAACACTGCTTTCTTTCTGTAAATTTTTATCGGCGCACTCAAATTTTGACAACAGAAAACTACCGTAAAAGTGTAACACACACAGTAATGTAATTACAAATTTAATTTAATGTTTATATCATTGTCTTAAGTTTAAACCACCCATACGGTTCAGGAAGTGTCTGGCAGCTGGTCCAGGCAGCTGGTCCAGTGTGGAGTACTAGTGAGTAATCAGTAAAATTTCAGTCAGTTGTTTTCTTGAATTTAACTGAAAAGCTGGGTGAAAATGGTTAAACATTGTCTGAAGCTGTTTTCCTAGTATTCTGACACCTTATTGATAAACTTAAGTATTTTGTACATTCACAAATTGCAAAATTGATCATGTTGGCTAGTGAGTTTTGTCAGCAATTTGAGCACAGAAAATTCATCAAAAGTGACGTTAGTGCAAGCCACAGAACCCTGCAGTTTAAGATAACGTGAACTGTCAGTACATTTGACTTAAATAGTTTAGTCCATTAATCCCACCAGAGTATACAGTGATAACGTTACCAATTGCTTCACCACAGCAACTGAGAACCAGTCAGCAGGGTGATTGAACTTGATGTTATACAAGGTCAATTAGGCGTGTTATTTTCAGGCATGCTATGCAGGGTCAATCAGGCATGTTATTTTCAGGCATGCTATGCAGGGTCAATCAGGCATGTTATTTTCAGGCATGTTATGCAGGGTCAATCAGGCATGTTATGCAGGATCAATGAGGCATGCTATTTTCAGGCATGTTATGCAGGGTAAATCAGGCATGTTGTTAGCTCACCTGGAGCAAAGAAGCTCCAGGTCAGCTTATGCTGTGGCCTGTTGTCCGTTGTCCATCCGTCCGTCCATCTGTTGTTAACTTTTCATATTTTCGACATCTCCTGAATAGTAAGTCAGATTTAGCTGCGGCCGTCTTGAAATTCTTCAAACCACATCTCCCAAACTGTGAGTTGGATTGATCTAAAATTTAATAGGAAGCATCAGAGTGACATAGAAATTCAAAATTGTTAAAGTGTTCTGTTCGGATATCCAAGGTGGCCACCAGTGCGGCCATTTTGAAAATCTTCAAACTACATCTGCTCCCAAATGGTATGTCAGATTGAGCCAAAACTTGGTGAGAGGAATTGGGGCGACATGGAGATTCAAGATGGCTGCCATGGTGGTCATCTTGAAAATCTTTAGTTATCTGCTCCCGAACGGTAAGTTTGAGTCATTGCAGTCATCTTGAAAATCTGCTCCCGAAAGCTAAGTTGGATTGAGCCAAAACTGGTGTGAGGCATTGGAGCGACATAGAGATTCAGAATTGCTAAAATTGTTCCTTTCTGATATCCAAGATGGGCACCATGTTGGCCGTCTTGAAATTCTTCAAAATGACATCTCCTCTTGAACCATAAGTTGGATTGAGCTGAAACATTGTGGGAGGGCCACATGTAGCTCCAGAAGTGTTTAACTCATCTTATTCCAAAAGCCAGGGCCCAGTTGTTCAAAGCGTCGTTAGCTTAACAAGCTCGTTAAGGGTCATTTCGTTAACTGTTTTAGCGGATTCAATATACAATATTCTCATATTTTTTTGCTGAAAAAATGTGAGTAGCTTTTGCACTGCAAAAGCTACTCACATTTTTTCAACAAAAAATTTCAGCATATTTGCATCACTTGATGTAAATTTTAACGATTCGTTAACTAACAACGTCGTTAGTTTTGAACAACTTGACCCAGTATGGTAGCCTTTGCACCCATTTTGAAAATCGTTAAACGACATCTTCTCCCAAATGGTATGTCCGATTGAGCCGAAATATGGTGGAAGGCACTGGAGCGACATGGAGATTTAGAATTGCTAAAAGGTTTATGTTCAGATCTGCAAGATTCCCGTCCTGGTGGCTGTCTTGAAAATCTTCAAACAACATCTGCTCCCAAACAGTAAGTTTGATGGAGCTGAAACTTGGTGGAAGGAAAGGTGGCAACCTGGAGATTCAGAATTGATGAAATTGATCTGTTCTGATATCAAAGATAGTCGCCATAGAGGCCTTCTTGAAAGACATAACATATCATGATCAGCCAAATCCAGGTAAGCAGTTTCTGGCCCACTGGGCCTCTAGTTTTCAGGCGTGTTATGCAGGGTCAATTTGGCAAGTTATTTTCAGGCATGTTATTTTCGCAAGGAAAAAGGGCATAGTGTAAATCAAAAGGGCATAGCACTGGTGAATTCCGGCATGGTGTGGTGCCATGCGAAAAGGGGCTAGGGGAAACGCTACTCTGGAACACTGGTCGTAGTACTGTGAGTACATGTAAATTTTGTAATAATGTAATTTCTTCATTTTTCTTTTCAGCTCCAAGTAGGAAGACAAAATTCAAGTTTACTGCAGAGCCTGTCGGCATCAGAAAGAAAAGAATTTATGATAGTAAGTTGTAACGTGTACTGAATCTAGTGTTGTCCGATTATGGGATTTTTTATAATCGATCATTGAAAATTATTGGACAGGAGGTTTTGACTGATTATCGATTAAAATCGAAAGCTATCAAATGAAAGGCAAACACAGGTCCCATCACCCAGAAAGATAAAATGGTATCCTTTTACTGCTTAAAACTTAATAAAAACTTGTTAACATTCATTTGCATGCATAATTTTATGTGCAGTACCTTCCCACAAAAGTAAAAGATACCCACAGCACACTCATAGGCTTTGACATTTAAGATGTGTACTGAAGACTTTCCATTTGTTGCAGAAATACTTCTTTGTTTCTTATTCCCTATCATACTTTCAAGCAGAAGAGTTAAGAATTGCATCTTTCTTGCACTAAAGTTGCAATTTGAGAATAATAACTTACAAAATAGTCAGGTGTGAATCTTTTCGATTATAACTGATTATTAGTGAACACAATAGATAGTAGAATCAAAAAGAATTTTCGATTGATTATCGATTATGATAGATCATCGTTACAACACTAATTGAATCAATAGAAAATAACATCAGCTTTATCTTGTGTGCCTGTGGACACAAAGTGGGAATCACTGGCCTATTGACTTAACATATTTACCCCAGGTCCTTGACAGACATGTCTGAGCAACTAATGTAGATTCAGATCAGAGGCTACAGAATACAATAAGGCAAATTTTCTACTGTCATTCTCTCCCTTCCGCTGATTCAAGAAGGGCAGATGTCAGTTTCTGGCAAAAGAATGTGCGCAATACTAGTCAACTGCTCAGAGGACTGCCCAGTAAACGTGTGGTTAGGTAAACTGACTGTGCTCGATATGACCCCATTGGGTTGACTTGGCCGTAAAACCTCGACACAAACAAACTGTAAGGCACAGATGTCGTGTACAGGGTTCAAATTTAGCACTCGCATACTCGCAAAATGCGAGCCCATTTCACAAAATGTGAGTTGAAAAATCTAAGACTTGATTTTCTTTGCGAGTCCCATTTTCCGTCCGTGTTTACGTAGTGCAAACCGAAAGTAGAAATCCGGAAGTGAAAAAGCGGTGTGTATGCGCAATAACGATGCGCAGTTAGTAGCTTTGTCACCGAGACGCTTGCCAATGTATGTTTTTTTCCCCCAGTTTAGTGTGGTTGTCAATACAAGGGATGTGTACAATAAAGCGACTGTATGTACACTGATCAATAGGCATCGTAATCTAAAGTTGAATTGACAGTAAAAACGGCCCTTCAAAATCATGGATAAGTTTGTAATTAAACGGAAAGCAGGTGATACGGAGGGCCAGAACAACATCTCAAATAATTCTGAGAAAAAAAAAAATCCCCGAAACAGACACAAAACAGACAGCTGCGGATGCTACAGATCTGAAGCTTTTTGGACCTAAACCCGAGACTGCCTCAGTGAGTCAGAACAGTCAGAAAATGGGAAAAAAGAACTGGGTGTGGGATTGGATTAAGAAATCAGCAAAACGGACGATAATCTGGTTGTTCAGATATGGGTACAGAGTGAGCAGGCATCATTCACATGATAAGACCTCTTCTGTAAAATACTTTTTATTGTCTGTCAGGTTGGAAAAAAGGGGATGCAATAAATGCGGTCCACTCGGTCAATATGAGTCATTGTATTCATCCCTTCCTTTTTTTTCCTTTTTCTGTCTTGCCCCTTCTTACAACAGGCCCTTAAGTTTAAATGTAAAAATCGACCTATGCTAGGGTTCAACATTTTGCAAAGAGACCAGCGCCCTGCATGGGGGAGTACAGTAATTAGTAGTGGTGGGACATCGGTTGGAAATCATAATCGATCGTCGGTTGGCATCGGTTGCTGCTGCCGATGCGATTTTCCGATTATAATCAGTTCCTGAATAATTCGCTTTGGCGTGCATGTTTCACTGTTAATCCTTGTTCATGGTCATATGTTTACAAGTTCATTCAACTGTACTGCTCAACAACTGAACTCTATATTTACAAAGCGCTTGTTAGTACTATTTTTCAGCGATTTGGTGGCCTAAAAGATTTTTTTTCTTCTTTGGCTAGACCCCCCACCCCCTTCATGATCACCCCCAATATACAGTCCTGATAACAGAGCGCACATCAAAGGCTTATCTTATCTAAGTGATTATGGAGTCTTTATAAGGCTGTTAAGTCTCCTTAGGTGGGGCCATATAAGGGTTAATTCTTAAAATTGAGCAGTATTCAATATGTTACTATCAAATAAATTCATTTGCAAATTTTGCATTTAACTTGATTTTATTTCTTGATTTGTATTGTATCATTTTATTTTTTTATTTATTATTATTATTATTATTATTATTTTATTTGATAGTTTTTTTTCTAAACACAAAAGTGTTGTTTTTTTCTTGCATTGTGAAAAAGTACAAATGAACTGAAATAGAAATATAAAATTGAAAATATTTATTTATTTATTCATTTATTTATTTTCTAAAGTAAATAAGAACACTGCACAATTATTCCATTTCCATTTCAGTAAAACAATACATTATGGAATATGTCAAAAAGTTCTTGGACAATTTAGAATTTGTATTTTATGCCAAAAAGCTTCTCATACTATCTTCCTAATCTTCTGTATTTGATCAAAAGAAACAAATAAAGGGGGAATTTGGTGATAAATTAGCGTATAGCATAAATATCTGTATTTCACCATGAAATATATTGTGGGTTTCATTAGAACTGCCTGGGAGAGACAATTCTAATGAACAAACACCAGGTATATTTTATTGAATAACTAGAAAAAAAAAACATCAAATTATCACCAAATTACCCACATTTGTTTCTCTGTCTTCATCATAAACTTTGCTGATATAAAATCTAATTTCCCCTTATCAGACCCGTACCTGAAAGGATGGCCAAAGTCACCAAGAATTTCTTATCTTAATCTCCTCAGAGTCATTAGGGTGTTATGCAATCCAAAATGTGTCTTTAAGCATGTTATTAATAATTTAAACTTTTTTTTTTTTTGTGCAGATTCAAATAATAATAATAAAAAAACTTAACACAGAGAGAATACATATCTATGATGCTTTAAAATGCTGTTTAAGACATTGTATAAGTTTCAACCCACCTGTATGGTTCAGGAAGAATTAAAATGAAAATGTCCGACTACTAGTCCAGTGTCGGGTACTAGTGTGCAATCGGTAAATTTCAGCGTTGCTTTATTGATTTTAAATGAAAAACTGGGTGAAAAAAAAAAACAACAACAAAAGACAGATACACTAGTCTGAAGGGCTGAAGCTGTTTTACTAGTGCTTTGACACTTTTAATTAATAATAAACTTTGAAGAATTTGTTCCATTCAGAAATTTTCAGCGGCAAAAAGTACATCAAAACGGACATTTGTGCGAGTCATAGAACCAGGTAGCTTAATTTTAGGGAACATGAACTATCAATACATTTGACTTTAACAGTTTACACATTATTTCCGCCCATCTGTTGTACAGAATGATTCTGTTTCATCAAATCAACCGTGAACCAGTCGGCAGGCTTGGTGAATCTGAATGACACGTCATAACTACACACTAGCCAATAAAAGAAACTTGCTCTGCCCCGCCTTCTACTGCGTAGTTTTGTAAATCAAAAGCGGCGGCATATTGTCACAAATCTTTATGGTCAATGAGTTGTGTAATCAGTGACAGATGTCCTCATACACTGTGAAAACACTTCCGTGAATACTCAAGTATAGTCTCTGAGTACATCAATAGGTAACTGTTTGTTTTACCCCACGTGGTTAATTGAAAACATGCAGCGTCAATCAGTTTGCCGATGATCGATTGTGAGAAAGTTCAATCGATTATCGGAATCGGGAGCTTCCAGCACGCCGCTAATCGATACCACCTGATCATCGGTACACCACTAGTAATTAGATAACGGTAAATTAACATATGGCATGATTTACATTAAGAAACAAATGAATAACAACATAAACAACTGTAATGAAAAATGTCCACATTAACATAGTTTCAGTAATAGATATAACTTTGCAAATGAAATAATCAAAGCTAGCAATCTTAACTGCTCAGCAAAAAAAAAAAAAAAAAAAAAAAGCAAGTGGACAATATGATTTAGCAAGTTACAAAAACATACACTTGCTAAAATTAGCAAGTGAGAAAAAAAGTTAAATTTGAACCCTGGTGTATCTTGACACTGGGGTGTCCAACTGATATTGGCTTACAGTTGGGCAAGGCCTGCTATCCTTGCAGCAGGTAAGGGTAAAGGGGGAATATTTTCATTTCTTCTCTTTCTTCTGTCATTCATTTTCCTTTCTCCCCTGTCCCTCTCTTTCATCTCCTCTACTATCTCTTCTCCCTTTCTCTGGGAGACGACAAAATGACCCACAAGAGTTGACGAGTCTTTAAACCCCAACCCAATTAATCTGATCAAGGTCTGTACTGTTTGTCACTAACCCTATGCTGTAATATTTTCGTGTCACCAAATTTTCGCGGATTTGCCTCAGAAACATGAGGTTTAATTTTTGGGGTTATTTTTTGCGGTTGTTCATACCCGTGAAAATGAAGATCGCTATTGTAGAGCAAAAATTTGACAACGCTGAAACTTAAAGTAATGTGGACAGATGGAATGATAGGAACACCATAATCAGGGCAGAAATCTCTAAGATAAATCTGCAACATAGATCGATCGCTGTAAGATTTCCATGATTTCTTGATACCTATCTTGCCCATACCATGGTTCTGGAAGCTCAAAACAAGCTGCTCGATTTCATTTGTAGTAATTTAATATCCTTTTCATGACCATGCTGTTTTTTTTTTGTTTTTTTTTTTATTTTGCTGATCACATGATCTGTATAAAGGGAAACTACTCAAACATATGTGCATATGTGGCTGAATCTGTATTGATTACCGGACTTTGTGATATGACACGCTTCACACACTGTAACTTGAATAAATCAGTCTGTGCAACGGATTTACAGTAGTTCAGAATAGGAAATAAATTGGTTATTTTGTAAAACAAAAATATCGGCACAAACGATCATAGATTGAAAAAAATAAAAAAGTATTTAAGTTTATGCAGTTATTAAATAATAATAATAAGGCCATCCTTAAAATATTCTTTGTTTGCTGTGCTCCTACCCATCTGTTTCAGAATGGGTAGGTAGGTAGGTCATTTTTTTTTTTTTTTTTTTTTTTTGAATCGGATATACTTATTCTTTTACTGTAGACAGTATATGGTCCAAAATGCTGTCCATAAAGATATAATATTTCAAAACAATTAGAAATAAAATTTATGATAAAAAGATTGTAGTGAATGCAAAAGGCTTTTTACAAAACAAAACCGAAAAAAAGAAGAAATCTCCAGAATGGCCCCCAAAAAAATTTGGGTAGGGCCAGTTTTAGTGGATAGGTAGGAGCACAGCAAACCAACAGTTTTTTAAGGTCGGCCCAATTAACAAAATCAGCTGGGTTTTGAGGTCGATAGATCGGTCATTTGCAATTTTATCTTTTTTTTTCTTACCATATGTGTATCCTTATTTTATTTTTTTATTCTTCTTCTTTTCTTCTGACTTATCAACAAATTGTTAGATATAAATAATGTTTATAATCAAAAGAAAATACCAGTGTAGATATGTGCACTTTATTGGTTAATTGGCAGCAGCATGACATCTAGTCGACTTAAATTGTTCTTTGCATTGAGCCCGGGGCATTCAGTTGATAATTTCACGTCTCAGTTCAGAAAGTGACAGTGAGAAGGTGTTAATTATGAGCAGTGATTTTTTTTTTTACCTGCGAGTCCTGCTTCATATACTCATATTTTTTCTCTGGGAATCACAAATATAATATAAGCGAGTCCCTGGACTCGCAAAATACAGCAGAAATAAACTGCTCTAAAACGTTACTTTCTCATGATTTTATCATGGGACTATTTATCAATAGTGCCAAACTGTAAATAAATCGCTGTTGTGAGACATACAAAAAAAATAACTACATTTTTATTATCATCACATCTGCAATGGGGAAGCAAAGAACTGCCTACACTACGTCAAATTCACTGAGGCCCAAGATAACAGAGCTGCACAACAGGAATTCAGTTAGCACCATCGTAAATTTGTCCTGTTTCCCTCGTAACCGGCAGAGTTGGAAAATATTTTGCGGATTTTTATTTTCGTGGATCACAACCTACCGCGAAATTCCACGAAAATTAGGCGATGCGAAAATTTTTCCAGTATAGGTTATCAAGCATTTCTCATAGTTCCAGATAAGAAGGGGTATCAGATAAAATATCTAAAAATTTTTTGTTGAAAAAAGCACCTTGTCTGGACCTATGATATATTAGACACATCAACTGGTAGTAAATTTATTTTGTTCCTGATCTGAGGATAGGTATAGTAAGTTCACAGTCATGTATTTAGGGTCATTGTCTATCAAGAAATTTTATAGGAGTAGAAAAAAACAACAACAAAACTTATGGGACACTGCCATGAAAACAAGGGGCAGTTGATGAAAAGATTAAGAAACAGACAAGAATTTCTAGACTGGCTACCGTCTAACTGATATTTGAATCAGCATAAGAATGATATATATTATAAAAAAATCCTAACCTGTAAAATATCATAGCTGCAGATAAGAGGGGGTATCCACATAATATTTTTCTTATTTCTCCACAAAAACATATGTTGTGGGTACTCATTAGAAGCGCCTCACTGAGGCGCTTCTAATGAGTACCCACAACATGTTTTTGTGAAGAAATAAGAAGGATAACAGCATTTTTCGGATGAAAAAAGTGCCTTATCTGTTGCTATGCAATATGTTAGACTGGTAAAGTTTGCAAGCTCCACTCTGAGATTTACTGCTAGCTGATTAGCCAATGATCATTTGCAACAGCAACAAATGGCTTATAATAACAAGACCTTTATCAGCAGATGGTCTGATTTGCCATGGTTTTTTTAATGCCCACATTATCTCAAGAGATCTCCCTGTTATGTTTATAACAAAAGGTAGATCTCAAGAGATCTCCCTGTTATGTTTAAAACAAAAGGTAGTGTACATTTGTGCTGACCAGCAGAGTTAATTTACCCAGTTGAAGAGGAATTTTTAGAATCTGTGTGTTCTGATGTTGTTTTTTTTTCTTGATAAAATCTATTTAAAAGTGATTGTGATGATGTCTAACTGAAGAGGTGTTTTGAAAATCAAAGTAGCAATTAAATTTTTCATCAGATAAACTTTCTAACTTATTGGATTAAATATGGCCTAAAATATCCATAAATATGTGGTAAATGAAAGTATCAGTATGAATAAGTTTATGTGAAAAATTGTTTTCTGGGAAGGCAACCCTTCCGCTGATTCAAGAAGGGCAGTTGTCAGTTTCTGGCGAAAGAATGTGCACAATACTGGTTAACCGCTTAGAGGACTAAGCCTGCCCAGTAAACGTGTGGCTAGGTAAACTGACCCTGCTCGACATGACCCCATTGGGTTGAATGGGCCGTAAAACCTCAACACAAACAAACTTGGAAGGCAAATGAATGCTCAAACCCCAAGAAAAACTCAAATACATGTCCATTTGACACCATCAACAAAATAATTTACTTGTATCATTTGTGGGGAAAGGAAGAACAACAGAGCAGAAAGACAAAAAAAATGAGAGGGTTATTAAAATAAGATTTGTATAAATTGCTAATAGAAAAATTGCTGCCATTGAACTGAAATAAAAGAAGAGGGTCACAGTAGCATTTGTTGTAGAAACTGCACAGGACGCCTTGTCACATTAGATAGGTCCCTGACAAAATTTAAAGCGGCTTATGAGTCTGCTAGGGCTCAGCTAAGAATAACACAACGGACAGAAAACACTTAAACGCCTGTCAACAGAACCAGGAATCCAGAGTAGATAATTTACCATTATAAAAGAAGATATATATATTATATTAACCTTTACCACTCTATGGGCATTTTCAGCAGATGATTAATTGATATTTTTTTTCCCCCCAGAAAACAGAATTTGACATTTCATGCACATTTCATGCAAATTGTCTCAGAGTTTATTTTCTGGGAAAATACGAAAAATATTTCATTATGTTGTCTGCTGAAACTTTTACCCAGAATGCTAAGCGTTAATATGTATTGTCACACATACAGAGAGAGAGAAGGGGGAGACTATGATGCACAATGTGGTAAAAAGACTTTTATGTCCTATGCAAACAGGAGGGTCCAGATGAGCATGCGCATCCATGCTGTCTGATCTGGGCATTCTCTGTTCGTCAACATATATTACAATATCCATTAATTCTGCAGGAGGAAAACAAAGGCCCAGATCAGCCTGCACAAATGCACAGGCTGTTCTTGGCATGCATTGCCCTTAAACTGCATAAGGTCCCTGTTTGTGCATTTGGGCATCAGTTATAAGCCAAACCTAAAGATTTTAATTTGCTTGACCAAACATTGTAGACCTTGATCAGATAAGACACAGTCTGATCAGGGTCTACACGTTTTGCCATTCAGCAAGCACCCTTATAACGCCTTCAGCTACTCTGTTCAGATGGTTAGGATTATGGTATTATGTTATTGGTGGAGTGACTGATCAGACCAATAATATTGGAGCAGTTTGTGTACAAACTGTAGTAAACATTCTTCATCAACAAAAATTGCTTTTAAAGGTTTATGTTTTGAAAGTTCTATAACAGTTGCATGATATTGCCCTAGTAAAGACTCAGGAGTGGCAAAAATAATATCAAATGTTCCTTTGGAAATGTCATGTGTATATTCAACATCAGCACTTCATTTTAGCTCTTGGTCAGAAGTCAGATCCCCCAAATAAACTGCTTTGACATTTTTTTTTCTTTAAAGTATCTACTTGATACTGCATCAGTGCTACTAAAGGTGAAACAACTATTACTGTTGCTGGTGCAGACTGGTCACCACTTAGAAGTTTAAACACAAATCGAGCTAATTTAAATATTGCACTCTTGCCACTTCCAGTGGGTGAACAAAATAAAACATCCTTTCCATTAAAGATGGCTGACTGAGCTAATAACAATATAACCTTATTTTTTGTTGCCTAAAAATACAATTTTCAAACGAAATTAAACTACCCTTAGTTTGTTATAAAATGCTATTAAGGACTGTGCAATAAAGAATTATAGGAGAAAATATTGTCTAAATTTGTACTTTTTAACTAGGCTAAGTATCCAAGTTAGGTCAAGGGAGGTAATAATTTTTACTTAAGAAGTTTTCAGGAATATGTGTATTTTTATGTGTTTTAATGATAAGAAAGTATATTTCTTTTATAATGAGTGTGCAGATTTCTTAAAGCTTCACTGATAGCTTAAATTATTTTCGTGAAGGTGTGTCAGAACACTTGTTCTATTTAATTTTACGGACATTATAAATATCGAAACAGTAGTCTGGAAAACTCAGAAACAAAAGTGGGGCTTCTGTTATTTTTGTCTTATCAAAATTAGCTCAGTCAGCAACCTTTAAGATAATTTCTTACAACTTTCTGCTATTCTCCTAATTTGGTCTTTATATTGTCATATCCTAAATGTTTTAAACTTTTCTCAATCACCCTATCCATTCTTTTTCCAATGGCATTTGCACCTGTGTTGAAGAGCTGTAAAAATCTCATAAACTGGCACAGGCAATTTGATATGGGTCATTTGCATTGGTGGTGGGAATGTTATCATTATCTGAACTCTATAAACTATTAAGAACTATGAGGTCAAGCTGTCAATCACATTAAGTGTCTACAAAATTCCTGAGACATCCAATACAAAGTTTACCAGACTGAGTTTCTGACGGGTAAGGGAGATGATACATGCAGAAAAATAGTCAAGGAGGAGTACTTTACCTTTGTTACACACAGCCATGGGGTCAGACTAAATAATTTCATGAGACAATATTCTGCTGAAGCCAAATTAGGTGTGACATAAATGGCACAAAAGTGCAGCCTTGACAGAACACTGAGGAAAAAAACTGATTGCAGTTGTAATTAGTGCTTTATGCATTAATTGAGATTAAATTGGGGCTAGTCTGCACGAATATTCAAGTTGACCGGAGTGTTTGGAACTCATTGATTAATATCACAATAAAGTTTGTAGTTATCTGTTCTTGTTAATGTTTTGTCTTCTTTTTTTTTTCTAGTACTTATTCCTGCAACAAAGAAAAAGAAAAGCAAACAAGCTGAATCAAATTTAAAGCAGTCAAATAGTGATAAAGGAATGACTCTTAAAACAAACAATTCTAACAATAATAGTAGGACCACAGAAATGGAATGGGACCTATCAGGAAAGGATACTCCGGGAAGTGTTGGGAAATCTGGTGGATCTGGAAATGCTGTTGTGAAGACTGTTGTACGAAGAAGCAGCAGAAAACTGGCTGGAAAACAGTTACCTGTGCTGCATAATGTAACAGTGGAAACACCCTCAGAAATAGATAAGGATACAGATGCAACAGGGAATGATGAGGCTGAAAGACGGATTGAAGAAAATGAACAGTTTATTATTGATCTGTTAAGTAAAACGCAACCTCATCATGATCATAATTACACCACAATATTTGGAAGGAGGAGAGGGTCTGAAATTATCCATCATTTAATGGATGAATCTGATGAAGAACAACAAGAAATTTCTGCTAGTGCTAACACCGTAGTGTACTTGGACAAAAAAGGAAATAAAGCAAAGAGGAAAGCAAAACCAATTCTATTCTTGCGTCACAGGTCTCCGAATGAAAATGTTCCAATGGTTAGTAAGGAGGAGATAATAACTGAATATAACACTGAGAGCGATACAGAAGAAGATGAGTTAGCCAGATTGACTGCTCCACATGCTAATTTACACACTGGACAAAGTGAGTATATTGTGCTGAAAAACTGTATTCAGAATTTATTTACAGTTAAATTTCGCTATTAAGACCACTTAAAATTAAGGCCTATCTGCTATTAACCGTAGTCCTGCTGAACCCGGATTTGTCCTGCCTTTGCAAATGGTGTAGATCCAGATCAGATGCCAACTGATCTGGATCTGCACTGTTTGCCATTAGTATTGAACTTGTATCAAAAACCTGGATTGAGTAATCTGATAGGCTGAAAAGTCCCAAATGGTTTCTTCCTGATTCAGTGTTAAGACCACCCCACTAATAAGACTTCTTTTAGGCAGTTCCAAAGGTGATCTTAATAGCGGAATTTGACTATATATTGCTTGAAGATTTACCCCACAATTGTAAATTTGTCCTAGTTTTATATTTTCATGCATATATGACTTACCATTACGGCCTCGGTGGCTCAGTTGGATGCGCTGTCCGACTGGAGACCAGGAGGTTGCGGGTTCAACCAGGGCTCGGGAAAACCGGAAAAATAGCCGGTCTGGACCGATATTAAGAATTCTGGACCGATTTCAAACACCCCAAAACGCTAATAAATCGGTCCAATAGGTTTGTGCCTTCAACCCCATTTTTCCCAAACCAACCAATTTTCACGAATCAATCATGTCTAAAAAGTCACAAACGGTCAAGTCTTCCCAAACTGACAACGTCCGCGCACCTTTTAAATGCGATATTATGGTAGTTAAAAGGCTCTAAACGGTCATTTGACATGTATATTGGAGAGACAGCTGAATAACGGCAACCTACCCGCAGCACAAATTAATTACGTCATTATCCAAACATTGTCAAAAAATCAACACTTCACTGACCTTTGTGCGGTAAACAAGCGATTAACACGAATCATCAGTAACGGTAGTCTGATAATTAATCCATTTGTGTGACACCTGTGAATACACTGAGACTGCAAAACATCCAGGTGCTGTCGGCGTGTCCAAAAGATCAAAGGTCGCTTAACTGAGAGTGATAAAAGAATGTACCGCTTGAACGCACCCGTTTTCTTCCTCTTCTTTTTTGTTTTCATCAACACGGTTTGTCGGTCCCAGATTCGATAAATGAATTCCCAAACCGTGTACGTCCTGATCAGATGTCGCATACAACGGCGTCTGATCCGGGTATTATTGATTGCTTTTTTTTGTTTTTTTTGTTTTGTTTTTTTATTGTTGTTGATTGCCGTAGCACGCGAGTATAATTCAAGGTAGATTTCACGGTAAAAATAAATAATGCACCACTTGCGCTAGACAAGATTGGTCAGTGCTTAAAATTTAAGCAGTCTGATCAAATCTTGAAACATTAAAAACTGTAGAACCGCCCGTGGCGCAGGCCTTTTTTATTAGACCAAATTAGGTCCATGAAAGTCATTTCGTTCCGTCTCTCCTGTTTCCCGCCGTCTTCGCGCTTATACAAGACGGGAATCAGTTGTTAATAAATAGTTTAGGAAAACCCTGCGGAGATGGAAATAAGAACAAAACCGTTTTTTTTTTTTTTTTTTTTTTTTTTTTTTGTTTTTTTTTTACATACCTGACTGTATTTATTGATGACACCAGCTTTGATCATGCTCGTTATACCCGGACTTCCGTAATATAACGGAGTTGAGGTGTATTATTTAAAAGGAGTTATAGGACTGCCAATTGTCATTAGCTTTCGTGACAGGTGATATATACATCTTTTTTTTTTTTGGAAATGGGCTCATTGATGACGTCATCGTCATCGGCTGGACCGATTCAGATTTCAAAATTTCCAGAGCCCTGGGTTCAACCCCCACCAAGGTCGGCAACATTCTTTCGTGGAGATTGATCATGAAATATTTTCTACGGTCATTCTCTCCCTTCCGCTGATTCAAGAAGGGCAGTTGTCAGTTTCGGGCGAAAGAATGTGTACAATACTGGTTAACTGCTTAGAGGACTAAGCCTGCCCAGTAAACGTGTGGTTAGGTAAACTGACCGCGCTCGACATGACTCCATTGGGTTGACTGGGCCATAAAACCTCAAAATAGCTGTTGAAGTAGCACATAAGGAGAGCTATTAAATGTACAGACAGCTGTTTTTGCTGAAACTCATTTGATTGGTTTGATTCAGGCATGGTAATTCAGTCCTTATCTAAAGTTATCAAAACATTGCAGTGAGTCTGGATTGCTATATTATGACATTCAGCTGTTAATGAAAATGCAAAATACAGCTTCAGTTATTTGACACTATGATTTGAACAAGCTGTGTTTTCTTAAATAAACACATTTTCAAGTTAGCTAAAAATGTCTGTAGAATTACAATTCATTTCTCACAAAATTATATGTCCTCAAATGTATCATTTATTTAATGAACAATAAAGCAGCTTTAAAAAAACTGTTCACAATGCATTTTTAATACACAGATTATCATCAAATTCACGAGTAGCTGTTTAAACACTGGAATATTTTGATTTTATTACTTATAAAGGTCCTTGTGGGTAATAAAACACTCTGGGGTTTAGCATCTGACATTAATGACCTTTGAGAAGTATTTGGAAATAACAGTAAACATTCTGCCTTCAACCATCAAATAAAACTGCGAAAACAGCTGTCTGTATGGATGTAATATAGGAGTTGGTTGCTCTCCTCTGATAAGCTCTTGCGCTGTTTCAGTACTAAACAAAGTGAATGTACCATTTTGACGCAAATGATTTTCATGGGTTGATGCGTTGTTAAACCTGAACTTGTCATCATCATCATACCTCACTGTTGTAATGTTGGCA
The DNA here is from genome assembly GCA_964016985.1 of Anodontia alba. Lineage (NCBI taxonomy): Eukaryota > Metazoa > Mollusca > Bivalvia > Lucinida > Lucinidae > Anodontia > Anodontia alba. Next base: position 137,754,221 of record OZ024823.1, read on the forward strand.
TATCTGTGATGCTTGTATTTGTCATAAGAAACTTCGATTGTTGAAATGGTAACTTTCAAAAGTGTTTTAATATGGAGCATGTGATGTTCAGCATGCAATTTATAGACAAAAGGTAGACTGGTGACCTGCAATATGGTGGTACTTCTCTACCTACATATAAGCTACCATGACCCAGACCAGCTTGCCTATTAATATGCATGAACTCACAAACTGGTCCTAGAAAATACCAAGCAAACTGCATAGCTCCAGATCAGAATGTGCTGATGCAACAGCCAGTCCTGTTCATGGCTGTTCCCATATGCTGTTGCTACTATTAAAGTAATTACTTTTCACTGGGACAAACAGCATTCTGGCTTGGTCTGTTCTTAGACAGGTAAGACTTTTCATTTGTTTGTGTCGAGGCTTTGAATTAGTTTATATACAAAACTAGGTTAATCCAAGGTTCAGACTAATACCGTGTTTATTTAATCAAGTCGAAGTATAGAACACAAGAGATCAGTAATAAATAGAAAGGTAGTGTAGTAACAAGCCAAATAATATCTTATCACTTGTGTTAAATGTAGATCAAGATCAGCTGGCACATAAAAATGTTTGAATTCTACATACAGTGGAACCTTCACTAATGGTCACCTCCCATTTAACGGCTATTTTTATTCCCCCGAGGTATTTTCCTTTAAATTTAACCTCTGATAACTGGTCAGCTCCCTCCTTTGGTCAGCGGCCATACTAATTTATGATTTTATGGGCAAATTCCCTTGGTTAAACGGTCAAAATGACAGAGGATCGGACATTCCGTCGACGTACATGTAGAAATCAAAAGAAGGAAATCAAAAATTCAAGGAAATCTAGTCTTGCATCAAAAGAAAAAAAAAAAAAAAATAAATAAAGAGAAAAACATTTCTTTCTTGTAAAATACAGTAATATGTTAATTATTTTGATATCTACCTTTTTTTAAAAAAAATGTGTAATAAGCAAATTACTTTGTTCATTACACAGTCTTTTTATTTTTATAAGCCTGTTTGAAAAACGGGACGCATTATGCTACGGGGGTATGGCGTCCGTCCGTAAACTTTTTCGTTTCCCGCTAACTCCTCCTACAGTTTACATCCGATCAAGCTGAAACTTGGTATATAGTTAGACCATGATGTGGCGCAGCGCATATTGTTTCAGGGTTACAGTCCACTAAATGTTTGCAGAGTTATGCCCCTTAGAAATTTTCTGTAAACTTTTAATTTCTGGCTAACTCCTCCTACAGTTTTCATCCGATCAAGCTGAAACTTGGTATATAGTTAGACCATGATGTGGAGTAGCGCATATTATTTCGAGGTTACAGTCCACCAAATATTAGCAGAGTTATGCCCCTTTTAAAATTTCAGTAGACTTTTGGTTTCCGGCTAACTCCTCCTACAGTTTACATCAGATCAAGCTGAAACTTGATTTGTAGTTAGACCATGATGTGGAGCAATGCATACTATTTCAAGGTTACAGTCCACCAAATATTAGCAGAGTTATACCCCTGGGAAAATTTCTATTAATTTTTTCATTTCTGGCTAAATCCTCCTACAGTTTACATCCAATCAAGCTGAAACTTCATGTACAGTTAGACAATGATGTTGAGCAGCGCATATTGTTCCTCTTGATCATCTTATACAAGTAAACGCTTGACCAAGAAGCATCAAAATAAGGCATAAAAAAAATAAAGAGAAATAAGAAATATATATATAGTCACTGTTACACAGTGCTTGCACTAACTGTCAAAATCAGGAAGTCCCAGGACTTCCTAGCTCCAATATCTGGAAGTCCTGGTGATAAAATTTTTTCACTCACTTTAAGAAATTCAACCTCAATATTCTTAAACTCATTTATGGAGTAAAACTGCCATTCTTAAGATAAATACATAAATTCATTCTAAATTTTTGTTATAAATGACTAAATATCTTTAAAAGTTGGGAGTCCCAGACTTCCTGGCATTGATTTTTGGAAGTCCCAGGGCAATTTTTGGGAGTCTCTGACTCTCAGACTTCCCTTAATGCAAGCACTAGTCACTTATAAGCAAAACTGTTGTAAACTGTTATTATTTATAGAGGTCATTGCAAATAGTTTTGCTTATAGCAGACGGTATGTCTCTTACTCTGGATACTTTTCTTAACTAGAGCTATACAGTCCTTTTCCCAGAACAAATAAATTTAAATTTCTTACTTGTTCTCAGGAAAATGGAACAGGTATGACAAATTGGGCATGGTATTTCCACAGCTGTACATGGTTATATATGTTTGCAGAGCCGTATCCACCAATACCTAAAGCAAGATCTTGCAATGTGGGACCTCTTGATGTTTTCCAAGAGCCAGAGATTCCAGAAGATGTGGTTGTGAAGAAGAAAAAGAAAATAACAAATGCCAATCCTATCAACAGGGAGGGGAGAGAAGGAAATCTTGGCTGGGAGCCGGTAAGCTTACATACAAACTGTTCTGTCATCCAGCATGGCTGACTGTTAGACACCTTAAAAATTGTGAACTGATGTGAGAGCCTGTTAAATAAATGAGTGGTGGGGTATGGAATTGTGTAAACAGATACAGGTGTGGGTGCTAGGATGTGGTTGGGAAACAGAGTGGGTCACTATTCTAATTTAAAGGCCACTGTGACCTACTTAGAAATGTGGGTCACATTATATCTCAATTTTCAGATGTGTCTTATGTATCGCATTTTAACCTCATCTTTGTGGTAGGATGATTGTGTAAATGGTCACTGGTCTGTTTTGATCCAGAAGTTATCATATTCCTATCTCACAGATAAGGGGAGTATTCAGAAGGTAATTTTTTTTTTTTTTTTTTTTTTGTTAATTTTGTGCCAAAAATATCTTAGGGCTTTCCATTTATATATATCTCCCAGTCCCAGACAGCATTTTATAATCTCCTATCGGTAGGTGTAGTTCCCGATTTTGATCCTCTAAAGGGGAAGGGATATTCTCAAATTTTTATTCTGAGGGCTATGTCCTTTAGAAGTTATTTTCTAGATACCCCTAGATACTGATATTCAGGACAGAAGGAAAATAAAAAGAAGAAAAGAAGAGAAATAAGCCAAAACTAAAATCAAAAGTTAAAATTTAAAATATGAACAAAACATATTGTTACAGAAAGAAGTTAGGCCGAATCAGGGGAGTTTATTGGCGAGCGAACCTGGTTTTAATGTAATTTCACACAAGTGTTACGTTTGACAATATCTCAAGCAAGTTTGACTTTCAGGGTCCTGGGCTTAAGGTCAAGGTCACTATAGCTATTTGTAGAAAAATTTTGTCATCGCTCTAGAGCCAACATTTATTGATGGATTTTAATATAATTACACAAATGTTAGGTTTGACAATATCTTGAGCAAGAACAACTTTCAGGGTCCTGGGCTGAAGGTCAGGGTCAATGTGGCTATTTTTAGAAAAACTTTGTCATCGCTTTAGCGCCTACATTTATTGATGGATTTTAATGTAACCTCACACAAATGTTAGGTATGATAATATCTTGAGCAACATTGACTTTCAGGATCCTGGGCTCAAGGTCAAGGTCACTGGGGCTATTGTAGAGTCATCACTCTAGTACCTACATTTATTGATGGATTTTTAATATAATTTCAGACAAATGTTAGGTATGACAGTATCTTGAGCAAGTTAGACAGGGTCCTGAGCTCAAGGTCAAGGTCACTGTGGCTATTTTTAGAAAAAACTTTATCACTCTAGCCCCTGCATTTACCAGTGGATTTTAATGTAAAATCACACAAATGTTGGTTATGATAATATCTGGAGCAAGTTCAACTTTCAAGTGGTAACTGGCTTTAGAAAAATTTTTGTCATCGCTCTATCCTCTACATTTATCAGTGGATTTTAATTTAACTTCACACATTTGTGGTTATGATAATATCTTGAGCAAGTTCGACTTTTAGGTCCTGGGCTCAAGGTCAAGGTTGACATGCTGCTAATTCAAGAAGGGCAGTTGTCAGTTTCTGGTGAAAGAATGTGCACGATACTGGTTAACCTGTTAGAGGACTAAGCCTGCAAAGTAAACGTGTGGTTAGGTAAACTGACCACGCTGGACATGACCCCATTGGGTTGACTGGGTCGTAAAACCTCAACACAAACAAACAAATCAAGGTTGACATGACAATATTTTCTATCATGTGAGATCTAATCTCTCCCAACCTGAAAATCTGAATGTTTACAATACTGTAGCTTAATGTCAAGGTCATATATGACCTTTACACTAAGGTCACAGGCATTTTGTTTCTTCAGTCATATAACTATTATATGTCATGAAATTTCCCAGTTCAGTGTACCCACACCAAGTAATCTTGTGCGAGGGGATTTGTATCTCCTGGGATGCTTTGTTAATTTTCCTATTTTGACATTTTTATGAATTTTTATGAAAGTGCTAGAAAATATTAAGGCTTTTTATTTTTTCAGGATGGCCATAAGAATTGCAGGGCGGCACAAAAAATCAGGGTTGATGAGGTTAACGGAAACACAAGTATTTCTTTTTTTTTTTAAGCCTGACTAAAATGGGAACTAAGCAGAGCTCTAGATATAAGGAATTTTCTTTAATCTAAAATGTTTGGTATTTTCAGTTTTTTCCCAAAAAATCTGGGTGGTGGATACTCATTAGAATCAGCTGGGTGAGGTAATTCATAGATGGATAACGATTCACCGAAAGTATGGTTCACCGCGGTACGAAGCTGGAGGTTCTGTTCATGGTCCGTTTTTGGTAATTGCAGTTCGGTTCGGTTCACAAAAAAAATTTTTCTCCATGGTTCTATATTAGTTTATTAACAGATTTCGAATGAAATTAAAGAGTCAGACATCAAAAAAATATTAAGTTTACAGTTATTTTTATGGCGCCGAACTCTCCTGTCATGAATGCATTTTACTGTCTTTTCGATATCTCTTGGAAAGACGTTTTTGCTTGGCGTTTTATTTTAAATGAAAATATTTTGTTCTGGTCAACTATATCTTATCAGAAACCATTTGTATTTCCTGTTTCTGTGTTTTGTTCACAATTATATGCATTAAAATTAAACTTACGGCCAGAAGTTGGTCTGACCTATGCAATTTCTATAGTAATGTGATTTTTTAAAATTTTTGTCTTAGAAAATATTTTTTTACTTTTCTTTACTGAATTTGAAAAAATGATGTTTTACAATAATATTGTGAAAATTTCAGCAAAATTAAACAAGAGGAACTTGTTAAAAATCTTGCTCCAAGTTACCTACCCAACATATTTCTGTCCTGCCCAGTAAACGTGTGGTTAGGTAAACTGACCGCGCTCGACATGACCCCATTGGGTTGACTGGGCCGTAAAACCTCAACACAAACAAACAAACAAACATATTTCTGCATGATTTTGCTTCATTTTTAAAAAGTGAAAAAGTGAAAATATTTTATTTTTTTTTAAAATCAATGAATAGAATAAACTTTTTTGTACATAGGTAGTTACGACAAATGGTTTTGCATTAAATCACGACAAAATTTTGCAAATTTATGTGTAAAGTGTCAAGCAAAAATCAACTTTATGAAAGATGTTGAAAGCACAGTAGGTATAAAATTAGGCCGAGTCTGTCTGTCTGATTAAAAGTATCACGACACGTATCGTATCGTGAGGTAAGTATTACGATACGTATCGTATCGTGAGGTAGGTGTATCGTTACACCCCTAGCAATTCAAATGAATACTTAACACATTTTGTGGCAAAATAAAAAAAAAAAAAAGAAATATTTAATATGTGATGCCGATTCAGTAAGGATATGGTATCATCCAACCTCTGGCTTGGCAGAATATCATCTTCATCGAGTCCATTCTACTTTTTATTTTCACTGGGAAAAGCGAATTATTCAGTGTGTAATTTTATCATTATTTAAAAAAAAAAAAAAAAACCCAGCTTCTCAGTAAACACTTTTCATGCAGGGTAAAAAATTTAGCAGATCACATTTTGAAATATTTTTCTTATTTTTCCTAGAAAATAGCATTATCTGGAGCAGGGCTCTGTAAATTCTGAAATCTGAATCGGTCCAGCCGATGGCAATGACATCATCAATGAGCCCATTTCCAAAAAAAAAAAAAATATAATATCACCTGTCACGAAAAACTAATGACAATTAGCAGTCCTATAACTTTTTTTTAAATAATACACCTCAAGTCCGTTATATGACGGAAGTCCGGGTATAACGAGCATGATCAAAGCTGGCGTCATCAATAAATACAGTCACGGGCAGTTTTGCAGTTTTCAATATTTCAAAATCTGACCAGACTGCTTAAATTTTAAGCACTGACCGATCTTGTCTAGTGCAAGTGGTGCATTACTTATTTTTACCATGAAATCTACCTTGAATTATACTCGCGTGTTACGGCCGTAAACAAAAAATAAAAAAAAAAAGCAAACAATAAGACCCAGATCAGACGCCGTTGTATGTGACATCTGATCAGGATTGATGGGAATTAATTTATCAAATCTGGGACTGACAAACCCTGTTGATCAAAACAAAAAAGAAGAGGAAGAAAACGGGTACGTTCAAGCGGTGCATTCTTTTATCACTCAGTTAAAGCGACCTTTTATCTTTTGGACACGCCGACTGCACCTGATGTGTTACAGTCTCAGTGTATTCACACGTCACACAAACGGATTAATTATCAGACTACCGTTACTGATGATTCGTGTTAAGTGCTTGTTTACCGCACAAAGGACAGTGAAGTGTTGATTTTTTGACAATGTTTGGATAATGACGTAATTAATTTGTGCTGCGGTAGGTTGCCATTATTCATCTGTCTCTCCAATATACATGTCAAATGACTGTTCAGAGCCTTTAAACTACGGTAATATCGCATTTAAAAGGTGCGCGGACGTTGTCGGTTTGGGAAGACTTGACCGTTTGCGATTGTTTAGACATCATTGATTCGTGGAAATTGGTTGGTTGGGGAAAAAATGGGGTTCAAGGCACAAACCTGTTGGACAGAATTATTAGCGTTTTGGGGTGTTTGAAACCGGTCCAGAATTCTTATTTTCAGTGCAGACTGGCTATTTTCTGGTTTTCCGGAACCCTGATCTGGAGCTATTTCACCAACAATATATGTCAGCAGTTCCAGATATTTTGGTGCAAAAATTATCCTTAATTATCATCACAATTTTTACATACAGTGGACTCTTGTTATCTCAAAGTTCAAGGGACAAAATCCATTGGACTCTCTAAATTATTTTTAGATATCTGTACATCGACGTATTGGATTTGCAAAAGTTAGGGAAAAAATTATCCAAACAACAGAATTTCTCAAATGAATATGTACCTTGACAGAAGATAGGGATTTATTGAAAATGTTGTGGAGCAATTTCTCCTCTTTTTCCACTATGTTTGGTTACCTGTTGTTAGCTGTCCTTGTTAGCTCATCTGAGCTATGCTCAGGATAAGCTATAGTGATCACTTTTTGTCCGTCGTCTGTCTGTTAACATTTTCAAACGACTTTTCCTCTGAAGCCGCTAAGCCAGTTTACTCAGATTTCATATGGAGCCTCTTTAGGTTGGAGGAACGAAAGATTGCTAAAACAGTTGCGGTCCATTGACCAAGATGGCTGCCATGCCCATATATGTTAAAAACCTTTAAAAAATCTTCTCCAGAACTGAGGATGCCATGAGGCTGGATCTTTGCACAAATCATCGGGGATGGGAGGTCTACCAAAGTTGCTAAAATGATGGTTGTACATCGACATTCGACCTTTTTACGAGATCAAGTTTGCTTCCCTGTGCATTTGTATGGGCCCCATACATTTGCATGGGAAAAACGTTGAGATTTACTAAATGCTTCTCCTCTGAAGCTGTGAAGCCAATGTTGCTCAAATTTCATTTGGAGCCTCCTTGAGGAGAAAGATTGCTGAAGTGGTCAAGGTCAATTGACCAAGATGGCCGCCATGCCCATATATGATAAAAACCTTTAAAAATCTTCTTCTACAGAAGCAAATAAGCCTGGGGGCCTAATCTTTGCACAAATCATGGGGGATGGGAGGTCTACAGAAATTGCTAAAATGATGATCCTACGTTGACTTCTGACATTTTTATGGCAAGGTCACATTTGCTTCCCCATGCATTTGTATGGGCCTTATACATTTATATGGGAAAAATGTTGTGAATTCATATTTTGGACATCTTCTATAATCCATTTGAATTGAAACTTAATGAGGAACATCTTGAAAATCAGTTTTCAACATCTCTTCTCAAACCTTAGGTCGCTTTGAGCAGTAGCTCTGTAGCAACAGGATGACTTCTGGATCAAAATGAGCTAAAATCATGTCCAGTCGAAATCCAAGATGGCCACAATGGTTCCGCTCCATTGAACAAGATGGCCGCAAGAGCTAAAAGAAGAATTATCTTCAAACAACATCTTGTCCTTTGCCAATGGCCCAGTTTCTAAACATTTGCACAGAAGTGTTCCCCCCTCTACCAAAATTGCTAAAATGGTTCTGGATTGGCTAAACAAAATGGCGGCCAGAGCTAAAAATAGAAAAACTTTAAAAGACATCTCTTCTGCGGCCAGTGGCCCTATTTCAAGGTAATTTCAGAGGTGTTCTTTATATGGCCCTTTACCAAAATTGTTAAAAATGGTTTCTCTCAGCTGAAAAAAAATGGCCACCAGAGCTAAAAATAGAAAAAAAAAAACAAACTCTAAACAACATCTCCTTGGCCAGTGGCCTGATTTCAAAATGATTTCACAGAAATGTTCCTTTTATCCCCCTTTACCAAAATTACTAAAATGGTTCTGCTCTGCTGAACAAAATGGTTGCCAGAGCTAAAAACAGAAAAAAAAGCCTTTAAAAGACATCTCTGTGGCCAGTGGCCGGATTTCAAAATAATTTCACAGAAATGTCACAAAATGGTTGCCAGAGCTAAAAACAGAAAAACCTTTAAAGGACATTTCCTCCATGGCCAGTAGCCCGAATTCAAAATAATTTCACAGATATGTTCCTTTTATGTCCTTTTACCAAATTGCTAAAATGATTCCACTAGGCTGAACAAAATGGCTGCCAAAGCTAAAAAAATTGACAAGAAACTCTGCAGGGTCTCAGACCCTGCTGGTGCTTCACAGGGTCTTCTCTCCCTGCTGACACATCAAGTGGTCTTCTTTCTCTGCTGTTGTTTCATAAATTCCCTACTTCAAAGTTTTGCCATAACAGCAAAACAAAATGGCCGCCTTTAACTGACATATTTCAAGCCATGACGCCATCATTTCCACAAGCTATCTTTTTTATTTATGCCCCTTTGCAAAAAATTGCAGTGGATTCTTGTAAGCAAGATATCTCAAAAAAACTATTTGAGCTGTTGTATTGAAACTTAATGTGCTGATAGGAGATGATAAGTAGATGACCCAGTGAACTTTTGAAAAAAATCTGAATTCTTTTTTGACATAGCCCTTTAAACATTTCGGCATTTTAACCTTGTAAGTAAGATATCTCAAAAACTGTTTAAGCCATTGCCTTGAAACTTGACAGGCTGATAGGGAATGATGAGTAAGTGCCCCGATTAACTTACAGCAGTTAACTTGGGTGAGCATTATGGCCCATGGGCCCCTTGGTAAAACAGGGACCAGATTTTCACCTTGAGATAAGCGGTTATTCTGGATAAGCGAAGTTGAGACAAGGAGAGTCAACTGTATATGGGATTATAAATTATGTAGAATTTATGAAGAAATGAAGTGTTTGAGAGCCTTGGCTTGGTAGTGTTATATCTAAGGTAGTGATATAATAAGGTAATAAGGTTATATAGTTTATCCAGATGCAGTTAACTCTTTGTGGTATGATGTTGATGTGATACTAGAAATACGGCATACCTGAAATGAGGGGCTTTCACTTCTGATTTATTAGCAAGATGCATTTCTGATCATGAAATATTCATGTGTTTCATTACTTGAAGATCCATGTGGTAAAAAGAAGTTCATCAAGCCCAGGTAATGGTTTCAAAGTTCCAGGTGTTTTTCATTTCAGATGTTATTCATAGCTCCAGATAAGAGGGGGTATCCACACCATATTTTTCTTATTTCTCCACAAAAACATATGTTGTGGTACTCGTTAAAAGTGCCTGGGTGATATGTTTTTGTGGAGAAATAAGAAAAATACCAGTACCCAGTACTTTTTGGTTGAAAAAAAAAAAAAAGAAAAAAAAAAGCACCTTACCTGGAGCTATGTATAATCTTTTTGAAGTATATTTTTATTTATTTTTTATTTTTTTATTTTCTTTGTTCATGTTCTAGTTTGTTTTAAACCAATTTTCTTAAATGAATACTCCTACACCCCTGGGCCAATTTCAATGAAAATTCACAGGAATGTTGCCTGGGTGACTCTCTACCAAAGTAGCTTAAATAATTCCAATCCGATGAACAAGATGGCTGCCAGAGCTAAAAATAGAAAAAATCCATTTTGAAATTCTTTTGAACCGGAAGGCCAATTGACTTGAAACTTGGTAGGAAGTATCTGGGCGACTTGTTGACCAAAAATAGCTAAAATCATTCCAATCGGAAATCTACTTAGAGCTTCTTCATCTGTACCAAAAGGCCAGGAGACTAGAAACATGGTAGGAAGTATCAGGTTGACTTGCAGATCAAAAATAGCTAAAATCGTTCCGATCGGAAATCCAGGATGGTCGCCATGACAGTCATCTTGAAAATCTATTTTTAGCTTCTCCTGACTGAAAGGCCAGTTGACTCGAAACTGGGGAGGAAGTATCAGGATGACTTATCATAAAAAATAGCTAAAATCGTTTTGATTGGAAATCCGAGATGGCCGTCTTGAAAATCTGTTGAACTTCTTATGAGCAGAAAGGCCAATAGACCACTTTCACATTGTGGTGCGCATGCACAAAACTGTCCAGTTTAAGTCTCGAATTGGCGTTATCTCAGCGAGATTACAATCGAGGGGGCAATCTTCAATATGCTGCATATCAGAATAGAGGTCCTGGGATATTATAGATGAAAACGTATCAATTATATAGATGAAAACATATCAGTTAAAAACAACTAAATAAAAAGAAAAATGAAATCATCTTCCTCGTAGGTGTAAAAATTTATTTTATTGCTTCCGTAAAGTAGAATTTGCGTAGAGCTAGAGACTTAAAATAACACAAAGATTTCGTATACTGCAAGCAGTACATCCGTGTTTATGCATGTCACTTTCATTTATTTCCATGTAAAAACAAAGTTCCTTTCAAATAAATAAATAAATAAATTTAAGACATCAGATTTTTTTTTTTCACTAAAATACTAACAAAGATCATCAACTGAAATGTGATTCATATTTTATACCCGAAATACCATACTAAGAACTATAGAAAGATACGATCGTCTTACAACCAGAGTCTTTTGCTATTATATTATAATCATTATGAAATAACTTATATATATATATATATCTGTATCAGAATTTAATGTTTTGTTTAATTTGGTCTTCTACCTTACTTCAGACATTGTCCTAAATTGTTATCATACAATCATTTCAGTCATGCGCACCCAGTGAAAACTCAGATCAGCCTAATCATCCGCTCTGTATGGTCAGTATTCGCTGTTAGCAAGAAAACAGAAAAAATGTTTTGGGTAATAGTCATCCAAGGCTCTGATCAGGCTGGATGGATGCCCAAGCTGATCTGAGTCCTAACTAGTCACACATGTCAGTTTGCTGGTATTATCATGCGGCACCTCAGACATGTCCCACCTCGTGTTGAGCTTCTATAAAGCTGCCAGGTTTGCTTTGAAAAGCAATAAAATGCCTACTAAGCAGAAAGGGGCCCGTCTATTAGGGCACGTACCAGTCAATCAGCAGGCATTTGATTAGTTTATTTAGGTGCTAAATCAGCCATTTAATCAAAGGTTAGTGTCATAATTTACCGAAAATGGATTTTCCCACTTTTGGCACATGCTCTTGATTATAGAGCTTAAGTAATGTTTTGTTTATTATCAAAACATATGAGAAAGATGATATGTGGAAGTATTATTAATCTGTGTAATATTATTTTGTTTATGGCAAATTTATTCATTTATGATTTAAGTATAGTCTGCACTTCTTTACGAATAATGGGATGATTTGCAAAACATCCAAAACAAAAGTGTGGCCGGGTAGGCCTATAGTGTTTTATTACTGATCATTACTCTTACTGCCCTGAGAAACTTATGGAAATCAGTTTGAAGATGCAAAACTTATTCACTGGAATGATCACTTATTCACTGGAATGATCCACTTTTTAGCTCACCTGAGCTCTGCTCAGGATGAGCTATTGTGATCACTTTTCGTCCGTCGTCTGTCCGTCCGTCCGTCCGTCCGTCCGTCCGTCCGTCCGTCCGTTAACATTTTCAAACGACTTCTCCTCTGAAGCCGCTGAGCCAATTTTGCTCAAATTTCATATGGAGCCTCCTTAGGGTGGGGGAACGAAAGATTGCTAAAATGGTCGCGGTCCGTTGACTAAGATGGCCGCCATGCCCATATATGGTAAAAACCTTTAAAAATCTTCTTCTCCATAACCGAGGATGCCTTGGGGCTGAATCTTTGCATGAATCATCGGGGATGGGAGGTCAACCAAAGTTGCTAAAAGAATTGTCGTACATTGACGTTTGACCTTTTTACGGCAAGGTCAAGTTCGCTTCCCTATGCATTTATATGAGCTCTATACATTTGAATGGGAAAATTGTTAAGAGTTTCAAACGACTTCTCCTCTGAAGCCTCTGAGCTAATTTTGTTCAAATTTCATATGGAGCCACCTTAGGGTGGGGAAACAAAAGATTGCTAAAATTGTCGCGGTCCGTTGACCAAGATGGCCGCCATGCCCATATATGGTAAAAACCTTTAAAAATCTTCTTCTCCATAACCGAGGATGCCTTGGGGCTGAATCTTTGCACGAATCATCGGGGACAAGAGGTCAACCAAAGTTGCTAAAAGAATTATCGTACGTTGACGTTTGACCTTTTTACGGCAAGGTCAAGTTCGCTTCCCTATGCAATTGTATGAGCTCAATACATTTGAATAGGAAAATTGTTAAGAGTTTCAAACGACTTCTCCTCTGAAGCCTCTGAGCTAATTTTGTTCAAATTTCATATGGAGCCACCTTAGGGTGGGGAAACAAAAGATTGCTAAAATTGTCATGGTCCGTTGACCAAGATGGCCGCCATGCCCATATATGGTAAAAACCTTTAAAAATCTTCTTCTCCATAACCGAGGATGCCTTGGGGCTGAATCTTTACATGAATCATCGGGGACGAGAGGTCAACCAAAGGTGCTAAAAGAATTGTCGTACGTTGACGTTTGACCTTTTTACAGCAAGGTCAAGTTGGCTTCCCTATGCATTTGTATGAGCTCTATACATTTGAATGGGAAAATTGTTAAGCGTTTCAAACGACTTATCCTCTGAAGCCTCTGAGCTAATTTTGTTAAAATTTCATATGGAGCCACCTTAGTGCGGGGAAACAAAAGATTGCTAAAATTGTCGCGGTCCGTTGACCAAGATGGCCGCCATGCCCATATATGGTAAAAACCTTTAAAAATCTTCTTCTCCAGAACCGAGAATGCCTTGGGGCTGAATCTTTGCACAAATCATCGGGAAGGAGAGGTCTACCAAAGTTGCCAAAAGAATTGTCGTACGTTGACATTTGACCTTTTTACGGCAGGATCAAGTTTGCTTCCCTATGCATTTGTATGAGCCCCATACATTTGAATAGGAAAATTGTTGAGAATTTTAAATTTCTTCTTCTCTGAAGCCACTGAGCCAAATTTGCTCAAATTTCATATTGTGCCTTCTTAAGTCAGGGGAACGAAAGATTGCTAAAATGGTCGCGGTAGGTCGACCAAGATGGCCACCATGCCCATATATGGTAATACCCTTTAAAAATCTTCTTCAGAACTGAGGATGCCTTGGGGCTAAATCTGTGCACAAATCATCAGGGACAGGAGATCTACCAAAATTGCTGAAAAGATTATCGTACGTTGACATTTGACCTTTTTACGGCAAGGTCAAGTTTGCTTCCCTATGCATTTGTATGAGCCCCATAACATTTATATGGGAAAATTGTTGAGAATTTGACGACTTCTCTGAAGCCACTGAGCCAAATTTGCTCAGATTTTTAGCTCACCTGAGCATGAAATGCGCATGGTGAGCTATTGTGGTCAGTCAATGTCCGTCGTCCATCATGGGTCATGCGGCGTGCACAATTGCTTTAAAGGCCTACTCTTCCTACACCCCAGGGCCAATTGACTCGATACTTGGTAGGAAGCATCAGGGTGAAATGTAGATAAAAAAATAGCTAAAATCGTTCCGATCGGAAATCCAAGATGGCCGCCATGGCCGCCATCTTGAAAATCTTTTTCGCTTCTTCTCCTGAACCGAAAGGCCAATTGACTCCAAACTTGCTAGGAAGCATCAGGGTGACTTGTAGATCAAATATAGCTAAAATCGTGTCGGTCCAAATTCCAAATTCCAAGATGGCCACCATGGCAGCCATCTTGAAAATCTATTTTTCGCTTCTACTCCGAAACCCAAAAGCCAGTTGACTCCAAACTGGTTAGGAAGCATTGGGGTGACTTATAAATCAAAAATAGCTAAAATTGTGCTGATTAGAAATCCAAGATGGCCACCATGGCAGCCATCTTGAAAAGCTATTTTTCGCTTCTTCTCCTGAACCGAAAGGCCAATTGACTCCAAACTTGCTAGGAAGCATCGGGATGACTTGTACATAAAAAATAGCTCAAATCATGCCAATTGGCAATCCAAGATGGCCTCCATGACAGCCATCTTGAAAATCTATTTTTCGCTTCTTCTCTTAAACCTAAAAGTCAATTGACTTGAAACTTAGTAGGAAGCATCAGGGTGACTTGTAGATCAGAAAATAGCTATAATCATTCCGATTGGAAATCCAAGATGGCAGCCATCTTGAAAATCTATTTTTTGCTTCTTCTACTGCACTGAAATGCCAGTTGACTCAAAAGTTGGTAGGAGGCATTGGGGGTGACTTATTTTACTTGTAATGTTTTGAAAATTTCAGCATTTTAACCTTGTAAGCAAGATATTTCAAAAACTGTTTAAGCCATTGCCTTGTCATAAGAGTATTGGAAAAATGTTGCATGCCATCTGCATATCTGCAGTGGCGGTTTCACTCAGGTGAGCGAGTTGTGGCCCGTGGGCCTCTTGTTTATAATTGGTATTCAGTAAATAAGACAATACTTCAAAACGTCATAAGGCCAATTTAAACGACTTTATTTCATTGTAACCTATTTTATCAGGTATCAGATCAGCTACTTGCCCCATCGTTTGATTGCATATACTTCATTGATTTTTCAATTGAAGAGCACACAGTAAGGGAGATAACAGTGTGAAAGAGGTCTGTTGACTCGAAACTTGTTGGAAGTATCTGGTCAACTTGTAGATCAACATTAACTAATATTGTTTAATTAGAAATCCAAGATTGGCCCCTTTCTTGAAATCTATTTTGAATTTCGCCTCCTAAAAGGGAAGGCCAATTGACTCGAAACTTGGTAGAAAGTATTGGGGTCACTTGTAAATCAAAAATAGCTAAAGTTGTTCAGTTGGAAATCCAGGATGGCAGCCATCTCGAAAATCTATTTTGAATTTCTTCTGAACCAAAGGGCCAAATTGACTTGAAACTTGGTAGGAAGTATCAAAAAGATAAAAAAAAATAGATAAAAGTGTTTGGATCAGAACTCTAATCTGGCCACAGGGATGGCCATCTTGGAACTCTATTTTGAACTTCTCAGAATATCAGAGTGACTTGTAGATCAAAAATAGCTCAAATTGTTTCAATTCCGATCGGAAATTCAAGATGACGACTATGTCTATTTCAGTTTTGTTCTCCTTAACTGAAAGGCCAATATTATTGACACTAAACTTCATTGGAAATATCAAGGTGATGTGTAGATCAAACAATAGCTAAAATTGTTCTGATTGTAAATCCAGGATGGCGGCCGTCTTGCAAATCTATATTGAATTTCTTCTCTTGAACTGAAAGGCCAATGGACTCCAAACTTCTCTGCTAACCAGAAGAGCAATACAGGGCCATTTTGGCCTGCTTGTTTTGTCTAAGAGTTGGCAGCTATTTCTATTTCATACAGCATCTTGCTATTTGTGAATTTAAGTAACAAAATTTCTAATGCTACCTAAATTGGAATACCACTGAAAATAAGTTTGCTACATTAAAAGGATACCTAAATTGATTTGACATCAAATATCAACTAGGTTAAATATTATATAGATACCAGTAAATGCAACTGACAGTAGGTTGATGGCAAAACATGATCAGTTACTCATTCAGTTGCTGATAATGAGCAGTGCTTGAGAAACCATTAATTAGCAAAGCACTATTAATCAGACTCCTCGCTGTCTGCCTGACGAAAGTGGACTATCATCCTTATCTATCCATAGAGTGCCCAGACTGCATGGATGTGCAGGCTACTCTTTCTTGGCTGGGCACACATGTGAAAAGGTAAAGGTACATTTTCTCAAATTGCAAATCAGTTTATTGTGTTTCAGGTTTAAATTCCCAAAATCTCTATTTATTGTTCATCTTTTGCAGATTTGAGCTTTCTATACATTTGAATTCAGAAATGTTACATAGTTTTCTTGTTACTGTATAACAATATCGTGTTGAATATCCAATTAAATGCATTGTAATTACCCATTTTATGTAATTATTGGTCACAATATTATGGACCAGAATGAGGAATTTTATGTGAGAAAACCCCCTTTTTAACCATCATAGCTTCGGATGGGTATCTAGATAAGTATTTTTCTTTTATTACTCCCAAAAACATGTTTTGAGTACTCTTTATCCTGAGTGAGGTGCTTCTAATAATGAGTAACCATGATATATAATAGTGTTTGTGGAGAAATAAGAAAAATATCAGTACTCTTTGATTGAAAAAAACCTAATCTGGAGCTTTGACCCATGTGTGTATAATGGAGTTGCAGACTACCACTAGTGTCTGTGTAGTCTGTTAAAAAAGTAAATGAGGGTATAGCTCCAGATACAGTGCTTTTTAGTTCACCTAAGCACGAAGTGCTCCTCAGGGTGAGCTATTGTGATCGGTCAATGTCCATCATGCGTTGTGCAGCGTCAACAATTTGCTTTAAAAGCCTACTCCTCCAATACCTCTGGGCCAATTAACTTGAAACTTAAAATTTGTAAGGAAGCATTGGGGTGACTTGTAGATTAAAAAATAGCTATAATAGTTCTGATCAGAAATCTCTTCACCAACAAAGCCATGAAGTTGGGGGAGGCTTGCTGGCAGTGGGCTTTTATTTCAGCAAAAAACATAGCTATTTTTAGCTCACCTTATCCGAAGGCTCACTGGTGAGCTTATAGTATGACTAGCCTCTTTTGTTGTCTATCGTCTGTAGTCTGTCGTCTGTAGTCTGTCAACTTTTTTCAAACATCTTCTCCTCTGAAACCACTGGGCTGATTGAAGTCAAATTTCATGTGGAGCATCCATGGGATGAGGGAACAAAAGTTGTTAGCTGGGTCCAGGTCACATGACCGAGATGGTCGCCATGCCCATATAAGGTAAAAACCCTTAAAAAATCTTCTTCTCTGGAACCAATAGGCTGATTGTCATGAAACTTGGTATGTAGCATTTGGGACTCGGGCCAATCATAATTTGTTCAAATGATGACACTTGGATGACCTTGAACTATTTTAGGCCAAGGTCAAATTTGTTTGCATAGACTTTTGTATGGGAAAAAGTCAAAACCTTGTATTTTTAGCTCACCTGAGCTATGCTCAGGATGAGCTATTGTGATCACTTTTCGTACGTTGTACGTCCGTCCGTCCGTTAACATTTTCAAACGACTTCTCCTCTGAAGCCCCTGAGCCAATTTTGCTCAAACCTCATACGGAGCCTCCTTAGGTTGGGGGAACGAAAAATTGCTAAAATGGTCACGGTCCATTGACCAAGATGGCCGCCATGCCCATATATGGTAAAAACCTTTAAAAATCTTCTTCTACAGAATGGAGGATGCCTTGGGGCTGAATCTTTGCATCGGGGACGGGAGGTCTACAAAAATTGCTAAAATAAAGGTCGTATATTGACATTTGACCTTTTTACGGCAAGGTCAAGTTTGCTTCCCAATGCATTTGTATGGGAAAAACCTTTAAAAATCTTGTTCTCTAAAACCGAGGATGCCTTATGGCCGAACCTTTACAGATATCATCAGAAACAGGAGGTCTACCAAAGTTGCTAAAATAATGGTCGTACATTGACATTTGACCTTTTTACGGTAAGGTCAATTTTGCTTCTTTATGCATTTGTATGGGAAAAATGTTCAGAATTTCAAACGATTTCTCCTCTGGAGCCTCTAGGCCAATTTTGCTCAAATTTCATATGGAGCCTCTTTAGGTTGGGGGAATGAAAGATTGCTAAAATGGTCACTGCTCGTTGACCAAGATGGCCACAATGACAATATATGGTAAAAACCCTGAAAAATCTTCTTCTCCAGAACAGAGGATGCCTTGGGGCTGAATCTTTGCATAAATCATCGGGGACGGGAGGTCTACCAAAATTGCTAAAATAAAGGTCGTATATTGACATTTGACCTTTTTACGGCAAGGTCAAGTTTGCTTCCCTATGCATTTGTACGGGAAAAACCTTTAAAAATCTTGTTCTCCAAAACTGAGGATGCCTTATGGCTGAACCTTTGCATATATCATCGGAAACAGGAGGTCTACCAAAGTTGCTAAAATAATGGTCGTACATTGACAATTGACCTTTTTACTGTAAGGTCAATTTTGCTTCCTTATGCATTTGTATGGGAAAAATGTTCAGAATTTCAAACGACTTCTCCTCTGGAGCCTCTGGGCCAATTTTGCTCAGATTTCATATGGAGCCTTCTTAGATTGGGGGAATGAAAGATTGCTCAAATGGTCGCAGCTCGTTGACCAAGATGGCCACCATGCCCATATATGGTAAAAACCTTCAAAAAATCTTCTTCTCCAGAACGGAGGATGCCTTGGGGCTGAATCTTTGCATAAGCCATCGGAGATGTGAGGTATATTGACATTTGACCAAAAATTATTCTGATTGGAAATCTAAGATGGCCGTCATCTTATTTATATTTATTATATTTCCCTGCCACTGTGCTGTTTACATGTATAAAATCATGTTTCTTCAGAAACCACTTAGCCAATTTCCACCAAATTTCGCATTGATTCTACTGTTGAAATGTGATCGATAGTTTATTCAAATGATTATGCTCCGTTGACTGTCAGGGCCCATATATTCTTCTTCAAAACTAAGAACTGCTCAAATGATGATCTTTTCATTGGTTGCGATGATAGGATTGGAAAAATGTTGCATAACATCTGCATATCTGCAGTGGTTATGTCACTCGGGTGAGTGAGTCGTGGCCCATGGGCCTCTTGTTCAGAAACTATTGTAGCCTGTGGTCTGAAAATTTGTAGATGCAGTGAGCTAAATTAGTAAATAAAACTTCATGAGTATTCAAGGTCAAGGTCATTCCTTGACCTTGGCCCAAGGTCATTCAGATATGAAAATTAACCAAAATTTCATATGTAAATTTTCTAGGAACAAGAAAATGAAAATTAATTAATATGAGTTTGGTCACATGACCAATGTGGCCACCATGCCCGTATAAGGTAAAAACCCTTTAAAAATCTTCTCAGGAACCAGTGGGCTGATTATCATGAAACTTGATATATAGCATTGGGAATTCATGCCATTCATAGTTTACTCAATGGTGACCCTTGGATAGCCTTGACCTATTTTAGGCCAAAGGCAAACTTTGGTCCCATAGGCTTTTGTATGGAAAAAAGTCAAAAGTTTATTTTACAGTAACTATTCCAGCCTGTGATCTGAAAATTTTTAGATGTAGGTAGCTAAATAAGTAAATGAAACTACATGAGTATTCAAGGTCAAGGTCATTCCTTGACCTTGGCCAAAGGCCATTCAGGTATGAAAATTAAAACTTGTTTTTCTCAGAAACCACTGGTCCATTTGTAACCTAATTTCATAGGAAAGCTATTAGAAACAAGGAAATGAAAATTACTAAATATGAGTTTGGTCACATGACAAGTATGGCTGCCATGCCCGTATATGGTAAAATCATTTTAAAAAACTTTCTTTTCCAGAACCAATGGACTGATTGCCTTGAAACTTAGTATGTAGTATTGGGGTCTTGAGGGCCCATTGTAGTTTATTAGCTCACCTGAGCTATAGTGATCACTTTTTGTCTGTAGTCTGTCCGTCCGGACAAAGGATAGGACATAAGTTGGGTATACCCATTTTGGGTACTTGCCATTTATTCCGTTAGTGTCCAAAAAAGATAGGCAACAAATTTGAGGCTTTGGTGGGCATTTTAGGGGCGCTTGTTGGGTAATTTTCTACTATTGAAGTACTTCTAGTTGCATTCATGAGAACGTCCGTCTATCCATCCAGTTGTCCGTCAGTTAACACTTTCAGACATTTCCTTCAAAGCCCTAACTTGGTAAGAATGTTTGTGTGTTTTATGACCAATGGCTGCCATGGCAACATTAAATTTTAAAAAAGGAATTTTTTAAATGACATCTCCTCCAGAACCACTGAAGCACTATGATTCTAGTTTTGTACAAATGTTGCTTAGGTAAGGAAAATTCAAAATAGCGAAAATTTTGGAGATCTGCTTCTTGGTTTGGTTGCCATGGCAACAGGAAGCTGTCATATAGACTTATAATGGGAAAATGGTTAAATTGCATTTTCTCCATAAGCAGTGAAGTGATGTGAACCATATTTTGCAGTTGTGATCAACTGATCATTGGATGATTGTCTACCCAGCTTTTGTGTTTTATGACCTGTGGCCGTTTTGTTTGGTTGCCATAGCAACATTAAATTTAAAAAAAAAATAGAGTTTTTTAAATGACATCTCCAAAACAACTGAAGTAGTATGACTCTAATTTTGTACAAATGTTGCTTGGGTAAGGACAACTGAGAATAGCTAAAATGATGGTGATCTGCCTCTTGGTTTGGTTGCCATGGCAACAGAAAGCACCCATAAACTTATAATGGAAAAATGGTTAAATTGCTTTTTCTTCATAAGCAGTGAAGTGATGTGAACCATATGTGGCAGTTATGATTATTTGATGATTGTCTACCCAGTTTATGCATTTCATGACGTGGCCATTTTGTTTGGTTGCCAGGGCAACATTTAATTTAAAAAAAAAACGGATTCTTTTTTAATGACTACTCCTCCAAAACCACTGAAGCAGTAGGACTCTGATGTGGTACAAATGTTAAATGGGTAAGTGCAATTGAAAATAGCTAAAAGTTTGCCAATCTGTCTCTTAGTTTAGTTGTAATGGCAAGAGAAAACTCCCATAGACTTATATGAGAAAATGGTTAAATTGCATTTCCTCCATAACCAGTGAAGTGATATGAACCATATTTGCTCGTTATGATCATTGGATGATTGTCTACCCAATTTATATGTTTTATGACCAGTGAAGATTTTGTTTGGTTGCCATGGCAACATTAAATTTAAAAAAAATGAATTTTTTAAATGACAGCTCCTCTAAAACCACAGTAAGGAGTTTTGAAAACTTCATTACTGCTTATCAAGAGTCAATAAAACAGAGACTCCCATTTTCTAATCCGTAGTGAGTTCTTTATTTCCAAAAGCAATCTTTTGACATTTATTATATTTCCCTGCCCTAATGCCACTAACACGTATAAAATCATGATATTGTTCAACAACTGTTCAGAAACCACTCAGCTAATTTCCACCAAATTTCACATTGATCCATTTGTTTAAATGTGATTGAATGTTTGTTCAAATGATCACGCTCAATTGACTGTCATGCCCATATGTTCTTCTTCAAAAAATTAACAACTGCTTAAATGATGATCCTTTCATTAGTTGCAGTGATAGAATTGGAAAAATGTTGCATAACATCTGCATATCTGTAGTGGCTATGTCACTCAGGTGAGCAAGCCGTGGCTTGTTGGCCTCTTGTTCAAATGATGACTGGCTTCACCTTGACCCATTTTACATGAAGGTCAAATATGATTGCTTATGCTTTTGTACGGGAAAAATTGTAAATTTGTAATTTTTAGTCGGTGAATTCACGAATTGAATTCGGAGACTATAGTTATCGTACGATGGCACTCTTAATCTTCCGTCTATTGAATAGTTTTCAACACTATTATAGCTATCGTTCTAGTGCTTCCGCCTTATTACTCAAATCATTATTTTACAGTATGGAAATATTTTGATACAATTTTGATTATAAGGTTAGTAGATGTTTAGGATACCGTAATATACGTAAGTATTGGGACAGGAAAAAATAATTAAATTTCTGGCTGTCCCAATACTTAGAAACACGAAAATTAATTATTTTATTAGGTGTCCCAATACTTACGTCTCGTAGTTGAAAATGGCACCGATTAATGATGAAAATGTGTCATATTTGTGGTCATTGTTTTGTGTATTTTCGGACTTCTGTCTCGTTAACCTAATCTATTGTTAATATTGAATAAACAGATTAGCACTTATTGTTTTGATTTAAAATCCCCTCGTTTATCTATCATGTGTTGAAAGCGTCCAAGTGAAAATAAATAATCATATACTGCTTCCCCGCTTTGTTGGTTAATTGCGCATAACCGATACCGCAAATGCGGGGAACAATCTACCTGTTCTGATGACGTTATTGGGGTTCGTCTCAACGATGTTTTGGGGTTCATCTCAACAGTGTTTTAGTATTCCGCATTAAAGCGTTATCGGTAAACAATTCTGTCGAATTTCTTTTTATTATTATTACCGGTATTTATTCATAGTTTTTTTTTGTTGTGTTTGTTTGTTTGTTTTTTTTTTGTAGAACTTTATTGATGCACTCGAGTTGCAAATTAAAACGTGACGTGTCACGTGACAACCACAAAATGGCGACGCATTCAGACTGATGCAAACGCATGTGCGTTTTTGTTATTGCAGATTTCTTGAATAAATTTCATATTAATATTCTCAAAGAAAGTTTTTACTTATTTTCTACTTTCTAACCAGCCTGCCGAAGGAAACCCCCTGTTGTATGCTTAGACGTAAAATATTGCGTGACATCGCTTGTAAACAAAACAAAACACAAACGGAGAAAACAGTTTTACCCTGTTAAATAGATCATTTTTTTCACCCAAATGCACTGTCCCAATTCATATGGTACAAAAAATTACTGAAATTTTTAGCGATTTTTGATATGTCCCAATTCTTAGGGTGACGAAAAATAATTATTTTTACGAATTGTAAGGGTGTCCCAATACTTTAGGTGTCCCAATACTTAGGTATATTACGGTAATTTATTTTTGGGGTAATCAAATGCAGTATAATTGAAATATAAAAATTACTAAGAAAGCGGTTGGGTACTACATTGTGTGCCGATCAGCGAATAAAAACCGTTCTAACGCGGATGAATACACAGAGGTCAAACCAAAAACTGTGTCGGTACAAAATGTACCTGCGGAAACTTGGTCCAATCATTTATAGTCAGGATCATAGTGTGCTGTCAAAATTAGCTTTTCTGGTGGACAACATCCAAAAAAAAAAAAAATATGTCCAGGAAAAAAAAAAAAAAAAAAAAAAAAAAAAACATTCAAGAGCGATGACACTATTCTGTGTTTGTGAGTTTTATAACCGAAACAGCCGCCAGCTGTTAACACCTTTTATTTTGTTGACAAATTTACTATCGTAAAGATTGACGACTGTGTAGTAAACCATAGACACGTGTTCAATTCCGCCGCTGGCATTGGCTGATGACAACACGTCATCCTGTAAACAAAAGTGTATCGGATTCTCCTGTATTATTTATAGAACAGCAGCTCTATCAGTGTTCTATTGTTTATTTCTGATTAACGTACATGGGCCAGCATTTTTATAGGTGCCTGGTGTAGCAAGCAATTTTAAACCCTGATCAGGTTCTGAATTTTGCAGCGTCTGATCTGGGATCATCTGGCTCTTTAGTAACTAACTTATGTCCGTTTAGAGGACATTGGGCGTGAAAGGTTACTATAACCAATCTAGAGCCTAATATGCTTTTTAAGACATTTTGCCCTTAAAGTGCCTATCACCACTGCAGCAGACGACATTTATATTATTTTAGCAGACGATTCATCTTGTTTCTTTGACGTGTGTGTGTGTGTGCGCGCGCGTGCGTGTGTGTGTGTGAAATGTCATCTTCTAAAAAACTGGCTTGGCGCAAGTAGTATTCATTGCAGTCATAATGTTTACACTGGTGACTATATATAGAAATACCGTCTAAGCTTAAAGCACCAATTATCACAACTGCAGCGGATGACCGTTTGATTTATGTTTCAAAGAAAGAACAGTCTTGATATTTCTGCTGCAGAGAATTCACATGAAACACCAATACTTGTTTTCTTTGAAAATAATTGGAAAAAAATGTCGTCTGCTACAAATTTTGCTTGGCGCTTTAAGGGTTAAAATAACAAATTGCATGCTACGGTTTTCAATGTAGCTGCACAATGGATCAAATTGGGGAAGCCCGTCTATTTATACAACAAAAGTAAACGCTTGAATTAGCAAGCGCTCAATGTGATCTAGATTACCAGGGGGTATTTGTTCTGGTAAAATTGGTTTTCTACAGTCCTCGTTCTACGAGGTCATGTGGAGCAGTCAAGATTTTGTCCAGATCTCGTGTAATCAAATTATTGGTCTAATTGCTCTAGATTAGAGAATACCGATCCAATTGCGCAGTTTAATGTTCGTAGTTCAGGATATCTAATAAAAAGGTTAATGTAACCATGTCAGACTGTGTGTCAGTGACAAGTATTAGCTTTTACAAAAAGCATGGTCTGTGCTTACATACAATTATTATGCCCCCAACTTCAAAAGAAGTTGGAGGGGAATATTGCTTCTGGGTTGTTCGTCCGTCCGTCCGTCACGTTTTTTGATGCATTGCATAACTTTAGAACCGTGAATGCTACTGTTTTGAAATTCCTCATGAAAAAAAAGCTGATACGTATTTTTTTTTTCTTGACAGGATTACGCCCCTTTTCTGAGTTATGGCCCTTTGAAAAAATACGGATGCAATCTTGTCAGCAAAATATCTCAAAAACTATTGAAGCTAGAGCCTTGAAACTTGATGAATATACTGGTAGTGATGAGTAGACAACCTGATTAACTCTGGAAGAAAATTTTGAAAAATACTTTTTGAGTTATAGCCCTTTGTAATTTTGGGCATTTATACCTTGTCAGCAAAATATCTCAAGAACTGTTTGAGCTAGAGTCTTGAAACTTAGTAAATTGATTTGTAGTGATGAGTAGATGACCTGATTAACTTTTGAAGAAATTCTGAATAATACTACATGAGTAATGGCCCATTGAATTTTGGGCATTTTTACCTTGTCAGCAAACTATCTCAAAAACCGTTGGAGCGAGAAGCTTGAAACTTGCTGAATAGACTGGTAGCGATGAGTAGACAACCTGATTAACTTTGGAAGAAATTTTGAAAAAATACTTCTTGAGTTATGGCCCTTTGTAATTTTGGGCATTTTTACCTTGTCAGCAAAATATCTTAAAAAAATGTTAAAGCTAGAGTCATGAAACTTAATAAATGTATTTGTAGTGATGAGTAGATGACCTGATTAACTTTTGAAGAAATTCTGAAAAATACGTCATCAGTTATGGCCCTTTGTAATTTTGGGCATTTTACCTTGTTAGCAAAAAGTCTCAAAAACTGTTGAAGTTAGAGCCTTGAAGCTTGATGAATTGACTGGTAGTGATGAGTAGACAACCTGATTAACTTTGGAAGAAATTTTGAAATATACTTCTTGAGTTATGCCCCTTTGTAATTTTGGACATTTTTACCTTGTCAGCAAAATATCTCAAAAACTGTTTGAGCTAGAGCCTTGGAACTTAGTAAATGGATTTGTAGAGATGAGTAGATAAGCTAATTAATTTTTGAAGAAATTTTAAAAATATGTCATGATTTATGGCCCTTTGTAATTTTGGGCAATTTTACATTGTCGGCAAAATATCTCAAAAAGCGTTGGAGCTAGAGCCTTGAAACTTGATGAATAAACTGGTAGTGATGAGTAGACAACCTGATTAACTTCTGAAGAAATTTTGAAAAAATACTTCTTGAGTTATGGCCCTTTGTAATTTGGGGCATTTTTACCTTGTCAGCAAAATATCTAAAAACTATTAGAGCTAGAGCTTTGAAAGTTAATAAAATGATTTACAGTGACGAGTAGATGACCTGATTAACTTTTGAAGAAATTCTGAAAAATACTTCATGAGTTATGGCCCTTTGTAATTTTGGGAATTTTTACCTTGTTAGCAAAATATCTCAATAACCGTTGGAGCTAGAGCCTTGAAACTTGATGACTAGTAGTGATGAGTAGACAACCTGATTAACTTTTGAATAAATTTTGAAAAATACTTACTGAGTTATGGCCCTATTCGTAATGCCAGTTTGCGTTAGAATTGTTTAATTCACCGACTTTGAGGGCTTTCAGCCCTTTGATTTGGAAACTGTTGTTGCCTGTGAACTTTAATTTTGTATTTGCAGTCAACTAAATGAGTAAATGAGGCTACATGAGTATCAAAGATCAAGGTCACTCCAAATAAACTCATGGTACAGACCCCTGGGTTCATGATTCTAAGGAGGGGCATAAAGCCCAATAACATGAGCCTGGCTTCCAAGAAGAATATTAACAGTCTTTGGGACAGTCTTCTATAATGACCGTCAAATTCATTAAAAAAAAAAAAAAAACACTCAGCACTCAGGTGAGCGGCTTAGGACCATGGGTCCTCTGGTTCTTATTTCTCCACAAAAACTCATGGTGCTCATTAGAAGCACTGATATGTTTTTGTTGAGAAATAAGAAAAATCATTTGTTGTCTGCACTCATTAGAAGCACCTCACAGAGGCATTTCTTATGAGTACCCACAACATAAGTTTTCATGGAGACAATAGGAAAAAATGTTTACCTGATGCCCTCTCTTATCTGGAGCTTTGTAAATATTTTGGACACCATAGCTTCTTACCTTACATATCTTAAACTTCAAGTAGTCCATGTGACTACGTACCTAGTTATATAGTCAACTCTCATTTTCTCGAAGTCCAAGGGACTCTTTAAAATACTTGGAGATATCTGACCTCGACATACGAGGGATGTTCGAAATGAATTGCTTATTGTCCTCTAGCTCAAATCCACGTGGGGCACGATAAAAAACAATACATAACCTGTATAGGGCTATTCAATATCTACACAATGGTGTATAAATGTACATGTTAGAATAAGTGTAAGACATAGCATTTGCCATTTGAATACACGCAGTCATTGACCACTGCAGTAAAAATGGTTGGTAGAAGCGTCGACAAAAAAGATGAAATATGGGCTTACATCAAAGCTCGCTCAAAACTTGGTTGTTCTTTGAAGAAGCTGATGACTGTAATTTCTACTGCTTTTTGACCTTCTTGTGTGTCTTATGACACAGTTCGGCGGTGGAAAAAGACATTTGAGTCTGGTGTAGAGTCCATCAAAAATGCATCGAAATCAGGTAGGCCAAAATCTGCATCTTGTAAAGAAATCGTTTCAAAAATAAAGGAGATCATTGAAGGAGATGCCAGATTTACAGTTCGTGATATTGCACGAAAGATAGGCATATCACTATCAACGGTTCATCTTATTTTGAAGAAGCATTTGAAAGTCAGAAAGATTTCTGCTAGATGGGTGCCACATCTTTTGACTGACGAGCAAAAGAGGCAACGGGTTAAAGTCGCCAAAAACCTGCTTCAAAAAGCAGTTTGCCAATGTCGTCACAGATGATGAAACCTGGGTCCATTATTTTGAGCCCGTCAGAAAGGTTAGCAATAAGATCTGGGCCACTAAACACAGCAAACGCCCAATAATTGCCAAACGTTCTTTGAGTACAAAGAAGGTTTTGTATGCAATCTTCTTCTCTGGTGAAGGAGTCGCAATAAAAGTGCCAGTGAAAAAGGGCAAAAGCATCACCGGAAAGTACTACAAAGACGTAGTACTGAAGAAACTGAAAAAGTATTATCAGAAACGACGCCCTGCCACTGGTTTTAAACATGTCCATCTTCTACATGACAATGCCCCAGCTCATACCTCCGCAATAGTTACGGCGTTTTTGAAGAATCAAAAAAAGTAACTGTTTTGCCCCCCCCCCCCCCCGTATTCCCCAGACCTTGCCCCATGTGATTTCTTTTTGTTTCCGAAATTGAAAGCATTCCTTGCTGGGCGGAAATACCAGTCCCGACAGGCACTTGGATCTGCCATTCATCAGTACCTTATTACTGTGCCCAAATCAGCGTACCGTGACGCCTTCAAGAAGTGGATACATTGGCTGAAACTTTGCATTTCTAGCCACGGGGAGTATTTCGAGGGCATGAAATGAGTACTTTTGGGCTAACTTGAAATTTGAAGTCTCCAGATAGAAATAAGCAATTCATTTCGAACATCCCTCGTATCTGATTTGCAGAACTGAGGAAAAATATACACTGTAGAACCAACATATCCTGGTACTTGGGGTCCAAAGTCCCCAAGTACCAGGCCTCCTAGTGAAACCTATAAAACCTATAATAACCTATAATTTTGTGTCAAACCTATAAAACCTTTATTTTGTTCATAAAACCTGTAAAAAGCCTGTATTTTCATGAAAAAACCTATATTTTTCACTTTTTGAACCTTCTCGCGACTCAGCCCTAACTTTTCTTCAAAATGCCCTACTATTTTTACTTTTTAGTCCCAAAAAATGATGAAAACTGTCAAGAAATTGTATTTTATTCCTCGCTCGCTTGGACTTTGTAAAATTCAGATCAACTTTATCTGAATAATTGTGGCGCAAAAATTCATCAAGTATTTTTTCTTCTCAGTTTTAAATCTTTATATGAGTTTGGAAGAACCTTTTTTTAACCTATATTTTTTATTGAAAAACTTGTAAATAACCTATATTTTGAGTAAGAAGAACCTATATAAAAACCTATATTTTCAAAGTGGGCCACTAGGAGGCCTGAAGTACACAACTTTATCGTGATGTACCATGCATGTATAATGACATGTACAACACTCGCTTTTTAGCACACCTGAGCCAAAGGCTCAGTATGAGCTATTGTGATCACTTGCCATCCTTCATCCATTTGTAAACACCTTTGACAGACTTCTCTGAAAACCAGGCCAATTTTCTTCAAATTTCACTAGGAGATTTCTGTTAATGGGGGATTGAATGATGATTGTAGGTTGACCTATGACCTTTTTACGGTAAAATCAGATTGCATCCCCATGCATTTGTATAGGGAAAATGTTGAAAAATTGTTTTCTCAAAATGTATTAAAGAGTAATGGCTGAAACTGACAATGTATGATTAAATTATTAAAACTTTTTAGTTACAGACAAAATTTTGTCCCCTGAGGATTATCTGCCTTTGCCCCTGAGCTATATACATGTATAAAATTGTGTAATATTTTAATGTCTTTTTCTCTAAATTCACTCGAGCAATTTTCATCAGATTTCACATGGGGCCTTCTGTCGAAATGTTTTTAACAATTTATATGAAATGTTCCGTACCACTGACCAAGATGGCCACCATACCCATATATGGTAAAAACACTTAAAAATCTTTTTCTCCAGAACCAAGAAACTTTGAGGCTGAATCTTGGTATATAGCATCAGGGACTCAAGGTCTACCAAGTTTGTTCAAATGATAGTTGTAGGTTGACCTTTGACCTTTTTTACGGCAAGGTCAAATTTGTGCCCCCATACGTATGTGTGGGGAACATGTTGAAAAGTCTTTTTCTCAAAATGTATCAAAGACTAATGGTAAAACTTACGATGTATGATTAAAGTATAAAACTTTAATTAAAATAAAATTTTGTCCCCTGGGGGTTGTCAGCCCTTGCCCATTGGCTGTATGTATGTATAAAAATGTGTAATTTTTAAATGTCTTCTCTGAAACTGCTTGAGCAGTTTTCACCAGATTTCACATGGAGCCTTCTGTCGAAAGAATATTGACATTTGTTTGAATGGGTCCACTCCACTGAACAAGATGGCCACCATGCCTATATATGGTAAAAACACTTAAAAATCTCATCTTCCAAAACCAAGAAAGCTTTGAGGCTGAATCTTTGTATATAGCATCGAGGACTCAAGGTCTACAAAGTTTGTTCAAATGATGGTCATAGGTTGACCTTTGACCTTTTTATGGCAAGATCAAATACATTTGTATGGGGAAAATGTTGAAAAGTCTTTTTCTCAAAATGTATCAAAGACTAATGGCTGAAATTTACAACATTTATTTAAGAACTAAAACTGTTTAGCTACCATCAAAACCTTGGGGGTTATCTGCCCTTGCCGCTGGGCAATGTACAGGTATTAAATCATGAAATCTTTAAACATCTTCTTCTCTGAAAACACTTGAACAATTTTCACCAGATCTCACTTGGAGTCTTCTGTCGAAAGGATGTTGACAGTCTGTTCAAATGGTTCCGCACCATTGAACAAGATGGCTTCCATGCCCATATATGGTAAAACAC
The DNA here is from genome assembly GCA_964016985.1 of Anodontia alba. Classification (NCBI taxonomy): domain Eukaryota; kingdom Metazoa; phylum Mollusca; class Bivalvia; order Lucinida; family Lucinidae; genus Anodontia; species Anodontia alba. The sequence goes on from OZ024823.1 coordinate 137,784,769, forward strand.
TTAAAAATCTTCTTCTCCAGAACTAAGAAGCTTTGAGGCTGAATCTTCGTATACAGCATGGAGGACACAAAGTCTACTTAGTTTGTTCAAATGATGATACTAGGATGACGTTTGACCTTTTTATTATATGGTCAAATTTGTGTCCTAGTAGTGGCAATACTGGAAGAATAAATTGCATGGCATTTGCAGATATGCAATAGCTCTGTTTATCAGGTGAAGGAATCATGACCCATGGGCCTTTTGTTTGTCTCTGTGGTAGTCTGCTGAGACTTCACTGATAAATGGCATTAAGTCAAGTCATATTTCCCAATTGAAATAGGATAAGAATTGCTCAAGGGCAGGATATACAATGGGACATTAAGTCTAACAAGTAATTCTAATCAAGGCCAGCTGATAAACTACGTTTCAGAACAACAAATCGTGGCATTGATAATTTAGGCCACCATTTTGGATGTTCTGGTTCCTTGAAACAGCTAAGGGAAGCAACTCAAATAGCCCAAGGTATGCTTGGGGAATTTGAGTTGTTTCCCTATACTTAGTGTTTGTGGAGCAAAAATTATTTATTAAAGTTGATTGTTTTTTTCTTTTTAGCTCACCTGAACCAAAGGCTCAAGATGAGCTTTTGTGATAACTCGTCGTTCATCTTCCATCCGTCCACACCTTTGAACAACTTCTCCTCTGAAACAGCCCAGCCAATTTTCTTCAAATTTCTCCTTGAGCCTTCTGTTAATGGGGGATTGAAAATTTATACAAATGGTCTTGTTACATTAATCAAGATGGCCACACTTAAAAATCTTCTCCAGAACCAAGAAAGCTTCAAGGCTGAATATTGGTTTATAGTATCAGGGCCTCAAGTTTGTTCAAATGATGACCCTAGGATGACATTTGACCTTTTTACGGCAAGGTCAAATTTACATCCTTATGCATTTGTATGGGGAAAATACCGAAAATTCAGTTTCTTAAAATGTATTAAAGACCAATGGCTGAAACTTACAATGTATGATCAAAGTAGCAAACCCTTTGAGTTACTGTCAAAATTTTGTTCCCCAAGGTTATCTGCCCTTGCCCCTGGGCTATATACTGGTATAAAACCTTGTAATCTTTAAACGTCTTCTCTAAAACAGCTTGACCAATTTTCACAAAATATCACATTGTTTTGTCAAAGGCATATTATCAGTTTCTTCTGTTCAGCATGATTAAACAAGATGGTCGCCATGCACATATATGGTGAAAAACACTTAAAAATATTCATCTCCAGAACCAAGAAATCTTCAAGGCAGAATCTTGTTACAGAGCATTTAGGACTCAAGGTTATCCAAGTTTGGTCAATTGATGACCCTAGCTTGACATTTGATCTTTTTACATCACAGTCAAATTTGCATCCCTATGCATTGGTATGGGGAAAATATTGAAAATTCCGTTTGTATTAACCTTTACACTGCTGTAGGCGACTATATGCGCCCAGGAGGGGTCTGCCAGCTCTAAAGCCTGTCATACTTACTATACACCACATGCAACCATTCAGAGCAAGTGTTCTCATACAGGAGTGAACCTACTTTCGTACAAACACGACACTTTTTATTAGATAGTTGGGTGCTGGATTTTACCCACACTAATAAAGACCGAGAATACCAAATTTGAAGCTGCCATTAATTTCAGCACTCACTTCAACAGATTGATCACGATTTCCTGGAAAAAAAGCCCATAACACCTAAATCATTTCCAGTGAGGAAGAAGTAGGAATAACAGAAGAACCTATGTATGTCACTTGTTTCATTCGCAATAGTACACAGTAGGCACTGGTCTCTTTTAACTTTTTTTTTTTTTTTTTTTCAAAGTGTCTTAAACAGTTCCCGGTTTACACATGCTTTCTAGTCATATGACCATCCTCTTGCCGGTAAAATGGCCACCTACGATCGGCAAATTATATGTGAAAATTCCCGGTAAATCGGGGCCAAATTAAGGGAGTAATGACTTCTCGAGTAGGGGTACCCCCTCTTACAGGCCTGTTTATTTTTTTCTCAGCACGCTAAGGGTTAAAGACTAATGGCCGAAACTGACAATGTATGATAAAAGTAGCAAACCCTTTCAGTTACAATCAAAATTTTGTCCCCCAGCGTTATCTGCATTTGCCCCTGGGCTATATACATATATAAAATCTCGTGATCTTTAAACGTCTTCTCTGAAACAGCTTGACCAATTTCACCAGCTGTCACATTGGGCCTTCTGTTGAAGATGTATTATCAATTTGTTCAAAAGGCTCTGCATTATTAAACAAGATGGCCACCATGCCCATGTAAGGTGAAAAACACTTAAAAATCTTCTTCTCCAGAACCAAGAAAGCTTCAAGGCTGAATCTTGTTGCAGAGCATTGGGGTCTCAAGGTCTACCAAGTTTGTTCCAGTGATGACCCTAGCTTGACATTGACCTTTTACGGCACGGTTAAATATTGGTATATAGCATCAGGAACTCAACATCTACCAAGTTTGTTCAAATGATGACCCTAGGATGACATTTGACTTATTTACGGCAAGGTCAATTTTGCATTTCAGTTTCTCAAAATGTCATAAAGACCAATGGCTGAAACTTACAATATATGATCAAAGTAGCAAACACTTTTAGTTAACAACAAAAATTTTGTTCTCGGGTGGGGATGTGGGTGTGGGGGGGGGGGGAGGTTATTAGTCTGTCCTGGCCCCTGGGCTATATACATACATGCATAAAATATTGTAATATTAAAATGTCTTCTTCTCTGAAACAGCTTGACCAATTTTCACTAGATTTCACATTGGGCTTTCTGTCAAAGGGGTATTATCAATTTATTATGCTCCCCGAAGAATTTCGGGGGAGCATATAGTCGCCGCTTCGTCCGTGCGTCCGTGCGTCCGTACGTCTGTACGTCCGTACGTCCGTGCGTCCGTCCCGCTCTTGTCCACGCAAATTCTCGGAAACTGCTTGTCGGATTTCAATGAAACTTCATGGGAATATTAAGTATCAAAAGCATATAGTCGCCGCTTCGTCCGTGCGTCCGTGTGTCTGTGCGTCCGTACGTCCGTGTGTCCGTGCGTCCGTCCCGCTCTTGTCCACGCAAATTCTCGGAAACTGCTTGTCGGATTTCAATGAAACTTCATGGGAATATTAAGTATCAAAGGTGGATGCGCATATCACCTGCGTGTTCTGGTTCGATGATTTTTCCAAGAGTTATTGCCCTTTGATGAGTTCTGCATGAATATATAGGGTACTGTTCGTGTCCACGCGAATTCTCGGAAACTACTAGTCGGATTTCATTGAAACTTCATGGGAATATTAAGTATGGAAGGTGGATGTGCATATCACCTGCGTGTTCTGGTTCGATGATTTTTCCAAGAGTTATTGCCCTTTGATGAGTTCTGCATGAATATATAGGGTACTGTTCGTGTCCACGCAAATTCTTAGCAAATACTGGCAGAAATTCAACGAAATTTTAATGGAATCTTAAGCAGCAATAGGGGATGCGCATATTGTTCAATCTTTCTGGTTAGATGATTTGTCACAGAGTCATGTTACTTTGTTTAAAGCTGCAGTGTAAGGTCACTGGCTATTTTTAGAAAAGAATTTGTCAACACTCTAGTGCCTACATTTATTGATGGATTTTGATATAACTTCAAACAAATGTTGGGTATGATAATATCTTGAGCATGTTTGACATTCAGGGTCCTGGGCTCAAGGTCAAGGTCACTGTGGCTATTTTTAGAAAAACTTTGTTTTTGCTCTAGTGCCTAGATTTATTGATGGATTTTAATATAATTTCACAAAAATGTTGAGTATGATAACATCTCAAGCAATTTCAATTTCCAGTGTCCTGGGCTCAATGTCAAGGTCACTGCAGCTTTTAAATATCTTGAGCATGTTCGACATTCACCTGCGTGTTCTGGTTCGATGATTTTTCCAAGAGTTATTGCCCTTTGATGAGTTCTGCATGAATATATAGGGTACTGTTCGTGTCCACGCAAATTCTTAGCAAATACTGGCAGAAATTCAACGAAATTTTAATGGAATCTTAAGCAGCAATAGGGGATGCGCATATTGTTCAATCTTTCTGGTTAGATGATTTGTCACAGAGTCATGCTACTTTGTTTAAAGCTGCAGTGTAAGGTCACTGGCTATTTTTAGAAAAGAATTTGTCAACACTCTAGTGCCTACATTTATTGATGGATTTTGATATAACTTCAAACAAATGTTGGGTATGATAATATCTTGAGCATGTTTGACATTCAGGGTCCTGGGCTCAAGGTCAAGGTCACTGTGGCTATTTTTAGAAAAACTTTGTTTTTGCTCTAGTGCCTAGATTTATTCCTTTCATTTATTCCAACTTTTATGTTGCTGATGTTTGTATGACAGTGCCTTCAGGCAAGCTTATCTGTCCACCAACAGGTTTTGTGATACTCCATTTTGAAGTACAGTGAGTATACACAGTATACCGCTCTTTATCTAGGATAATGTTTCCTGTTCCGACTATTGCATGTTCGGGGAGCATCCATCGGTTTCACCGATATTCTTGTTCAAATGGCTCTGCATTATTTACTAAGATGTCCACCATATCCATGCCCATATGGTAAAAAAAACTCTTAAAAATCTACTTCTCCAGAACCAAGAAAGCTTCAAGGCTGAATCTTGGTATACAGCAATGGGGACTTAAGGTCTACCATGTTGATTCAAATGATGATTCTAGGTTGACCTCTGACCTTTCTATGGAGAAGTCAAATTTACATTCCCATACTCTTGTAAGGGGAAAATGTTATAAAATCATTTTCTGAAAATATGTTAAAGTCCACTAGCTGAAACTTACAATGTATGATGAAAGTAGCAAACGCTTTTAGTTACAATCAAAATTGTGTCCTCCTGGTTATCTGCCCTTGCCCCTGGGCTTTATACATGTATAAAACCTTGTAATCTTTAAACAGCTTCTTCTCTGAAACAGCTTGACCAGTTTTCACCAGATTACACTTTGGGCCTTCTGTCCAAGGCATATTATTAATTTATTCAAACTGTTCTGCATCATTAAACAAGATGGCCGTCATGTCTATATATGGTAAACAAACAGCTAAAAATCTTCTTCTTACGAACCAAGAAAGTTTCAAGGCTGAATCTTGGTAAATAGCATCTGGAACTTAAGGTCCACCACGTTTAGTCAAATGATGATCCTAGGATGACCATTGACCTTTCAATGGTAATGTCAAATTGCGGCCCCATACTCTTGCATGCGGAAAATACTGGAAGAAAGTTGTATGGCATCTGCAGATATGCAATGGCCGTTTTACTCAGGTGAGTTAGTTGCGGCCCATGGGCCTTTTGTTTTGGTTGTTGTTGTTTTTATTTTAAAATTATTATTTGTTACAGAAGTGTAAAATAGAAGGACAAAGAACTGGGTGTGTGGGCAGATACATCATAAGGCTACTGTCTTGTAAATATTTGTTGGTCGTGAAAAGGACTGTTTTCATACGTTGAGCAAAATCAGTTCGTGGGTATCAGTGACTGATTGAACGTTGAGTAGATCTGTGTACTCAATAATGACACTGATTATGACAGTTACAGCGATTATAATTTATTGTTTGCCATTTATAATCCATGCATGTACTGATTGTAGCTCAGTGGATTGTTTGTCATTATGCGTGATGCAACTTTGTGTCGGGATAGGTGCGAAAAATCAATATGGAAGGTGTTCTGTTAAGTTAAATAAAACAACAAACATTAATATGAGTTTCAAATTTTTATGCCCCCAACTTCAAAGAAGTTGGAGGGGCATATTGCTTCTGGGTTGTTCGTCCGTTCATCCGTCAGTTCGTCACACTTTTTGATGCATAGCATAACTTTAGAACCATGAATGCTACTGTTTTGAAATTCTTATATGGATTCCTCATGAAAAAATAGCTGACACATATTTTTTTTCATGACAGGATTATGCCCCTTTTCTGAGTTATGGCCCTTTGAAAAAATATGGATGCAGTCTTGTCAGCAAACTATCTCAAAAACTATTGAAGCTAGAGCCTTGAAACTTGATGAATAGACTGATAGTGACGAGGAGACAACCTGATAAACTTTTGAAGAAATTTTAAGAAATACTTCTTGAGTTATGGCCCTTTGTAATTTTGGGCATTTTTACCTTGTCAGCAAAATATCTCAAAAAATTTTAGAGCTAGAGCCTTGAAACTTAGTAAATGGATTTGTAGTGATGAGTAGATGACCTGATTAACTTTTGAAGCAATTCTGAAGAATACTTCATGAGTTATGGCCCTTTGTAATTTTGAGCATTTTTACCTTTCAGCAAAATATCTCAAAAAATTTTAGAGCTAGAGCCTTGAAACTTAGTAAATGGATTTGTAATGATGAGTAGATGACCTGATTAACTTTTGAAGCAATTCTGAAAAATACTTCATGAGTTATGGCCCTTTGTAATTTTGAGCATTTTTACCTTGTCAGCAGAATATCTCAAAAACCATTGGAGCTAGAGCCCTGAAACTTGATGAAAGACTGGTAGTGAGAAGTAGACAACCTGATTTACTTTTGAAGAAATTTTGAAAAATAACTTCTTGAGTTATGGCCCTTTGTAATTTTGGGCATTTTTATTTTGCCAGCAAAATATCTCAAAAAGTGTTAGAGCTAGAGCCTTGAAACTTAGTAATAGGATTTGTAGTGATGAGTAGATGACCTGATTAACTTTTGAAGAAATTCTGAAAAATACTTCATGAGTTATGGCCCTTTGTAATTTTTGGCATTTCTACCTTGTCAGCAAAATATCTCAAAAACTGTTAGAGCTAGAGCCTTGAAGCTTAGTAAATGGATTTGTAATAGTAATGAGTAGATGACCTGATTAACTTTTGAAGAAATTCTGAAAATTTTTTCATGAATTACGGCCTTTTGTAATTTTAGGCATTATTACCTTGTCAGAAAAATATCTCAAAAACTGTTGGAGCTATAGCCTTGAAACTTGATGAATAGACTGGTAGTAATGAGTAGACAACCTGATTGACGTTTGAAGAAATTTTGAAATATACTTCTTGAATTATGGCCCTTTGTAATTTTGGGCATTTTTACCTTGTCAGCAAAATATCACATAAACTGTTAGAGCTAGAACCTTTAAATGGATTTGTAGTGATGAGTAGATGACCTGATTTTTTCTGAAGAAACTCTGAAAAATACTTCATGAGTTATGGCCCTTTGTAATTTTTTATATTTTTACCTTGTCAACAAAATATCTCAAAAACTATTGGAGATAGAGCTTTGAAACTTGATGAATAGACTGGTAGTGATGAGTAGACAACCATTAACTTTTGAAGAAATATTGAAAATACTTTTTGAGTTATGGCCCTTTCTTAATTTTGGCACTTTTGCCTTGTCAGCAAAATATCTAAAAAAATGTTAGAGCTAGAGCAATGAAATTTGGTGAATGGATTTGTAATGATGAGTAGACAACCTGATTAACTTTTGAATAAATTTTAAAAAATACTTATTGAGTTATGGCCCTTTGTAATTGTGGGCATTTTTATCATGTCAGCAAAATATCTCAAAAACTGTTAGAGCTAGAGACTTGAAACTTGGTGAATTGATTGGTAATGATGAGTAGATGACCTGATTAACATTTGTGTAAATTCTGGAAAATATATTGTAAGTAATGGCCCTTTGTAAGTTTTGGCATGTTTCCCTTGTCAGCAAAATATCTCAAAAACTATTGAAGCTGGAGCCTTGAAACATGATGAATAGATTGGTAGCGATGAGTAGATGACCTGATTATGCCCCCAATTTCGAATGAAATGGAGGGGCATATTATTTTGCCTTCGTTTGTCTGTCCGTCCGTTCGCCAAGCTTTTTTGTGCATGCCATATCTTAAGAACCCTGCATGCCAGGGTTTTGAAATTTTATATTTGGGTTTCCAATGAAAAAATAGCTGACCTGTATTTTTTTTCTTGTCCGGCATGTTTGTTTAGAGTTTTACCCCTTTGAAAAAAATCAGAATTAAATCTTGTGAGCAAGATATCTCGCGAAGTATTTAAGCTGGGTTCTTGAAATTCGATAAAGTGAGTGGGAATGATGTGTAGATTACCTGATTATATTTTGAGAGAATTCCGTGAAAAAATTGATAAAGTTACGGTCCATTGCGGTTCTGCGCATTTTGACCTTGTCAGCAAGATGTCTCGAAAAGTACTTAAGCTAGGGTCTTGAAATATTATATGCTGATTGGGGATGATGTGGAGATTACCTATTTGTTTTTTAGGGAATTCCATGAAAAATTGACAGTTATGGCCCTTCGTAATTCTACACATTTTGACCTTGTCAGCAAGATATCAAAAAGTATTTAAGCCAGAGCCTTGATATTTGGTATACTAATTGGGATTGAGGAGGAGATCACCTGATTAAATTTTGAACCAATTAAATGAAATGTTGAAGTTATGGCCCTTCGCAATTTCTGGTTCAGAGTTATTTCCATTTTGATAAAATAACATTGAAATCTCATATATTTGTACTGTTGTTACCATCATGGGCAAGCAGTGTTGGAGTCAAGCAGTGTTAGAGTTAGGCAGTTGGAGGCATAGTGTTTTACAAACACCAGCTCTAGTTTTGCTTAGGGTAAATTTGGGATCCATAGCCGATTTGCGATATACTGGATTTTGTGAAATAATGGTCTGCGATGTATTGTTTCTACAGTGTATTGAGAACAACCACATTTCATAAATGAATATGTAATTTGACACCTTGAGTTAAAGATATATTGAAAATATTGTGCAAAAGAGGAGAAATTGCTCTAGAGCAATTTCTCCTCTTTTCCACAATATTTTGTCACCTATTGTTAGATTTCCATGTTAAAACAGGGACCAGATTTTCACTTCAAGATGAGTAGTTATTAGAGATAAGCAAAGTTGAGATTAAGAGAGTTGACTGTATGTAAAAAGTGCTTGCAGAATGGCTACAGTGCATGCACTGAAGGAGCAGTTTGATTGAGATAAAGAGAATTGACTTGTATGTAAAAAGTGCTAGCAGAATGGCTACAATGCATGCCCTAAAGGAGCAGTTTGATTTGGGCCTGCACTTTGCACTGCTTGTTCACCACATGTCTGAATACTTAGGGTAAATATGGTACAAAAACATATGTTGATAAAATCCACTTTAGTAAATTTCCTGTAAATGTGCCAGGAAACTCTGACAGAAAGTGCCTGTCAGCTTCAGTTAAATAACAATTAGTGGTTAAGTTAGTGTGACATAGAAAACTAGAATGTCATTAACCTTAAGCTTGCTGCATTTAAATACTAATGGAAGACATTTTAAGGGGAATGAAGGCGGTCTGAATTTGCCCATAGAGTGGTCAAGGTTAATTTGTTTTTACTTGAAAATAGAGATTACACTGCCATCCAAATCCTTTCCACACGTGGTTTAAATGGAATGGAAAACCTGTTTTTAGGGGAGAAAAGAAAACTATCCAAAATCAGGTAGAAACAAGACTTATTCACTTTAAATACTCTGTTTGTTTTGCCTAAAACATCCTAAAGATTAATATTCCTTCGTTTACTGTTGCAGCACTCTTTATATGGACACTTAAACTTTGATGATAGCAGTAAAAGCCCAATGCTTTTCACCAAATACTTTTGAATAGTCTATTTTGCTCCAACAGGTTTCCTATTATAGCCATTTTTAGCCTGCCTCTACGAAAATACAGGAAAATGCAGCATCAGCATTGACATCATCAAGGTGACATTTGTACTTTTAAAAGAATTTTTATCTCACACTTTTATGTAAAGATTTTCAAAGATCTAATGTATCTCTTGAATGCCTGAATGGATTGTGTTGATTCTAGAATTGATGTTAAAGACTGATCCAAAATTTTATGCAGTGCAAGCCTGAACCCCATTAATGACCTTGATTCAAGATCACAGACCTAGACTTTTCATGTTATATGTATCTCTTGAATGCCTAAATTGATTTAGTTGATACATGGGCTGGTGTTAGAGACTAGTTCAAAATTTTGTTCAGTGTAAGCTCCGGCCCCATCAATGACGATCATGTCAAATTTACAGAATTTACAAATTTACAGAATGTTACAAGTATTAAAATCGTAAACTGACTGCATTGATAAATTGATACTTGGAATGATGTTAGATACTGGTTTTGTTTATGGCTATCTCGGTGACCTTGAGGTGAGGGTCGCTGACTGATTATATTCATGCTTAATTATTACATTAAAGTTTCTAAAGTCTGCTTCTGAATGCTAATAAATACTTAGATTAATGTTAGATAATGGTCCAGTTTCGCTCAGTATGAGTAGTGATCCTGATGTCAAGTCACTGACTAATATTTTCATATGATGGTTTCAGACAAGCTTTTAACCTGAAGACAGGTACTGTTGACAATTCAGCTGGTCTAATTCCATTTTCTGTTTCTGTGTTCTTTCTGTTAGAACTATAACAGAAGAGTCAGATAAAGTTTCAGTCTGAAGAAATAAAAAAAAGAGAGTATTTTTCTTATTTTATCTTGATCAGACTGCACAGATAGACATGTAGTCAGGCTTTGCTGCCAGGTCCCTGTTAGGTTGTGTACAATTCATTAAAATATTCATAGGGAAATACATTTACCCTAAGTATCCAGACATCTTTACCATACTTTCCCAAATATTTGAATTAGTTCATTTTACACCTCTTGACATGTCTAAAAGACTGATGAGTGGCAAACAATGTAGAACCAAATCAGACACACTGTTCTGAAGCACTATCTGTTCATGTCTAAAATAGTGCAGGATGAGTGGCAAATAGTGTAGACCCTGACCAGAAGCTGCATTCTGCTGCATCTGATCTGGGTCTATACTGTTTGCTCAGGCCTGTCTGTCCAAATATTTAGGGTTATAGTGGTAGGTGGACATTAGGTGGACAACCAAGCTGCAGTAAATCCTTTGCATCTGTGAAGTCTAATTAGAGCCTTCACTGGCCTTAACCCATGGTAGACTGAATAGACTCCCCCACACTATATTGGAAGAGTCCAATTTCAATCTTAGGTACGTCTGGCTATGAGATTTATATATTCCTAAAGAAAAATAGCTGAAGTTTTTGCAAACAGTGAAGACCTTCAGATTAGACGCCACATTCTGCGGCATCTGATCTGGGTCTGCACTGTTTGCCAGTTACCCTTTTACGGGTCTCCAGACTACAGTGGGTTAAAAGAATCATTGAATTCTACTGTAGGATGTAGAGTATATAACATATAACAAAGGCCTGACAAGGCTGTAAATATGAATGGTCTGAATTGCACATTTTACATCTGTTCGAAGACAACTTTTGCTTAACATGACCAGTGTATTGTATACTTCCCCATACTTCCAGATATACTTCCCCATACTTCCAGATAATGTAATATTTTAACCCTAGTCCTGCTGAACCTGGATATGTCCTGCCTTTGCAAACAGTGTAGATCCAGATCATTTGGCTTCTTCATTTGCCCTTAAGTATGTGAATTTATATCAACAATCTGGATCAAGTAATCTGATTGGCTGAAAACTATAAATGGGCATGACATCTTAATTTATTCAACATGGCAAGGGTTAAACCATAAACTACTGAGTTTTCTTATTAACCCTTAAAGCGCCAAGAAAAACTGCATCTGAAAATGTCGTCTGTTTATGTCGTCTGCTGAATATTCTTGCAAACTTTTCAAACCTATTTTTGCATACCGGCAAACAGTGTGCACCCAGCTCAGACTGCTCCTAGAGGAGCAGTCTGATCTGGGTTTACACTGTTTGCAAAAAATGACTTTTAAAATCACAAGCAGATGACAAAGCAGACGACAATTGTTGTGATGGGCGCTTTAAGTATTAATGAAAACATATGTTAAGGGTACTCATTTCAAGCATCTGGATGAAACATTTCAAATGAGTACCCACAACATAGGTTTTCGTGGAGAACCAAGAGAAATATTATGAGCCGGGGCACAGCATTTCCCACAAGATTGCTTGTGCCCAGCAAAGACACAGACCAGTCTGCATATGGCCGGCCTCGGTGGCTCAGTTGGATGCGCAGTCCGACTGGAGACCAGGAGGTCGCGGGTTCAACCCCCGCCGAGGTCGGCAACATTCTTTCGTGGAGATTGATCAGGAAATATTTTCTACGGTCATTCTCTCCCTTCCGCTGATACAAGAAGGGCAGTTGTCAGTTCCTGGCGAAAGAATGTGCACAATACTGGTTAACCGCATAGAGGACTAAGCCTGCCCAGTAAATGTGTGGTTAGGTAAACTGACCGCGCTCGACATGACCCCACTGGGTTGACTGGGCCGTAAAACCTCAACACAAACAAAAACCAGTCTGCATGGATGATCAGTCTGCACATCTTCATAGTGTGCCTTGTGGGTAGCCAAAGATCCAACAAATCTTCACGCAGACAGCAAAGACTGCACAGATGCACTGGCTGATCTGAGTCTTTGCTGGGCACACATGCAGTCTTGTAGGAGATGTTATGCTCTGGCTCATATTGGTACTCCAGCTTATCTGGAGGTAAGCTTCCGTAAGACATGATATTTTTGTTTTCCAGAAACTAGCAATGAAATTCATTCGAGAGTTGAAGGGCAAAAAGAAGAACGAAAACATTCCCCTGGTCTGTAAAATATGTCGAGACAAAACATTCACCGCTACAGCTACGCTCATGTACCATTACAGAAGTCATGCAGGTATAAAATGTTTTGTGAAAGTAAAGGTGGTCTTGTGTTTTTGAGATTAGTGTAAACCCATACTAGACTGTTTGTACTGGATGTAAGTCTATCATTTGAACTCTGAAACATTCTTGATACAAACTTTGTAGACCCTGATGATACTGTGCAACTCCCGAAATTGCAATGCTGTAATCTGTATGCAAGATAATTAATTTTGTTTTAGTACCCTTAAGTATACAGGCCTGAGCAACCACTGTAGATCCAGATCAGATGCTGCAGAATGTGATGTCTGATCAGGGTCTACATTGTTTTCTACTCATACAGCAGTTTTTAGGAGGTCGCGGGTTCAACCCCAGCTGAGGTCGGTAACATTCTTTCGTGGAGATTGATCATGAAATATTTTCTATGGTCATTCTCTCCCTTCCGCTGATTCAAGAAGGGCAGTTGTCAGTTTCTGGCAAAGGAATATGCACAATACTGGTTAACCGCTTAGAGGACTAAGCCTACCCAGTAAACTTGTGGTTAGGTAAACTGACCGCGCTCGACATGACCCCATTGGGTTGGCTGGGCCTTAAAACCTCAACACAAACAAACCAGGAAGTCAGATAAACTTGTTGAAATTTTAGGACAAGTATGGCACCTATGAACTGTTAGGCCTAAAAAAAATAATGTTCTGTTTCCAATTTTATCACCAGGGCCCAGTTGTTCAAAACTAAAAATGTCGTTAGTTATTGTATCGTTAAAACTTTGATCATTAAATATGGCATATACACTAATAATTTTGCTGAAAAAAATGTGAGTGGCTTTTGCATTTCTACTCACATTTTTTCAGCAAAAATACCTGTGAATGAGATATTTTACTTACTAAAACAGTTCACAGTTTGATCACTGACGAGCTTGTTAAGCTAACAATGATTTGAACAACTGGGCCCAGATAAGTTGGGGTATCCACATAAATATTTGGTGAGGAGCTTCTAATGAGTATCAATAATATTTTTTTTTTTTTATGAAATATAAGAAATACCAGTAATAATAGCTCCAGATAAGGCACTTTTTCATTCGAAAAGTACCATTTTTTTGGACGAGTTTTTAAAAAAAATCCTTCCTTTAAAATAGCAATGTCTTGGGGGCCAGTGTCGGGCGTCCTCCCAGGTTAACCATTTGGTTAACCTTTTTTTCAAAGTTATATGTTACCTTTATTCTTCAGTGGATTGCTTTCATATTTGGTAGGGATGAAGAGGAGGACCAGTAGGTGTTTCACATTCAGGACAGACAACTCACTTTGTTCGTTATTTAAAAAACCCATTCATAATGCCCTTAGGCGTTTTACTTGTTTTATCTCTGCACGAAAACGTGTTGTGTAGATGGTATCGGTGGCTCAGTAGGATTCGCGTCAGACTGGTGATCAGGAGGTCATGGGTTTGATCCATACTGGGTCCGGCAACATTCTTTTGTGAAGATTGCTCGAGAAATGTTTTTTACGGCTGGAGGAAGAATGTGCAAGTACAGGTTAACCGCTTAGAGAACTAAGCCTACCAAGTAAAAGTGCTCGACATGACCTTAAGACCTTTGTATTGTTGACTCAACACATGTTGTGGGTCATCATTAGAAGCACCTCAGCGAGGCACTTCTAATGAGTACCCACATGTTGTTGTGCAGAAATAAAAAATAATATGTGGATACCCCTTCTTATTTAGAGCTATGAGTATTTTTTAGTAGGAAAAAGTGCCGTATCATAGGTCTAGATAAGAATGGGTATCAGGTAAATATTGTCTTATTTCCCCAAAATGTTGTGGGTACTGGTTAGAAGTGCCTCATTGAAGTGCTTCTAATGATTACCACAACATATGTTTTCGTGGAGAAATAAAAAAAAATCAATACTTTTGTATTGAAAAAAGCATCTTATCAAGAGCTATGCTTATCTGGAGCTCTGAGTATGATCATTAAGAAAGATCATAGGTTTCCAAATATTTAGTGTAAATATGGGAGTATGCAATATCACAAATATCAAACTGTTCTTTTGCATCCATGTAGTATTTCTTTGAATTATCTTGGATCGTTTTGTTCCAGGTATTAAACCGTTTGTGTGCCTTATATGCAAAACAACCTTTACCCGCCAGCACAGCCTTAACTACCACATGTTGATCCACAACAATCAAAGCAGGTTTACATGCAAGGATTGTGGAAGAAAATTCAGACATCCAAGCCATTTTAAGGTAAGAGATAATCAGGACCAAAAGACAAAAGAGAAAAATAAACGAAGCAAATACAGTAACCCATCACTGTGTAGGTGTATGAGTATTCATAGCCATATATTTGGGTGCAAAAATAATGTACAGTCAATGGCATCAATGCACATGATTATAGCCCCTTTGTGACCTTGCAGTGCTAGCATTAACTAAGGGACATTCAGGTTTCAGAGGCTCCAAAAAATTGTCCTGGGACTTGCAAATTGTGGATGCTTGGAAGTCAGGGAACTGCAACTTTAAGATATATACATGGCTCAGGTCTACTTTTCCAACTATTCCTACTTCTTCCCTACTTTTTGGATCTTTTTCCTGCTTAAACCTACTTTTTGTTTAAAAGGCCCTACTATCCCTACATTTTGGTAAAAAAATGCCTAAAGGGATTAAAATTGCAATATTTTTCTTGGCTTGCACCGTGTTCATAAAGATAAGCAAACTTTTCTGAGTAGTGGTCACAAACTTTATAAAATATTTTTGCCTCAGTCTTAATTCCTTTTTAGACTCCGCCACACAATAGTGGCGGGATATTATGGTTTCATGTTGGTCATCCGTGTGTCCGTCCGTTGTACGTCCGTCCGTTTTTTCGTTTCCGGATGATAACTTGAGTAAACATCAATGGATTTTCACCAAACTTGTTATGTGCATTGATATTGTGGAGATCTGATTTGGGATTGCTAATGGGCAAATTAGTCAAATTTTTACGGAGTTATCTGCCCGAGACACGCCCATATTTTTGTTTCCAGACGATAACTTGAGTAAATAACAAGGGATTTTAACCAAACTTGCTATATGCATTAACATTAAGGAGATCTGGTTTGGGATTGCTAATGGGCAAATTTCGTCAAATTTTACGGAGTTATCTGCCCGAGACACCCCGCATATTTTCGTTTCTGGACGATGGCATGAGTCAGTGACAAGGGATTTTAACCAAACTTGCTATATATATTGGCATAAAGGAGATCTGGTATGGAATTGCTAATGGGTAAATTCCGTCAAATTTTTACAGAGTTATCTGCCCAAGACACACCCATATTTTCATTTCCAGACGATAACTTGGGTAAATAACGAGGAATTTTAACCAAACTTGCTGTATGCATTGACCTTAAAAAGATCTGTTTTGGAATTGCTAATGGGCAAATTTCATCAAATTTTTACGGAGTTATCTGCCCGAGACACTCCCATATTTTCATTTCTGGACGATAACTTGAGTAAATAACAAAGCCTTTTAACCAAACTTGCTATATGCATTGATATTATCAAGATCTGGTTTAGGATTGTTATCTGTCCATTGATATTATCAAGATATGGTTTAGGATTGTTATCTGTCCCTCCGTCGTTTTCTTTCCAGACATTTTCGCAACGAAACTTTAATACATAAACAAATAATTGCTATGGTGGGGTATTATGCTTGCGGTGCTTTTATTTGGAACATTTATTTTGGCATTTCCTTTCCACTGTAATGCAATTGATTTTGTTTGGAGATAATGTTTGCATATTGTATACTTTACCTGATACTGAAGACCTGCAGAATGTTCTTACTATCACTACTTTTAATGACTAAAATTCCTACTTTTGCTTCTTTTTTTTTTTTCTCAAAATTTTCAGCCCTATTTTTTCAAAGGGGGCAATTGAAAGCCTATGCAATTTATATAGTTGATTAAGCATGAACTCCCATCTTATTTATCATTTAAATGGTATTTTAAGTTCCTGAAAAAGAAGACATTGACATATATAAATGATCAGTGAAGGTCCAGATTAGCCTGTGTATTCCACATTACTAGCATCATAGTTGTAGACTGTTTCTGCAGTGTTAACCCATTTATGCCTGGTGTCCCATGAAAGGAACATTAACAGTGTAGATCCAGATCAGATGCTGCAGAATGTGGTATCTGATCAGGGTCTTCACTGTTTTGCATTAAGTACATGAATTTCTGTAGTAAATGATAATAATAAGAACAAATCAGACAAACCTTGGGTTGGACATTGACCTGCCCAAAGAAAGGGATGGAAGAGTCAGCTAGGCAAAACTGGGTTAAATTATTTCTATAAAGGAACCATGAACAGACCCCTTCATTGTCCATATGTGTTATAAGGCCCCTTTTGTTATGGTACATCTCATTGATAAAATATGTGTAGTCCATGTCATGGGAAATGGCTTAATGTCATAAGTGAAGAGCAAATCCCAGATAAGTCTGTGGTCTTGTTAGTAGTTCCTTGACTACTTGTGTAGATCTTAAATTGTGTAACCTACCTTATTTACCTAAAATGCTCAGACACCTAACTCCATACCATATTTCTTCTGAAATTAAAACATTTTACAGCTTGTCAAAGTATCTATTAATTGTTGGATGAGTGGGAAACAGTGTAGTCCTGACCAAATGGCCTATTCTTTGGCATCTTATCTGGATTTACACTGTTTGCTCAGACTTGTCTGTCAGAATAGGCAGTTAAATATAGCAAGTCTTCTGATCATCCATAATTAAAGTTCCTAATTATGCCCTTAATTTCAGAGAAGTTGGAATGGCATATTACTTTTGAGTCATTCGTCCGTCTGTACATTCATCATGCTTAGCATACGGTCAAGAATGGTTAGAGGTAGAGTCTTGAAATTTTATATATGGAGTAAGAATCGAAAATAAGAGGACCCATATTTTTTTCTATGTTTCGGGCAGACTCCTTTGTAGTTCTGGAGTTATGCTATAGGACATAATGAAATCTTTTGAGCAAGATATCTAAAAAAATATTGAGTTAGGGCCTTGAAACTTGATGAACTTATTGGGGATGATGAGTAGATCACCTGATGAAAATTTGAAAAAAAAAAAAAAAAAAATCAGATTTATTTTGTTAGGAGTTATGCTCATTTCCAACTTAAGCATTTTGTTTGAACAAGCATGTAGTTGGGGGGCATAGTGTTTTACACACATTTCTAGTTTCATAGGCAATACATAGCTCCAGATAAGTCACTTTTTTCACTCGAAAAGTACTTATAGTTTTCTTATTTCTCCACAAAAGCAGATATTGTGGTACTCATTAGAAACACCTTGTCTAGGCACTTCTAATGAGTACCCACAACATATGTTTGTTATGGAGAAGTAAGAAAAATATTATCTGCATAACCATTCTTATCTGAAGTCAATACTTTTGTTATATTTTAGGAACATTTAAGACGGCATACTGGAGAAACACCATTTGAATGTGCAGACTGTGGACAGAAATTCAAGACTCGCAACACCTATAAACGTCACCTCAAAACCAGGCATGGTAAACTGTTGACTGCAACTGGAATATCTCAGATGACAAGGGAAGAGTTCCTGAAAGTGAGAACAAAACCATATAAGATACCACGCCTTCCAAGTATTGGCTACAAAATGCCTGAACTAACTTTTAGTGAGATCAAGAACACTAAAATAGCACGGCGACAGAAAGAACATATAGACTCTGAAGAATTTGTTGATGTTGATGAAATATTAAAGACAGTTGATGAAATCAAGAAAGAAATAGAATCTGACTCAGAGACAGAATCAGAAAAGACAGAATCAGCTTTAAGTGAATCTCCCAATAGCAGTGTGGCACAAGAAACCGAACAAAGACTTGCTTTATCAAAAGCCAAGGTTCCTAAAGCTAGTAGAAGTACTCTTAATGTTTTAGAGTCAGTTTACAAGAGTAGTACCTTAAGTGTTTTAGAATCCGTGTGTGCAGAGGTTTTAACTGGTAAAAGTGCACAGATGGAATTTATGGAAGTAACACCTAAACAAACAGCTAAAGTCACTAAAGGATTCAGTGCGGCAAAGTCAAAAACTTCAAAAACTGTTGATATTGCTATAGCTAGCACAAGTTCCACTGTAGCTTCTGAGAACATGCATTCTACTGTTGATTCAGTTACAAACACAATTTCTGCTGGCAGTTCTGCAACCAACATAACTTCTGCTATAGTTCCTGGAAACAGCACACATTCTGGTAATGGTTCTGTAGACAACACAGAAGTTTCTGAAACCAACATACACTCTGGAGCAAGTTCCAAAACGAACATAAATTCAGTAGGTTCATTCAACGATTCAGGTGTAAGTTCTGTAACAAACCCAACTTCTGCTTCTGGTTCTGATATAGGGTACATAACAAACATGAATTCTACTTCAGGCTCAGTAAACAATATAAATTCTGATGTGGTTTCCACAACTGACACAAATTCCACTGAAGTACCCACTAATGTTGCTGCTGATGTGAGCACTGGAAAATTGCCAATGGACAATATTAATGTTCATGTACCAATGAGAGTTCCAATAAATACACGGTGATTTTTTTATGAAATAACAGATAAGAGGTCAGGTTAAGAGGTGTATCCCATAGCTCCGATAAGGTGCTTTTTTTCCACCAAAATGTTGATAGTTTTCTTCTTTCTCCACAAAGTCATATGTTGTGGGTATTCGTTAGAAGCCCCTCAGCTAGCATTAGAAATGCCTGGGTTGCGCCTGGCAACTAGTAAGTACTCACAACATGTAGTTATAAGAAAAATGTTTTCTGATGCCCCTGTTTGGTATCCAGATAAATATTCCTATTTTATTTCCGAACAGAAAGGTGTATTGTAGGTATGCATTAGAAGTGCCCTGGTGAGGAATAAAAAATTAAAAGCTTTAGCTTAAAAACAAACAAAGAGCTTCTTACCTGGAGTGCTGTTAGACTATTACTAGAACTCGGACTATAAATGTGCAGGCTGATAATGATTTGCAATAAGAACCTTTTTCTCAGAACAGCTTGTTATATTTAGATAGGAGCTAAAGAAGTGATTGAGTTTTGTTTGTTGTGGTCAAGGAGATGGAGAACTTAATGCAGTCATCACGAAAACATGCCTATATAATTTTGACCCCCTTAAACCCCACTTTTATATTGTAAAACTGGGGTTTACAGGGGTATACATTAATTTTCTTATTTCTGCTCAAAACAAAGATTATGGGTACTCGTTAGAACCGCCTCGTTGAGGCAGTTCTAACGAGTACCCATAATCTATGTTTTGAGCAGAAATATGAAAAAATATTAGAGTTTTTTATCTGAAAATTTTTGGTTTTTGGAGGTGAAATTTTCTATATATTTGAATAGGCGTGTTTTCGTAATGAGTCATAGCTCCAGATAAAAGGAGTATCTGGATAAATATTTTTCTTATGAAAATATGTTGCAGGTACTGGTTAGAAGCACCTTTCCAGGGCTCTTCGAATGAGCAGACACATGCATTTTCATAGAGAAATAAGAATAGGGAAATGAGAATACAGATATATTTCAGATGCATTATGGAAACACACCTATTCAAATATGTTGAAAATTTCACCACCAAAAACTGAAAGTTTTCAGACAAAATTCTGATATTTTTCATATTTCTGCTCAAAACATAGATTGTGGGTTCTCGTTAGAACCGCCTTGCTGAGGCAGTTCTAGCGAGTACCCACAATCTATGTTTTTTAGCAGAAATAAGAAAAATAATGTGTACTCCTGTAAACCGCAGTTTTACTATATAAAAGTGGGGTTTAAGGGGGTCAAAATTATTTGGGTACGTTTTCATGATGAAATGAGTGCCTTATCTGAAGCTATGCCTGAAGTCAAAAGTGAAAGCCTTGGTCCTAAACACTAATTGTTCAGTCTCCTTATTTTTTATAGAGTAACCACTCTCATAGCTCCAGGTAACAAGGTGTATCAGGAAATTATTTTTCTTATTTCTCCATGAAGACATGTGTTGTGGATAATCATTAGAAGTGCCTTGGTGAGTTGTCTGTAATGAGTACCACAATATATGTTTTTGTGGAGAAATAAGAAAAAAATCAACTTTTTAGTTGAAAAAAGCACCTTATTTTTCTTATTTCTCCATTAAGACATATGTTGTGGATAATCATTAGAATTGCCTCAGAAAGTTGCTTGTTATGAGTACCACAACATAGGTTTTTGTGGAGAGAAATAAGAAAAATGTCAACATTTAGTTGGAAAAAAAAAAAAAAGCACCTTATCTGGACCAATGTATTAATTCTGTTTTAAATTTGTATTCTGTATTAGATGCTGGCACCTTTTAAGACCAAAACCAATACCTTTACAAGCAGTGTAGATCCAGATGAGAGCTTGTAACAAGCTGGATCTACCCTCATTCTGGTTTTGATTTTTGATTTACATCTTTACCTGCATCAATGGATGTGTCCAAATTTTAACCCTTAAAGCACCAATCACAACAATTGTTGTCTGCTTTGTCGTCTGCCGTTCACTTTAAAAGTCATTGTTGCAAACAGTGTGGGTCCACACTGTTTGCTTATATGCAAAATGAAAGTTTGAAAAGTTTGCAAGAAGATGCAGCAGATGACATAAGCAGACGACATTTTCAGATGCAAATTTTCTTGGTGCTTTAAGGGTTAAAGATGTAAAGAGTTAATGTTAGAAACTTGAGATGAAATGGCAAAGATGTGCAGCTTGATCAGGACATTTGCTGGTCAAATATGGATAAGTCTCCTTTATGTCTGATTTGACTCATTATAATCCTTTAGTATAACTGTCTGTCTCGGACACACCAGCTAGTGGTAATAACTGAAACTCTGAAACTACATGGATGTGTGGTTGATCTGGGCTGTTCTATAATTCCACAGATACTTTGGGTCAGTAGAACAGTGCAGGCCCCAAAAATTATCTTGTTTATAATTTTTCCCTAGGTATTTTTGCATTTCAGTATTACAGAAACACTGCTGATAATCAATAATCATATTCTGTGACTTCTTAAAAGGTTCTAAAAAGCATATTTTGGTAGTTTGTGATGAAATTTCAAACCCATCTAATTCTGACTCTTGGTTCATCACGAACAACCAAAATCCAATGAAATGAAATTTCAAACCCGTCTAATTCTGGCTCTCAGCTCATTTGCGTGGTATTTATGATTTAAGTACTGGAAGCCAGTATCCAGAACTTGACCTATGTCTGATCCACGGCTCATAGATGTAGTAGAAGAATTTGTGGACATTCGGTGGGAATATTTCAGCCAAACATGAGGCGATGTAACAAGATATGGCTATGACACCCATATGGCAGCGAAGACGAATGTTTGCCAAAATAGCGGACACAGTTAAATTGCATGTTGCATTTGTTTTTATACGCCCATTTGAAAAACGGGACATATTATGGTACAGGGTTTGGCGTCTGTCCGTAAACTTTTTCGTTTCCGGCTAACTCCTCCTACAGTTTACATCGGATCAAGCTGAAACTTGGTATATAGTTGGACCATGATGTGGAGCAGCGCATGCTGTTTTGGGGTTACAGTCCACCAAATGTTTGCAGAGTTAAACCCCTTTGAAAATTTCTCTAAACTTCTCATTTCCAGTTAACTCCTCCTACATTTTACATCCGATCAAGCTGAAACTTCATTTATAGTTAGACCATGATGTGGAACAGTGCATATTGTTTCGAGGTTACAGGCCACCAAATATTAGCAGAGTTATGCCCCTTAGAATATTTCTGTAAACTTTTCATTTCCGGCTAACTCCTACAGTTTACATCCGATCAAGCTGAAACCTGATTTATAGTCAGACCATAATGTGGAGCAGCGCTTATTGTTTCAAGGTTACAGTCCTACAAATATTAGCAGGAGTTATACCCCTTTGAAAATTTCTATTAATTTTTTCTTTTCTGGCTAAATCCTACTACAGTTTACATCCGATCAAGCTGAGACTTCATAAATAGTTACAAGATGATGTGGAGCAGCGCATATTATTTTATTTAGAGGTTACAGTGCACCAAATATTGGCAGAGTTATGCCCCTTTGAAAATTTCTGTAAACTTTTTAGTTTCTAGCTAACCCCTCCTACAGTTTACATCTGATCAAGCTGAAACTTCTAAATAGTTACATGATGATGTGGAGCAGCACATATTATTTTGAGGTTATAGTGCACCAAATATTGGCAGAGTTACTCCCCTTTAAAAGTTTTTGTAAACTTTTCACAGCATATTGTTTAGAGGTAATTGTGTGCAAATTTTACTTTAATTAGATCATGATGTGGAGCATCAAATTTTGGCAGAGTTATGCCCCTTTGAACATATCTGTGAACTTTTTAATTTCCAACTAACCCCTCATACAGTTTACATCCGATCAAACTGAAACTTCATAAATAGTTACAGGATGATGTGGAGTAGTGTATATTATTTCAAGGTTACAGTGCACCACATATTGGCAGAGTTATGCCCCATTGAAAGTTTTTTTAAACTTTTCGCAGCATATTGTTTAGAGGTAATAGTGTGCAAATTTTATTTTATAATAGGTGTATCTTTTGCATTTAAAGTTCTGGCCATATGGCCAAGTTATTTATTTATTTTTTTACATCTTTTATTAGATTTTCAAGGAAATGTTGCCATTATTAAATCTTTATAAATACATTTATTAAATGATACAGAATTAAGAAGCTTGACTAATATCAAAACTTATAAACATAATTCTTTTTGAATTTTTTTCTTTTTCTTTTTTTCTTTTTTTTTTTTTTTAATACTCTTCTGAGTTGGCTCTCTTGAAGAACAAAAAAAATATAATCAGTATAAAACAAGTTAAAGCTTTACAAAAAATTTTCTTGCAGCAGTTTTTTTTTTTTTTTTTTCATTACGAAAACACGCCTATTCAAATATATAGAAAATTTCGCTTCCAAAAACTTAAAATTTTTAGATAAAAAAACTTCATATTTCTGCTCAAAACATATATTGTGGATACTCATTAGAACCGCCTTGGCGAAACGGTTCTAACAAGTACCTACAATATATGTTTTTTTTAGCAGAAATAAGAAAAATAATGCATACCACTATAAACCCCAGTTTTACTATATAAAAGTGGGGTTTAAGGGGGTCTGAATTATATAGGCATTTTTTCATGATGGTTGTTTATATTATTGTTTGGTCTGATATTGAAGTATAGGAAAAACAAATCGGCCAAAGGCTCATATGAGCTTAAAATATAGCCAAGCTTCTGTCGTGTATCCTCCATCTGAAAGCACTTCTCCCTAAAAGCAGCAAACTTCTCCCTTTTTTCACTGGAGGGAGAAGTCACTTCTCCTTTAATTTCTGGGCCAGCTTGGACCCTTAGGTTACAGTTCACCAAATATCAGCAGAGCTATGCCCCAATGAAAATTTTTTATTTTTTTTTTTTTTTTGTAATTCCACTTATAGTTTATATCTGGAGCACTGAGTTATGCAGGAGCCTGTTTATGTGTTATATCTTATTACTTGCCACAGGCATATAATGCCCCGCTTGGCAGAGTTCTTGTTAGAGTAGCACTGTAAATATGCACGTTAAAGCTTTACAAAACAAATCAGCCAAAGGCTCATATGAGCTTAAAATATAGCCATGCTTCTGTCATGTATCCTCCATCTGAAAGGACTTCTCCCTAGAAGCAGCAAACTTCTCCCTATTTTCACTGGAGGGAGAAGTCACTTCTCCTTTAATTTCTGGGCCAGCTTGGACCCTTTAAGATACAGTTCACCAAATATCAGCACAGCTATGCCCCAATGAAAATTTTTAATTTTTTTTTTTTTTTTTTTGTAATTCCACTTACAGTTTATATCCGGAGCACTGAGTTACACAGGAGCCTGTTTATGTGTTACATCTTATTACTTGCCACGGCGTATAATGCCCTGCTTGGCAGAGCTCTTGTTAGAGTAGCACTGTAAATATGCGGCCCCCCCACCACCCCCAACCCCCCTCAGATTTGTGCTGGCTATTATTTGTTATCTTGTCCATATATTACCATTTGAGAGAAATATGATGTTTTTTAGAACCTTTTAAGAAGTCACAGAATATGATTATTCATTATCAGCAGTGTTTCTGTTGTACTGAAATGCAAAAATAGCTAGAGAAAAATTATAAACAAGATAATGTTTGGGGCCTGCACTGCTCTATTGACCCTGCTCTACTGACCCCAAGTATCTGTGTATAATTCTAGATAAGAGGAGCCTCCAGATAAATGTTTTTTTTTTTTTATTTCCCCCCAAAAATATATTTAATGAGTACTCATTAGAAAATGTTGCTGTGAGTACCAACAACATACATTTTATGGAGAAAATAGCTGCTCTTGAGGCTTTTAACCCTAGTCCTGCTGAACCCGGATATGCTCTGCCTTAGCAAACAGTGTAGATCAGATCAGTTTGCTGGATCTGCACTGTTTGCCATTGTGTATGTGAATTTGTACCAGCAACCTGGATCAAGTAATCTGATTGGCTGAAAATTAGAAGTTTAATTTAATTTATTCAGCAGGACAAGGGTTAATGACCCACATCATGTTTTTGTAGAGAAACAGAAAAAATATCAATACTTTTTGGCTGAAAAAAGTGGCATATCTGGAGCCATGTTTCCTACTTCTCATATATTTTAATGGCTCTTTTCTTTCATAGTGCATAGCTTGTAGTTAACCTGGAGATTTTAATAGTAATCAGTAATAAAATTTACACTTTGTTATAAAGTAGTGATCACGCACATACAACTTGATCATTCACAGATATTAAGTACAAAATGTCCAAATTGATATTTTTTTTTTATTCTTAGCATTTACTACAATATAGTACAGGCATTGGCCTCCCCTACCCCACCATTAGCCTCCCCGACCCCACCATTACAAGGCCCTTGGGCAAACATACACCTGATGTTCAGGAGCATGTCAGTATATTGATTATCCAAAACTCAAATCTTTTTATTAGATGAATGTGGACAGACAGCCAAAGGGCCATAATATAAATAAAGTAACATATTTCCATATGAAAAGAACCATGTGCCTTAATATGACCGTGGTCAGTTATAGAGCCCAAAAGGCTTAGTGGTCTTGTCCAGAATATAAGATGAGACATGTCATTCCTTTACCCAGTATACCTTCTCAGCCTGCCCCAGCATTTCTAAGTATCATCAAAATAGGAGTTATATATATATATATATATATATATATATATATATATATATATATATATATATATTAGCAAGCATTTTCTTTTCATTATTTGACACCTGTGCACAACCCAGTCTACACTTCTGACAAGTATCATCAAAATAGATCTATGTGTGTAGTAGTTGTGAAGCACACAATGACCAAATATTAGAAGGGGAGACAGAAATGTATTGTAAGGAAGTGAGAGTTGGTCTTTCTTCACATGACAGCTGCTTGACTGAGACCACATTTCTACCAAGCATCATAAAGATACATCAATGCACATAGAAGTTTTGGAGCACTCTTGTGGATCCTACAAGATCTGAATGACCAAATGTTAGCAGGGTAGATAATAATAAAAAAAGGTAGCAAGTTGTTTCTTTATTTGACACACCTGCCTGTAGAAAGAAAGAAAAAGAATAGTTAAAGTTTCACATTCACAGTGGGGAGGTAATGTTTTGCATGGCTGATTGTCCAGTTTCCATTATCTGTGATTTTTTCCCAAGTTCATCAATTGACTATTATATTTATGTATATTTTGACTTTTCTGGATAGCATTATTGTTTAAATGTGTTGTTAAAGTTTAACTTCATTATAATCACTGTCATGGGATAAGCTGTAGTGCATCATGCAAGATGTCTTTGTGTACATGTAGACAACAGGGCCTTCTCTATCTAATTGTCCTTTTAAAATAAAATTATTAGCTGCTGTGGAATGTATCTTATGTCCGAAGGACACAGGCCTTTATTGGTCTGCAGATATTAGAGGAGAACTGTTTCACAAATACTGGAAAATGTCTTTATGCAGCCCAAGTATTCATCTGATATTTACTTTAATACAGATGACAATATTACTTTCTTATTATACCCCCTGCACATTTAATCATGATATATTTTCTACAGTCATTCTCTCCCTTCTGCTGATTCAAGAAGAGCAGTTGTCAGTTTCTTGAGAAAGAATGTGCACAATACTGGTTAACCACTTAGAGGATTAAGCCTGCCCAGTAAAAGTGTGGGTAGGTAAACTGACCGGGCTCAATCTGACACCATTGGGCAGTAAAACCTCTACACAAAAAAATATTTGTATGCCAAGGAGTATATAGTTTAACCCATTGTATACTGAATACTCTCCTACACTATATATTGGAAGAGTCCAATTTCAATTTTAGGTATGTCCGGCTGTGAGATTTACATATTCCTAGAGAAAAATGGCTAAACTATTTGCAAACAGCGGAGACCCTGATCAGACGCTGCGTTCTGTGGCATCTGATCTGGGTCTGCACTGTTTCTGATTACCCTCTTACGGGTGTCCCAACTACAATAGGTTAAACTTTCTCTGCTGTCTGTTGATTTGTCCTTCTGTAGTGTTAATGGACGTCTGCATCAAAGTTTTTGTGTCAAAGTTTTTAAGACATTGCATTATCAAAGCCTGTTGATGGATCTACCGGTAGTTTATGTTTTGCCATTTGCTTCATGTAGTTCATATTTTAGAATATACAGCGACAAGTATTCTAAAATGGAAGGTCAAGGTCTTGGGGTAAAAGACTGATATAGTGCTTTGTTTAGTTAACCTTTTGGCATACATGTACATAAAAAAAAGTGAGAAAAGAACACAAATAGTTGAAGGTAGTTTGACAGTAACTTTTCACCTGTAGACATTCTAATCATTTCTTCACTGTGTGTATAGTGTAACCCCCATGAACAGGCATCTGAATAACAGCCTCTTCCCTGTAACAGCCACTTTCCTGGTCTCCCAAAGTGGTGTTTTACAATATGACTTACAATTGAGAAGTTCTCAGCCCAATATACTTAGAATAAATAAAATGAAATGAAACCACAATCAGTTGATAATTTTATCTTATTCAACATCTTTGGTAGAAAGAATGAAATTTAAAAACTGTTGATTTCAGTAGAAATTTACTGCAAATCGGAAGGGTGTGTTAAACTGAGAAAATGGACAAAGTTGATTAGTGCAATCATAAAGTACTTCAGTAAGAAGGGCATGTCCCCGAATGAAATTCGTGGCAACTTCATTAAAAACCTTGGGGATGAGTCACCTTACAGCACGGTGAAGAAATGGGCTGCTGAATTTATGGGAGGGTTATGAACAGGCTGATGCCCTAAAGCGGCTACTACAGACGAAAATGTTGAGCTTGTGCACAGTCTGATCATATGTGACAGGAAAAAAGCCTGTGTGATATAGCTAGACAAATTGGCATGTTTTGAGGCAGTTCAGTCTGTCTTGACTGATATCTTTAGGGAAGTTCAAGGTCTCTGCTAGATGGGTTCCCAGAATGTTGACCAAAGATCAGAAGAAGAGCAGGCTTGATAGATGTATTTCTGAATATCACTTGTTTCTCTGTGAAGATGACACTGAGGAATTTATGCATCAAGTTGTGACCCGAGATGAGACTTGGGCCCATCACTTAGATCCTAAGGCCAAAAAGCAGAGTATGCAATGGAATCATCCTGGCTCACCCCCTCCTAAGAAATTTAAGAGTTTCTTCAGCAGGGAAGGTGATGGCCTCTATCTTTTGGGATAGTCAGGGTGTTATCATGTTGGATTATCTTGTGGAAGGTAGCACAATGCATGTAAATGGTGCATACTATGCAGAAGAACTAAGGCGGCTGCATTAGGAGATTGTAAAGAGAAGAAGAGGTGTCCTGCTTTTGCAAGATAATGCACCAGCCCACACCTTGCAAACTTCTATGGCTGCAGCAACTAAATGCAGCTTTGAGGTCCTTCCTCATCCCATGTAATTCTCCGGATTTAGCCCCTTCATTGTGGTATATCTACACTGGCACTTTCGGGTTTTGTCCTTCCGCTGGTGTCACCATAAACAAATCAAATCTTAGAATTTTTGAAAATATGAACTATTCTGTGATTTATTTTATATATTTTAGTTAACTGTGAATGAGAAATACATGTATTACCCTTCTGTCCAGAAAACATGCAGTTTCGATATATTTAAAATAAAGCCCTTCATTGACGAAACTAGACATTTTTGATGAAACCATACAAGTAAAAGTTTCGTTTTTATAAGACTTTAGAGCTTAAAATTATGAAAGTTTCATGGCTTCTGCAAATAATGAATTTTTATTCTCAACTTATTAAGAAAGTACAAAAGAAATCACTACAGTTACCATATTTCCCAAATGTTGGAAGATAACATTTTTTTTTTTTTTTTTTTTACTCTGTTACACTGGTGGGAGGGCGAAACAAAAATTGCCAGTGTAGATAGACCACAGTGCTCTTTGGACTTCCAAATCTGAAAACTAACCTTCCTGGTAGGAATTTCGGAAGTTTTGCATCTTCCCAAGGCTAGCTGTTGTAGGGAGGTTGCACTGTAAATCTGGCTTAGTAGTAAGATGTCCTTTAAAAAATAGGGGACATCTTTCAGAAATACCTTTTATTCTTAACTGCATATTAGACAAAATTCAGTTTGAATAGTCTCTTAGATGAATGAAATGAAATACGAGGTCCATTTATTCTGAAAAGTAAAACAATTATTGTTCATCTGTGACTAGATTATTTTGTGTACAACATGGTAAAGATTAAATGCAAGATATTCTTATATTTTATTACCATACTTGTATTTAATTTGAACAGGTTTATTATACTGCCTGTTGATATGTCAGAACACTTGGATCAATGGCAAACAGTGTATGCCTGATCAGACATCTGCTGCATCTGATCTGGTAAACATGTATTCTCCAAGTACTTAATGTAAATATACATTTAGTAATCTGTATTAGGAACTCCCACTGAGATCAGACCTTGTCACATGAAAACTACAGGGATGCATGTCAGTCGTTGCATCCAAACATTCAATCTGAGTCCACATCTATTCATCCATACTGTCTGCATCCGATATAAACAACATTGATCCTGGTATTAAAGGAGCAATTCAATCAGGGTCAGTACTGCCAATCTGTCTCATAATTTCAGACATCACTAAGTAGTCAAATGAACTTACTCAAAATTTTAGGTGTGTGGCAAGGTCATTGCATGTCTGAATATTTAGGGTAAATACAGTGTAAGAATTGTATAAAAAGGGAATATATTGTAAAGAAATTTACAGTCTGTTGCTGACAAGGAGAAAGCTTTTCTGGTGGATCAGGGGTCTTCCCAAGATGACCACAAGTTCAGTTTCTATTTTAAACTCTATATAAATCTAACCACACAAAATGTGGGCTTAACATAATAAACAGAGTCCAAAAGTGATCTTTAATGTGTTGTTTTTAGCCCCGTTTTTGTTCTGCCAAAATATTAGGACACACAGATTGCTAGAACTATTTAACTGTGCTATGACAAAAGTTTACTTTTGCCTTGCAAAGCCCATGTGAATCATGTAATGTCATGGAAGTTTATGTTTATGTGGTAAAATATTTTATATTTACCATAGCAAATTTTTTCTTCACTTTTTTAGTTGTTGGAAATTAATTTGGGCCATTTCACCTACAGTTGGAAATTTTTATTTAATTTAGGAGGCTTGCCTCAAGTTGGAAATTAATTTAGATACTTTGCCAGCAGTTGGATATTAAGTGATTATGCCTATAGCTGGAAATTAATTTAGGTGATTTTGCCTACGGGTTGTAATTAATTAGGGCAGTTTTGCCTACAGTTGAAAATTAATTTAAGCAGTTTTGCCAATAGTTTTGTAAGGAGTTGAGATTAAGCATCTACATAATGAGCTGTGCTCAAGTTTAACCCATTGTATACGGAATAGACTCTCCCACACTATATATTGGAAGAGTCCAATTTCAATTTTAGATACATTTACATATTCTTAGAGAAAAATGACTAAATTATTTGCAAACATGGAGCCCCTGATCAGACGTCGCGTTCTGCGGCGTCTGATCTGGGTTTGCACTGTTTGCCAATTACCCTTTTACCAGTCTCCCAACTACAATGTTTTAAATTATTGTTGGTGGTTTTAGGAGATATCATAGTTACAGTGTCAGTGGTAATTTGTATGTGTATTTTTAGAAAGTACATATTTACCCTGAATACTTTGGATACCACACTTCAGTACTGACTGGTTATTTCATGGAAGTATGGTACTCTGTTGGATAGAGTAGTTCAATGTCACCCTTTCTTTATCTTAATATGTCTTGAATACTATTGAAACAGATGAATAACACCAAATCCTCATACTGACGAAAAGTGGAACAAGTCCATTTGACAACTTGATGATGTGCTGAATGCTTAGCATGTTGGGTTAAAATTTCAGCGGATGGTGTTTTGAAACATTTTTTTTTAAATTTCTCCTAGAAAACAGGTTTTGTCATTACATGCAGTGCAAATGGTCACAGATGGATTTTACAGGGTGTAAATAAATAAAATTGTGATCGCACAGACTAATGTCAACTCTTGTTGCATTATCTCGTGTCAGACGGACATGTACCATGTACTTCCTACTTTGTAGTTCCATGTTTGTTATTCAGAATAAAATTTATACATTAGTGTACAGCTTAAGTTAATAGATGAATTTTTTGAAAGCAAAACTGTGACTTATAGCAAATTCCATTGCTGATTTGAATTAGTATTATTTAGAATGTTGTGTGTTGTTGATGAGATAGCAGTTTTATTGATGATAATGATTCCAAATGATTACTAAATGCGAGTATAAGATTCCCACTGGAGTGGGCAACATTCATGTAAGCAAAAAGCAAATTTCTAGACCTGCCTAATTATCAGTGGAATCAAGTCGTCTTCATGTGAGTCGTATTTGAGAAATGGATAAACTTGCTTATATGCCTGCAAATACACACTATCGAATACAGAATTTAAGGGGAATGGGTATACCTTCAAAGGGAATAACTCCAACATGAAAATAGTTACCACCCTTCATGAAAATAACTCCTTCTACTCCTGGGAGCATATTCTTTTCTTTAAGAGTAGGCCCCATGTGATTGACAATACCTCATTAAAAAACAGTTGCCATCACTCTTTTTGCACTTTGTTTTCAAATATTTATTAGTTAATTTTATGGCCAAAAAAATGGGCCTGACCTATGCAGCTTCACCCAAGCACATGCTGATCCTGATATTTATTGTTTGTATATGTTTTAAAATCTCTATGTGTGTATGGAGAACATTTGTATAATTGTATAAATAAAATATCTGGTTATGCATTTTATTTTTGCTCACCTGAGCCGAAGGCTCAGAAGATGAGCTTTTATAGTATAGCAAGGCTCCGTCGTCCGTCCGTGCTTCCTTACCTTTGAACAAGAATATCTTCCAAGGCCAGTTGACCAATCTTGATCAAATTTCTTGGATACAGTTATTTGGCTAGTTCTGGGTTTTAGCTAGTTCCGAATAAGTGAAACAAATCGTCATCAAATACAAAACGGCGGTCAAATTTAAAAAGGAAAAATTGGTATGGTTCTGTTGTTCATTTATTCTTCTTTATATGCCAGAAAATAAATATGGGAAATATAGCCTTATTGATCGATACGATCTGATTCCCCCTAGCAACCCTACACTTAATATAATTTTTGTAAATGTGTAAATAACATTTGCCTAGATATCCTTTAAGTAGACAGTCAATTAAAACATTTTTTTGTTCAGCTATTGGGTGGAACATACTTTTCAACATCTGCTTAAATGCTCCCTGCAAGGATTTTAAACAAAGTGCTTGTTTTCAGCCATTAATCGATCGCTACTTTGTGCTTCCGATTTAGTCAGCTCCGGGTAAGGTGTTTACACACATTGCGTTTAAAGATGTGTAGATATCGATACAGTCTGTGTAAAAGAATCTGACATACGTGACAGACAATTGAAGCGAAAATAAGAGCCTCGTCATGAGATAACCTGCTTTATGCTATATGCGAACAATAAAGACACATAGTTCGTGCGTCTGCACAGTCTGATCAGCACCGTTGTTGTTCACTGTCTAGACAGTATACTACCTATCAAAACTTTCAAGACTAGCTAATCCAGGGCTGTGGCCGAGTTAGTCAGTCTATGGCTGAGTAGGCCGGTCTGGGTTTTACTTTGTTGAAAACCTGGAAGAGGGGTTTTCTCATGCCGTCGCTTATATTATCTGCACTGATGAAGTACGAGGAGACTTTTTAGGGGCATCACACGGCGCTAAACACCAGCTACGATTAATTAACAATGGAAACACATAATTCCACTGCAAGCTTATTTTATTTTCGGGCTTCAGAAGAGGGTAAAACAGGACCTTGTTTACATACTCCTTGCAACTTCTTAAACCTCTGACTGAAATATTTTTACATTGGATAGATTATTAAATCCAGAAAATAGGAGCTAAATCTTGCAGTAAGGAGGTTGTACATGCCCAAAAATCGTTATGCCATGAATTATGCAACTTTGGCTTAAAGGGCCGGTTTTAAGGTCTTTGTGAACCTGTCCCTTTGTGACAAATGTCTTTATATTGAATTATTTTTCTCTGTAACACATAATACAAGTTGATAAAGTAATATATAGAGGCTGTTGCATTATCCGAGGGATTTTTTTACAGACCCCTCATTCATTATTCGGAACTAGCAAAACTATTCGGAACTAGCCATATCCACAGTGTACTTAAGTCGTGGCATGGGCAGATAACCAAAGGTGAATGAAAAATTCTTTAGCGTGGTATTTCAAGGAAGGATAGTACTCTGTGTCAGCCAATAAAAATCAAGTTTTGTTAGCCAGTTATTTTGAAATCGTTATGAATCATACCCTTACCCGGAACTAGCCAAATAACTGTACCATCATTGTATTTGGGGATCGGCGACTTCATTTTTGATTGAACCTTTATCAAACTTGCGGATAACAAGGACAGGCATAAAGTCTGGGACAAGTTGTTTTTTTTCCCCCACTTTTGACTATTGGCATGAGAGTGATCTGCCCTTGAGGCCCTCATAGAGTTGGAAAATGTTGTATGGACGATAGCGATTTTATTTTTGATTGAATCTTCATCAGACTTGTAGGTAATTTTGGAGAGCCATAAAATCTTGAACGAGTTTGATTTTGGGGCAGATCGGACTATTCGCATAGTTATCACTTGCCCTTTACTTCCATAGACATATATTAGGGAAACACGTTGTCCGGCACAATTATATGTGACTTTATTTTTTATCAGATCTTCATCAAACCTGCAGATAACGAGGACAGGCATAAAACTTGGACAAGTTCGATTTTGGCCAACTTTCGACTATTGGTATGTGAGTTACCTGCCCTTGAAGGCCCGATAGACTTCAGAAAATGTTGTTTGGACGATAGTAATTTCATTTTTGATGGATATTCTTCAGACTTGCAGGTAATGAGGACAGCCATATCTTGGATGAGTTCAATTTTGAGGCAGATCAGACTATTCACATTGAAGTTAGTTGGTTCAGCTATTGGTTTTCATTTACTTTAGCATACAGTAGAATGAGCCATGAGTACTCGTCTTTGTTTATTATAGTGATTAATTTGATTTTTATGTATTCGCTTTGATGCATTGACTGAGTTGGGGGCCTTTATGCGAACCGAATTTTTATGTATTTCTGTATTAAGAGTAGCATCGGCACCCAGGGTGAAGTTGGCTAGCTGTAAAAGTGCTTTAAACCCCCGGTAGTTTTTTCTACTGACCGTTCTAAGGCGGTGGTCCTGGTGTTGTTCTTACTCATTGTAGCTCTTTCTGTTTGTGCTGTATGTGTTGTGATGCTAGCATTGTGGTCACCATCTTCAATAGCTGCCCACTTTGCTTTCTGTTTTACTAGTTGTTTTGTGATGCTAGCATTTTGGTCATCTTCAACAGCTGCCCATTTTGCTTTCTGTTTTACTTGTGATTAAGAGTAGTATCGGGACCCAGGGTGGTTGGCTAGCTGTAAATGTGCTTTAAACCCCCCCCCCGCCCGCCTGCCCCCCCACCCTCCCCTCCCCACCCCAGTGGTTTGCTCTACCGACCGTTCTAAGGCGGTG
This sequence comes from Anodontia alba, assembly GCA_964016985.1. Taxonomy (NCBI): domain Eukaryota; kingdom Metazoa; phylum Mollusca; class Bivalvia; order Lucinida; family Lucinidae; genus Anodontia; species Anodontia alba. The sequence continues at coordinate 137,819,504 of OZ024823.1, forward strand.
GTCCCGGTGTTAGTCTAACTCTTTGTTGCTTTGTGGTTTATTCTACGAGGCGATTTGTTGTATGTCTTTCCGTGTGTCGTTTTGTTCTTGTATTTTTTAGTCCTTTTAGTATTGCGATTACCTCGCTTGGGGAAGAGAGAGAGGTAATCTTAGTGCTTTTCATATATTTGTTCGGTTTGTGCTTGTTTAGATTTGTCGGTTTCCTCTTCCTCTTGGGGTTTGGGAAGGGCTGCGGTTTGTGATTGTGGCCTCCCTGGACTTTTCTCTTACCTTTTTTGCCCTTTAGTCTCCCATAGGGTTGACGTGTCGTTAAACCCCAACACAATCAATCCAAAAAAAAAAAAAAAAAAAAAAAAAAAAAAAAGTCTCCCATAGACATATATTGGGAAAAATGTTGTCCGGAAGATACCATCTTCATTTCCCATAGTTTTCGGAAAATGTTGCCCGGACGATAGCGATTTAATTTTTGATCAAATCTTAATCAGACTTGCAGGTAATGAGGACAGCTATAAAAGTTTCATTTTTGGGAAAATCGGACTATTCACACGAGAATTACTCGCCTTTTAGTCTCCCATAGACATATAAGGGGGGAAATGTTGTCCGGATGATAGCGACTTCATTTTTGATCGGATCTTCATCAAACTTGCAGATAATGAGGATAGGCATAAAATACTGGACTGGTTCCATTTCGGCCCAGTTTCGACTGGTGGCGTGTGAATTATCTGCCCTTTAGGGTACCATGGACTAAGGAAAATGTCCGGATGACAGCTATTTCATTTTTGATTTATCAGACCTGCAGAATAAGATCTTGGACGAGTTTGATTTTGGTTCAGATCGGCGGGTTCACGTGAGAGTTACTTGCCATTTAGTCTCTTCCAGATATATAATGGGGAAAACCTTGTTCGGATGATAGTAACTTTATTTTTGGTCGGATCTTCTTCAAACTTTGCAGATAACAGGGACAGACATAAACTAAGTTTGATTTTAGCACGGTTTGGACTATTGGCATGACTGTTACCCACCCTTTAGTGCCTTGGAAAATGTTGTGCTCATAATAGCGACTTCATTTTAAAGGGAAAATGGTGTCTCCATGCTAGCGCGTCCATTTTTGATCGAACCATCATCAAAGCTGCTGGTAATCAGGACAGGCAAAAAAGCTCGGTCAGGTTTGATTTTGGACTTCTGGTTTCCATGGACAAACTTACTCTCCTCAGGTGTCTTAGACGACATATATTCCAATCAGAGACATTTGAAAAAAGACTTCGAATAAAGGACGTGTTTGTGTTAACTATGCATGGGATGAAACCTATGGCTAAAATGTGATGGTCGCTTTGAGTTTCTAATTATATACATACCTTAAGCTAACTGTTCCTCAGGTGAGCGATCGTAGCCCTCTTGGGCTACTTGTTTTTATATTTGAGCGAAGGCTGAGAAATGGGGTAGGAAAACTTACTAGCTGATACCCGTGAACAGGGAGGCCTTAGACCAACCTGTGCAAATGTGCAGTATATTGACTACTAACATATCAACTGTCACTGACCAGGCTGAATGTACAGGCTTTTTCTGTGTCATTGCTGGTCACATATTTCATATACTACTTTTCACTGGTCCTTAGCTTATAATTAATATTTTATTGGCATTTTCATTAACGTTTAGCATGCTGGGTAAAACATTGATTTGATGACTTTTTGAAATATGTTTCTTAGTTTTCGCAGGAAAATAGGATTCAACATTTCATACGCCGGCCTTGGTGGCTCGGATGCGCATCCGACTGGTGATCAGGAAGTTGCGCGTCGATCCCCGCCGGGTCCGGCAACATTCTTTTGTGGAGATTGATCGGCCATTCTGTCCTTTCCGCTGATCGAAGAAGGACAGTTGTCAGTTTCTGGCAAAAGAGAGTGCACAAGCACTGGTTTACCGTTTAGAGGAATAAACCTGCCTAGGAAAAAGTTTGGTCAGGTAAACTGACCGCGCTCGACATGACCCAAATGGGTTGATCGCAAACCCTTAACACAAACAAACATTTCATACAAATCCTATTTTATGAAAAAATAAGAAAACTATCATCAGTTTGTCGTTTGTATGATTTTTTCCAAAGCGTGCTAATTGGTAGTGGTACATTAAATGAAATCGGCAAGACATTAAATGAAACCAACAAGACCAAAGGAAAACTTTCCTAAGGCAACTCTTTAGATTTTGTATTCTAATTTATGCAACATTTTCTAGGAAAAAGAAATGTTCAAGTAAGTCAGCTCATGCATTTGCTGTCGAGTTATGTTCATCATTTATTGTTTGGATAGAAGGTTCAAACGTTATTTGTTTACTATATTTACCTTTATTATTTTTGACACCTTTTTTTCTTCAACATATCCTAAAATTCGAGCAGCACCATTTAAATACAAATGGAGGGTCTCGAATTATGTGACTTGTTGACAAAGGTGTAGATTCTGTTAAAACTGCTCCTTTTGGAGGTTGTTTAGGTCTAGGCTGTTTCATCAGAGACATCTATCTGCATACAATGTCTTTAGGATAATTGCTGTAGTAAGTGAAGGTCTGACTGGACTATGTAGACGTATAGACTGGTTTGGGCATTCACTGTCCATGTATGGTATTCCATAATTTGTCTTTGCCTTCTCTCTATTTAGTTAATTTAGAATTCTATGTTATGCATATTCACATAATTTTGACATTGTAGATATATTTTAAATGACAGGCTGTGCATTTGTCATTCCAGATGTTAGCATAAATGTGCCGGTTTCATTTCCATTTTGTAAAATAAATACTGAATACTGAAACTTTCGTTGTGTAAATTTCTATCAAAAATGGTAAGATAAAAGTCCAGGGAGTGCCACAATCACAAACCGCAGCCCTTCCCAGACCCCAAGAGGAAGAGGAAACCAGCACAAACCGAACAAACGTACGAAAAGCACTAAGATTAGCTATCTCTTCCCCAAGCGAGGTAATCGCAATACTAAAAGGACTGAAAAACACAAGAACAAAATGACACACGGAAAGACATAAACAAATCACCTCGTAGAATAAACCACAAAGCAACAAAGAGTAAGACTAACACTGGGACCACCGCCTAGAACGGTCAGTAGAGCAAACCACCGGGGGATTTAAAGCACTTTTACAGCTAGCTAACTTCACTCTGGGTCCCGATGCTACTCTTAATACAGAAATACATAAAAATTCGGTTCGCATAAAGGCTCCCAACTCAGTCAATGCATCAAAGCGAAAACATAAAAATCTAAATAATCACTATAATAAAGACGAGTACTCATGGCTAATTCTACTGTATGCCAGAGTAAATGAAAACCAATAGTTTAACCACGGCGGGCCAAGCCAAAGACATAACGTCAAGCCCCAACCCACTGGTTAAAGTTTTACGAAGAGGCCGTCATTGAGTCTGAGGCCCGAACCGCCGTCGTGCAATTAAAGAGTGAAGCATAGCCATCAACAATGATTGAGTTGACAACTAGGCATGCATTCTGCCGCATAATATCCAGGCTATAGCCAATTCTTTTATAACGGTCGTATATTGACCTCCGCAGACATACATACTTAACCATACCCACATGGATAGCTGTCAACGTTTCCTTAGACAAACATTACAAATTTATCTTTAAAATCGGTGTGGCACAATCGAGAGCAAAGTCTTTTTAAAAAATGTACTAGCTGCTCTTTCTCTTGGCGCCCAGCATTAAGAAAGTAGAGCGAGGAACCAAACATGTCGGCCCAGTGTCAGTATAATGTGACTGGGTGGAATATCATTTCATGTGTCTTGGGCGTGATATTTCAGTGAGGAAGCATACTAAAAGTGAGCATTGAGCTTCTTGCCACATCCAGACACCGTCGCGATACAACTAAACGATTGTTGAAAGTGACGTAATACAAATAAAACGAACAAACAAAATCGGTATGCAATGTTCGTCTAACCTTTACCAGAGCCCACTTGTTCAAAGCATCTTTAGCTTGAAGAGCTCGTTGGCTGGCTAAGGTATATTCGAATACATTTCTATATTCGGCTTAAAAGATGGGAGAGCTTTTGCATTGTATTTGCCATGTTTAAAGATAGAAATTTTACCGTCACGTTAGCTAACAATTTCATTAAGTTTTGAACATCTGGGTCCAGACTTTCAGCTGGAGTTATATTTTGAGATCAACGGAGCTATGCTCAGGATGAGCCATAGTGATCACTTTTTGTCCGTCGTCCGTGCGTGCGTCCGTCCATCCGTTAACATTTCAAACGACATCTGTGAAGCCGCTGAGCCAATTTTGCTCGTTTCATATGGAACATCCTTAGGTTGGGGGAATGAAAGATTGCTAAAATGGTCGCGGTCTATTGACTAAGATGGCCGCCATGCCCATATATAGTAAAACCTTTAAAAATCTTCTTCTCCAGAACCGAGGATGCTTTGGGACTGAATCTTTGCACAAATCATCAGGAACGGGAGGTCTACCAAAGTTGCTAAAATGATGGTTGTACATTGACCTTTGACATTTTTACGGCGAGGTCAAGTTTGCTTCCCTATGCCTTGGACCCAATATACACTGGGCTAGTAACTATGTTACAGGTATTGTATTTATTGGAAATAAGTTGTTTTGGCTGAGTTTTCATAATTTTGTATGATGAAGTTTAAATGCTCATATTTCAATTATTTCTCAAATATCTGAGATTTGTTTTCTAAAAGCAATAGTTCAATATATTACTTTTAAGACTACAGCATTATATTTAAGGAAAATCAAACAGTTTTTGTAAACTTCAGCAAGAAACCTAGGTACCCATTTTAGCTATTTTCGGCACTTTTAGCAGAAAATAATCAGAAATTCACCCAAAATGATGGTATAACTTCAATTTTATCAGTTGTGACTTAACATTTTTCAACCAACCCTAACCTATTAAAAACAATTTATTACAACTTTAGTTATTATCCAAACTCATTTTTAATGGCCATAGTGCTGTAAAATAGCGCTACAATCAAGCCAAGACAACATATTTTGGCAGTGCCGTTAGTGACAAGTCCGGGTATTATGAAGTCCGAGCCTATGCATTTGTATGGACCTATACATTTGTACAGGAAAATGTTGAGAATTTCGAACGACTTCTCCTCTGAAGCCTCTGAGCCAATGTTGCTCAAATTTCAAGTGGAGCCTCCTTGGGGCAGGGGAACGATTGTAAAAATAGTCGCGGTCCATTTACCAAGCTGGCCGCCAGGTACATACATATGGTAAAACCTTTAAAAATATTCTTATCAAGTACTAAATAAGCCCTTGGGCCTAATCTTTGCACAAATGCACAGACTTGACACAAAGCTGAAAGTATATAGATCGGTAGTGCTACCAACACTATTATACGCATGCGAAACTTGGACAGTTTACCAACGGCATGCCAAAAGACTGAACCACTTCCATACAAGCTGTCTTAGAAACCTTCTAAAGATCAAGTGGCAAGACAGGATTCCAGACACAGAAGTCCTGAAAAGGGCTGGGATGCAGAGTGTACATACATAGTCTTCTGAAATTGGCACAGTTAAGATGGACAGGCCATGTTACCAGAATGCCTGATGAACGTTTGCCAAAGAAAATCCTCTATGGAGAACTACAAGTTGGAAAACGCTCCCACGGTGGTCTGAAGAAGCGATACAAGGACACCCTCAAAGCCTCCCTTAAAGACTTCAACATACCAACAGAGTCATGGGAACAGATTGCACAGGATCGTACAAAGTAGCGAGATCTCATAAAAAGGGGAGCTAGTGAATACTAAGCAAAAAGAATCGGCGAAACCGAGCAGAAATGTGCACAGCGGAAAGCCAGAGCTAAGGTATCACCAACAGAGCTTTCTTCCTCAGACCTCTTTTGTTCTATCTGCAACTGGCAGTTTAGAGCTAAGATTGGTCTTATCAGCCATCTTAGAGCACACAAATAATAACACATCACACAACACATCACACACTTGATTAGGATTGGTCATTGTCAGTAATGACAGACGAACGAACTGCACAAATCATAGGAACGGGAAGTCTACCAAAATTGCTAAAATGACGGTTCTACGTTGACGTTTGCCCTTTTCACGGCAAGGTCAAAATTGCTTTCCAATGCTTTTGTATGGGCCCTATTCATCTCCTCTAAAGGAGTTGAATCTTGATGAGGAGCATCGGGGCGCCTAGTAGACACAAAATACGAGACTGAAATTGATGACCCGATCGAAAATCCCAGATGGCCGCCACAGCCGCCATCTTGAAAATCAATTTTCGACTTCCCAAACCTTTGGTCGATTTAAGCCGAAACTTGCTCTGACAACTTCTGGATCGAAATGAGCTAAAATCGTGTCGATCGGAAATCCAAAATGGCCGCCACAGCCGCCATCTTGAAAATCTGTTTTGGACATCTCGCAAACCACAAGGCGAATTAAGTTGAAACTTACAATGTAGCAGCAGGTTGACGTGTAGGTGAAAAATAGCTAAAATCATGCCGATTGGAAATCCGAAATGGCCGCCATAGCCGCCAGCTTGAAAACCAATTTTAACTTCTCCACCCAAACCGTTGGGCGATTTGAGTTGAAACACACTGTAGCAACAGGATGACCTGTAGATTGAAAATACTCGTAGCTATATTATAAAAAGTCCTTGAGAGCAATGAACACACTCACCAAGACAAAAATAGCTGAAGTGTCTAAAACTTATAATATATGATTGAAGTAGCAAAAGCTTTAAGTTACAATCAACTTTTTATTCTGCGAGGTTTATCTTCCCTTGCCCCAATGCTGTATACATGTATAAAATCATGATATTGTTAAACACTTTCTCTTCAGAAATCGGTAGGCCTATTTCCACAAAGTTTCATTTTGATCCTACTGTTGAAACGGGATTGAGACTGTTCAAATGGTCACGCTCCATTGATTTTCATGCCCACATTTGGTTAAATAATGATAATAAAATCACTTATTCTTCTTCAAAACCAAGAACTGCTCAAATGATTATCCTTTCATTAGTTGCTATGACAGGATTGGAAAAATGTTGCATAACATCTGCATATCTGCAGTAGCTGTTTCACTCAAGTGAGCGAGTCGTGGTCCATGGTTGTCAGCCAGCTCTGCGGAGGAGTTTTTTTTTTTTTTTGTTTTTTTTTTGTTTTTTTGTTTTTTTTGTTTCCTATGGAGTACTCGTTTATATTATTCTCAACTTATTCGATTCTTTAGAGCATCAAGTCAAGTTAGTGACTTAAAAATTGGAATAAACTTTAACTGACAAACTTCTAAAACGTAGGTATGAGTATCATTTACAATGTTTACATTATTTTTAGCTCGCCGGGACTATGTCCCTGGAGAGCTTATGTTGCCACCCAGGCGTTGGCGTCGGCGTCTGTCGGCGTCCGCGTTAGCACAATGTTTAAGTTTTCAAATGTGTGCATAGTTTTTGTTAACTGTTTAAGGTACTGCTTTCATATTTGGCCTACACCTACTTTAGGGTAAGACCTTTCAATAGCATACACCCCCATCCCCAAAATAGACTCTTTATGTAGGTCAAGGCCAGTTCTTACTTTGTCTTTTACACCCATGTTTAAATTTTGCGTTTAAGTTTTGAAAAGTGAACATAACTGCTGAAGTATTCAAGATAGAGCTCTAATATTTGGCCCACTTCAGCCTAAGGGTTAGACCTTTCAATAGCATACACCTCTTCCTCAGTTTGACCTTCTGCCTAGGTCAAGGTCAGGTCATACTTTGTCATTTGAACCCATGTTCGAGTTCTGCGTTTAAGTTTTGAAAAGTGTTTGTGACTGCTGTATTCAAGATACTGCTTTAATATTTGGCCCACACCAACATTAGCACAGACTTTTTCCTCAGTTTGATCTTCTGCCTAGGTCAAGGTCAGGTTATACTTAGTCATTTAAACCCATGTTTGAGTTTTGCGTTTAAGTTTTGAAAAGTGTTCATAACTGCTGAAGTATTCAAGATTCTGCTTTAATATTTGGCCCACACCTACCTTAGGGTAAGACCTGTCATTAGTACACACCCCTTCCTCAGTTTGACCTTCTGCCTAGGTCAAGATCATGTCATACTTTGTCATTTATAGCTGTGTTTAAGTTTTGAAAAGTGTACATGGCTGCTGAAGTATGTAAGATATAGCTTTCATATTTCATCCACACCAGCCTAAGAGAAGATGTTTCAATGGCATATACCTCATCCCTCAGTTTGACATTCTTCGGACATCAAAGTCAGGCCATACTCTGTCATTTACTGCTATGTTTAAGTTCTGCATTTAATCTTTAATATTTAAAGAGTGTTTTCTTATCTGAGCAGCCCTTTCCGGCGAGCTGTGTTGTCTTCTGACAACTCTTGTTAGATTTTATTGCTGTCAGCCTGAATGCCTTCCAAAACAGAACGTTGGCTTAACATTTCTGGCGACTCAAGCTAAAAATTCAGAAGGATTGTTGGTGAAAAGTAAAGATGTCTAGGAAGAGACACAATCACAGAATTTACAAACCAATGGCACTGAGAAAGAGCAAACAAACTATGACAGTACAATACTGAGTTTTTGGAACAATTTATTTCAACCGAACTTTTCAGGTATTTTTTGGAAAACGTGCGCCATGCATGCAGGAATTTTATCAAGCAAAAGGCGTTTCCGAGCTTATGCAGATGCACAAAATTAAATAGCATCTACACAATTTGATCAGGGCCTTTTCTCTTGTACTGATACATGTACATTATTCAGTATCCAGTTACTATGCTCCCACTTCGAAGAAGTTGGGAGGGCATATTGCTTTGGGCTTGTACGTCCGAACAAAATTTATAAGCAATTATCACATAGTGGCCTAAATTCCCAACATCTAACATGAAATATCTCGTGATGCAGATGGTCTACATGGATGCAATTGTGATAAGTCAGTTATACCATGGTTCTGCGCATGTACGTGCGATAATGCACTCGCTCACGCTCACGCTCACGAAAAACTAAGAAAGTATCATCAAATATATTGTCCGCTGATATTGTCCAGAGAGTGGTAAAGGTTAGAGGAACTTCAAAATTTACTTCTGCACTGAGCAACTTTCTATTTAAAAATGACATGTTTTGTTGAATAAAACACATGGAACCAGGCAGTCTGTCTGGAGAATATTATAATGACCAAAGCTACAGCTGACCAACCAGACTGCACCAAACTTTGACCAAATTAAGATGCTGATGTAATTTCTTTTGATTGACAAGATTGCAACCAATCAGATTTTAACAGTAGTGCCTCAGTTAGTTTTATTCAAAAAAGGTGGGGTGTTGCATCCTTTTTAGAACACAAGGGTCAATAGGTCCAGCATTACATCAGACTGTTTGTTACCACTTTACCATAAAAATATAAAAAAAAAGAGAAATAGAGGTAAAAAAGTAGAAAAAGATATACTAAATAAATAATAATAAATCCGCCTCGTTTGGGGTCAGACAGTGAAAGGTCACCAAACTATGGTATAATTTACAGTATACCAAATACCTCGACAATAACCATGGTTTATCTATAACATATCCAAGAAACCACCTGAACTAGGCCCCTGACATTTTGCAAGCTGTTTGGAACCAATGTGTAGATGGTGTGATTAAATTTTGGTGAACTTCATAAATATTTGATCAAATTATGCCTCCTTTTCAGATTTAATTCCGTCCTTCCATACATCACACTTTTGAGACCTCATATCTTAGGAACCATGTAGGATTTTGAAATTTCATACTAGCATACTAGTATATGCATTGCTTATGAAACCTTAGCTGATCTTTTTTTCTGTCAGATTCTTCATAATGGAGTTAGGTACCTTTTCAGACTTAGGAATTTTAGCAAATGAAAATCTTGTAAGCAATTCTAAGGAACCACTTAAGTTAGGCTCATGAAATTTTGCAGGCAGTTTGGAACTAGTCTGTAGATGACCTGGTTAAATTTTGGTGAACTTTTATGAATATTTAATCAAATTATGCCCCCTTTCAGACTTTGTATTTTGGCATAGGGAACTCCTGTAAGCAAACTATCTCAAGAACTAAAGCAAGGTTAATGACATTTTTATAAGCAATATAAGATCATTGTGTAGATGATCTAATTAACTTTTGGTAAATTTTTTATTAATACATGTATTTGTTCAAAGTATGCCCCTTTTCAGACATTTTATCGCTTTTGCGACGTTTTGTGGAGTTATGCCCCTTTCCAATTCTGACATTTTGTATGGACAAGCATTTGGTTGGGGTCAATCTGTTTTACAAACACGTTTATATTTATGTTAGCAGACAGCGAGTAGTTGGAGTACTACTTGAGCAAATCACTCAGAAAATGTGTTCACCCTACACACAACGCCCCCCCCCCCACCCCCCCTCCCGCCCTCTGAATATTTTTTATGCAAATCGAAGAAGAAAAATATGCTAATATTGAAACGAGACTGTGCAAGAAAGTAAAAAGTGCGAAAGTAGTCATTTTGGGGTAAAATATTGATAATTTTCAGGAATATCCTTTTTAAAAAGCATTTTTCTTTATCTTATGCCGACTTTCAGAATAGATTTAAAGTATACTAGACAATGTTTATCATGATAGAAATAATTGAGATGGTTAGATGTAAAAATAGTATATACATGTATGTTTTTTTCGAAACAAAAATCACCGATTTTTTTTTTTTTTTTTTTTTTTTTTTATTTTATTTATTTTAATTAATAGGCATTTTTATGCCTCGGGTTTTATGGTGTAAATATTTTCGTCCACTGTAGGAGTAAATTTAAGAAAAGAAATCGTGACTGAAGTTAGTGTTTCAACTGTATTTTGGATCAAAAACTTATTTTTAATAATAGAATGAGTATTTTCTGTAATATTTACGACAGCGCAGGGAATCATCTGTTCGGCTTTGAGGTTTTTTGGTGGTTTTATTTATCTATAAATGTACTGAAAATCATAACCTAAATTGATAATAGACAAACAAGTACTTTAGAGCATCATTTTTTCACAGAAAATCTTGCAAGTTGATAAAAAATAACAATTTTATATGGTACGTGTTAAGAAGTATTATAGCCAATTACATTTCCGTATCAAGGTAAATACCGTACAGCACTTATACAAATATTATCTTTCCATTCAATTATCTTTCTGTTAAGCTCATTTGTTCGAAAGCATAAGAGGGACTGTTGCATTAGTATCAGCGTCGGTAATGTCTTGGACGTCGGCATTGACGTCGGCATAAACATCCACAAATTATGAACCTATATTGTTCAAAACCTTTGACATACAGTCGACTATCGTTATCTCGCAGTCCAAGAAACTCTCTGAAATACTTCGAGATATCCGTAGCTCGACATATCAGATTTGCAGAATTGAGGAAAAAATAAATCGAACAACCACATTTTACAAATGAATATGTAATTTGACGTCTGAAGTTAGAGATATATAAAAATGTTGTGGAAAAGAGGAGAAATTCTCCTCTTTTCCACAATATTTTGTAACCTGCTTTCAGATTTCCATGTTAAAACAGGGGCCAGATTTTTACTTCGAGATAAACGGTTATTCGAGATAAGCGAGGGCAAGATAACGAGAGTCAACTGTAGTTCATGATTGGGATGGCGGTATATATTGGCCCAAAGTTGTATTTAAAACAACCCTAATCCCTAGTTATGATTAAACTTGATTTCTTATGTTAAAGCTTAAGGTTAACGTGTGTAAAAACCTATATCTTCTGAACATCTGAATGGAATTAGTTGATACTTGTTTTTTGTTAGAGTCTCATCCAGTGTTTTATTTGTTGCAAGTCACGCTGCCTCAGGCATCTTGAAGTCAAGATCATGGATTTTACAACAGTTAATACTTTAGACTGCTGTTGGAAACTGAATCCCAGTCAGCATTCTACGTAAATCTATATCGGGCCGTCATCGGCCCGTCAGGGTAGCTGACGGGCCGATGACGGCCCGATGTAGATTTACGTAGAATGCTAGCTGGGTACAAAGATGTGACCAGTTCAGTGCATGATCCTTTCCCGTTTTATAATCGCGGGGTTAAAATCATCACGAAAACATACCTTATATAATTTTGACCCCGTTAAACCCCACTTTTATATAGTAAAACTGGGTTTTACAGGGGGTATACATTATTTTTCTTATTTCAGCTCAAAGCACATATATTGTGGGTACTCGTTAGAACCGTCTCGGTGAGGCGGTTTTAACGAGTACCCACAATCTGATTTGAACAGAAATATGAAAAATATCGGATTTTTTTCTGAAAGCTTTCAGTTTTTGGTGGTGAAATTTTCAATATATTTGAATAGGGTGTTTTCGTAATGTGACGAACAGATGCTACCCACGAAAAGCCACAATCAGTCAAAATATCCACCCAGAGGCAATAAAAGAAGACGAGCCATGAACATGCTCACAATAACACACTTTATACGAAATACAACATACCCCATGTAGACAGTAGACTGCCCAACTAGAGAAATACCATTACGAAAACATGCCTATTCAAATATACTGAAATTTTACCAACAACTGAAAACTTTCAGATAAAAAATTCTGATATTCTTCATATTTCTGCTAAAAAATATATTGTGGTTACTCCTTAGAACCGCCTCGCCGAGGCGGTTCTAACGAGTACCTACAATCTGTGTTTTTGAGCAGAAATAGAAAAATTATGTATACCCCTATAAACCCCACTTTTACTATATAAAAGTGGGGTTTAAGGGGGTCATATTATATAGGCATGTTCTCGTGCTGGTATAAAAACTGCAAGAGAACTACTGCGGTGGGGTGTGTGTGTGTGTGTGTGTGAGGGGGGGGGGGGTGGGGGGGTGCTTAAACCAGGTTTACTCGCGCGAAACCTCAGACTTATCCCCTGATATTAAAACTGCAAATGAAAAGACAGCAAAGTGGGCAGCCACTAAGAAGATGTCCACAATGCTAGAAGAAGAAAACAGATAGCAAAGTGGGATTTAAACCAGTTTAATATCTGAGAAAGCTCGCCCTTTATTCTGATCGCTCCAAATTATATACATATGTTCGGCGTGAATACGGCCCTGTACCCCATAAGTGAATCATCACAGTGAAACACACATATTTTCACACACTATGATGCATTAAAGCAAATGTTTTAGTGGTTATCTGAAGCCAGAACACAAGAAAACCACAAACAGGATCACGATGACGTTGATAGTCAGGCACCAACCTTCTGAAACAGACTTGCAAGGTAGGCGTCATTTAGTCTGTGGACAAACCTGCCATCGAATTAAATTCTAAAATGTTAAGACATTTTGTGTAACTGTATTTTTTGCAAAATCTTTACACACTGTCTGTGATATGAGGAATGATGCGGTTATTGTAATGTGGTTTCTAGCCTGTCAGACTTGACGAACATGTCCTGTGGGGTTCACATTTTGGGATGTCATTCAGTTAAGAATGTTTCAGGCAAAAGCAGTATGTTGGAGCTACCTTAGAAAGCAGTCATATAAATGGAGAGCAATGACAAGATAGAGATACAAGTAGCAAGCTTATGGAAGTCGTCAATTTATTGACACATGCATGTACATGTAAATAGCGACAGAGTCGGATATTGTTGCTAGTGAGGAATTATGTTCAATATAGTGCTGAACATGGATTAAGTGAATTCCACATAAAGCGTGTTTCGAACTAGGGACATCTTGATCCTAGATCAGGAGCGCTTAACCTCTTAGCTACGTGGACGTTTTGATGAGACATACTGATAGGTAAAACTAAGTCAAGATGGGAACAAGTGCTGGTCAGTAATTGAAAATAATGAAAGAAGGTCATTTCCCAGCTAGCATTCTACTTACGTAAATCTATATCGGACCGTTGTCGGCCCGTCAGGATTCCTGACGGGTCGATAACGGTCCGATATTGATTTAAGTAGAATGCTAGCTGGGTGAGGTCTTGAGTGGATAATCTTTGGAACGTTATAGGCGCATTGATTATTGCAAATGCTAACCAACTGATCTCTTAATTCTAGAAAGCATAACATTGTCCAGTAACACCCAACCACAAACCGCTGCAGGCATACAGACGCTCTCGACCTTGGACACGGAGTGTGAAACACGTCATAGTAGGACATAAGAAGATACTGGGCACGTTTATGACAACATACGATATATTATATTTCTGAACGAATGTGAGATACAAATATTCAATACCTGATCCAGTCACCTTGACATTTGATTAACTGAAACGTGATCTGTTTGTTTTAATCATGACTATAAGCCAAGTACACACATTATCTCGGGATACAGCTCTATTCAAGTCTGATGACTCCTCTGAATCCCATTTGTATGTTACTATTAGTTCGTGTTTCATGTAATTGTTGTTTTATGCGATCAGTACAAATAAAACATATCTTAACTAAATGATCGTGTCAAGGAAAGGACCCTTATGTCTTATGCGGACAACAAGGGCGAGGCGGTTCTAACGAGTACCCACAATCTATGTTTTTGAGCAGAAATAAGAAAAATAATGTATACCCCTGTAAACCCTAGTTTTACTTTATAAAAGTGAGGTTTAATGGGGTCACAATTGAATAGGCGTGTTTTCGTAATGGACCTCTCAAGAACAGCTACTACTATGCCTTCATCGGCGTGCTGTTGTGGAATAGTTCCTAGAAGCTAAAGTCAAGCCCAAGAAAATGATCAAAACTAAACTCGAAAGAACAAGTAGCATAATTGTAAACGAATTTTAACCTTTACCACTCTTGCATGGATTCAGCAGACGACAAATTGATGATGGCTTTCTTATTTTACCCAGAAAACAGGCTTTGATGTCTTGAATTTGTCCATGGAGTGGTAAAGGTTCAACTATAAAGTTGATTTCCTAATCCACTAATAGACAATTTTCTGCAAGGTAATAAATGACATGCCGATCGCACAAGATTGACCTTATCGAGTATACGAACAAAATTGCTGCGAATCCTCGCAGTCGGACGAAAGTCTGCTATGTTCACCTTATAGAGTATGCATGCACATGAGGTCCATAGACCCTGATCATCAGTCTGTCCAGGGCTTATGCATCATACATACAGTATAACCTCAATGGCTCGAACGAACACGGATGGCTCGTTTACCGTGGATGATTCGAACTCTTTTTTCAGTCGTTACAAAATTCTTCCAACAGCTCAAGAAAATAAATATTTAGGGATTTATTTCTTATTTTGTCATGCAAATGTATGGTGAGTACACACAACATACAATCATTGTGTAGAAAATCGAAAAAATTTACCTAAATTATCGCTATTTGCTTCCTGAACTGGTGTCATGATTAACCCTAAGTGGCTCGAACTACCCATGTTTCGAACGAATTTCCATGGTCCCAAAGATGTTGGAGCCATTGAGGTTCGACTGTATTTTATCAAGTATCACTGCGGTTGTCTTGTCTCTGTTAACGTTTAGCATGCTGGGTAAAACATTTCAGCAGACGACATTCTGAAATAGTTTCTTATTTTACGCAAAAAGTACGATTTGACATTTCATGCAAATTGTCTCCTTATGAGACAATTTGCAAGAAATGTCAAATCCTATTTAAGAGACAATTTGCATGGAATTTTAAGTCCTATTTTCTGGGAAAGATAAGAAAACAATATCACCATTTTGTCGTATGCCGAGAAAGACCCGAACGTGGTAATGGTTAATAAATGACATATTGTTGAAGATATGTACAATTGACTCCAAAATTAATATTCTGATATTATTGCTGGTCGCTAGGGAAAGATTAGCGAATGTAAATATCATTCTTCTGCCTTTATTTGATGGAAACCCGAGCTTATTGGCATGGATGAAAATATGACGTATAACGAGAAAAAACAACCCACATGTCGCACGCATTTAGTAAATGCCCAAGGAAGCCTAGTTGCACATGCGTAGTCTTATCAGAATTTCTCTATTTTCGATACAATTTTACAGTATCATTTGATACGGTAAGCCGGTAACCAAGACCCTGATGAGACTGCGCATGTGCAGTCTCATCAGGGTCTTGGTTACCCGCTAATCGTATTCGTTGCCCGCATACGCAGCCAGGTCGTTTTCTCTCGTTGTGCATAATTAATGTTGAACCGACAAACAAGCAATATCCATCAGTCAACTTTCTTGTTCCCATAAGGCACGCAAAAGTAAATTAATTGCTTTTATGTAGGTCACTCCTTTTTCATTTACAGTTTTTAGGCTGATTAATCAAGAAATAAAAGGTACTGACTATTTGTTGATTTTGACCAATTTAGCTCAAGTAATAAAAATGCAAGAATATTTAGTGCTGACAAAGGTTAAAACAATTAACTGAAAGAATTGTCAATCCCAGCAAAATGCAATTTTATTTATAGATGCAATAAGATTGCGACAGAAAAAAAAGTATAAACGGAAGAGTCATACATCTCTTCAAAACTAAATACGGAGATACACATCAAAGACCGCAGTCACTGGATACAGTCTCAAGACACTCTTAGAGGTTGAATGAATATTTTAACGACATCACGAAAACGATACTTAATCGATCACGGAACGAACAAACGAGAAGAAATTGTAACAGACATGCTGCGTTGGAACTGTCTACATCACAGCTATTTGCGGACTTAAAAATAAGTAAAACTTCAATAACTCGAATACCGATGGCTCGTTTACTATAGCTGATTCAAACTCGTTTTCGAGTCCTTACCAAGTTCTTCAGATAACTCAAGAAAACAGATATCTAGGGATATTTTAGGGTATTTTTCTTATTTTATCATCAAAATGTATGTTGTGTGTACTCATTAGAATCGCCTCATCGAGCGATTCAATCAGAATCGCCTCATCAAGCGGTTCTAATGAGTACACTCAACATACTATTATTTTATAGAAGATCGAAAAGACATCCCTAAATTATCCCAATTTGCCTACTGACCTGGAGCTACGACTAAACCTCATTGGCGTTTAGACACCACGAAAACACGCCTATATAGTTTTGACCCCCTTGAACCCCATTTTTAAACAGTAAAACTGGGGTTTACAGGGGTAAACATTATTTTTTTTTTATTTCTGCTCAAAAAAACATAGATTGTGGGTACACGTTAGAACCGTCTGGCCGAGGCGGTTCTAACGAGTACCCACTATCTATGTTTTGAGCAGAAATATGAAAAAATATCAGAGTTTTTTATCTGAAAATTTACACCTATTAGAGGTGAAATTTTCTATATATTTGAATTGGCGTGTTTTCGTAATGAACAAATTTTCAAGTTCCCAAAGGTGTTCGAGCCATTGACGTTCGACTGCAGTACAGAAAATGTCCTGGAGGAGCTACAATCTAAGAACATAGCCTACCAATAACACCAAGAGGAAGGCTAAGAAAGCATGAAAACGCACATGTCACAAAAAAAAAAAAAAAAAAAAAAAAAAAAAAAAAAAAAAATCAAAACAACCAGCTCCTCTTCCCCATTGACGTAACCATTATACCAGACAGGATTCATTTTAATATTAAGAAAACAAATAGGACATGCGGAAAGAAAAGCCCAGCAGCAAGCCGAGCTTATCAGTGCATCAACACACACACACACACACACACACACACACACACACACACACACACACACACACACACACACCTACCTATATATGTTTTTTTTCATTATTATGATGAAACAAAGATGAAGGCTTGACCACAAACTGGAAGTCAGAGCAAAAGAAAACCATTAATAAAACCACAATGAACCCGTCGACAAACGAGTAAGATCGGGCAAGAAGGACTCAGCCGTCACTGAGTCAACGGCCCGACCAACCAGCAAGTGTGCTAACTTTCCCGATATTTGAGTAAAGTATCTTTCTGATGGTATTGTGTTGTGCAAACTGATTCAAAAGTTGGACTGTAGTGATTAGATCTTGACCTTTTCATCCCTGTAGAACAAGACAGATACTTTTGCAAACAGTGTAGATTATGATGAGACCTCTCATCAGGATCTACACTGTTTGTAATTCTGTTCTAATTTTTGACCGACATCATTATTTGCAACAAGTCCAGAATCAATGATGGAAGAGTCCATTTCATGAATTCATGGTGGAAAGGTTTAAGGAAACTAGATGCACTTGAAACATTTTTGCCAATTAATACAACACTTTTTAATGAACTCCTGTTTGCTTTCTTACACAGCACACCAATCCCCTTCTAAAAGAGGAAAACATCTTCTGAAAAGAAGTCTAATTTAAAAGGAAAGAGTTTGCAAATTCTTTCCTTTTAGAGTAGATCCCATTTCAGAAAGAAAGAAATACAATTTTAACAGAGTTGCCCCCTCCCCACCCCCTGAAAGTGCATGCATTCCCCTAAGAATTCGAAGGCCCCATCTATTCACCATAGCAAAGTTTATTCTGTTCTTTCAGTTTGGGTCTGATAACTGTTCGCTGTCCTGCCTGGAAAAAAAAACATAGCTATGTGTCCAAAGGACAAGGACGTCCCCGCCTGAACAAACAAACTTGGTTCCTAGGGTAATCATAAACAAAACAAAAGGTAGGAGAAAAGTCCAGGGAGTGCCACAATCACAAAAGCGCAGCACTTCACAGACACTAAGAGGAAGAGGAAACAGACAAAACCAAACAAACACAAATCGAACAAACGTTCGAAAAGCACTAAGATTAGCTCTCTCTTCCCCAAGCGAGGTAATCCCATTGCTTAAAGGACTGAAAAACACAAGAACAAAATAAAACAAGGTAAGACATACAACAAATAGCCTCGTAGAATAAACCACAATGCAACAAAGAGTAAGACTAACACCGGGACCACCCCCTTAGAACGGTCAGTAGAATAAACCACCGTGGGGTTTAAAGCACTTTTACAGCTACGTAACCAAAGCGCCTTGCAAAGACTGACCATGCTGTGTGGATGTGTCGGTTAATATTGGTCTTCTCTGTACGTATATGCCATCATGGCGTATTTTATTACATTAAGCTCATGGTAACTCGCGGCCAGACTGTTAAGAGATAGTCACCTTTAAACTTGCGCCGCTGAGGGATCCTAACTGCTTATTTATTTGTCATTTATTCCAACCATGAGGGATCCGTAACTGCTATTTATTTGTCATCTATTGCAATTTTCTCGACAGTTTGGAACCACTTGAGCATAAATTACGATTGTCAGCGGGGAAAAAAGAATGATTTAATTAATAATATATGTGACATGAGATCTATTATTCAGTTGAAGTGAGGCTCTGTTGACGGGGATGGAATTGGCCTTCGGTATTAGTACTACCAGTTAATGGCACAATTGATATTGTATTGCCACAGTTCTTATACGAAAAACCAAAAAGTGTTTCTAAAATGGATAGCTTAAGATAGTACCGGACCATGATTTGTTTTTACGTAAGCACGATTCAGTCCAGATTATGACTCAAACGCTGGAATGAAATGAAACAATATCAATTATGATGACTAGTACGATTATAAATCGTAAAAAAGGAAGAAGAAAGAATACAAACAAGAGAGAAAAATGTATTCCTGTCCACAACGTCCTTCTTACAAAGTGGACGTACTAACCATAACAGTACAGATGGTAGTTTCAGATGTTGCTTAAAAGGTATACGATTCATTAACCCATTTATGCCGAGTGGATTCTTCCACTTTTTTAATACTTTGGACAGTTTTATTTGCTATATAAGGGGCGTCTGGTTAGTTTTTATTATTTCATGTTTTGTAGAAATATCTGAACTTAATGCAAATAGTGTAGACCCTGATCAGACGCCGCGTTCTGCGGCGTCTGATCTGGGTCTAAACTGTTTGCCGATGTCCCATTTATGGGACGCTAGGCTTATATGGGTTAATCTGTATTCGCTGGAGTGCAACTTTTTATCTCCCTTACTGAGCGCTCTTCATAAACTACCTTTATGGAAACCGAACATTTGCTCTCGGCAAAAAATGAACAAAACATGTATATTATTAAATCTAGATTTTAAGTAAATAGCTCCTTTGGGTTTAGTGTCGAACACAATCTGACAATATATGTCATAATACAGCTTTAGGCACATATAATGCGTGCATGCATTCAGGACTTTCAACGGCCTAACTTAATCATTTTATGTGCTTTGTTCCAGAGAACAAACAATAGGGACGACAAATAGAAATGAAGATACCACTACCATCCTATCATCTCTTCTGGAGCCTTCGCCCCAGATGAGCTAAAAACACAGTGTCTACACGTGTATTTTCTTTCAAGATGCTTTCTTTAATTGGTTGCTGAGAAAACTTGGACACGTACGTTTTGTGTTCAAAATATGCAGTGTAGAAACAAACAAAAAAGGTAATCAGAAGCATGGAAGAAAAAAAACAAAAACAAAACAAAAAAAAAAACAACAACAACAAAAACACAACAACAAACAAACAAACAATGGAAGCCTCTTGTTATCATTGGTAGACTATCATCTGTGATTGTGCCTCTAACTAGACATCTTTATATTATTCCTCAATCATCTGATACAACGCACTGTCTTTCTGTATTATATATCATTCTTGGAACATCGCTACTAAAGACTGAACTGTTTGAAACAGAGAGAGAAAGAAAACATGATAAATGAAAGGACGAATAATAGTCATGCGTGTGTTCCTCAACCCCACGAAACAATGTTCAGCTCATGGCCTACTTCTATTCAGAGGCAGCAATGTTTATCCATGCAGGGTAGAGGCCTAATTGGCCGAAACTACTCGTAGCTAGCCTGGTCCAGAAAAGTTAATACTTCATTATGAGTTTGATCATTCCTCTCAAGAGTCATTGCTTTTAAGAATCCATTCAGAAAGGGATTTGTGTACGGGCAAGATAACAAGAGGTCACAAAAGTTGTCTCCCTTATGAAAAATGGTTGGTAAATCACATGCTTTCCATTCTCTTTAAAGGGACCGGATACGCTTTATAAAATTTTTGCTATTTTTTAAAGGAAGAGAACAAACGTCACCCTAAAAGGAGACATAGAACCAAATTCTTTCTTTTTCGAGCAAACGGCTCTTCAAAAAGGAGCAAACAGTTTTGACAGAGTTGTCTTTCCCACACCAACAGATAACGTGCAAGTAAAAGGGGAGACAAAAATGTCAACCATAACTGAGTTAACAACGTGCATGCAGTTTGTCGCAAAATATCCATTTTGTAATCCATCTTTTTGTAGCGAGTGATTTGTCTTCTCTTCCGTCATTTGTGACATTTCTTGCCATTCGTCGTCCGCCAGCAACTTTGAGCAGTTATATTACCGCAGTCTGCAAGTTGATCTCAATCATTTTTCGTCTAGTGGGGGATTGATGACATACTTTTTCATGGAAATCCAATGAAAACCTTGGTTGCTATGGCAACCACAATGTCTCATTGACTTACTATAGGAAAATGATTGTTATCAGCATAACTCTTTCAGTTTTAATCGGATCTTCCTGAAACTTGCAGATAAGGTATATTGTCATTAATGAAATCTCGGACCAGTTAAAAAATTCGTTACTTTGGATGATTAATCTTAGAGGTAAGTCTCCTTGGTTGCTGAAAAATTCCTTGTCCTACTTTGTCATCAGGATAACTCGCTCAGTTTTGATTAGATCTTCTTGAAACTTGGAGGTAAGGTGTACAAGGATGAAATATCGAATGAGTTCGAAAACTGGCCAGGTCGAAGTATTTATCTTCGAGTTGACGTACGTCCTCTTCATTGCTGAAAAAGCAAATATTTGACTGACATTAGCTTATTTTTCTCAGATTTAATTCAATCTTTGTCATCAGCATAACTCTTTCATTTTCAATCGGATCTTCATGAAACTTGCTGATATGGTGGACATGGATCAAATCTCGGACGATTTTGATAAAACTGACCAGATCAGATTATTTGTAGGTGAGTTACGTCCCCTTGATTGTTGAAAAATCCAGTATTTGACATTTAATCAGCAGAACGCCTTCAGCTTGGATCCAATATTTATAAAACATAAAGATAAGGTGGAAACGGATAAAATCTCGGTTGTGTTAAACAAATGTCGGAATCGGATTTTTATTTTTATCTTTGAGTTACGTCATTTTCATTGCTGATAAAAGCAGAGAATTGACTTATCGTCAGCATAACTCCTTCTGTTTTGATCGGATCTTCCTGAAACTTGCAGATAAGATGAATATAGATCAAATTAAATGCGAATCCTGTTCAGATAAGATGATTTGTCTCAGAGTTGGAGTAAACAGTATTTTATTCAATAAACTGTACATATAAAACAAGTATATTCATAAACACAATTCGATGCATTCGACAGAGAATTGAATGGGATACAGAAGTAAGTCAAAGACTTATATAAATCTGCCTCCTAAAGTACATTTTCATTAGACTATACAAGCAGCTAATCTTGACTCTGAGTTGAAGTTGATATTGTACAGAGTATATTATTGAAACAAATACTAGAGGAATCTAACATATCAGGTTAGAAAAAAAAGTAGAAATAACAAGAAAGTTCATTATGGTAAGCGATAGAATCAAGAAAAGTCATCCTATTATTTAGGATGACTCAGAAGAAAAAGTAGAAGAGGAGTAGTAAAGAAAGAAACTCTCACGGTATTAAAAATAAGAATATGTTTCAGTTTCAATCGTCAGTATAATGACCTGCAAGTAATTTGAGTCATCAGGACCATATAAAAACAACAAAATATATTAGTAAAATAGCCGCGTAAAGCCTGCAATACGCAATATACGAGGGTCCTGCAAAAACGTTTTGTCCCTGGGTTCTGATTTTTCTTCAGTGCTACGTTTTATCAAACATATTTTTATTACAAACCTTCAAAGTATTCCCCCTTTACGGAAACACATTTTTGTTTTGTAAACTTTTTACCCAATCGCGAAATGCAGATAAATAGTCTTCTTTTGGTATCTGTTGGAGACACTGACAAATAGCGCTGCCACGAGAACTTCTAGATGTATATTTATTTCCAGAAAGCATTTTCTTAAGCCTTGGCAATAAAAAGAAGTCACAGGGACTCAGCTCAGGTAAATAAGGTGGATGGTTTAAAACTTTCACCTTTTCAGAAGCCAAAAAAGACTTAGCGACCTCACACTTATGAGAGGAAGCGTTGTCATGTTTCTTATTGTAATAAGTAAATTGGTCAGTGTATATGACTGCATCTATTTCAATTTGAAATAATTCGGTCAGTTGGAAAGCAATTTGCACGAAATAAAGGGGTATCATTAGCTATTAAACACACCATTCTAGTGCAATGAAGCATTTTAAAATATACCTGGGATAAAACCAAGGGCGCCTATTAGTGACAGAACTTTTGCACGACCCTCGTATAAACAGTTTATGCAGTTGGTTTAAACTTTATTTCATTTGTATAACATGTACAGATATATAGAAATATGAAACTCATGATACACACATTATACAAAAGGGATCCAGAAAAAAGTCTGAGACTTATTTGAATCTGTATCCCATATCTGCAATAACTCTATACTATTTAACAATTTCGTGATCATGTCAATTTTAAATCATCGTTACAATTATAGTTATTAAACTTAAGCTGCACTAAGTATCTAAATAAAGATGGGGCTCCACGGGGAATGGAGTTCAAATTCTTTTTTCCATGTTGAAGAGAGGTCTTCTAAGAATGAAAGAAAGAGAGAAAGAACGAAAGAACAGCCAAAGTCGAGTCTCGCGGTCATCAACAATTTTGTCTTAAAACCAGCCAATTAAATAACCAAGCACCCTCTTACTCATCAAGAGATTTCAACAATGATACAATATATACATATACACACACACACACACACACACACACACACACACACACACACACATATATATATATATATATATATATATATATATATATATATATATATATATATATATATATATATATAGACACACATACACATATATATTTGAGAAAATTATCAACAACTTTTGATGTGTTCAGTGTACTCAATGATAAAGAGACCGTCCGGATCAGAAACGTTTAGATTTGATGATAAATTCCTGCACTGCCAAAAATATTTTTTCATTCTCATCGTTTGTCAAATTTTCACTACCATACAGTAAATTATCGAGATTCGGCTGGCAAATAAGAGAAACAGTATCGATAAGTTCCTGTCGTAACAGCCTGAATTGCTCGCACTCAAAGAGGAAATGCTTATTATCTTCGACAGCCCCACATTCGCAAAAAGGATTGTCTAAAACATTTTTTAAAAAGAGATGATGCCTCAGCGAACTACAATTTAATCTTAATCTGGCGTGGTATACTTGGCCTAACCTTTTCCCAGCATTAAAGTAGGCTGGCGGGTTTCTTGTAGTACCCTGGAGTTTATGTTTAAATGCTGCGACCGACGTTGAGTCTTTTATATTTTCTGACAGATCGTTCCAACTACGCGTCACAGATAGAAGGAATGAATTATAATATAATTGGGAATTTGCGGAAATAGTTCTTAAATCAGAATCGTTCCGCAGATTGTATACTGCCGTACTACCAACAGTTGGTGGTACCAAAGAAGACAAGTAATCAAGTACAAGGTCATTTTTCATTTTATAATAGAGAATGAGCTTGTGATTTTCTCTTCGGGATGAAAGGGATTCCCAGCCAACGTCAGAGAGGAGAGCATGTATAGAGACTAGCTTTGTTGCCCCTGTTACAATGCGAGCAGCCTCGTTTTGGATTTTTTCTAATTCATTTGCTTCATACTGGGTGCAGTTGTTCCAGACAACATCCGCGTATTCGAGGACCGGCCGGATAAAAGAAATGTATATTGTTTGAAGTGACTTTCTGTCAAGGACAAATTTAAGTTTGCGCATTATATTGATCCGGTACCATGCCTTCGCTTTAATGTATTCTAAGTGGTCATGCCAAGTACAGTTACTGGAGAAGATGAGGCCTAAATGTTTATGCGAATTTACCTGGCTTATCTGGTGTTGGTCCATGGTAATAGGGGGATGGTAGGGTTTATTTTGCTTTCGAGAGAAAATGACTGACTCGGTTTTAGTAGGGTTAAATGCTACTAGCCATTTAGTTGCCCACAAGTTTATTTTAGCTAAATCAGCGTTAAGGTGCTCGGCTGCGGTAATCGGATTTTCTACAATGATGTATAGACTTGTATCATCGGCAAAAAGCCGTATTGTAGAATGTATATCTTCAACTATGTCATTTATGTAAATGAGAAATAAAAGGGGGCCTAGAATGGAACCTTGAGGGACACCAGCCTTTAGATCTACCCAAGAAGAGGCGGCTCCGGGTAGTACTACCCTCTGTTTTCTATTGTCTAAGTAATTCTTGAACCACAATAGAAGCGAGCCAGAAATACCAATTAATTGAAGTTTGTAAAGAAGACCTTGGTGCCACACCCTGTCAAACGCTTTACTTACGTCACAAAAAACAGCACGAACCTCCTTCCCATCGTCTAAGGCTTTACAAAATGTGTTATAGATATCAACTAGTTGGTTAACAGTAGAAACCCCGGGTATAAAACCTGATTGCAAAGACGTAAGTATTTCATGGTCACGAGTGAAGTTAAAAAGGTTTTTATGAACGATTTTTTCTAAGACTTTCCCAATTGTACTAAGAAGAGCAATAGGTCTGTAGTTTGAAATCATGGATGGATCATCCTTCTTAAAGATCGGAGTTACATTTGCTTCTTTCCATATATTTGGGACTTTACCTTTACATAGAGAAAGATTAAAAAGATCAGCTAGAGGGACAGAAAGAGGAAGAGCCAGTTCCTTCAGTATTCGATTATTCACTGCGTCAGGACCGGCTGCCTTTCCTAGTTTCAGTGATTTTAGAATTAATTCCACTTCTTGTGGTGTAGTTACTACCTGGTTTAGAACATTCTGAGGGAGGGGAACAGTAGCTGGTATGAAAGCATTGTCATCATTCAGTATGGTTTGGTTTACAAAAAATTCATTCAAAATATAGGCCTGCTCCTTACTATCTGGATAAACAACACCATCTTTATACAGAGGCGGAAGTGATGATGATTGTTCAGGTTTAATAAATTGTTTAAGTGTTCTCCACCAGTCTCTTTGACCAATATCATCAGTTTTTAATTTATCTGCTAATTTGTCAACTTGTAATTGTTTAGATTTACGAACCTCCGCTATAACTTTATTTCTTATACGCTTATAATTTTCAAAGTCCAAATTGCATTTTGTTTTTCTGTATTTATTATAAATACGTTTTCGTTTACGAATCATTTTTTTAATTTCATTTTTTAACCATGGGGGGTCTGACTGACGTACTTTTACCATTTTATTCGGGATGTGTTTATCAGCTAAATTCGTTATTTGCTCTGTTACTCTTTCTGCATATGCATCTATATCATTACTCTTAAATGCATCCCAATCGGTTGCTTGGATGTCACGTGAGAAGGATTGATAATCTCCACGATCAAAAAGCCAAATATGTCGATAGAACGCGGGAGATGGGGTTTTGTTAAATTTTAGTACGAAATATACCGGACAATGGTACCTTACATTTTGGTCGAGAAAAGGGTCGCCTACACCACTAAGAAGTATATTATTTTTATTAGAAGTGAAAATCAGATCTATTAAAGAAGACGAGTTCTCAGTTATGTGTGTTGGTTCGGTTTTAAGCTGCACCATGTTAAAGTGCTGGCATATGTCATGTACTTTTTGATTTGACGAATGCTTTAAGGTATCAAGATTGAAATCTCCTGTTACGAAAATATTGTTTATATTAGTATCAAATGCCAGGCTTATTGAGTCTTCTATGGATGACAAAATTCCCGCAGGAGAGTTAGGAGGCCTGTAGAAGGTTCCTAGGAGAAATGTTCTATGATGGCATACAATTTCAAGCCAAATACATTCTATATCCGGGAGTTCGAGGTCCGACCTACGACGGGAATATACGTTACTTTTGATATAGACACATATCCCACCATGACTATCGCCTCTACGGTCGCGACGATAAAGTTTGTATCCTTCAATAGTAAGAGAGTCATCGGTTACACTCGGATTAAGCCAAGTTTCTGTAAGACAAATAGTATCAAAGTTTTTAAGCTCTGTGCCAATTATATCTAATTTACGTTGTAAACTTTGTATGTTTTAATGCACTACGGAGTAATTACTCATTATAATGGTTTCGTCAACATCGTCAGTTGCATTCAGAGAAGAACTGTCTTGTGTTGCAGCTGGCCCAGGGTTAAGCTCAATGTCACCAGAACGAATTAACAAGAGTGATAAGATAATTAAAAGCTCAAATGGGGTGAGATAATTTAACCCTTTTATCTTTGTTTGACGGCAATAATGCAACCCGATCCCCATCCTATAAGTCTGAATGTCAGTCATGTTAAATAATCGTAAACATGAAATTTCAGTTGAGGAAGCGGAGAGAGTAGAGCGAGCAGTAGTAATCGTATCAAATCAATAGGCTTTGGCCGAAGGCTATAGTAAGGTCCTATATGCATCTTACAAGTAGACACACATATCATGTAATGCAATCTATAAGACAACGTACTTCCTTGGAAGATGCAAATATAGGACCCTGCAAAACAATTCCCTTACTAATTCTGTACCATGAGTCACATATAAGAAAATGAACATCCCCGTAGAGCAAGCATAAAAAGTATCTTAACGGTTGAAAAAAGAAAAGAAGGAAAGACATATTTATTAACAATCTACGCAAAGGACAATGGACAGTTTAGGTTAAAAATCTTTATCCAAGTGCAAAAAGTGTTACAAGAATATAGTGGTCAAATAAAGTTGTTTCCCTTTACTCAGAAAAACCTTAGCGAAAGCCCCTTCTCTACCTCTATCCTGGAGGCAATCAGAGCGGAGCAGCCTTCACATGACATTTACACGCCTCTCCGCTTTGTTGCATAGTCCTTGTCGAAACGAAATGCAAGAACTATGGAAGCAGAGAAGTAGTGTATATGGTATAATAATATAAGAAGAACCATTGATTTACGCACACTAACAAACGCAATTTACAGGTAAATCTTGAGAGAAATTTTATAGGGTAGTTTGGTAGCTGAAACCAACGTTGCTTCCATGCCAGTTCGTTGGCATGTACAAATATTCCAATTGATTCAATTAGCTCATATAGATAAGAGGTCTGTTGATACTTGCCTGTAGGATTTCAAGCAGAAAACGAATGGTAGTACTACAAGGAAGATAACAATAAAAATAGTGAGAATAACTTCTTGATACTAAGCTTTACAATGTATGTATGTATGTATGTATGTATGTATGTATGTATGTATGTATGTATGTATGTGTTTATGTATGCATATATGTGTGTGTATGTATGTATGTATGTATGTATGTATGTATGTATGTATGTATGTATGTATGTATGTATGTATGTATGTGCTTTTGTATGCATATATGTATGTATATGTATGCATGCATGGTAGATACGTATGTATGCAGGCAGGCAGGCGAATAGGTAGGTAGGTAGGTATAGATAGATGGATGGATGGTAGGTCTAGATAGATGGGTGGATGGTAGGTAATCTGTACTGACAAAGCGTTTGTGAGTTCAGGGTGATATGGTTCTGGCATTGATAAACATGATAATACAGCATTATATTAGGAAATGTTACTAATATAATGCTGTAATAGTTAATAAAAGGATATACAATGGATGAGAAATATTTCTACTGTTGGACTGCAAATACGCAGTAGCTGATAAAGCATATATTGTCATGCTACATTAAATCGAGGTCAGTGGTAGAGGAATTGAGACACGTCTTCTCTTTCACCACAGACGCAGTGTTTATCATGTACAATATTTTTACGATATAAGTGATAGTTAAGAGAGCTACAATATGTTTTTAAGCGTGTGTGCAGGACTTGATACTTACGATCTCCATAGCCAAAATAGCTGTCCATCTGTCTCCCCGTCCGTTCGTCTATTGTCCAACGTCCGTTAGCACCTTTGACTAGACATATCTATGCAAGCTGGTGGATTTGTTGAGAGATATGTCCCCGAGATTTATGAATGTTTTAGACATTGAGTGACCTTGATCTACTTTTCAGCACAGGTGAGGTTAAGGACCACCATGTTCTGTTTTGTATGTAGAGACTGACAGTGTGGGCGTAGAACGTCGCCCCATACTTTGATATTATGCCTGATATTATTTAATTAGCTGCCCAGCAGGCACACAACAATGAAACAACGTCAATTCAACGCTGATTCAACTTCAAGACTTTGAATCAACGTTGAATCGACGCTGTTTTTACGGTGTGTGCCTGCTGTGTGGTCATTTGGGGCTATTGTGTTCCGTACATATTTTGTGAAAAAAGGCGCCGCAAGTGGGCTTGAGGATGTTGCTATTTTCATTATCCCTCTTGAACAGACTCAGTGAAACCGAGCAGTAATTTTCTGGGCCCAGTTTATCAAAGCGTCGTTAGCTTAACGAGCTCGTTAACAGTCATTTCGTTAACTGTTTTAGCAGATTCAATATACATTATTCTGATATTTTTTGCTGAAAAAAAAATGTGAGTAGCTTTTGCACTGCAAAAGCTACTCACATGTTTTCAGCAAAAAATTTCAACATATTTGCATATCACTCGATGTAAATTTTAACGATTCGTTAGCTAACGACATCGTTAGTTTTGAACAACTGGGCCCTGTCCTTTGCTTTGTTCTGTATTTCGGAATTTTTGTGGCTCTTTATTTTATCCTTTGTTTTATTTTAGCCTGCATGCGTGGTTGCAGAATATAATTTTACAATATAAGTTACCCAGCTAGCATTCTACGTAAATCTACATCGGGCCGTCATCGGCCCGTCAGCTACCCTGACGGGCCGATGACGGCCCGATATAGATTTACGTAGAATGCTGACTGGGTAATGACTTCGAGGCAACTGTCACTTCCCTGTAATGCTGAGATGAGTATGATACAATGTCGGTTTTATTGAGTCTGTTTATGAATAGTCGCGTAACCTACAATACTGCTAATGCTCTCTAGCCATATTTTGACCAGAGCTCTGTTTTCATAATTACAAAAATGGGCAAATGGTCTCGATGAGCTAGTAAATATAATTTACACAATTGCAAAATACAGGGAGACGTTTCGGATCGCCTTTGAAAAGTGGTTCATATATTGGGCAATTTCATAAAAATGGCGCAAAAGTGTGACATTGGGGTGAAAATTTAACATGCTCACTGGGAAGTAATTGTCATTTGGAACTTATCTACATATGTTAAATTTTATATATATATATATATATATATATATATATATATATATATATATATATATATATATATATATATATATATATATATATATATATATATATATATTTGTTTTAAGTGAATATTAATTTTTTGTAACGATTATTATTCATAATTTTTTCTCCAGTAACAAAGTTTGACATTCACATAATTCAAAACATCTTAACGGTGCAGGAATCTTTCATACTGTATTTCATTTGATGTAATACATTAAAAGGCAACATATTGCACTTGTATTTCTATTCTAGATCTCTAATTTTTAAATTTTTCAAATTCTAAACTATTTTTCTCCCTAGATTTTAACAGTATGGCTGAAAAGCATTTTATATCTCAGTTCAGATACCTAGTAAAATCGTTTTTAAGATTTTTGTTTGTGTTGAGATTTTACGGCCCAGTCAACCCAATGGGGTCATGTCGAGCGCGGTCAGTTTACCTAACCACACGTTTACTGGGCAGGCTTAGTCCTCTAAGCGGTTAACCAGTATTGTGCACATTCTTTCGCCAGAAACTGACAACTGCCCTTCTTGAATCAGCGGAAGGGAGAGAATGACCGTAGAAAATATTTCATGATCAATCTCCACGAAAGAATGTCGCCGACCTCGGCGGGGGTTGAACCCGCGACCTCCTGGTCTCCAGTCGGACAGCGCATCCAACTGAGCCACCGAGGCCGAAGTTTTTAAGATACCTTGTACGATGGACATATAGTTAGCCTCACATTTTGCGAAAGAATTAGAATGATATAAATGTTCTGGCAAGAAATGCCATCATCTCAAAGTTACAAAACAGTTAGAGCTAATTTGTTACACTCCTGACATTAAGCACTACATGCTTGAAAAGAACAAAATGTATTTCAATATCATGTATTCACCTATTACAATATCCTGAATTGAGTAGACATACATTTGTTACCATATTTTCCTGCAACAACAGGTATTGGCTGTTTTCTAATTCTATGAATGTCAGGAGCGTAATTATCTTTATGTAACCAGAAACACATTTAGATTTTCTGCAAGTGACTTTGTTAAACATCAGTCATGTAACTTAATTATCATGTAAGCAAACTGAAACGATTTCTATGCTGAAATGGCAATTTTTATTTAAAGCCATAAAGCTGGGCCCCATATCTGCCTGCCGCGTTTGTCGTTCTTTTTACAGCATCATTCAGTTCTACTTTTTTTATGTTTTCATTTTTAAAATGTTAAAAATATTCTTTATGTCCGAAGTTCTAGCAATACATATATATTTTGTCAATTTTTTCAGTTTACGCACAAAAATATCCTAAATGCTTACTATGTTTAGTAATGCTCTAAAACATATTTCTATATCTTTCATTGTAGAGATGTGCATCCAGCAAAAAAAAAAACAAAAAAAAAAAAAAACAACAACAAAAAACAAAAAAACAAAACAAAAAAAAAAAAAAAAAAAAAACAACAAAAAAAAAAAAAAACAACAACAACAACAACAAAGAAAACAACAACAACAAAAAAAAAAAAAAAAAAAAAAAAAAAAACCCAAAAAAACCAAAAAAAAAAAAACCAAAACAAAAAACAAACAAACAAAAAAAACCAAAAAAAAAAAAAAAAACCACCAACTTCTAATATCAACTTGAGGCAATAAGTTTTTTTTTGTGAAGGATCAAATGCAACAAAACTATTTAAGTACTTTGAAGTGTAAATAAATGCATACAGGAGTCTTGCAGAATGTTTTATGGGGAAAAATATGTTTCTAACGCTTTTCTGAAAAAGCTGGTATGACAAGCATATTCATAGCGATGAACAAAATCATAATTTCAATACTTTTAATCATAATTTCTATACATGGATTAACTAATGTTTCTTTGTATATGGAATTTTATCACCTTTAATTGATATTTATGAAATTATGACAGTTCAGATTTTCAGATATTTGGGATATTTTCTTCCGATATTTCCCTACTTGGCCTTAAATAGTCAAGGGAATGGTTTTGAAATGATAAAATATCTAGTTTTCTGTGGTTCTGTTACAAACAGATATCATTTTCAAGCTCTGTACTAAAATTAAGATCATTTTTAATTTTTTTTTTGTAGAAAACGTTACTCTTCCTGACATGGCTTTATTGCAGAAAAAAGTGAAAGTAGACATTCTGGCACAGTCAAAAAAGGTTTAAATAATCTCTGTGGTTCAGAAGCTTCTTGAAAATAGTAAAATGGGATCGACTGAGTACCCCACTGAACTTTGGGATCACCTTTTAGTTAAAGCGTTACATTCATGACATCAAGGGTGCCTTTGTATAGTTGATGCCCAAATTGTTTAGGAATCAGCAAATGACAGTTCAAATTATTCAAATTAAGGTACAAGCATTAAACCATTCAGTGAAGCCTTTTAGTATATTCAAAACGTCCTAATGAATTATTACGAAAACATGCCTATTCAAATATATAACCTTAAAAAAGGAATTTTTTTTCAGATACAAAATCTGATATTTTTTCATATTTCTTCTCAAAACATAGATTGTGGGTACTCGTTAGAACCGCCTCGGCTAGGCGGTTCTAAAGAGTACCCACAATCTTTGTTTTAGCAAAATAAGAAAAATAATGTTTACCCCTATAAACCCCAAATTCAGATACGTTTTCAAGGGTTCTCAAAGTTTGAATGGTATTATTAAACAGTTGAGAGCAACATCTCTGAAAAAAAAAACTTTTAACTGCTTGAAATACATTTTGCTATTGAGCCAAGATGACAAACAAATACTGGAAGACAGTTTTCGTCTTATAACAGTTGTCATATTACCAAAACTTACTTCTGAAAAATCAACTGCGGAAAAAAATGTCACACTAAAAGCGTTACCCTCCTGACATTATTAGCTACATTTTTTGAGCATAAAACTTTATCCATTCGGCGGAATCGACTGAAATTTGGCAGAGAGCTTGAGGGCATTGTAATACATTGTTTATAGCATAGAATCTTCAACGGAACTGGCAAATGTCATTTCTGTAACTACTTAAACATTGATAAATGATTTGCGCCATTTTTTGAAAAATGCCCATATCAGGGAAGCGAATTTGTTTCTTATTGAGTGACCTCCCTTTGAAAAGGAGACAAACCTTTGCAGCTTGTACGCTCTCTTTCTCCGTAATATATTGTCACGTGACTAACATTCCAAAATATAGGTCTCCATTGTCAGCCCAAATACAACCCTATATATTGCAACCTAAGCAAACGTACCTTCGAACTCGCCAAGTCTGATCAGAATTTTCACTGGGCGCATTTTAGGATAGCCATGGATGCAAAAATCTTCATGCGAACAATGAAGACTGATCAGACTGTGCAGAAGCGCACCCTGATTTGATTCTTCGTCGGACGTACATGTGGCTGCTCATTTTCGGCTGTTTGTAAGGCTGTGTCACTGTATCCTGAGACTAACATGTCAAAATGAAGGACTCCATTGTCAGCCTTAATACGACTATTTGAGCCGCAACTTGAGAAAACGTGACTTCGGACGTGTGCGCCCAGCGAATATTCAGATCAGACTGCGTATTCGCGTAGTCTGATCACTGAGAATCGTCATTGGGCGCATTTTGAATAGCCAAGGGTGCACAGTTTCTTCAAGCGGACAAAAAAGTGAAGCTACCCTGGACATGCCACATTTACGAAGTACAGCCTTCCTGGGGTACAAAAAGAAGGAGAGATGAGCAACAAATAATTCTAGCGGTTTGATTTGAGTCGTATTTGGGCGCACACATGGTATGTTTTCTCTAGCTGAAGCTAAATTACTGCTGTTTGGAAGGCTGCGTCATCAAAATAACAGGGTCGATTTTTATGCATTGCAGCTATATGATTTAGCCATGAATTTAGTTTAGTCCTCAGCGTGTTACACAAACTAAAATACTGATATTACTTTTATAAGCATGCAACTCTAAGTATGTAACGGCTCTTTATTGCTAATTTTACGACTAAAGATGAAAACGAATCTCATCTAATTGAGTTTGCGAATGTACTGTCACGGAAGTTAGTTTTAATTCGTTTCTGGAACGCGAGCGTCAATAACCAACAAAAGGCACAGGTTGAATGGACAAAGTTAAAAAAACAAAAAAACAAAAAAACAAAAAAAACAAAAAAAAACAACAACAACAACAACAACAAAAAAAACCCCAGAATTCTAACACAGCACGCTAAATGCCTCCTATGCTACAGAATTGTGTGTTTTATTTTTAACAAAGTCACTAGACGTAAGAGCGACGCAAATAGCCTCTCTTTTTATGACGTTACTGGACGTAATTCGTCGCTTCCTTGATGTTAGACGGTGTATCGACACTTCTGATATCACTGACGTTATAAAATAGTTAAATGCTTGTGTAAAAGTCAAAAGTGATAGCAGGATTCTTTCAAATAATAGCGGAAATTTAGGAGAATCTGAAGGAAACAGAAGTATTTTCGTCGACTTTTAGTATGTTTGAATCAAAATAGATCAGCTCTAATGCATGATTTATTGAGTGAAAAATCACAGCCATAGCAGATACTTAATTGACACTGCATAGACGAGGCAAAGGTACAACTCCATACTTTTCTCTCGACACTCGACCCTGATTGTGGTGGTGTGGGGTGAAACCGTGAAGTGATTGATTAAACAGCCTAGACTCACTAGACCACATCTGTAAGAGCAGTTTTGAACAATCGGTATAACGATGGTCTCTTTCCCCATACACATGTTTGAATTATTGCAGGATGGTGAAATCAAATTCTTGCCTTTTTATGGTATTTCTGTTGTCCATAATAACATTGTACATGGCATAGTTTCAGTTTATCCGTTTAGTATATTACAACAGTTTACATGGATGATGCTAATTACTTGATTCATGTGTAGTTCTCAATTAGGAGCATTTTAGATGTCTATCTAATGCTAAAATTGCATACTATGATCGGATTAGCTTATCAAACTCAAGACATACTTTTGAAAGAACCTACTGAACTTACACAGAAGTACAGAAAGGATAGTCCAGGTTGAATTATGTGTTTTTTTTTGTCTAAACTTAGACCGGCAGGGCAATACATTTAGAAAACTGTTGGTTTCCTTTTTCTTCAACATTTCAGTTATTTCTTGCTATCCTCATCGTTGTTTCATCTCTGTATTCGGTTGATTTTTATGTTCTAGGAGGTGTTGCACTGATGACTTAGAAACCCTTCACGCAGACTGAACAAATGTCTTGTGTATACCACGGCATAATTAAGAGCGAGGTTGTGGCCATGTAAAATTGATTAAAGTCCCCACCCCCACCTCCAGTAAAAATTTTTACTGACCGTTCCAAGGCGGTGCTTCTGCTGCGATTTACTGTTTCTGTCATTCTATGTATTTGCATGTATGTCCTGGTGGAATTTTTATTTTGGATAGCCGTTTGGCCAATTTTGGGAAAGAAACTGTCCTTTTGGCTTTCTGCTTGTAGTGTTTTAATTGTGGTGTTGTTGCTTGAAGTACGTCCATCTTTCCCTTTGATATTTTGGACGGAAGTTGTCAGGTAATTGTACCGATTCCTGATCATTGCCTTCCTTTCTATTTCAGTACCAGATCAATTTGCTTTATTTAGCTGGTTTTTCGGACGATTTGTATCAAAAAGTCGTTTAAAATGTTTATTATCAATATCTAAAAAGCCGTATAAATATTCAGAATTTAACTTAACTATTCGTTTGTTTGAATTTAACTGGATCTTATACAATGTCATCTGCTCTAATTTTGAATGTCGCGTGAATGGTTACTGTACATGTAAGCCCAATCTATCATTTATTTCACGTTGATCCCAACATCATCTATATTGGATCGTGCAATTGTCATTAACCGATAAAATTATATGAGACGCGTAAGGAAAAAGAACTCATTTCCCTGTTGCGCCCCTTAAGTGGACTCTTCTATCGATGAATTTGGACGCATCCATTATTGAAATAGGGGTACCAGTCATAACTCAAGAGCAGAATGCCAAAGAGTTTAGCCATTTCACCGGGGTCTACACTGTTTGGAAAAGTGTCTGTCTTGGTATGTAGGGCTGAAAATGGTAAAGATTATTCCAGATCAGCAGTAGCCTTTCGCCCAATCAAATCTTTTTGTTAGCTTAAAGAGGGTCATCTGTTACTACAGATTCTACCGGCAAAGTCTTCGGCCCTGATGAGACTGTGAGAAGCAGTTCCCAATGTAGACCTTCGCTCTTTGCTTTTGCATAAAGTCCCTTTTATCGGATGAAGAGAGTACACTAATCTGTGAATGATTAGGTTTGTACTTTTCGTTGAATTTATGGGCCTTTTGATAATATCCGCGTGTTTGATGACAAAAAGGCAGCGGGAATAGACGAGATTTCAGGAGATTAATAAAATAATGATGGGAAAACGGTCCTTACGCCACATACAAATAGCGAATACCCACATCAGCTGGCACATCCACAGAAACAATATATTCTGTGTCACGGCTGAATTTGTGACTTGGCAAAGTAGGTCCTTATCAGAGCGCCCGAATGAGCAGTCTGATATGGGCATTCGTTGCCTGCACATGCATTAAAGGCCTTTTTCTTACAATGCGTTACAACCGTGTTTTGGGAATTTCGGGGTTCCTCATTGCTTTAATCTGTGTATTTTCACAGTTACATTATATTGCTGATACTGAAATAAAGTATCAAAACGTGACCCAACGGCCTAATCAGAAAAGAACCTGAACTGCAATATTGTACTACTCCCTTGATATTTGCCGCTAGTTGGGGGCGGTTTACCGCCACCAGATTTATCATACCGCATTTCGAAAAACCCATTTAGTTGATGCGACCTACCTAATAACTACCTAAAATCGTCCTCAAAATAGTTCCCTTTTAATGCTGATAACGCTAAATTCTGCATTTAAACATATCAGCTTTATACTCTTTGATTAATATGAATAGCAAATTAATAAACAGAACCAAAGAAAACATCCAAATTTTGAAGAAATACGATTTTGATCATACTAACTGCAATATCGGCGGAAGAATATGAATACTCCAATAAAACACACCAAATCTACAGTTTTGGGTAACAAGCAGGGATGATTTTAGGAATTTGCAATAGAGGGGAAGCTCCCCTATGGCACAAAACGTGGGGTGGGGTGGGGGGTCAGAACCCACAAGGGCGAGGCTATAACTCACCTAACATTTAGATATTCTGCGTGTCTTCTTCTCTTTCCACTTATCTAGTGCCCTAGTAAGTATTGCTCGAAATGACCAATTTAAACTATATTTCTCGGTAATGTGGACGGGACGTTTCGCAGAAGCTTATTTCGAACCGTTAGAACAGTTCGCCTAAGTTCTGCTTCAGGACATGCAAACAATAACAAAATAATTATTAAAATACTTAAATACTTTCTACGATTATTATCATCAGAATAATATAATTAAAAATATACCAAAATAATGATAAAATAAAGTATGCTCAGAATGAAGCTCCAAAGTACGAACTTAGCGAATGCTGCTATCTGGTGGTTGTGTTTGAGTTGTTTCTCTTGCACAGTCTTGGTAACGTATAAGCCGAATTTTTTCCCTTGTATAGCCTTAGTAACATGTAAGCAATTGATTCATCCACTGGCATGATAAGTGATATCATTGAAGTTTTATCAATGAATTTGATACGCTGCTTTCATGTCAGAAAAATGAACGAAAAAACGGTTCGATGGTTTGATTAGTCAAATTTATCCTTCCGAGCTTCAATAAAATAAAGCAAATTCTTCTGAAACTGAAGCCCCGTTTTTGGACTTGCATTTATCTGTTTTAGATGGGTTTATTTCGTGCAAAAGTTTTAATAAACGCGATGATTTTGATTTTGAAATTGTAAATTTTCCTTCCTTGGATGGGGATGTTCCTCGTCGAGCATCCTACGGTGTTTATATCTCGCACCTTATTCAGTTCGCCAGAGTGTCTAGTCATGTTTCTGACTTCAGCACTCGAAATAGATTGTTAACTGCTAAACTTCTAAATCAGAGTTATCGGTACCATAAAATCCACAAAGCCTTTTCTAAATTTTAGAGATGTCATTTCGATTTAGTTTCAAAATTCAATGTTGGACTTAAATCGCTTCTGCAGCAAGCCCTATCGGAATCTGAATTTTATTGTGACTTAGTATATAAATTCAGAAAATATATGCATGCAGTGATTATAGCACTCAATTTCATAAAATCGTTCTTCGATATATAAAGATTGGGCACAACATAAATGTAATACGACAGACTGCATGCATGGTAGTTAACTCAATCACGGGTAATAACTTTGCTTCCCCCTTTGGTTGCACGCCGGCGGGTCGGGCCTCAGACTCTATGACGGCTCCGGCCTTAAGACGTTTAAGTAAGTCGGTTGGTGCCTGATGCCTTGAGTCTGGTCGGACCCACCGGAGTCCTACTGTTGGTTTTTTTACGCTTCATCATTTCAGATATTTCTTGCAGTCGAGTCCTCATCGTTGTTTGGTCTCTGTATTCGTTTTATTTTTTATGTTCTAGGAGATGATGCACTGATGAGTTAGGAACCCTTCACGCGGACTGAACAAATGTCTTGTGTATACCACGGCAGAACCAAGGGCGAGGGATGGGGCCACGTAAATTCGATTTAAGCCCCTCCCCTCCCCAGTACTATTTTTACTGACCTTTCCAAGGCGGTGTTTCTGCTGTGGTTTACTATAACTGTCATTGTATGTCTTTGTATGTTTGTCTTGGTGCATATTTTATTTTGGATAGCCGTTTGACCATTTTTGGGAAGAAACTGTCCTTTTGGCTTTCTGCTTGTAGTGTTCTGATTGTGGTGCCGTTACTTTAAGTGCGTCCTTCTTTCTCTTTGGTGTCTTGGAACTGAAGGTGGTAGGTAATTGTGTCGATTCCTGATCATTGCCTTCCTTTCTATTTCAATAATTCTTTTAGGTCCGGAAAATATGAAATTTGTGTAGCACGGATTTTGTATTGCGGGAATCTTATTATTATTATTATTATTTGCTGAAGCACTCCCCATCCAGTCCATAAAACTAGAGGCCACCAGAAATCGGCGCAAAGCCTGCGCTCTATAGTCATCTCTGAAATAGCGTTACCCTAGCCCCGGTCCTACTTTCCGCAGAAAAGCGGGCAGAAAAGGGGCTATCGAGTATTGTTTATGTATTGCTTTTTTTTTTTTTTTTTTTTTTGAAATTTCCACGTAAAACCTTATCAGTTCAAGCGTTCAGGCCACAGCCTCATCAACACTCTCGGTGCTTTGATAAATAGGCATGTAGTCATCCGCGAATTTGTTACTGCTGGCTAGTTTATTTATAATACCGAGTTTTTTTTTGTCACACAAACGGGTGTTCGTACCCAGTCAGCATTCTACGTAAATCTATATTGGGCCGTCATCGGCCCGTCAGGATAGCTGACAGGCCGATGACGGCCCGATGTAGATTTACGTGGAATGCTAGCTGGGTGTATACAAGCTAACCGGAACTTCGCTATTCGCTTAGCTTTAAGGTCCAATGTTCGCGTGATGAAGCTTATATTTTAAGTTCATTTAGTTCTCTATGTACTAGGACCAAAAAGTGGGATGGCCTTACATAATGGTGAAATTCCAAAACTGCACACACTATGCTGGATCTGAGAAAAAGGTAAGATAAAAGTCCATGGAGTGCCACAATCACAACTGCAGCCCTTCCCAGACACCAAGAGGAAGAGGAAACAGACAAAACCAAACAAGCGCAAATCGAACAAACGTACGAAAAAGCACTAAGATTAGCTGTCTCTTCCCCAAGCGAGGTAATGGCAATGCTAAAAGGACTGAAAAACACAAGAACAAAATAACACAAGGTAAGACATAAAACAAATCGCCTTGTAGAATAAACCACAAAGCAACAAAGAGTAATACTAACACCGGGACCACCGCCTTAGAACGGTCAGTAGAATAAACCACCGAGGGGGTTAAAGCACTTTTACTTCGCATATGAGGTGAAATGCGTTTCTACTTTCACGGCTCATGTTTAGAGCAGTTTAGCTTAACCATCTTGAGTAATATTCTCAAAACTCATCAGCACTAACCTTTGGTCCAAGCTTGTAACACGATAACTAAAATAGTGTCTGAAAGCAGTTTCGAAACTCTTTCCAGAATGTAATAATTGAATGAAATAAAAATGAAATAAATAAGTAAGTAAATAAAAAATAAATAAATAAAAACACATTTGCATCTGTTACGCACGAGGCGGCCAAGGCGCACCGTGACTTCCTGTTTGACTATGCTTCAGGTCGGGTTTGCCTAATTGTACCTCTATAGAGAAACTCTAACAATGTTAGATTTTATAACTCGTTTTGTTTACATAAATAACATGAACAATCACAAAGCTAGACTCTTCGCGTTGGCTACAGTCGTACACAACACGGCTGGCAACTGTACCGGCTTAGAACTTGATTAACCTGGGTTGGTTAATCAAAACATTTAATCATCAATACAGCTACAACCAAGTGTGGTGAACACTGCGCCAATGCGAAGAGAATGCTAAATACCGTTCTTAATTTTAAGACTCACTAATTGAGTCTAAGTTAGTTAATGTAACAAATTACTTGGGGCCGAGTCCAATATTTTGGTTCTTGACTAGTCAACTGCCATCTAGATTTATAATCTTCTTTAATTTAGTTTTTATTATAACTATTTTATCACTTACCGAACCCTGACTCAGTCTTTTATAACTTTTCAATCACAAGTTTCCTAAACACACATCCACTGGACAGGTTTAGTCCTCTAAACGGCTTGTGTGCATTCTTTCGCCCAAAGTGACTGCCCGTACAATATATATATATATATGTGTGTGTGTGTGAGTGTGTGTGTGTGTGTGTGTGTGTGTGTGTGTGTGCCTTCATGTCGCGAATCTAATGAGTGTCGCGACTGCTCCGATGTGCGCAACCGCAAGTCCGGTCCTGCACTGTTCTCCTATCCCCTACACTTTGCGCCTG
The DNA here is from genome assembly GCA_964016985.1 of Anodontia alba. Taxonomy (NCBI): domain Eukaryota; kingdom Metazoa; phylum Mollusca; class Bivalvia; order Lucinida; family Lucinidae; genus Anodontia; species Anodontia alba. The sequence goes on from OZ024823.1 coordinate 137,860,568, forward strand.
CTACAAAGCGATACCAGTGAGACTGAACATACTGCACAGTCCACACAGCGTCTTTCATAGACATTCCTTTCACGCAAACCGGAGATACCTTCCAGGCCGAATTTGCGCTTGCTAGAAAGACGCCCTGATCAGACTGAAATACTGCACAGTCTGCTCAGCGTTCTTCCAATCCTTCTCATGCACGCAACTGGGAAATTCCCACTAGAGTGGAAAATTTAGCGCAGCCGGTCTAGTATACATGAAAATCCTATGTAACAAAATGCAGAACTTGATCACCCCGCGTCCACTATATAGACGCAGCAATAAAAAATCTACAGGTTTTAATTCAGACTCGACACATTTCTGGCCTTTCAGATCTTGCACAGGAAACCTACAAATTGATAACAATTACAAAAATATAAAATATCACTCACCGAAATGACTCCTCTAAGAACTGTGGTCCTCTGACGCGCAGTGGTGTCCTGCTATTTCGCCCTTATCAGAATCATTCCCAGTTCTGTTTGTGATGCACTGTTAGTGTTGTTTTACTGAAGGGCCTGTCTAGCTCAGTATAGGGGTAATTGTCCTAGTTTGTTGTTTCATTACTAGAATCGTATTCATCATTAGAAAAGGGGCAATCTACAGACTTATAATACCACTTAACCTCTTATGTTTGGGTTGTTGCAACATTGGTAAATAAAGACATTCTTGCCTCGCCGTCTGGATATCTGTATACCATAGTGGTTGCTACTGATGCTCATGTTTATATTGTTTTTTTTTTATTTTATGATGTATTTCGGATGCAATGAAGGAATAGCCATTCCACATTAATTCAGATAAAGGAAATGTCCGAATGATAACTAAGTACAGCACATGTCATTTTGTCGATATTTAAGTTCATTTATGGGTCCCGATACAATTTAATTAACAGCTGCCAGTGATGTTCTAGTCAGACAATATTATACTATGTTTTTGTTAAGTTATTTTATCAATATTTAGGGTATCTTCCTACTATATCGTTTCAGGTTTTGTTGTTTTCAAAAAAGACTGGATACATCTCCCGGTGTTTGTTCCTGAATTTCCCCCTCTTTTGCGAGTTCACAGCAGGAAGCATCGAGGTGACTTGTAGATAAAAAAAAAAAAAAAAAAAAAAAACCAAAAAAAAAAAAAAAAAAAAAAAAAAAAACCAAAAAAAACAAAAAAAAAAAACAGCTAAAATCGTTCCGGTTGGAAATTCAAGCTGGCCGCCAGCTAGAAAATCCATTTTTGCGTCTTCAAAACTGACGAAACTTGGTAGAAAGCATTGGGGTGACTTGATTTGATTTTTGTGTTTTCGCTTTGATGCATTGACTGAGTTGGGAGCCTTTATGCGAACCGAATTTTTATGTGTTTCTGTATTAAGAGTAGCATCGGGACTCAGGGTGAAGTTAGCTAGCTGTAAAAGTGCTTTAAACCCCCCGATGGTTTACTCTACTGACCGTTCTAAGGCGGTGGTCCCGGTGTTAGTCTTACTCTTTGTTGCTTTGTGGTTTATTCTACGAGGCGATTTGTTGTATGTCTTTCCATGTCTCATTTTGTTCTTGTGTTTTTTAGTCCTTTTAGTATTGCGATTACCTCGCTTGGGGAAGAGAGAGCTAATCTTAGTGCTTTTCGTACGTTTGTTCGATTTGTGCTTGTTTGGATTTGTCGGTTTCCTCTTCCTCTTGGGGTCTGGGAAGGGCTGCGGTTTGTGATTGTGGCACTCCCTAGACTTTTCCCTTACCTTTTTGTTTGAAGATAAAAAATAGCTAAAATTGCTCTGATCGGAAATTCAAGATGGCCGCCAATGCCGCAACCTTGAAAATCTATTTTGCCCTTCGTCTCCTGAACCGAAAGGTCAAGTGACTCGAAACTTGGTAGGAAATATCGGAACAACTTGTAGATAAAAAATAGGAAACATTGTTCTGGTAGGAAATCCAAGACGGCCGCCATGGTAGCCATTCTGAACCAAAAGGCCAATTGACTCGAAACTTCATTGGAAGTACTGAAGTGACATGTAGATCAAAAGTAGTTATATATAAGACCGTTCTGTTTGGAAATCCAAGACGGCTACCATCTTGAAAATCTATATTGAACTTCTCTTGAACAGAAAGGCTGATGATTTGAAACATGTCTGGTAATCAGGTGAGCGACAAAGGCCATCTTAGCCTTCTTGTCATATTTATTAGCAGCGAAAACTTCATGCTCAGCTGAGTTGAGCATGGTAAAAGTTTTATGACCGCGGGGCCTTTATCAACCCTTAGCCAGGCTTAGTGGCCAGTCATTACGCATGCGTTTATTCGGTGTAGAAGTGCACATTTTTTTTTACCTCGGACCAAGACAGGGTGGAAATAGATAAGAACTCGCCCTAAAATTTACACACTATATTTAAATTAGGCACAGAACTGTTTTTGCAGCTGATACTGAATTTAGATTGAGCAAATTTTTTAAATCAACCTAGTGGCAGGAATAAGTTGTAGTGCAACATAAGAAAAAGTACTTTCAGACAAGTGCGCCGAAAGAGATTTTAGATCAGCCTGTGCATTTGCGGAACGCAGGCTGATCTTTTCTTTGTTCGATGCACATGTCAGAAGGCACGTTGTCTCAAGTTGTTTCTCATTTTAAGGTGCAAAGCAACTTCTAGAAATGCACTTTTGAAACAAAGAACAGGCTTTGGCACAAACGATTTAATTGGGAACACAAAAATCCATACAGTGGGAAGTTGAAAAAGAAATCAGTTCACCTTGAGGAAATTGAAACCATAGTTCGTATTACTCTTTTTTCATCAACAGAATTAAAATAAAAAAGTGACGAGGACAATACCACGTCGGAAAGGCCTTGAAAAGATTGGCGCATGTGCAGACAGGATAAAAAGTTTGTGTAAATAAATCTTTTCTCTTGGCGCTGCGTAGCTGAGGTTTCGCCTGTTGTCACCGGGGCTTCTGAGTTATGTCAAAATGTTAAGGCGACTTCAAGCACAAATAAATGATCTTTTCTCTTGATGTGACATATTTAGGTTTTGCCCGTTATCCGTTGCGTCTGAGCCTTGTCAAAAGTAGAAAGGCGACTTCGAGCAAATATACATAAAAAGGTACGAGAAAAGTCCAGGGAGTGCCACAATCACAAACCGCAATCCTTCCCAGACACTAAGAGGAAGAGGAAACAGACAAAACCAAACAAGCGCAAATCGAAAAAACGCACGAAAAGCACAAATATTAGCTCTCTCTTCCCCAGGCGAGGTTATCGCAATGTTAAAAGGGCTGAAAATTACAAGAACAAAATAACACAAGGCAAGACTTAAAACAAATCGCCTCGTAGAATAAACCACAAAGCAACAAAGAGTAAGACTAACACCGGGACCATCGCCTTAGAATTCCAAGCAAGTCTTTTCACGTTGGCACGGTTGCGGACTTATACTGGGTATATTACTTACACTCAGTATGAACCCAACAAAACTGAGATGAACTCTGTGCCAATGTGAAGAGATTGCCTGCCTTCCCTTCCTTCACCCTATTGCAGTAAGTTGTCTTCCTTCTTATTCTAGTGCACTGTTCCTTTTATTTAGAGCTCATATTTGATACATTTTTCCCGCGATACATTTCACTTTAGAATACATATTTTAACACGTCCTTCGCGCTGTTTATATTAGACTGGTCATTGAGACCTAAGATTTTTCCTGATGTACCTAAAACTTCAGAGAAACATTTTCCCATGAATTCGTTTGTCGGCCTCTGTTCGACCTTTTGTTCTCTGTTTAAGTATTGGACATCAAAATGTTCTTGGAAAGACACAACTGCAATAAACAAAAAACATAGACTAAGGACATATCCTACAATAATACAAGCTGAAGTCTGCTGTTATGATTTTACCAATTATTCTCCAATGACGCACGTCACCGTATAGAGTGAGTGACGTCATTGACGTCGCGGCTGAATTTCCGACGAAATGATAGACCCATCATTGACGTCGATGTGACTCATCCGTGACTAATTTCCCCTGTTATTACATTTTCAGCAGTGATCTACTGAGATTTATCAATGAATTAAAATATAGAATTCACCGAGTTCATTTCAAACATTTTGACGTCAAAATTGCAAGGCGACGTTGCTGACGTTGTTGGTAACAACAACAACAATAGTTGACGTTTCGCGAAAGATTTGGTAAAAGTATGGAAATCAAACTGCAATTTTCGTGTCCAGTTCACGTTTTTGAGGAAGACCTGCAACACAAATAATATGAACATAGGCAATGCCTATAGGCGAGGTCGCAAAGCACAATGCTATGCCCAGTAGTTTAGGAAAAAAAACTTAGTTCTAGGTTTTTTCATAGACAATCATGTTATATATAGAGCTCCCTATATCAGTAATGAATGACAGAGGTAAGAATTCTTCATATATATTTCAACTTTACGGGCTTATGGATTATGCGGGCCAAAAATCGTCCAAAAAATCAAAGTATATGACCCAAGCTATACCGTTAAAATTTTTGTAGCGGAGTTTGGTAGCGGATTTTCCCAGTTGGTCCCGGAAAAATACAAATAGATCTGCCACATTTATTGAGAACCCGATAAACTGCAAACGAAATGTTTATTTCCGGTTTGGTTTGACGGCAAAGAAACGTTCCCATGACATTCCTTCCTTGGTAAGAGAATTTAAAGGGTATTTTTTCAGATCGACATAGTAAGACCCGGCTAATGTATTCGTTCGACAACATAAAGAAATTCCAAATACTTTAGAAATTCATTGAAAACAATGTGTCTCAAGCATGTAATGTAAGCTCGTTGAATTTCATGTTACGTGTGCTGTACCATAGAGCTTGCCTATCGGCCACATGCGGCAGCGAGCTCGATGTAAAGTATGATTTTCTTGATAATCCAGTTCAACTTTCGTGGCATTTTTGTGATTGTATTTCAAGAACAGGATGATTTTTGCATTAAAGTGAAAAGAAGATGGCGACTGATTTTCAAACTAAACCACGCCTCTTGAAATTCATGCACTGACTGGAACTATTTTGGTAGGAAATCATAACGGCTGAATGTGAAAATTCCTTTAAAGTGTCAAGCTCAACATAGTTGCTTAGCTAAAGAGTGATAGTTTGTCTAAACATGAATATTTCTATCCTCACATTTGCATTTGTTTATTTGTAACTTTTCATACATTGTGTTTGTCGTCAAAGGTTTAGATTGACAATACATTCAATATTTAAGCTGCTCTCATTGTGAGTTTATAATGTTTATAGCATAGCCTCTCGGTTGTTCTTAATTTGATTATTCAACCAACTTTGTTTTTCATTTTCATCACTGTTTTCTGAGTAATAGGAACAATTCCATGTTGTTTATGTCTCATATACAATTATTGATCGAACAACAGTTTGCTATACGAATGACTTGTTTGTGAACATATTTCACTGTTGAATTCGTGTATATTATTTTCGTCATTTATAGAGCACTATTTGTTATATTGTCTCTATTTTCGAAGTTTCAAAGTTTTAGGACAGACCGTCCATACAATACTGAAGCTCAACGTTTTACAACTGTTTGCCATCTACAGCACTGCTTTCGACGGTTTTTAGTTCAGTTTTACAATTTTACTATTCATCAGCTGTTACTTCATAGTTATGGACAGGCAGTCCATAGTCTTTAGCTACATATTGATGTTTTGATAAACAATTTGTAACGTATATGAAATAATTTGTGTTTTATATAGGTTCTATTCATTGCTGCATCCTTGTTTATTTGTTACCTCATTTGTTCTTTTTTTACCTTTATTGTGACTCTTTATACAGGCATTCCATTCAATATTGAAGGTGTACATAATCTATAGTTTGATAGACTTTATTTCAAACATCTCACTGTTTCTTTTTAATTACTCAACAACTTGTTTTGTTACCTGGGGTTTCTGAGTGAAGCCATACCGCTCTTGTCTTATTTAGCTATAAACTATAATTGGGGCTAAATAGTTTGTTTCTAACATCGATATAGTCTGTGTGAACATAACTGATTGTTGAATTCTTATTCACTTTTTATAGCTTTTAAAAGTACCTATCTGTTGTGTTGCTACTGTTTGGACAGATAAAGTCCGGACATAAGTCTCAAACAAGGTATAATTTCTATAATTTCTAGATCCAGTATGATATAAAGAACAGTAGTGATCCTGTAAAGTATTACTACCGAGTGTGCGCAGCTGGAAAGACAACAATCGGTATGTGTACATACACTACCAGCCAGTACCTTTATTTCTTTGGGTATTGTTTTTTTTAGCTTTTCATTCAACACTTTTAAAGCTGTTCCACAGGATGCAATTAAACTAATTCTTTGATTTTCCACAGGTTGCGATAACAACATAAAGGGATTCTAAGTAAGCAATTTATAATGGACCAAACAATAATCAAACCGGAATGAAAAACAAAACATCACCTGAATATCCTAAGTTATTGTATTTATTTTCTCATTTTGCTGTAATCTGGATTGCCATATTTCATGATCAAAAACAATATTTTACCGGTTTTCAGTTAGTACGGAATTTTGTGAAAAAAGTCCAGATATGTATGGCCTATTTTCATATTAAAATGATAGGTTGACAAGAACTGGAACCTAGTGTAATCAAAGATCAAATTTGTCAGAAAATAATTACGCAAGCTGAGCTTGAAACTAATTTAAACATAAAAGCTCCAATATCATAAGTAAATGTAGGCTATAAGCAGTTTTAGCATCGACTTACTGTGTTTATCAGCAAACCTGACATCCGAATTATGAGATACGGATAGCTGTGGAGTGTGTTTTGCAGGGGTACCCATATGTTCAGATGTGATTTTATACAAAACCGTCATTTTAAGCAAGGGTAAAAGGTAAACGGAGATATGTACCTTATGTACAACAGTCATATCCTTGGTAATACTTGTGCATAATATTATAAGTTCCGATGTGTGTGGTCAGAGTCCTATGTTAATTCTCTATAGGCTAGAACTCCGCCTTTAAACATATTATAGTTATAACTGTTTGACCGTTTAAGAGAATGATTTTAATGAGTCCTACAACAAGCAATACAGTTTGTTTCCAGTATAGGCGTATTAGTCCCAAGTGTAACATACCAGTTATTATCATATTTATAAATGCTTTTACGGAATTATAGTGACTATTAGCATATAAGTTTTTAAGCTATTTGATGGATGAGGATCACTAGTACTACGTTATGAGGACTAAATGAATATACTTTCAATCATATTTACATGAATATAAAAACTTTTAAGGTATTAAGTGCAACGCATGCATCAAACAGTTAAAAAACATGTAAATGTTCAGATAAATCACTGAAATGCAACAAATAAAGTGCCTGAGTCCGATTCATGTGCATATTTCAATCAAGTCACGAAATTGTTTTTCAACAATTTTTGATGCATTATTTGATGCAGAAAACTACATATAGATCTAAAAATGAACTGTTAGTGACAAAAGTGTAATTTTTGTGGACAATAGGCTTTGCCTGCTAATTCTACTGAATATACGTATAAATATATATATATATATTATATATATATATATATATATATAATATATATATATATATATATATATATATATATATATATATATATATATATATATATATGTATATATGTATGTATGTATATATATATATTTTATTTTTATTATGAATTAGCATGACCCAAACTAATTAGTAAATATGAAAAAAAAGGTAAGAGAAAAGTCCAGGGAGTGCCACAATCACAAACCGCAACCCTTCCCAGACACCAAGAGGAAGAGGAAACAGAACAAAATGGCACGAGGTAAGACATACAACAAATCGCCTCGCAGAATAAACCACACAGCACCTAAGAGTAAGACTAACACCGGGACTAAACTTTTAGCCAAAAGTTACAACGTTTATTTTTAAACCTCAATGTCACACTTTTGACTCATGTTTTAGAAATCTACCACTTAAAGGTACGCCTGACGTTGAGTATTTACGCTCAAAATACGAGGTTTTCAGAAACACAGAATGCTTTGTATTATTTTGTTTTTCAGTCCTTTTAGCATTGTGATTATCTCGCTTGGGGAAGAGAGAGATAATCTTAGTGCTTTTCGTACGTTTGTTCGATTTGCGCTTGTTTGGTTTTGTCTGTTTCCTCTTCCTCTTTGTGTCTGGGAAGGGTTGCGGTTTGTGATTGTGGCACTCCCTGGGCTTTTCTCTTATATTTTTTCGTTCCTTATAGTTCTTATTCATACTAGAGTGAGAAAAGATAAAATCCGTCAAAATTCAAGCATACATACAAAATACGCCGTTACAAGCAGAAAGGATATCTAGTCGTCAAGTACTGTTGTATGAAAATAATAGGGATATGCGTACTAACAGTTGTTGGATTTATCATTGCTGAATGATATAATTTCTACGAAAATTTATGACAAGCAGGAATAACTTATGTCTCCCCCTGACAGGGATGGAGACATATTATTTTTGCCTCGGTTTTTGTCCGTCTGTCTGTTTGTCCGTCCGTTACGCAATCGTGTCCGCTCTGTAATTTTAAACCGTTCAAGATATTTTCATGAAACTTCATAGAAATAGAAAGCATCATCAGCCGACTCTTGTCTATATATTTTTGGAGTTATTTCCCTTTAAAATAAGAGAAATATAATTTCGTGTCCTCTCTATAACTTGAAAACCGTTCAAAATATTGTCATGAAACTTCATAGAAATATAAAGCATCATCAGACGACGTACAGAACACAAGAACCGTAACTCTCCCCCTGACAGGGATGGAGACATATTGTTTTTGTCTCGGTTTTCTGTCCCTCTGTCTGTCCGTCCGTCATCCAATCGTGGTTGCTCTGAAATTTAAAACCGTTCAAGATATTTTCATGAAACTTCATAGAAATAGAAAGCATCATCAGCCGACTCTTGTCTATACATTTTTGGAGTTATTTCCCTTTAAAATAAGAGAAATGTTATTTCCTGTCCCCTCTATAACTTAAAAACCATTCAAAATGTTGTCATGAAACTTCACAGAAATATAAAGCATCATCAGACGACGTACAGAACACAAGAACCGTAACTCTCCCCCTGACAGGGATGGAGACATATTGTTTTTGCCTCGGTTTTCTGTCCGTCTGTCTGTCTGTCCGTCACCCAATCGTGGCCGCTCTGAACTTTAAAACCGTTCAAGATATTTTCATGAAACTTCAAAGAAATAGAAAGCATTATCAGCCGACGTGCAGACCACAAGAACCATAACTCTTGTCTATACATTTTTGGAGTTATTTCCCTTTAAAATAAGAGAAATGTAATTACGTGTCCTCTCTATAACTTAATAAAACCGTTCAAAATATTGTCATGAAACTTCATAGAAATATAAAGCATCATCAGACGACGTACAGAACACAAGAACCGTAACTCTTGTCAATACAGTTTTGTAGTTATTCCCCTTTGAAATTTGACAATGGTCATTTCTTGCCCGCTCTATAACTGAAAAACCATTTAAGATATTTTAATGAAACTTCATAGAAATATAAAGCATCATCAGACGACGCGCACAACACAAGAACCGTAACTTTCGTCCGTACAATTTTGGAGTTAATCCCCTTTGAAATTTGACAATGGTAAATTGGTGCTCGCTCCATAATTTAAAAACCGTTCAAGGTATTTTCATGAAACTTTATAGAAATAAAACTTCATTAGACAAAGTGCAGAAAACGAGAACTGTAACTCTTGTCTATACATTTTTGAAGTATTCCCCTTTGAAATTCGACCATGGTAATTTCGTGTCCTCTCTATAACTAAAAAACCGTTAAATACATTTTAATACAATTTCAAAGAAGTGTAAAGTATCATCAGACAACGTGCAGAGCACAAGAACCGTACCTCTTGTCAGCACATTATTTGAGTTATTCCTCTCTGAAATTCGACAATGATAATGTGTGTCTCCTTTATAACTTGAAAATCGTTCATGATATTTTCATGAAACTTCATAGACATATAAAGAATTATTAGATGACGTGCAGATCACAAGAACTGTTACTCTTGTCTATACATTTTTGGTTTTATTTCGCTTTGGAATTTAATGAAAATCATTCAAGATATTTTCATGAAACTTCATAGAAATATAAAGCATCATCCGACGATGTGCAGAACACAAAAACATAACTCTTGTCCATATATTTTTAGACTTATCACCTTTGAATTTGACAATGGTATTTTTGTGGGCGCTCTATAACTTGAAAACCGTTTAAGATGTTTTCATGACACTGCATAGAAATATAAAGCATCATCAGACGACTTGCAGAACACAAGAACCGTTACTTTTGTCTATACATTTTTAGAGTTATCCCCCTTTGAAATTCGACAATGGTAATTTCACATTCGCTCTATAGCTTGAAAACCATTCAAGATATTTTAATGCAACTTTATAGAAATATAAAGCAGTGAACAATTACTATGGGTAATTTTTCTATATGTGTGTGTGTGTGTGTGTGTGTGGGGGGGGGGGGGGGGGAGGGGGGCAGGGACGGTGAAGGGGGAGAAGGGCAGGGAAACATATGATTTTTTTTGGTTAAAAACAGCTCTAGTTTGATATTGCTGTTGTTTTCCTTTTTGGATTTCGGCGTTCCTCGCGCTACAGCCTATGATATATATATTTCTCAACTTATTTGTTTCGCTGAACATCTAGTCAAGTTAGTGACTTTAATAATCGGAATAAACGTTTAACTACTAAACTCCTAAAACAGGGGTATCGGTCTCTTAAATGGCGTAATCATTTTCTAGGTTCAAAATGAGGTTTAGAGCATCGGATAATGTATCAATTTGACATGTACATGTAAAGAAGAAATTAAAGTACATGTTAGAACCAAACACATAGAAAGTCGTCCAGACTATTTAATTGTTCTGTTTAAACTCGAAACTGTCATATTAATCCATTTGTACGTTTGATATTACCGTTCACTTGTGACCTATACGAACTAGCGAGTTTTACGCCTACGAATTTCAAGAAAAGGAAAACGCATCTAATTTTGTCATTTTAGAAATATTGCCTTGATGATAAATATACCATTAAATCCCAATGGAAAAGGCGTTTGCAAGGCTATAATCCGTTTTAATTCCTGCTCATGCCGTTGGATGATTTTGAATCTGGAAGTAGGATTTTCATTATAGATAAATAACATTCGGCTTTCGCTATCTACCTATGACCTGTCGATATCGTTCAGCACGGCGCGGCTTACGTAAACTCTTATACATATATTGTTTCGTATGATCCGATATATTTACGGGACTAGTAATATTGGTAGAATTTCCGCCAATTTAAAAGGCAGATGACTTTTGTGACCTCTTGTTTGCTTTCCTGCAGACCTCTTTCCTTCGATATTGTCCCTGACTTAGTGCTGTCAGTTTGACGTCTAAGAAATGTTGGAGGGCTTCATCTTAAGCGGGCTTGACACAGTCAATACATTTCCCACCATTTATATAAGGCATATAACTTCAGTGGCTTCCTATTTGCTTTCATGCACACCAAGCCTCTTCTGAAAAAGTAAAAGGGAGGCAAAACAAATTTGACAGATATACCTCCCTTGAAAGAGTATCGATTTCGCTTAAATACATGTGGTTTGTAATCGTATTATGGCCGCTTTGTAATTTGTTCCGTCATTAATATATTGTCATTTTCATCAATTTGCAATACTGTTTTCTTTTGTCGGTTTGATACAGCCACGTGGAAACATACTGAAATACCATAGTTTGAAACTAAAATCGACGCGCATGCAACTGACAAACTAAGGAATGATTCTTAAATTGCATGACACCAGTAGTTAAAAAAGATACTCAGATTGTTGGTAAATGGCACTTTTGTTTGAAATGATTAATCTATTTTTTAAATGTTGAATATGCTATTTTTATATATCTAATGGGAAAATCGTTAAAGAGCAATAACAAGAAAGACAATTTAATTTTGGTAGTATTACATTTACAAGCCCCAAGTTCCCCTACAGTACAAAATAAAAACAGTTGTGTGCAGGGATCTATTTTATTTGGAGGATTTTCAGAATTTTGCCGTTTTAAATCATCTTTGCGATGGGTTTATTTCATGTTTAGAAACTGTTTTATGCCCAGCCACAAAAAGTGGCGAGGTATCACAATATACCCTTGAAATTTTTAGTTTAGTGTCCGTTCGTCCGTCTGTGTCTGTCCGTCCGTCCGCCAGCACTTCATAATTTCGTGTTCGCTCCATAACTCTGATACCGTTTGGAATATTTTCACGAAACTCCACACCAATGTAAAGCACTATTAGACGATATGCAGAACACGTGAATCGTTACTCTGCCTTGCTTTGGGGTTGGTCCGGTGTGGCGAAGGTGTCGTGTATCTTGCGTCACCATGGCGTCCAGCTGATACTGGCTTACAGTTGCTATCCTTGTAGCAGATAAGGGTAGAGGATTAATGATGTTATTTCTTCTGTTTCTTCACTTTCATTCCTGTTTCTCTTTCCTCACTGTCCCTCTTTTTTATCTGCTGTACTATCTCTTCTACCTTTTTTCTCCCTTTCTTCGGGAAACGACACAAAATGGCACACAAGGGTTGTCGTGTCGTTAAACCCAACACAATGAAAAACCTATATTTGGAGTTGCTACCCTTTGAATATAGCCATTTCTACTATGTAATCGTGTCCACTCCATAACTCTGATACCGTTCGTGATATTTTCAAGAAACTTTTCACAAATGTAAGTCACTATAAGACAACATGCAGAACACATGAATCGTAACTCTGGTTTGCATATGTTTAGAGTTATTGCCTTTTGAACACTGAACAAAGCTATTGCCGCCATGTACTCATATCCGCTCTGTAAGTTAAAAACCCTTTGAGATATATTCATGAAATCTCACAAAAATATAAGGTACCATAAGACGACATGCAGAACACAAGAACGGTAATTCTGATTACTCTACCTCTGGAGTTACGGCCCTTCGTAAATATTAAAAATAGCCATTTCTACCATGTACTAGTGTCCGCCCTCTAAGATGGAAACCGTTTCAGATATTTTGACGAAACGTCACAAAAATTTGAAGCATTATAAGACAACGAGCAGAACTTATGTACCGTAACTCTGGTTTGCCTACTTTTGGAGTTATTCCCTTTGTACTTTGAACATAGACATTTCTATCATGTTCCTGTGTCCGATCTATAAGTTGAAAACCATTCGATATACTTTCATGAAATTTCTCAAAAATGTAAAGGATTATGAGAGAATGTGCCGAACATAAGAACCGTAGCTGCTCTGGTTAACCTACTTTGGAGTTACCACCTTTTAAACTTAGTAAACATTGCAAATAGCCATTTCTACCATGTACTCGTGTCAGCTCTTTAATTCGGAAACCGTTTCATATATTTTGATAAAACTTCACACATTATGAGACAAGGTACAGAACAAAAGACCGTATCTGTGCTTTACCTACTTTTTCAGTTATAACCCTTTGAACATTTAAAACAGTGATTTCTGTAATATATAGGTCCGCTTTGTAACTTGAAAACTGTTTGAGATATTTTCTTGAAATTTCCCTCCCAGAGGAAGATATTGACCTTCCCAAACTGTACTGGATTCCTAAACTTCACAAGAATCCGTACAAGCAGAGATATATTGCGGGTTCAGCTAAGTGCTCAACCAAGCCTCTTTCTCAGATTGTAACACGAATCCTAACCGCAGTTAAAGAAGGCCTTCAGAAGTATTGTGACACTGCATATGCCAGAAGTGTTGTTAATCAGATGTGGATCCTGAAAAACTCCAAAGAGCTTTTAGAAAACCTAAAGGCACAATCTCTTCTTTCCGTAAACAGTATAAAATCTTTCGATTTCTCTACTCTTTACACTACTATTCCTCATGATAAATTGAAATCTAAATTAAAGGAAATTATCAACCAGTGTTTCCTCCACAAGAATGATAACCGTCGATTTCAGTATGTTGTCATTGGCTACTTCGTTCGGGATCACTCTGATGCGCCACAAAAATACTCAGATGCAGATGTCATAAAGATGCTGGAATATCTAATCGACAATATTTTTTGTGGAAATCGGAGGACGGATATTTCAGCAACCAATCGGCATACCGATGGGTACTTACTGTGCACCGTTACTTGCCGACTTGTTTTTATACTCGAATGAGGTGGAGTTTGTACAAAGTCTCCTCCAAATAAGCAAGAAGCACCTCGCACAACAATTCAATTTCACCTACAGATATATAGATGATGTATTGTCTCTGAAAAACACAAAATTTGCAGAGTATTTAGAATTCATCTATCCAAGTGAACTTGAAATAAAGGAAACAATGGAGACTGCAGCCTCCTCCTCATACTTGGATTGTTATCTCTACATTGACAATGGAAAGCTTACTACTAGGCTTTACGACAAACGGGGTGACTTCAATTTTCCCATCGTTAACTTTCCATTCCTGAGCAGCATTATCCCTTCTGCACCAGCATACGGCGTTTACGTTTCACAGTTAATCCGTTATGCCAGAACCTGTTCAAATCATCAGGACTTCATGGAGCGTGGGAAAGTGCTCACTACAAAGTTGTTGAGCCAGGGGTATCAAAATACCAAACTGATAGCAACACTTAAGGAGTTCTATGGGAGACATCATGATCTGGTCAATCCCTACAATGTGGCAGTTTCCAAAATTGTTTCTGATGTTTTTGCCAGTGACGCGCCATAAGTAGACTTCCCATATCCCGGACATACGCTTCTACCGATATTTCCTTCGTTCAGGCCTATGGGCATGGTGGGCGAAGCTTGCTTACCAAATAATGTTTACTATCCGCGGACGCCTGATTACACCCTTTATTCATGGGTCCATGTCTGTTGGTCTGAACATTCTGATTCGTCATTCGTTTATGGATTTATGAGTTTGGATTACGGCTTAGGTACCATGACCGCAACTACTTGAAACCTTATGCAAATGTTTGTCACCATGACAAGATATGTAAAACCATAGCTGAGTTACTCCTTTTGGAGTTACCGCCCTTTGGACATTGTAAAGAGTGATCCCAGTCATATCCTTGTGCCCTTTCTATAACTTGAAAATGGCTTCTATAACTTGAAAATGGTAAAGCAATCTCAGTCATATAGTCATGTCAACTTTATTTAGAGAAATGCACCTCCCCTTCGATTTCATTTTGACATAGTTATGGCACTTGCTTGATGTAAGTGCAGTGTCGGGTCATGGTGCAATGCTTGCAGCGCTTTTATTACTGAATAAATCGTTTTCATTGGTTTGATAACCAAAACAATCCTCATTTCCAATATTATATGTTAAAATGTCAGGGCTTATAAAGCTGTAGATGAGAGGACATCAACATTAATATCTTTTTTATTTATCCACAAAACATAAGTTATGGTTTCTCATTAGATGCGCATCACAATGCAAGGCAAGGTGCTTCTAATGACAAGGAGGACAATCACGTTATTCACAAGTTATAATCTCACTATTTTTTGTTGTTTTTCTCTCCGTTTCGCAGTAAGTATTGCACCATGTTTTACACGATGGGATAGTTTTCAGAGATCACATCTACTTCACCGTACCCGGAGTTATAAGCACTTCTTTCCGCCATGACATCTTTGGACAAAAATGCTGCAATTTTCTCACAAATCTCGACAGAAATGTGTTGATGCTACTGGTAGGCATCACACTTTTGACAAACGGTGCCAATTTTGAATGTTTATTTCCCAAATGACACGTTTTGCAACAATTTTACAAGTATTGGTTTATACGTATTATTTGTTAAATAGATGTAGTCTGTACCTGTTTCATTCAGTACAATGGTTATAAGCAGAGAAATCAAGAGAAACCCTAATGATAGGAGTCACATCGTGTGATAAGTGTCATTCCGAATATTACATCAGAAAGAAAATGGATAAAAGTCACACTCCATCACTACTAAATTTCAACTAATTCGTTCTAGACTGTTTTTGAAATAAAGAATAATGCATCATATTAGTTATTTTTTCTCCTTCTTAAAATTAAGCCTTACCTACGAGGGCAAGTCAATAAGTAACCAGCCTATCCCATTTCCAATTGACCGAGACACCCGAGATTTTCATGCCTTGTTTCAATACATGCTTTAGGCCTGAGGGCAAAATTGCATTCTTATCGTGTCATTCACTCATAAGATATTGAATGTCAAACATGGCTAGCGATGCAAAAGTAAGCTTTTCGTCAAAAGTTGAGTACCGTGCTGTAATTTGGTACTTGTAGTCAAGTCAAGTCAAAGTACTTCTATTCTCTCAAAGTCAAGTATAACATGACATCAGAGGAAATGGAAATACAAAGTTGCAGTTAGGACGGTTACCGTAATTTCATATATATAATAACTGTGTGGTAAGAACTAGGACACGTTCTAAAAAATTTATTGCAATTCATTGCAGTGACCCAAATTATAGGTGGATGTAACTCGGGGGAGCAGAATTGCTGGTGTCTAGATAGATAGATAGATAGATAGATAATATTTATTAAGCTGGTAACTATTCAGATAGATAGACAGATAGATAGATAGTGAGCACTTAAACCTTGAAACTGATGACTAACAACAAGAATGAAGAACACAATACCTGTAAATATCAAACTGTGTCGCCTGTGTTCAATGACCCAGTGACAACCAATCAATGAGGCCCGCTTCGCCCTGACGAAACCAGGCCACGCCTTAAGAAACCTGTCAACGCAATATTAAGCACGTGCAACACGTACAAAATTATGAATGAATTGTGAAACAGACGGTGCCATTTTACACACTCAGTACTGGATTATTTTTCTGATGTAAGTAGAAATGTTTTATTATTGTTTTATTATAGAAGCTTCCGTCCCAAGTATTCTCTCTTTTTTTATCCGCATAGAACAAGGAAGTGACCTGGTTTCCCATGGCGAATAACGTGTATTGGGTGGCGTACGCTGACGCGCGAGCAGAATAATGGCAACGATGCATTCCGAACTGACTGCAAACATCCAGTGTGCATTCAGTGCACATGCATCGGCTAAGCGATCCATGAGTGGACGATTTATCATCTCGCCACCAGCTTTCTCCAAACTTTACATACATACATACATACATACATACATACATACATACATACATACATACATACATACATATGCATATATAACATTTTAACATAATTTACGGAGAAAAAGAAAGAAAGAAAACAACAATATATAACGTCGTAAAAATGTCGCATCAACGTTGCCGTGATATATTGACCGATATGGTTAGACACATTCTATTATTGATTATAATAAAAAAAAAAAAAAAAAAAAAAAAAAAAAGAAGAAGAAAAGAAAAAAAAAAAAGAAAAGAAACGCACGTCCGCATTGCCACTATACGTCCTTTAAAGAAAAAAACAACAACAACAAAAAACAAAAAAAAAAAATATCGTCTTACAACATTGCCCCCGGTCATACGGCCAGCTGTTTCTTTACCATAAATAAATAAAAGTAAATAAAGAAACTCTACCCATTTAAGCGCCCAATTTAGCTGTCATCCCTTCTGTAAAATATTTTTACCCATGGCCTACCCCTCTCACATAGCAATCACGAAAATAACCTCGACATTGATCACGTGCTTGATCCAAGAACACACCCATCTTGCCTGTTTACATTCAGTAATATATTTGATTGGCTATGAGAGATGGACACACCCGGGTACAAGATCGCTCCTCTATCTATCAAAACGACACAGTATTACTATAATAATGTACTATACATACAGTCATGTTTGTAATTCGAGATATTCGCGTATTTGAAACAAGCAGAATTCAAATTAATTCTATCATTTGAACCAACTAAAAAGTTAAATAAGATAAAATTGGGGGACCCTGGCCGATCAGGTACTTTGGTCTGCAAGGCGGCCTCTGAGTATTTGAAAGGGAAAACAGGTCAGGAAATACATTGAGTTAACCAATGTTTATGTGTCTTCTGCACCATCGTATGCACAAGTTAAATCCTGGGTTGGGGAATTCAAACGCAGTAGAACGTCTTTAGAAGACGAAACCAGATCTGGACGCCCACCAGATGCCACCGATGAAGAAATGTGTAACAAAGTACGGGATCTGGTGTACTCTGATCGGCGAATTAAGGTGAACGAAATAGCGAATGCATTACACTTTTCACAACTTTACATGATCGCTTGGGTATGCACAAGCTAACAGCCCGTTGGATCCCAAAATCCCTTAGCGACGAGCAAATGGCAACCAGAGCATCAGTATACAGCGCATTGTTGAAGCGATTTAGGTCAAAGGAAGATGATTTCCTTTCACGTCTGGTGAGCCCTGGGTCCATTATTTTGAGCCAGAGAATAAAGCTCAAAGTCGCCAGAGTGTAGGGCCGAGGTCTCCGAGGCCAAAGAAGTTTAAAACGCAACCATCTGCTGGCAAGGTGATGGCAACTGTATTTTGAGATGCACAAGGTGTTATTATGTTGGACTTTCTAGCAAAGAAAAGTACAATAACAGGTGCGTATTATGCAAATTTGCTCGACTAACTGAGAATTGTGATCCGTGAAAAACGCCGGGGTGAACTCTCCAAAGGGATTCTGCTCCAACAGGACAATGCGAGAGTCCACACTTGCAAAATTGCAATGGATGCTGCTGAGCGGAATGGGTACGAGCTAATACCGCACCCCGCCTATTCTCCGGACTTAGCTCCTAGTGACTATTTCCTATTGCCAAACTTTAAAAAGGATATCCGTGGACGTCATTTCCGGTCCAACGAAGAAGTCGTGGCGGCAGTTGAGGAGTGGGTCAGAGACAAGGACCCTGGCTTCTTCAGTTCTGGGCTGATGGCACTGGAACACCGTTGGTCCAAGTGCATCATTCTAGAGGGCAATTACATCAAAAAAGAAGGGATCGATCTCACCCAGAAATAAGTTAGGCTGGTTTTTTATTGACTCGCCCTCGTATGTTCGATAATAAAAGTGTGTGTGTGTGTGTGTGTGTGTGTGTGTGTGTGTGTGTGTGTGTTATAATAGTCAAGGACAGCGCGTATACCATAGATGTAGATATGTGTGATTTCAATTCAGGTTAACAGTTTAAAACGGGCAAACGGAAAACCAATCTGAACGTGCATCTTTTCCGTACTCTGAACATTTATATTTTCCCACATTCTCGTGACGTTGTTCATGTTATCTTAAAGTATCTTTTGTTTTTAATAACAACAGTGAAACATAAAACTCGGTCTGAACAATTACTGGTATATAATTATAGTGATGTTACATTCTGTAGATAGTGTAAATGAAAATGAGTCAGAAAAAAAAAAATAAAAAAATAAAAAAAAAAAAATAAAAAAAATAAAAAATAAAAAAAAATAAATAAAAAGAATAGAAAACACCTGTGTTATCAGACAATTAGGCAGTGTTATCAGAACATTAGGTGTTTTCGGCTCTTTCAGGCTGGTGACTCTCTAGCAACCGTTCGAAATTATCAAAATTTCATTCAGCTCCTCGGATACATTAATACAGCATGGCGGCTACCAAATAGAGACCATAGAAGAGATTCATGTGTTCTATGAATAAGAACCTGAAAATGGTGTGTAACGGGATAATTCTCTAGACAAATAATAGTAGTCGAATTCAGACGATGCTATACCGGAGTCTGTTCATTTACCGCCTGTGACATTCAGTTTGTTATTTTTAAAAGGCTTTTAAAAGGAAATCTGTGTTGAAGTGGGCAAACTTGGTTATTTTTCACTTCATAACAATTTATATGTGTTAAACACATAACCCATACAAACTGATCAAAGCGCATATTTCAAAACAAGCTTGTTTCAAGACTACAAACATTCGAAAAACGGGCAAAGTGTATGCGAGTTCAGTTTCGCCTGGATGCAAAACTGACTCGTGTGATTCCTATCCTACAAATAAGTAATGTGATTCCAATCATACATAGTTTACCTACCTATTTTTACCTAGGTTGAAAAACATACCTCCAATCGACCAGAAAATATCCACAAAATTGTGAGATTACCAACTACGAATCACGTGATTGTCCACCCTGAATGAGTATCTAGCAGTACAAAATATCAATACTTGAGCATTCAAACCAGAAAAAGGCACCTAGGAGTATCCTTATTGTGAGATAATTCAAAAAGACATAGGGCGGCCCCTAATGGGGACAGAGCTACGGATATTAACCTGGACGTTCCTCAAGGGCCCTACTAGGGGAGACCGGGGCTGGTTGATGCATTTTGTTTTCATTTTGGACTTATCTTTCCAACCAATTGACTGATTTAGATGATTTATGTATCTTTGTAAACATCCTTCTTTACTGCATTTAATTTCGTGAAATAACTTAGAAACATATACAGTACAACCTCGACGGCTCGAACACAGATAGCTCATTTACCGTGGATGATTCGAACTCGTTCTTGAGTCCTTAAAAAATTCTTTCGGTAGCTAAAGAAAACAAATATTTTTGGATTTTAAGGGAAATTTTCTTATTTTATCATGAAAATGTATGTTGTGTGTACTCATTAGAATCGCCTCATCGAGGCGATTCTAATGAGTACACTCAACATACCATTATTTTATAGAAGATGGAAAAGACATTCCTAGATTATTTTCATTTGCCTTCTGACCTTGCGCTATGATTAAACCTCAGTGGCTCGAGCTACCCATGTCTCGAACAAATTTCCATGGACCCGAAGATGTTCGAGCCATTGAAGTTCGACTGCACACGCTTCTTTGCGAACCAATAGACTATTTAGTTAAGGGTCAGTGCATCAACTTGCCCCGATATCGGGACATGTTAATGCAATCACCAGGGCAAGATAATGTTATTCATTCTTTGTTTGCTGGGGTAAAATGGTCACTATTATCGTGATCTTATCCACATAATCCGCTAAAATCTTTTCAATAGGCAAATATTACCTATTAAACACACATTATTCTAACAGAAATTTGGTTATTTTAGCATACTGGTGTTTTAACAGTCTCAAGACAGTATCTTTGATAGTCATTGTCAACAAACAAGAGGGGTTGCACGTGCATGACTCTCATGTGCAATCAAGACGAGCAAAATACTAAAACTGCCGTTGAAAGGTTGATATGGTCAGAATGTTACTCCTTTTCGTCGGTCGCGGTGAAAACCGCTACATTCAAGGCATTTTTCCACAGACAAATACCAGTTAAACATACAGGGATACTTCATAAGAGCATTTGAAAGTGTGAAATAATCTGATCTGTGAATCAGAATATTCTTATATGCTTTGATGTTTGATAAATTTAGGCACGAATTACACTGAGAAGCACAGCATCAATCTGTCAAATTCTCAGTGCATCACCTTGCCGCCACCACATCACATGTGACACCAACTTATGTAAACAATAAATATAAGATTATTGCCCCTTTCTGTTCATCTTAATTTAAAGGCGACTCTTGTTTTAGTAATCGTGCATTTAACTTAAATGAATATCTGAAACCTTTGTTTGCAAAATGAAAAATATGAAATTTTATCAAAATTTACTAATGGAGCTAAAAAACACACATTCTTATCTCATAGCCACATCTTTTGTCAGAAATTCACAAAACTACCATGGAAGAGGGGGAAGATAATAAGTAACATGTGAATCTTATATTTGACATATATGGAATGGTTTTCATCTTATTTGAGGTGCATTAACTTACCCCGTGCATCAACTAGCCCCGGTCTCCCCTACATATCTGCGGACGGCGAAGGCTCTGCCTTTGCTGGCCGCCTGTGTAATTAAGTCCCTTTTCTCATGGACTGCCTCAGTTTGATTGAAGAAATGGCTTAACTAGGTATGGCTACGAAGAGCATATTTTACAAAGGCGTGTTAACGTCATATCATATCAAGGCGATTGTTGATTACTTTAAAAACAATGGTTACACTCCTCTTATCATTAGCATAAATGTTTATTTACTTTTTGTTTGATCTTTACCTGACAGTAATTATTTAAGATTTATAGGTATCTAGGGCTTTCACGTTCTATCGCATTTATAAATCCGGCATTGACGTCATGAGGTCAACATAAATAGCAAATGAGTTATTTTTGGAATCGTCGTGTTACCGCACCCAATTTGTATAGTTAACCAAATATAGGGCGTCCCTAAAATGTTTAAATGTGTTGGCGGCGTAAGCCGCTGCCCTTCTCATTTGATACGTAACGTAAGAAAATAGTGTCTGTACCATATGCGTATAGCGATTACCCAGATCAGTCTAATCATTCACGCAGTATGATAGGCTCTTCGTTGTCTGCTCAGAAAATCACTGATTATTTCAGAATATTTTGACATATAGAGAAAGCCCTCAACACTGAAAATGCACGGAGGCATATAGCATAGAGTTCCCATTCTTTGCTGATTAACGTATGCTAAATTTCTATATACACTTTCAAGGGTGTGTGTGTATGTGTGTGGGGTGGGGGGGGGCTTTATTTTTTGTTCTCTTTTAGAGCAGATCCCGTTTTAGAAGGGACTTGGTGCGCAGGAAAGGAACAGGAAATCACTAAAATTTTCTCCCTGTAAAACAAAATAGCGGAAAATCTACCAAATATATATTAAGTCCTTCTGACTGCTGCAAAGGGTTCAGTTGTGATCGATTCAGTTGTCTCTGTCCAGAGAAAACCCTGAACACCGA
This sequence comes from Anodontia alba, assembly GCA_964016985.1. Lineage (NCBI taxonomy): Eukaryota > Metazoa > Mollusca > Bivalvia > Lucinida > Lucinidae > Anodontia > Anodontia alba. Next base: position 137,883,177 of record OZ024823.1, read on the forward strand.
GACTGTAGCCCTTTTTCTTTTTTATTTTGCTGATCACGTTAGATTTTCTACTTTAATTGCTTAAAAGAAGTCTATGTTCCGATCGATTCAGTTGTCTCTCTTCAGTACATTCTTGTCATTTATCACGACATAGAGATTACAAGTTCCGGTTAGCTAAGTTGCTTGTATACTTACAGGGTCGAACCCGTCTAAAAGGTCTACCACAGTCTACATCTACCTGCGTAAAACTCTTATCAGAGTTTCTCCTATCAAGAAGGGTGGGAGTACCCGCAAATACAAATATTCGTGTGATTTTATTTGATATCGTATTACGGTGTGTTGATTTACTTAAGCAATACTACGCTCTCTCAGGAGAAAATTCCAATAGACGTTGAGCATTTCCTATGAACATTCATACTCAATACGGACATTTTACATTATATAGCAGTTCAGTTATAGAGGTTTGAGAATTTTACTCTGTGCTTTTTATGTTTACGGGAAATATTTGTTTTTGGACTTAAAACTCACTGTATGTCTTTGTACAATGTTGAACACGTTAATATAGCATGGAACATACAGTCCATGCACAGGAAATGAACATCTGAGCTCAAATATTGGGGAATTATTGGAAATATTCAACCAGGTAAGCCTTTTCCTCATTCTTTATCATGTAATATCCTCGTTTTCAATGTTTCAATGCTTTATCGATGGAGTGTAATTCGGTGGAATTTGATTGGTTGATCGAAGAAGATGGATAAATCGTTATGTCTGTCATTTGATCGGCGAACAGGAAACCATTCAAACCAGCTTTAAAGAAAAACAAACCGTGTTTGTTCTACGCACTCGCACATCCTTATAAGTTTTACCCTAATTGTCCTAAAATTTGAACAAACGTCCAGTTTACTAGCAATCGATGTGACTAGAAACTGCTGGAATTAGTGTTAAACAAGGTAGTCCCTGTTCTGCGACGTCTCATCAGTGTAGCTTGTCTGTCTCTATACCTGAGGTAAATACGGCGTGATGGGTAAAACAAAAACATGACCTTTATACAAAACGTAAACAATGAAGACGTAGGTCTACTTGCGCTCGCGCAGTCTAATCTGAACCTCTGCTCATCGATATATGGTACAGTATTCATAATGTGTTGTCAGATGGACAACGAAGGTCTTGACCAGGCTGCGCAAATGTGCATATGCCCGATTATGGTATAAGGACCTTTTCTAGCGTTACACATTAAACATAATGCACGTGCACAAATTAATCAGCCATATTTGCTCCTAACAGGCAGTCTTGTCTAGGCACATGAGTTCAGGATTCTGCATAGATTTAGCTCATTAGAGCATTGTTAAACATATAAATGGAACGCTTAGAATATATACGAGCAGCATAGGCTTTACCCTGAGCATGTATGTATGTATGTATGTATGTATGTGCGGGGACAAAATGGTAACAGAATCGATATATATATATATTGTAGAATAATGATATTCACATCACGAAAACACGCCTATTCAAATATATTGAAAATTTCAACACCAAAAAACTGAAAGTTTTCAGATAAAAATTTTAATATATTTCAAATGTCTGCTCAAAACATAGATTGTGGGTACTCGTTAGAACCGCCTCGCCGAGGCGGTTGTAACGAGTACCCACAATCTATGGTTTTGAGCAGAAATAAGAACAATAATGTATACTGCTGTAAACCCCAGTTTTACTATATAAAAGTGGGGTTTAAGGGGGTCAGAATTATATAGGTATGTTTTTGTGATGAGCATAAGGCTGTGCCTCCTCGCTGGATGATCTGGACCTCTGTAGTTCGCATATGACTCTGAGACACATTTTTCCATGGCACGGCTCCTATATCGATAATTGTATTGAAAATGAAAACTACTTAGATAATGTAAAGTATCTATAATAGGGTATATGAGGGTATAAGAAAAGCTTTCGTAAAAAATGGCGGAAATATACCAAGTGTATCCAGGCCCGTTAAAGGGGCCGTAAATATGGCAGGAAATCTACCAAGTGTGTATCCATTAAGGGGCCGTAAAAATGGCAGGAAATCTACCAAGTGTATCCAGGCCCCTTAAAGGGGTTGTAAAATGGCAGAACATCTATCAAGTGTGTCCAAGCCCTGAAAGGGGCCTGGATACACTCGGTAGATTTCCCGTCATTTTTAAGAAAGTGGCAACTTCTTGTGACATCATGTCACAAATCCCCTTCTGAATAGGGGTCTGCTCTAATAGGTAATAATTTGCTCCCAAAGGAGAAAACAACATAGACCCTGATCAGTCGCTTCGTTATGTGGAGTCTGATCTGGGTCTACACTTTTGTTCAGGCCTGTCTGTCCGCATACATAAAGTAAGTTTCAGTAATTTGATCAAATCGAACCAGTAAATAATCCTGGATCCACCCCTTCGAACAGAAAATATATCTTGCTTGCATATAGGCATAGGTTAAATTGGCATTTGGTTCCTTGCAATATGTCGTAACGTAGATGATACAGCACCCCAACTGAGATAACAGGTATACCGTATTTTCTATGACTAGTCAGGATGTTTATTATCCGTGTAATGTCCTATATTGGCGTGTTCCAAGTGTTTAGCTATCTGGTCACACTTAAGGAATCCATTTAGGAGATCGAACACATGTTTCTTGTTCATTTGTGCTTCAGGGTAAAGGCGAGGTAGGTCGGCTTTTAAGCCGAATAAAACCCCGTCCAAGCTAATTTCTTTTCTTCTAACCATTCCAAGACAATAAACCCATGTATTACTTAGTTACTGTATCAAGATGGCGAAACAGTTAACTTGTGACGTCAGCCTGAATAGTTTGCAGTCGCTGCCATTTTGAATTTTGTCTCCACTTCGAATTTTATTTACGTCTATTCCCCGTCTGTTTACAAGTTAAACAAGATTTGCTTTGTGCATGAGATATACGTTCATGCAACTTTTCAGGTAACAAAAGTTTTTACCTTCTTTTCACGTGATAGTTTAAAACATTTCAACACAATTACTGATGTGGCATTTTCTTCAACTATACCCAATCAAAGTAACTTGTGTCGAGGTAAAACTGATAAGTAAATGTGTTGGATCACAAGTTAAATATATAAAAAACTAAATATATATACTATTCATTAGGTCATGCAGTATTTGCTTGCCGCTAAGATAAGCATTTTACTGAAAAAAAAAAAGATGAAACTTACACGGTATCGAGAGAAATTTTAAGATGGTCGCATCCTTGCTTGTAAAAAAGATGGCGTCTCAAGTCACATATTCCTCAAAAGTGTATATGTTTGTGGCGACGTTTTCGGCTGTACCGTATATACTTAAAGTATTCGAACAGAGAGTCCTGGGTAATATACTCACATCAGTGTCGCAGAACGCGCCATCTGATCAGGATCTGCAGTGTTTGCCATTCAGCCGCTAGTTTTAGAAATATCAGCAGTGCCCAGTTGTTCAAAACATTGTTATCTTAACAAGCTCCTTAGTGGTCAAAATATTAACTGTTCTAGTAAGTACAATATCTAATTCACAGGTATTTTTGCTAAAAAATGTGAGTAGCTTTTGCAAATGCAAAGGCTACTCACATTTTTTTCAGCAGAAGTATCAGGATATGTGTCATATTTAATGATCAAAGTTTTAATGATACGTTAACTAACGACATCGTTAGTTTTGAACAATATGACCCAGGTAGTAAAACGAACGTGTCCAGTTTTTAGTGGAATAAGGTTAGGTGTTAATGTGTTCAAATATTTAGAATAAATTCTGTGGTTTGATGTCGTTTATGCGTCGGCGTTTCTTTCATGATTTGGGGTTGCACTTCTTTATATTCTGATTGTGTTTTATGACCGTGGCATTTCCTTCATTACATGTTCGCTTGTAATAAATGTACTTGAAGGGACTGGATAAGGTGTGGTGGGAAGGTTAGGGTTGTCTCATGAATACCCAGTAGCAGAAAATATATTATTTGAATATCATGTAAAGTATATACTTGAATATCATGTACATGTTTTTCTTTAACGGATTATTTTTGGTGCATTCCTAAATATCTGCAACCTTCTCATTACGAAGACACGCCTATTCAAATATATAAAAAATTAAAAATTTTCAGATAAAAAAACTCTTATATTTTTCATATTTCTGCTTAAAACATAGATTGTGGGTATCGTTAGAACCGCCTCGCCGAGGCGGTTCTAACGAGTACCCACAATCTATGTTTTGAGCAGATATAAGAAAAATAATGTATACCCCTGTAAACCCCAGTTGTTCTATTCAAAAGAGGGGTTAAAGGGGGTAAAAATTATATAGGCGTGTTTTCGTGATGCTTCTATTACCATAAACGCTGATCGAATCAACTTTCAGCAGATGTGCACGACACGCATTATGTGGCATGTCGTTTTAGTATAAAATGTTATGCTATATCTCATTACGAAAACATGCCTATTCAAATATATAGAAAATTTATCCTCCAAAAATTTAAAATTTTCAGATAAAAAAACTGTGATATTTTTCATATTTCTGCTCAAAACATAGATTGTTGGTACTCGTTAGAACCGCCTCGGCGAGGCGGTTCTAACGAGTACCCACAATCTATGTTTTGAGCAGAAATAAGAAACATAACTTGTACCCCTGCAAACCCCAGTTTTACTATATAAAAGTGGGGTTTATGGGGGTCAAAATTATATAGGTGTGTTTTCGTGATGTGTTCGGCAGCTCTGAACATTTGGAAGTTGTGAAAAATGGTGAACTTTTATCATCATAGAACTGTTTTTTTTTTGTTTTGTTTTGTTTTGCCTACGCTCAGTCTCGGGTCGATAAAAACAAACATTTGTCAAATGTATTGCCTAGATCTTGTCGGTATCAATCAGAACCTGAAAAATTATCAAAATATTCAATACGGTTCGAGGGTTATGGCCATTTTCATATTTCACATTTTTTGCCTTGACTTAGCCTCTGTTAATGAAAACTCACATTTGGCACATTCATTGATTAGATCATGTCGGTATCTGTCAGTATGCCAAAAATTACCAAAATATACCCAAAGAGTTGAGTGCTATGGCCATTTTCGCTAACTGACCACGGACGGATAGACGGACTCACAAGGTACTTATAGGGCACTCTTCAGTCGATCTAGTCGGTCGACATTTCTGTGGGTCGTGCAAGGGCTTGTTCTGATAACTCGACCCGATTTTCCCATTTGAAAAATAGAGGGTGGGGGGGGGGGGGGGGGGGGGGGAGGTGAGTGGCGTGGAGGGGCGGTGGGGGAGGTGGGGGAAGGTCGCATTTTTCCAAACAGTTATATCCAGAAAGTAATGTCTTCTTTATTACAAATTAACAATTTTTTGATGTGTTATTACAGAAATTGAGCCATTTATAAGTCCTTTTACACCTAATCTTTAAACGTCTTTTTTTTTTAAATAGATATACTATGGATTCAATTTCCATCAAATTATTGAACCGTTTTCCGTTTTTTAAAGAACCTATCAGATCATACTATGAACGATTCATTAAGTGTCGATCTTGCGCATGCCTCTGTAGATTACATGACAAACATCATAGGTTTTTTCTTTAAGAATCTGTTAAAAAGAGGGTAGCAACCTTTTTAGATTAAAGTACCTTCCATTCCGTGCCCGACAGAATCTTTTTTGCTATTTATTGTTCCATCTTATCTATATTACATATGTAAAGGAATTGTCGGTCACGGGGTGGAACAGTATTCACTCAGCCACTAAAGTGACCTACCCTAAGTTCACTTTTACTGTTATCTTTCCCAATGCAACCCTTACAATCTCATGAAGCCGCCTCAGTGAGTGGTAGACGTTCATTACGAAAACACGCCTATTCAAAAATACTGATAATTTTACTACCATAACAAAGATACTTTTCAGATAAAAACACTGATATTTTTCATATTTCTGCTCAAAACATAGATTGTGGGTACTCGTTAGAACTGCCTCGGCGAGACGGTTCTAACGAGTACCCACAATCTATGTTTTCGAGCAAAAATAAGAGAAATAATGTATACCCTTGTAAACCCCAGTTTTACTATATAAAAGTGGGGTTTAAGGGGGTCAAATCTACATAGGTGTGTTTTCGTGATGTTCATGTGCGCATTTGCAGTGCACATTGAATGATCAGAGTATGCACAAAGAGGAAATTGAAACAAAACAGTATGAAATGGGGAAAAGTCTCGGCTAATCAGAATAACTCCTTTAAACTCTTACAGCGCCATCAAAACAGCAGCTAACGACATTCTTTTTTTTTTTTGTAAAGTTTGCCTTGACATTTTATATGAATCGATAATTCACATTATATGTCAAAATGTATTTTCTCCAAACAACAACAACAATAAATTTTTTAATATCGCCAGCCACAATTTTGAATGGAGATATTTATAAGTGTTAAACATTCTAATAGTCCAAGCATTATGGAAACTATCTCAAAGCGTCACGGGTAATCTTAGATTTAGATTAGTGATTAAAAAGTATATGATTTAGAGTGGGTAAATAAATTTTGGTTGACTCTAATGTCATGATAATAAACAGACCCACGTCGATCGATGGTACACTCGTGCACAAATGATTTCCGCAAAAACAAATAAAGGAAGCAAATGACACGACTATTACCAAACGACGGAGAACCGATTATTGTCAATAACGAGGCTTCTGCATGAACGTGTATGGTGTTTGTTCCGAGTTTGTGGGTAATTGTCTCTTTTATGCATTTTATTATTCGGTTACGTTGTATAAATGTTGGTGTTTTATATCTCCATATAAAAGGTGAATCCAAATACTATAGTTTCTTATTTCGCCATGAAAACAAACACAAGTTTTGTGTACTTACTAGAATCGCCTCGGAAAGGCGCTTCTAATAAGTACCACAACATATTTTTTTCATGGACAAACTGTTGAAAAAATGCCTTGTCTGAAGCTATGGTACATATTTATCTGTTGTGAGGACCATATGTTAGATAAGCATTGTGTTAAATTTCATCCTCCAAATACAAAGTTGTAGTTTTTAGTATTGTTATTATTACTATTATTATTATTCTTATTATTGTTGTTTTATTGTTGTTGAGGTTGTTGTTGTTAGTATTATTTTTGTTTTTGTTATTCAGCAGCAACGTAAAAAAGTCATTTAATCTTAAAGCTTATCTTGGCTTGTTTCTGTTTCATTACCCAAAGATCTCTTTTGTCACGGTGCAGTTACTTTCTTTTAATAAAATATCTACACGTTGGTGTATCTAGAATACTGCTGCATGAATGGCAAATAGTGTAGGCCCTGACCAGACGCTGTATAGTTGGTATATTTTTAGTTAACAGGACTATCCTAATAAATATGAATGTTTCTTAGAGCTTGCCACATAAGTTCAGCTATGCAAACAAATGATATCCGTGTTCGATCTTTGATCGCAACAGATTTTAATCAGATTATCAGTTTAGTTTGTATATATGCTTCTGATAAATGACGACACTATAGGGTTTTTGCTCCGAGGCATTAAGAGAGCAAAGGAGATTTTAAAAAAAAGTCAATATTATCTAAACAAAAGGATTTTTAGAAGTGTTCTCTATGTCTTCTTTAGAGAGAGAGAGAGAGAGAGAGAGAGATCATTCCGCGCATGTAGATTTGTGCCAACCCAGTGGCACACAACGTTAAAATGACGTTGTATCAACGTCGATGCGACGTGATCATGTCGCATCGACGTTGATACGACGTCATTTTGGTGTTGTGTGCCTGCTGGGATGTTACGTCTGGCCGTTGTCATAGGATACAGATTTCTTCTACAAGTGAGTAATCCACCAAGTTTCCCTGTTATAAACCTTACTATGGAGAGTTTGTGTTCGGTATTTTTGATTTTCCATAATATTAACATACTTATGTGACAAGCGTACTTCTAAGGCATCATTGTGTTATATGTTTTAATATTTATCCATGAATACACATGTTGTAGGCAATCATTAAAAGAGCCCCACGAAAATGAAATAATAATACAGTCGAATTTTTAATTGTTTTTAGACATTTTCTTAAGACGCTGTGCTTCGTGATTGTGGCATTTCCTGGGTACCTTCCCTTATGTGACATTTCTTGTATATTTTCATTTATATTTTATATCAAAGGTCACTTCTATCGTAATGCTATGTCTGTTGGTTTCCTGTGACCTGGCTTGTATAGATTGTAATTGCTACTTTATGCTACAACACTATAAACTGCCATGATGTCAGTTTGGCAGTGCTTTATTGATATGATAACATTTTTCCATTTACAACAAAATGCTTTTTCTGCTGTTTAACTCTTTCGGTGCCAAATTTAAGACGACATTTGTCGTCTGCTTTTTTATTGTAACAAACTATCGCTTGGAAAGACGTTTATATATAAAGTGGAAAGACTGAATGTCAAACAGCGTAGATTCAGATGAGACGGTTCAATGAGCCGTCTCATCTGGATCTACGCTGTTTGCAAAAGCCTGTTATTATCGCCTGTGGCAGTGAAAGAGTTAACACGCTACAGAGGATCTATTTGGTATAATCTGTATTCATAGAGGATACTTTAGCCAGACAAGTTGATGGACTAAATACAAAGCAGTGGAGTGACATAAAACATTATTTCATGATATGAGACATTCACAACATAATGAGAATAGTAAGTTTATGACTGATAAACGATGATGACATCATATTAGCAAAACATTAGGGGATGTATATTGTATGAGGAATGGATACACTTTCAAGAGAGGCAACTGTCAAAACTGTTTTGCTTCCTTTGTCTGTAAAGGGGTCATGAAAAAGAGCAAAAATGCATACTTTTTACAAACACACAGGTTGTTTTGCAACACAAAAAGTGTCTTCTCTTAAAGGAAAGAATTTGCTCCAAGATGGAGCAAATTCTTTTCTTTTAGAGAAGACCCTTTTTCAGAAGGAAAGCAAAACAACCTGTGGGCCCGTATAAAGTACGTATTTTGCTATCTTTTATTGTCACTGGCGGAAGTGTTAAAGACGTTTGTTCTAAACACACAACTCCTTATAAAAGTATAAATGAAGATACCCAGGAAATGCCACAATCACAAAGCACAGCCCTCCCAAGGCACTAAAAGACGTAGAGATGTGGAACAAACAATGACAAGAAAAAATAGCACAGCTGCAATACTCGCATACAAACAAGAGAGAACTGCAACAGACTTACCTCCTGAGAATGGTCAGCAGAAACCGTAACAAGCAGCGGGAGTTGGGGTAAAGATAGGGCGTAAACTAGCTTTACTCAGTCGAACGTCACCTTTATAGGCTCCGTATTCCTAAAAAAAAATAGACAATTTTTTTTTTATACAAGAAAGGTTTAATAGATTGATTAAAATAGATTTAATAGATTAATACGATCGTAAAATGTGACATCTGACAGCCTGTAAAATTACAGTTAGTCTCTCGTTTTTGAACTGGCTCAAAAATGAAATGTTTGTTTATCGTATCTCTGAATTAAAGTTGGCAACAATAATTCAGAGATATGATAAACAAATCATTTCATTTCAAGAACGAGAGACAAACTGAAATTTCTCAGGCTGTCAGGTGCCACATTTAGGATTGTATTAATAACATCAATTTATTAAACCTTTCTTGGATAATAAAATATGGAGCCTTTAAATCAGATGTAGCTCAAATTAAAGGTATGTGTTCTGTCAACGTAGGGTATTCTGCCTCACCAGTTAAACATCACAGTAAACAGTGGAGGGATAAATGGCTATACGAAAGCTAGAGCAATGAAGAACGAATGTAGGACTACGGAGGGCTCGACCACAGATAACAATAAAATAATAAAAAATAACTGAATGAAGATGGAGCAAATTAATTCCTTTTAGGGTAAACCCTTTTTTCAGAAGGGATCTGGCGTGAAGTAAAGCAAACTGTGGCCTAAATATTGTCTCCCTTGGCGAAAATGGCGAAAAATCGACGAAGAGTATCCAGTTCCTTTACTAACACAAAAACTCAAACCTCAAACTGTTACAAACAGAAAAGACCCAACAGTGGCGTAACCAGTACGGAGTTATTGTTAAGCACACAATGGAATAATCTTCTAAAGATAATCTTTCGTATCATCCGAAAAAAAGGGCTACTCTTAAAGGTAAGGATTTGCTCCCAGAGGGAGTAAATTCTTTCCTTTAAGAGTAGCCCAAAATTTGGAAGCGATTTATGAGCAGTCCCTATGGTAAAAAAGCAAAATATTTTATGGGTTGGTATCTCTTTATTGCAAATAATGTTACGTTTCTTACGCATATTAAGACCAGTGACATCACAGACCATAGCCTACCAACGACAGCACAGACCACAGCCTACCAGTGACAGCACAGACCACAGCCTACCGGTGACAGCACAGACCACAGCCTTTCAGTGACAGCACAGACCATAGCCTACCAGTTACAGCACAGACCACAGCCTACTAGTGACAACATATTCCACAGCCTACCAGTGACAGCACTTACCATAGCCTACCAGTCAAAGCACAGACTACAATTTACCAGTGACATCACAGACATAGCCTACCTGTGACAGCACAGGTCATAACCTACCAATGACAGCATAGATCATAGCCTATCAGTGGCAGACCTCAGCCTAGCAGTGACAACACATACCATAGCCTACCAGTGACAGCACAGACCACAGTCTCCCAGTGACATCACATACGATAACCTATCAGTGACAGCGCAGACCATAGTGTACCAGTGACAGCACAAACCACAACCTACTAGTGACAGCACAGACCATAGCCTACCAGTGACAGCATAGACCATAGTCTACCAGTGACAGCACAGACCACAGCCTACTAATGACAGTACAAATCAAAACTTCCAGTGACAGCACAGACTGCAGCCTACCAGTGACAGCATAGACAATAGCCTTCCAGTAACAGCTCAGACCACAGCCTACCAGTGACAGCACAGACCATAGCTTACTAGTAACAGACCATAGCCTACTAGTGACAGCAGAGACTACGTATAGCCTACCAGTGACAGACCGCAGCCTACCAGTGACAGACCATAGCCTACCAGTAACAAACCATAGCCTAGCAGGGACAGCAAGAGGATGAGAAAACAAACTATGACGGATAACACCCACGTTACAAACCGACGAAAAGCAAAGCAACCAACTTCTTCTTCTCCAACAAGGTAACATCAAGGCTGAAATGTTTTTTTTTTGTTTTTTTTTTTTTATAGATATTTTGTGTGAAAGGGCATATGTACTACTGAATCGTTATTCACGTCGAGGACAGAAAATTAAAACAAAATTTCCTATTTGCATGTTCAGAAAAATTGCGGATTTTGCTGCAGTTCAGAAAAATAATTTCCAACGGTATCACAAACAAGTCTGATAAGGGTTTGTTCTAATTTTGCATGGGATACTGTACAATTTCCCTACTGTCCTAGTTTTAAAACCTACCACTCTAAAACGACTGGGTCCTTTCATAACGCTTAGCATGCTGGGTAAATGGGTAACAATTTCAGCCGACGACATACTGGATTTTTTTTCTTATTTTCCTAGGAAATAGGCTTTGACTTCTCAAGCAAAGTTTCTTCTTTGGAGACAATTTGCAAAACCTATTGTCTGGGAAAAATAAGAACAAAACATCGGTTTGTCGTCTGATACGAATGAAGTAATACAAAGTATAATCTCAGTTTACCGCATGTTGAGTCTTTTGTACTAAAATGGTCGTTTCCACTCAGACAAGAATTTGATTATATGAGAACTGATCACACTGAAGATAACATCTTCTTAAGTGATGTCTTCAAGTCCCCTGTAAATATGTTCCCTGTAAATATATTTAGCACGCAGACGGCAAAATCAGCAGACAATAGTCTTACTTTCCCTGCAACTAGAAATTGACTAATATGTTAAATTTTAGCATAAGATGTCATGCGATATTTAAAGCTAAGCATGCTGGATAAAAAAATCAGCAGGCGACATTATTTAATATTTTTCATATTTTTTCCCCATAAAATAGGCTGTGACAATGTTCAGAGTAAATTGGGAAGTGAGCAGCATGAAATTTGAATTTAAACCTACTACTCATCTACGATATTAAATCTGGTTCATGTAAAATGTACAGACTGATATATGTAACATAAAGGTAACCCATTTCTGCTTAGTGAAATGTTCCATCTTGGAAGTCGGACTAATCCATTTGATATTTCAACGCATCTTTTACGATGCGGCAGTGTTCTGTTTAGTCGAATAAGAAACAATTCGAGACGCCACAAAACGCCTGATCTAGGTTACTACCGTTTGCTGAAGCCGATCATATTTTACATAAGGCACTAATGGTGAAATGTATGACCCTATCGTCTTCCAAAAGTTGAATTTTCCTACTAAGAGATAAACAGGAGTTAATGAACCTTCTAGTCAGACTGTGTGGATTAAAGTTCTGTTTAACTCTTTCACTGCCACAAGCAATAATAACAAGCTTTTGCAAACAGCATAGATTCAGATCAGACGGCTCATAATGAGCCGTCTCATCTGGATCTACACTGTTTGACATTCAGTCTTTCAACTTTACATATAAACTTCTTTCCAAGCTATAGTTTATTTAAAAAACAAACAAACAAAAAACCAAAAAAAAAAAAAAAAAAAAAAAAAAAAACAACGAAGAAAAACAGACGACAAATATCGCATGAAATTTGGCACCGAAAGAGTTAAGAGCTGAGTTGACTTTTTCGGATGATAAGTGAAATTTCGGAAGCAGTAAAATTGATTTAACATCCGTACACCACCGCACCAGCTAGCTTTTACTACTGAAGTTCTGATTTTGTTTGTTCTTTGTGGGGTCTGGTGGCTGCTCACTGCTTACACACCTGCTGTATATAAATTTGACCCCCTTAAACCCCATGTTTATATAGTAAAACTGGGGTTTACAGGGGTATACATTAGTTTTCTTATTTCTGCTCAAAAACATAGCTTGTGGGTACTCGTAAGAACCGCCTCAGCGAGGCGGTTCTAACGAGTAGCCACAATCTATGTTTTGAGCAGAAATATGAAAACTATCAGAATTTTTATCGGAAAACTTTCAGTTTTTGGTGGCGAAATTTTCAATATATTTGAATAGGCGTGTTTTCGTAATGTGTGTTTAGTGGGTCCTGTCTGACGTAGTGGATACCTCCATTGGGAATAGGGAGCTGGTCTTCTTGCCTTTCGTTGGTTTTTAACATCCCAGCAGGCAAACAACGTTGGAACGAAGTCGTTTCAACGTTGTGTACCCTCTGGGATGCGCGATGTGGGGAAGCCAACTGATCTTGATCTGCACTGTTTGTCATTAAATATGAGAATTTCTATCAAAAATCCGGATCAAGTAATCTGATTGGCTGGAAAGTAGAAGTGGGCGTGGCATCTTAATTTATTCAGCATGACAAGGGTTAACAAGGGTATGCTAGCAACAAAGGTTCATTTCAGACTGACATCTACATATCTGGTATTCTTCATATATCACAATATCCACATTCTTATCATACTGGTTAACTCCCTTCCAGCAGTGGACATTTTTTAATATATGGCTTTGACATTTCATGCTAATTGTCCCCTTGGAGACAATTTGCATGAAATGTCAAAATCTATTTTCTGGGAAAAATAAGAAAACTATAATCAGTGTGCCGTCTGCTGAATATTTCCAGACACTGGTAAAGGTTAAACGAGAATAAAAGATAGGTTACTTAACATATATTATAACGAGAAATGTGTAGAAAGGACACGAATGCCCCCTCCTGACAAACTAAAACGCAAATTGCTAACGCCGGATGCGGACAGAGATGGACGGACAAGGGTAACGCTATATACCCTTTCCACCATTCTTCGAATGGCCGGGGGCATAACGAGAAGCGATACGATAATGCATTTTTATGAGCACTAAATTGCATCTAAGCCAACAACAATTATATAATGTACTGAATTTACACCAGGGGCATCGTTTCATTTAATAAAAAAATGTAAATCAACAGGTAAACTGAATCTAAATACTGATATATTCAGATTTAAGAACTAAGTAGGCGAGATAATGCTTTCGTAATAATATGTCTACTTCCTCCATAACTGATCGTACTGCAGATATAAGTTTCACATTTCAAGAAAACATGCACCTCGTTGAGGGCGATAAAGAAGATATTAAGGGAACTGATATATCTTTAGAGGTGGCAACTCTTTCAAAGTGATTTTGGCTACCTTTGGAAATGGGTCTACTCTAAGAATTGAATTTGCTTCCTGTAGGGGCAAATTGTTTCCTTCAAGAGCAGACTAATTTTCAGAAGGGGCTTGGTATACAGTAAATATAACGAGTCACAAAAGTTGTCTCCCCTGAGGAAGTAGCAAATAATCCAGTCCCCTTAAGTCTTGTAAGAACAGTTGAAGAGTATTGGTGATTTAGTTTTGTTACAATCTAAATGTTTGTCAATGTTGGTCATCTGCGCTTTATTAATTAGCGTTAAAACAGTGAAATGCGCTATGCACATCAAAAGATATCAAAAGCGTTAGTCCATTCTTCGCTAACCGCAGGTGAGGCCATGTGTCCGCGGAATGTAGGCAACATTCGCTATGTTTCTATTCTTCAAATCGGAAAAAAGTTAAATCCAAGGAAGTAAGGTGTTTTATTAAGCATAAAAAATAGCTAAACAGAATAATAGTATTTGATCGGTCGATTATGACTCTTAGAGAAGTTCTTTAAAGAGAATGTATACAGTTTTGGTGGTGTGAGGAGAAGAGCAACTGTATCAGGAGTGTTCTGAAATAGGTCTACTTGACAAGAAAATAAAGTACTCCTTTTGTAAGCATTCTTTCCTGGTAAAGTAGATCTCTTTACAGAAGAGCTTTTGTTTGCATCAAAGCAACATTTGGCGGAACCCCACCAAGTCTATCCAATCCGCTTAGCATTACGAAAACACGCCTATTCAATTATATTGAAAATTTTACAACCAAAAAAGGAAAAATTTCTGATAAAAAATTCTGATATTTTTCATATTCTGCTCAAAACATATAGGCGAGGCGGTTCAAACCAGTACCCACAATCTATGTTTTTAGCAAAATAAGAAAAATAATATATACCCCTGTAAACCCCAGTTTTACTATATAGAAGTGGGGTTTAAAGGGGTCAAATTATGTAGGCGTATTTTCGTGATGGGGTTGATAAAAGTCCAGGCCTCCTTACATAAAGCTTGCGTTTTGAGGTTTGAAGTACGTTTTCACCTCTCATGCTGAGGTCCTAATACAAATGATTTCAAGAAACATGAAGCAACATGTCAATGTCTTTGTATTCTCTTTCTGTGGTTAAAACTGTGGGAAAACTCGTATAAAGACAGATACGTAAAATGTCTTATGGTATCAAGCCGCTGCTTCATTCACGTCTGATCTGCTTCTAAACTATTTACTTAGGCTTGTCTGTCCTCGTATTTAGAATAAGTATGATACGATGAAAATAACATTGATAGTCTCCCTCACATCTTCTCTTGTATGGCATATAAGTGTAGCATTAATTGTCAGTGGAATACTGTGGAACAGAGGCAAAACATTACGAAAACATGCCTATATAAATATACTGAAAAATTTACCACCAAAACATGAAAATTTTAAGATAAAAAATTATGATATTTTTCATATTTCTGTTCAAAACATAGATTGTTGGTACTCGTTAGAACCGCCTCGGCGAGGCGGTTCTAACGAGTACCCACAATCTATGTTTTTGAGCAGAGATAAGAAAAATAATGTATACCCCTGTGAACCCCAGTTTTACTATATAAAAGTGGGGTTTAAAGGGGTCAAATTTATATGGGTACGTTTTCGTGACGATATCCGAATATTTTATAACTGACGCATTGCCTTTGATATAGTCAAATGGTAGCAATTCGTTTTGGCTCATTGATGACTGCAGAAAATATTTGTTTTACTGCACAGCCCCTTAAATTGTTGATACTTAGCACTCTGGGTAAGATTTTCAGCAGACGGCATATTGAAAGTTTTCTTATTTGTCACAGAAAACACGATTTGGCATTTTTTGCGATTTGTCTCCAAAGAAGACAATTTGCATGAAATGTCAAATCCTGTTTCCTTGGGAAATAAAAAAAGGGATCACCAATGTTTCGTCTGCTGAATTTGCCAAAGATTGGTAAAGGCTAAACAAGAATAAAAATATTTTACTTAACATATTTATAACGGGAAACAATAGCGGTTTTTGTCGTCGCTGTGCCAAATAAGGAAAATCGCTCATTAACACTTAACTTGTTAAAAATAGCAATCATTATTATCTAATAAAGGAACATTATCAATATTATCTAATTCACAGATTACTTCCCGCTGAGCTTGATTGCATCTATTAGTAATTACAAATTGACTTTTTAACACAATTTGAAATGTGAATTGCATGCTGCAGCGATTTGACCTGGAGACAGCTTACACATGAACTGGAATCGGTTTTTGTCACGTTCTTAAGGAGTACTGATACATATTCATTGCAAAAGTTGTTCTTGCGTCCCTCCTGAAAACACCGTGAAAACACTCCTATATAATTTCAACCCCCTTAAACTCCACTTTTATATAGTAAAACTGGAGTTTACAGGACTATACATTATTTTTCTTATTTCTGTTCAAAAACATAGATTATGGGTACTTGTTATAACCGCCTCGCCGAGGCGGTTCTAACGAGTACCCACAGTCTATGTTTTGAGCAGAAATATGAAAAATATCAGAATTATTTATCTGAAAATTTTCCTTTTTTGGCTGTAAAATTTTCAATATATTTGAATAGGCGTGTTTTCATAGTGGAAGTTATGAAATAGTAAATAAAGAAAAAAATGCTTTCTTTGGGAGCAAAGTCTTTTCTTATATGGTAGACCCTTTTTCAGAAAGGCACTGGCATACTGAAAAGCAAAGAGGAAGTCACAAAAGTTATCTGTCTTGACAAACATGGCAGAAAATCTACTAAATGTATCCGTTCATTTTAACTCGGCGGAAAGAAAACCACTCATTTTACAACTAAAAACGTCAATGCAAAACACAGTAAAATGTCTTTGGGTTTAAAGATTTTTTTTTGTTCCTCGAACTCCAGTACAAGACCGATGCAATAACATAATAATCAATAGGTTTCAGAAAGAAGTCAACAGACTTGAATGAGTCTGTCTCCCAATTATTAAGAATTTGCAATCAATAAAATAAAATTAGGTGAGAAATAGCTTGAGCAATAGACAGTAAATTTATATTGCAATGTTGTGTTTGTCTTAAGTATTATCGAAGACAGGCCTGCGGAAATAGTATAGCCACACAGTTTTAAACACATCTTCAGGTACTAAAACGGATCATTGAGCCCATTCTGGGTACTTTGAAAATCGCATACCGCTAGGGGGCGTATGCAGCCTCACAAACTACATTCCTGCATATGAAGAGACTTGATAAAACCGAGTCTCCGATTTTGGTTATTTTTTGTGTTCTTTGTTTCCAAAGGCAAACGCGTATTGATATACGAAAACGTATGTTGCAGAAATCATTTAAAGTACCTCGCCGAGGCACTTCTAATTAGTGCCTACAACATATGTTGTCCTAGAGGACTAAGAATGCTAAATACTCGGTACCTCCTCTTATCTGGAGTTATGCTGTAGGACAAGCACGATAAAAGGTTACTATTAAAGATAAATATGGTGTTTAGTAGAGCGGTCAAAAAACGTATCTTAAAACTACAGTCGACTCTCGTTATCTCGAACTCGCTTATCTCGAATAACCGCTTATCTCGAAGTGAAAATCTGGTCCCTGTTATAACACAGAGATCTGCCAACAGGCAACAAAATATTGTGGAAAAGAGGAGAAATTTTCTCCTCTTTTCCACAATATTTTCAATATATCTCTAACTTAGGAGTCAAATTCCATATTCATTCTGTTAAAGGTGGTTGTTCGATTAATTGTTTTCCGCAGTTCCGCAAAACGTATATGTCGAAGTACGGATATCTCGAAGTGTTTCATAGAGTCCCTTGGAGTTCGAGATAACGAGAGTCGACTGTATATTAGAGAAGAAACGGAAACATGAAAGTGTATGAAAGCAGACACTATTACGCCAGACATTGTCAAATATCTGAATAGAATCTGAGTCAATTTATTGCGGTGACATATAACACGACGTTCGTTCAGAATGGCTGTGCAACGTGGGAAATCAAGCTCTAGGCTAATCAAATCATCAGGTAAAAAGGCAAATCCTTTGGAAACACTCTTAACACTGAGACAATATCCTCAGAAACTTGAGATTGTAATCTGGGAATATAATCCAATTTTACTGTATCAAAGTAGAAACGCTAGTCTTGTAGATTCCCATCATGTAAAACAGTTTGGTAAACAGGACGATGACAGCATTTGTGAGTTTGGGATTAATGAGAACCCGTTTTGATATTTGGCGTATCTTTTTTAGGACATAGGATGAGAAGTAAAATTTTGAATAAAATGTTGATGCTTTGCAACGAACGGCGTGCTTAGTGGTGGGCAAAATCAAAATAAACAACAACTTTACGGCTCCTTTTAATTTCTCGTCGTAGGGTGGACTCCAGACTCAGTGACGGCACAGTCCTATACATTTCTGGAAGGCTTCTGAATGGCGGCTTCTTCCTCAGTCTGTTTAAACCATTGTTGCAGTGATTCTTTGTTTTTGCTAACATGTCAGGTCTTGCAATGGTACCGCTTTGTCTTGACATTGTATGTTTTTTCATCTCTCCCCCATCGTGCCTGAAGAAGACTTTGCTTCATAATTGTGACTTCATTTATATTTATCTTACTCATTTAAGGTCCGTGTTTTATTTAGCTCTGATTAGCTAGTAGGAGAGTCTTTATGTTTGTTCCATCATGTCGAGCAATTAATTTATAATGATTTTCTGTGTTGATCCATTGATGAATTAGGAAACTACTACGCGGACCAAACAGTTATGTATAACAGGAACTATATCTGGACTAAATACAAGGGTTATACGCCTATGAATCCAGGTTAAGCACCCGATAACATCCTTGCCATTATAGGGATCAAACATGGTTTTTCATGCATTAACATTCGCCAGGTTCCGTGGGAGGTGTTGAAAACCGAGGCCCAAGGCCGCGGTTTTCAACACCTCCCAAGGGACCTGGCGATTGTTAATGCATTGAAAAACCATGTTCGATCGCTATTATTGCATAAACACTGAAAACATTTGCTACATTTCGCGTTATTTCTTGCACTATTTTGTTTCGCCTTTTCACCGATGTCTCGCGAACGTAATTTCCACTGACTGTGCTCGTTCTAGGGCCGGACAGTACACATCTCGTAACGGCAGCAAATCTGTGGCCCCGGTACAATCATATTGAAAGTTGCGTAGCCGTGCATTAACAGCGCGTGCATTGCCTTGTTGATACACGGCTTTTCGCCGGTTAATGCACTGCTGTTAATAACACGTGCGACACTGCTTTTTTATGTAATAATGATCGTTCTAAGGCGGTAATTCTGTTGGAGGAGTTCCTGTTTGTTTGATCGTTCTGTCTTCGAGGGTTTTCGTTCTATTTTCGAGAAGTTCTTATTTTGTGTCAAATTCTGTTGGAGGAGTTCCTGTTTGTTTGATCGTTCTGTCTTCGAGGGTTTTCGTTCTGTTTGCGAGAAGTTCTTATTTTGTGTCACCATTTCATGTCGGTAAACCCTTATTTGGTGTCTTGGTACTGTGGAAGTATTGTGTTCCGTGGTTGTTACTTTTTCTGAGTATATTCGTATTTTTACCAACCATATAATCCATTTGAGAGTGATGGTTAGCAGTGCCCGAGAAATGCTTTTCGAAAAGTTATCCTGTAATACTTGTAGAGTGTTTTATTATATAATCAGACTGCACATATACACAGATTGGCTTGTCAGCTTTCACTGCACTGACCAAACTGAGGTAGTGAGCGAGGAGGTATTCTAAAGAAAGATCGAGAGTTGTCATTCCAAGAATTACTTCACGAAATGTACTTTTGTTGTACTACGTAACATCGTTTCGAGATTGTTTTGACGTCATGACCTCAAGGCGACGTCAAAACGACTTTGCCATGATCTATCCAAGGACATATGAGGTAAAACGCGGACAAGCTTAAGTTTGCAGACCAGCTGAGGGACAAATTCATTTTAATTGTCGACAAAGATTGGGGGACATAAAAAAAAAAAAAAAAAAAAAAAAAAAAAAATAAACTAAACAGAACTAAACGGCACTGGCTGATATTTATATTTACAGGTCGAATTCATGCATATCCCCTTTTTGCGTGACGCGGCTCGGTTACGTTTAATGGTCCCACAAACGAGAGTGCCAGTAATATTGTCATGTGTCACGAAACCAATGTCATAAACTTTATAACACTCTCAGTTTACAAGTTTATTCCACCAGACTGCGATGCTTTGCTGCCAATGCCCATATATGTGTTCATGCAATATAGCGCATGTTTGTGTATGATTACTTTATTATTTATTTGTTTATTTATTTTCGTTTGGCTTTATTTACTTATAATTAGCTTATAAAAATACTCTTGGCTATGTATGGTCAGTTTCATTACGAAAACAAGCCTATTCAAATATATTGGAAAATTTACCAGCAAAATATGAAAAATTTCAGATAAAAATTCTAATATTTTTCTTATGTCTGCTCAAAAACATAGATTGTTGGTACTCGTTAGAACCGCCTCGCCGAGGCGGTTCTAACGAGTACCCACAATCTATGTTTTGAGCAGAAATATGAAAAATAATGTATACCCCTGTAAACCCCAGTTTTACTATATAAAAGTGTGGTTTAAGGGGGTCAACATTATATAGGCATGTTTTCGTGATGTTTATACAGTATGTTTCTTGAATAAGTTAAGGGGACTGCATAAACTTGCTAGTTTTTCTGCCATTGTATATAAGGAAAACAACATTTGTTAGTCCTTGATTGCTCTAATTAACACCACTTCTAAACAGGGTTCTACTACAAAAGAAAAGAATTTTCTTCCATGGGGAGGGGAGGGGGTGCATTTTTTTTCTTTTTAGAGTAAACCCCGTTTCAGAATGGAGCCAAAAAACAGTCTCCTTCCCGTAAGTGTGACCTAGCCTTCGAATACTGACACTATTCGATGCATTTTAGCAGGACAAAATGTTTTCGCGTTTAGAGCGAACAATCAGCCATCGGTTTAGTGCATAAACTAATTGAGAAACGTTTATATCAGCCTTCACAGTGCGACCAGGTATTTGCATGTTTGCCAGTTGAAGTTACAATTGACGCGCAATGCACAAAAAGGATTTTATGCAAATAGCGGACAACGCAGGCCCATATCAGCCTGTGCATAAGCGCTGACTGTTCAGGGCCTTCGTTGCCCGCTTACAAAATCAGTGGATACTGTAGTATATGTCGACGAACAGAAAATGTTCAAATCAGACCGTTCGGATGCAGACGCTTATCTGGACCTTTATTGTTCGCATATGGCATAAGGGCCTTTTTACAAGTTGCTTATCAATGCACAAGGGTTCGTATAGCGAAAAGGAAAGGAGCTGATGAGAGTGATCTGGGTTTTCAATGTTCACAAAACACTCAGGCCACTTTTAGCGTGATACTAATCAGAGCCGTCGCTGTAGGCTGACGAAGCCTTCGATTCTTACGCACATGTCTTAAGGAGTATTTTCTCGCGTTACTGATCAAATCATAAAAATATAAATGAAGTTACCTTGGAAAGAACAAAGATCACGAAGTGTAGTCTTCCCGAGGCACCAGAAGAAGAGATGTTGACCCATTATGTAAACACGCCTATTCAAATATATTGAACATTTTACAACCGAAAAAGGAAAATTTTCAAACAGAAGATTCTGATATTTTCATATTTCTGCTCAAAACATAGATTGTGGGTACTCGTTAGAACCGCCTCGACGAGTTCTAACAAATTCCCACAATCTATGTTTTTTTAGCAAACTAAGAATAAATATGTATACCCTGTAAACCCCAGTTTTACTATATAAAAGTGGGGTTTAAGGGGTCAAAATTATATTGGCGTGTTTTCGTGATGAAACAATGGCAAGACACAACGGCACAGTTGCAATAAGTCATACAGATAAAATTCTCTGCAAAAGATATGTCATAAAGTATGTTTTCTTGGCCCTGGGAACATTAGTGTATTAAATACCTTTCTATGTTATTCCTCCACGTCAATGAACGCAAGCTACCAATCTAATGCAATTTCTGTAGCCGCAATGGAATTCTGAAATTATAATCTGATTTCATGTAACCATGTGTATAATTGTTTTAATGTTTCTTGTCATGCTACAATTGAATTTACCGGCTTTCATTCGCACTGAATTATCAGCGCACGGTTTTATCAAAGTATCAAAATCACTAGCTAATGTATATAACTGGATGGAAAATCGAATTACCGGAACATTTGTGATATGGCGTAACTTACAATAATCAGGGTTCCGTTCGTGTAGGCGAATTTGTTAAGCTACAAGTAGCTGCAGAGATATTCTATTACAGGGTTATTGAGTTAACAGTGGACTGGGATCTGGATCTACACTGTTCTCAGGCCTGTCTGTCCGAATATTTAAGGAGACTTAATAGACCTGATAGATTTTCTGTCACTTAAAATTGACAAGGGAGTCAACTTCTGTGACTTTCTGTTTGCTTTGTGTACAACAACCCCTTCTGAAAAGAGGTCTACTCTAAAAGGAAAGAATTCGCTCCCATTGAGGTAAAGTGTTTTCCTTTTTAGAGTAGACCTCTTTTTCAGAAGTAGAAAACAAATTTGGCAGGTTATCTCCCCTGAAAATGTATTCATTTGCTTTAAGGTAAATACGGTATTTTGATGTAGGTCCAATCTACGGATATATTGGCGATGTCAAATAATCTTTTTGAAGTGTTTTTTTTTCTTTTTGATTTTCCGCTCATGGTGCCGGCAAGACTTTATGGTTGAATAATATAAATATGGGAAATCCTAGGAATGACCATAATCACGGTTCACAGCCTCCACGACTGCGAATGGGGTTAGAATGACACGAAACGACATAATAGAATAACACCTCAGCGAAAACTGAACGAAGAGGATCTGATCGGTAATATCGATTTGGAACGGACAATAGTAAAACTATATGTGGTCCTTAAACTTGGTTTTGTAAGTGCTCTACCCTAGCCCTTAACCCTTATCCTGCTAAACCTGGATATATCCTACTTTTGCAAACAGTGTAGATCCAGATCAGCGGGCTTCTGAATTTGAGACCTAACGTCAGAAAACGTACCTTCGGACATGTTCGCTCCCAGCGAAGATTCACTGGACACATTTTGGATAGCCAAGGATGCAAAATGTCTTCATGCGGACAACGAAAACTGATCGGACCTCGCGGATGCGCAGGCTGATTTGAGTCTTCGTTGGGCGCACTTATCAGAAGGTGCGTTTTCTCACGTTGTGGCTCCTTTTTCTTACGCATGTAACGCACATAATGTACATAATGAGCACTACGTCTGTTAAATATACCCCAAAGACATTTTTTCCTATAACTTGTCTCATCTTGTGTTCTGTCTAATTTCCAGACATAATGAAGCTACAGAAACGACTGCCTCAGGCTGTTGGCTTAATGTGCTGGACATGTGTTTGTCTGCTGTGTTTTAACGGCTCTGAAGGCCGTATTGATACCGCGACCACACTGGGATGTCACTTAAGAGAATATACATTTGAAGTGAATAAAGATACGATTTCCGAGGAGACGGGAGAGTATTTATACTGCTCTGATAAGGTCACCGTTTACTCTTGTTGGGGACGATGCGATTCATACGAGGTATTTAAAATATTTGTCTTCAGAGAGGTTTAAGGGAAACTGATACACTTTCAAGGGAAGCAGCTTTCAAAATTGAATTTACCTCACTTTGCAAGAATCTTCTCTAAAAGGAAAGAATTTGCTCCCACAGGGAGCAAATTCTTTCCTTTTAGAGTAGACTTTTTTACAAAAAAAAAAAAAAAAAAAAAAAAATGGATTTATTAACAAGGTGTTACCAAAATTTTTATTCTTCTATAAAATAGCGGCCAATCTAGCAGGTGTATCTAATCCCCTTATTACTCGTATATAAAAAGCATGTAGTAAAACAATGAAATGATACATATGAAATATGATACCGCCATTTTGCAAAGGAGACAACACTGGCACGAAAAGGGATACAACTATTTCAATGATAAAGTTATACCCATTGGAAGTGTATACCCCTTAAGTTAGCAATTAAGCTATAACGCGAGAAAACATGTCTTCAGACATGTGCGTCCAGCGAAGATTTAACCCATTTATGAATAGCGTTCCATAAAAGTGACATTGGCAAACAGTGTAGACCCGGATCAGACGCCGCTTAACGCGGCGTCTGATCCGAGTCTACACTGTTTGCATTAACATTAGAAAGCTTCAGTAATAAAAATCAACTATGACGATTTCTATATAACACCCCTTTGACTATACAATGGACCCTTCCAAAGTTCATGATGGGAGAGTTTATTGAAAATATTCAGGCATAAATGGGTTAAATCAGTCTGCGCATCCGCACAATCTGATAAGTCTTCATTGTCCGCATGCAGCAACTTTGCAGCCTTGGTTATCCAAAACTGCACCCAATGAAGATTCTGATCAGACTGAGAGAATGCGCAGGCTCATCTGAATCCTCACCTAGCCCACATATCTGAAGGCACATTTTCTGACATTACGGTTCATTTCATATGAGCTATATCTTGATGAAACTGTGGGTGCGTTAATGATTCTGTATCACCAGAACAAACATGCACTTTTAGCTTAACTACATTATCTCTCTCCTCTGAGACTATATTTGGCTAATTACTGAATAACGTCTGATACATTTTACGTATACATACTCAAATGCGGTATTGTCCCTGACTTAGTACTGTCAGTTTGACGTCTAAGAAATGTTCTGGGGCTTCATCTTAAGAGGAATTGACACAGTTAATAGATTTTCCACCATTTGTACAAGGGAGACACTTTAGTGATTTCATATTTCCTTTCATGCACACCAAATTCTTTTCGAAAGGGTGGTATTCTCTAATAGGAAAGAATTTGCTTCCGTGGGAGAGTAGATACCTTTTCGGAAGGGAGGTAAAACCATTTTGACAGGGAGTTGTGTCCCTAGAAAAAGCATCGAGCCTCCTTTGAAGAAAGCTGCACTAAGCATTCTCATCTTTCGGTTTTAATAATCCAACGACTTTTTAGTGGATAGCATAATTGCAGGTAAGAGGGGTATTCCAATAATATTCTTGTTTCTCCACGAAAACGTGTTGTGGGTACACATGAGTACCAAAAGGCACATTTACAATGAGAAATAAGAAAATACCAATACATTTTGGCTGTAAAAATTGCCTTATATGGAGCTTTAGAATGGTATTGTAGATGTACTCATAGTTAGGCAGGAAACATTTTCACAGTAATGCTTCCTCAATTGTTCGAACAGCAAAAAATCTATATATATATATATAGGATTCGGACAGCAAGGGTTATAGCAAACAGTATAGACCCAGAAGACGTTGTGTGATCAGAGACTAGCAAACAGTGTAGATCCAGAAGACTAGACAGTGTAGACCAGAGACCAGAGACCACCAGTTGTTTGTTTCAGATATATCAACAGGTGATAAATAAACTTGTTAAACCAAACAAAAAAAAAAAAAAAAAAACCAAAAAAAAAAAAAAAAAAAAAAGCTTTTCTATTAAATAGAAATAAAGAGTGCGAATACTAAGGGTAAATACTATATGCTGAAATAACTGTTATTGTTTTTAGCCTTGCGAAGCGTTTTCTCTAGCTTGTCCAATTCTGTAAAACATATTTGGACCGGGGCACAGCATTTCCTGATGCTGGATATGGACAAAGCATTCAGCCTCTGTTGACTCCTTGCTAAATCTTCGACGTCTGCCTCTGAGGACAGTAATGCTTGAAACACAATGCTTGTCTATTTGGCTGCTTTTAGTTTTTCACGCTGTCTAATCGGGGTCTTGGCATGGGTCTCTCTGGGTAGTCAAGGATCGAAATCATTTTCAAGCGGACAGCGAAGACTGATCAAACTGCTCGGATGCGCAGGCTGATCTGAGTTCGCTGGGCGCATATGCAATCTATGCCCCGGTTAATTTATAAGTTTAGACGCACGGCTTCTTTGATCCAAAGTTTTAGCTAAACGCTAAAAGAAAGTGACATCCTAAAATGAGGTCTTTGTTTTCTTTGACAGTACGGAGACTACAAAATTCCATATAAGGTCAGCTACCACCCAGTGTGTACGTATAACAGCAGAAGATCAAGAATAGTACGGCTGCGTTATTGCCACCCGGACCACCCAGAGCCACTTCACGAAGTGTTTGATGCAGTGTCGTGTAGTTGTACTTTATGTAACTCTGAACATACTAGTTGTGAAAACCTGAATGGATAGTCGCTTCTGACGGTTGACGACAAAACTTGGATTGGTGCTGACAAACCAGTTTTATCTCATATGCGAATACAGGGAACCACATAGTCAGATCTTGTCTGCTTACGGAATCACTTAATAGTGTATAAACAGCGAGTTAAGGGGAATTGATACACTTTCAAGGTAGATAACTCTGTCCAAAATGGTTTTATTCCCTTCTGAAGAGAGGCCTACTTTAAAAGGAAAGAGTTTGCTTCTTGCTGTCTGCAAATCCTTTCCTTTTAGCGCAAACCCCTTTTTAGGTCGCCTGTACGAAAGTACATATAGAGCTATAGTGGTCGCCATGGTGTTTGTGAAAGATTTTATTAACCCTTCTTTTGCTGAACACAACATGCCCTGTCTTAGCAAACAGTGCACATCCAGATCAGTTGGCTTCTGATCTAGATCTGCACTGTTTGTCATTAAATATGTGAATTTCTATCAAAAACCCGGATCAAGTAATCTGATTGGCTGGGAAATTAGAAGTGGGAGTGGCATCTTAATTTATTTAGCTTGACAAGGGTTCAAAATGTTCTTCAAAAGCTACACCTCCTGAACCTATTCATACTATCCCTGATGTTAGATACTGGTCTGAAGTTCTATGTTGTACCATCCCGACCACATTAGTGGCCTAGAAGACTTAGAAAAATATGTTAAAGTTTTTGGTTAAAATTGTAGAAGCAAAGCGCGATTCAGTCGAGCTACTCTGTTCTACAACAGCTCTTATTCGGATTGGACTTTGTGTGCATGAGTGCAAACCAAAAGTCACCCAAGAGCTAGTCTTGTACTAAAGGACGAAAACTGTTCCAAGTGTATCAGTTCCCCTTATAGTCCTGATAAGACTTCGAAGGCATAAGGTGATCTGAATCTGCGCAGTAACATGTGCTCGGACACATATTATATTGACACGGTCCAAATATATAAAAAAAAAACAAAAACAAAAACGAAATGGGGCATCTACAAGTTGTGCACAAATAGATTATACTGTGCGTCTGTGCAGCCAGACGATGTTCTAAACTACCCGCTAACATCATTTGCAGGGTGTGCAAACCGTATTCGGTGTTATGTAGTCAGCTATTTTCGATCACGTAAAATGTATACAAACAATGGAAACTACATTATAATATTAACAGAAGTACAAGTCAATACAAAAGGAAAAGGCGAATGTTTTAAATACGAACAGTAGAGGTCCCGACCAATCTACAACAAGCGCCGTCCAGTTGCGATTTTTCGTTATTATTAGCAAGTTACGATATATGAATCGCCTAGTGCAAGATATTGAGTTTCTGTAGACGCCTTACTGTCTCTTCAACTCCTGCCTCTGAGGTATGTGATGCCCGAAAATCACATTTTTAATTTTCCAGGCGTCACTCATATTTCAGAGATTATTCAAAAGTTCAGAAAGTCGTCCTTAGTAGCGGAATACATTCACATTTTTCACTAGGCCGCCTCTGAATAGTTTCTCAAAGGAATGACCCTTCCCAGTCAGCATTCTACGTAAATCTATATCGGGCCGTCATCGGCCCGTCAGGGTAGCTGACGGGCCGATGACGGCCCGATGTAGATTTACGTAGAATGTTAGCTGGGTTGAAAGCAATGAACAGACCCAAAACATGAAGTGTCAAGTTCAGGAATATTTCTTTCTTTACAAATTCTACAGAAATTGATTACAAAATACCGATTATTTTGCACATCGAGATGTGAAGATTTTAAGGGGAAATAATACGCCTGGGCCCACTTGTTCAAAACAAACGATGTCTTTATTTAACGCATCGTTAAAACTTTGATTAAATATGGCATATACCCTAATAATTTTGCTGAAAAAATATGAGTAGTTTTTGCATTTGCAAAAGCTACTCACATTTTTTTTCAGCAAAATGACCTGTGAGTTAAATATTGTACTTACTAGAACAGTTAACATTTTGACCACTAACGAGCTCGTTAAGCTAACGACGCTTTGAACAACTGGGCCCTGAATATTTACTGCCATTTCTCACACGGAGGCAACTTTTGCAGACGACTTCTTCCTGATAATTGAATCCTTTCAAAATTAGCGGCTTCTTTTAAAGCGTAACATTTGCTACTAGAAAGAACAAATTTATTCCTTAACCCTTAAAGCGCCAATCACAACAATTGTCGTCTGCTTTGTCATCTGCTTGTGATTTTAAAAGTAATTTTTGCAAACAGTGTGGACCTAGATCAGAGTGCTCCTCTAGGAGCAGTCTGATCTGGGTCCACACTGTTTGCCTATATGCAAAAATAGGTTTGAAAAGTTTGCAAGAATATTCTGCAGACGACAAAACAGACGACCTTTTCAGATGCAGTTTTTCTTGGCGCTTTAAGGGTTAAGGGGAATGGATACACTTTTATGTGAAACAATTCGGTCAAAATTGATTGTGTTCCCGTCTCAAAAATGTTCTGCACTGAAAGGAAAGAAAAAGGAAAGAACTTGCTCGTCATGGGAGCAAATGCTTTTCTTTCAGAGTAGACCCCATTTAAGAAGGGATTTGGTGTGCAATAAAGCAAACTGGAAGTCATTTAAGTTGTCTCCCTTGTAAAATGGCGGACAGTCTACCAATTTTATAAAGTCCCCAAAGAGTAGCCACCAGCGAGAGAGGAGGAAAATATTCCACATCAGAGTTATTTACCTTGAAGGTATATCCATTCTCCTTAACATTGTATTATTATAATTCAAACCGTCAGTCATTCTGGATTAGCCTTGTCATCTATGTTTGCACATGCGATAAGATTGGGTTACCGCCAGAGCGCCCCGGTCATTAACCAGGCATGGTGTGTGCCATTATCTGTTAGGGAACCGTCCATTGTTATCATTCGACAGTATATAGGTATAATATAACCTTTTCCGGCGACCTTTGGCAGAAACCTCAAGTCTCCATACGAGGTTATAGTTTGATCTATATGTGGTTATATGTTATAGATAAATGTGCCAAGTTAATACACGTGCAATAGGACTTTCCAGGATACTGATTCTAGTTAAAACGATCACA
Organism: Anodontia alba; assembly: GCA_964016985.1. NCBI lineage: Eukaryota > Metazoa > Mollusca > Bivalvia > Lucinida > Lucinidae > Anodontia > Anodontia alba. The sequence goes on from OZ024823.1 coordinate 137,912,568, forward strand.
ATTAAACTTTATCAGATTATGGGCAAATTCAACAGACGGCAAATTTATGATATATTTCTTTTTCCAGAGAAGATGTTTTGGCATTCCATGCACATTGTTGAGAGACAATTTGCATGAACTGTCAAAGCCTGTTTTTAGAGGAACGAAGAGAAAATATTTCAAAATGTCGTCTGCTGTTCTTTACCCAGCATGCTAAGCGTTTAATAAACCTGTAGCATGAGCGAACAGTGAAGACTTATACAGAGTTTGTGTAGCTACATAGCCAACAGGGACTGTTAAAAATATGTTTGTGTTTTGTTTATGAGTTTATACAATAGGCATGAAGGTTTATTGTAGAAATTCCCATGTGTGTGTGGAAGAGAGAGAGAGAGAGAGAGAGAGAGAGAGAGAGAGAGAGAGAGAGAGAGAGAGCATGCGGACAGAAGTAACAGGCACTGGTCAAAAATACATTTGGATGGCCATTGGGTGTCTCTTCGAACCAAATGCATCAAATTCCATTGTATTTTACCAATGAACAAAAATATGTCCACTGTGTTCACAATGTCTAGGCATAATTTGTGCTGAATCGTGGTATAACTTTGCAAAAACTGAATACACTTGGTATGTTTTCAGATATTTTTGCAATGAAGACAACTTTTGTTATTACTTGATTAATTTAGTACACAACAAAGTCCTTCTGAAAAGGTTCCTAGCAGTTTAAATGGAAATAATTAGCTCCAAAGTAGAAATCGTTTGTTTTGTATTTGATCTCTTTTCAGGCTGGAGACAAAACAATTTTGACATTGTATCCATTCATCTTAAATACTGTTTCATCTTTTTATTCGATTACTCTCTAAGTCCAATTAGATCCAAAACAGTGAATAGCGGTACCGACATATAGAGTTCCAAACATCGTTAAGACAAAATTTACCCTTGTCGTGCTGAATAAATTAGAATGCCACGCCCACTTCTAATTTCCAGCCAGTCAGATTACTTGATCCGTTTTTTATATAGAAATTCACATATTTAATGGCAAACAGTGCAGATCCAGATCAATTGGCTTCTTCAGAAGCCAACTGATCTGGATTTACACTGTTTGCTAAGACAGGACATGTCATATTTAGCAAGAGAAGGGTAAATAATGAGATATAGAAACACTTTCAGGGAGGTAAAACAGCCAAAACGTTTTACTTCCGTTCGGAAAAGGAACCTCCTCTAAAAGGAGAGAGCAAACTCGGTGAGGCGAAATGTCTGCGTAATGAAATATAGTTCTAGATATGAGGACTGTCCAGATGAATATTTGTCTTATCTCTTCTGCGAAAAATATGTTGTAGGTACTCATTAGTAGGCGCTTCTAATAAGTACACATAACAAGTACACGGAACATACGTTTTCATAGATAAAATAGAAAAGTATCAATATTTCGCATACCTTTTGTTTAGAGAAACATATCGATAACCAGTCCTCAGCATACAGACAGAAGGCTAGAGTTTGTTGATTGTCTTGCATATATATCCCAGTTTTCTTATCGTGGACGCGAAGAATGTGCGAAATATTACTTTAGTTATTCATGTATTTCTGAAACATAATTTCATATATATTTTAATAAAAATACACTCTATTTGTTGGCACGAAACGACGCTCGTAGCTTGCAGACTGAAGAACAGTATTTAAAGAAAGAATTGCAGATACCATCACGAAAACATGCCTATATAATTTTGACCCCCTTAAACCCCACTTTTATATAGTAAAACTGGGGTTTACAGGGTATAGATTATTTTATTTATTTCTGCTCAAAAACATAGATTGTGGGTACTCGTTAGAACCGCCTCTGCGAGGCGGTTCTAACGAGTACCCACAATCTATGTTTTAAGCAGAAATATGAAAAATATTTGAATTTTTTGTTTGAAAATTTTCAATTTTTCGGTGATTAACTTTTCAGTATATTTGAATAGGTATGTTTTCGAAATGCCACTAGAATTAGGCACAATCACATCACTATACACAGCCGTCCCAAGGCACTGGGTATGGTTTAAAATGAAAAGGCAAGACAGTAACAGCCCTTCGTCAAAAACAGAACACACAAGCGAAAAAAAAAAACAACAAAAAAAAAAAAAAAAAAAAAAAAACAAAAAAAAAAAACAACAAAAAAAAAAACAAAAACAAACAAAAAAAACACAAACAAAATCAGTTTGGAGAGTGAGAGGGACAGAATGTAAATGTTTGTGCAAATGTGTTTATCTGTATTCACTGTACTTTTTCCTGTTCGCATTACCTGATTTGTGATGAATTGGTTCTTCATTATTTTGTTCTGTCATTTGTTGAGTGGATTTCAGCTGAAATATACCGAGAGAGGCTTTTGTCATGAGTTAATTACTTTATTCGACCATGTGGTGTAGATGCCATGTAGTTTTAATGACCATTTACCAGTGTCATATGTCTCTCTGTCCTTAGAAACAGCTTTCCGCAATGTTACCGTATTTACCCCCAAGTATCCAGGCATATTGTCTCCTAACATTTGAGCAAGGCAATTCTACATATGATGATGTGTCTAAAATAACAGGGTGATTGGAAAATAATGTAAACCCGTATAAAGAGGCGTCTGATGTGGGTCTACATGATTTGCACACGCGTGTCTGTCCGAATACTTAGGCTAAATTAGTACTAGGCCCAGTTGTTCAAAGCGTTGTTAGCTTAACAAGCTCGTTAGTGGTCAAAATATTAACTGTATTAGTAAGCACAGTATCTAATTGAAAGATATTTTTGCTGAAAAAAATGTGAGTAGCTTTTGCAAATGCAAAAGCTACTCACATTTTTTCAGCAAAACATTAGCTAATATGCCATATTAAATAATCAAAGTTTTAACGATACGTTAATTAACGACATCGTTAGTTTTTAACAACTGGGCACAGGACTATAATTGCCAGGGTCATTCTATATGAAATTTATAAAATGCCTAAACTGCAAATATAGTGTCTGTTTATGTCATCGTTTGTTCCATATTTTTTTCTGTTTTCTGGGGCCGGGAAGACTGTGCTCCTTGATTTTGGCCTTTCATGCGTAACTGCATTTATATATTCTTTTTAAAATATCCTCCAAGGCCCCCAAAGTATATATGGTATTCAAATATTTTCATAAAACCATATGATACGAGAACTCTATACAAGAAAACTTTCGGAACAACTACTGTAAATCGAAAGAAATGGGATTAAATCCGATGGGAAAAAGTGAAACAATTCCGATTATTTTAAAAGCAATGAAGAGAATAAACCTTTTCCTGTTCAGATAATTACGACAAAAGGTTTTGCATTAAATCGTGATCAAAAGTTTACAAATTTACTTCTGTATACAGCGCCAGGCAAAAACAAACGATTTTCTGAAAGATGTCATCATCATAGTGAGTATTAGGACAGCCAAGCTTAAGCAAACAGTTTGCCACTTATCCGGCAGTTTTCAGACACGTGGCCAGGAAGTCAAATGGAACAGTTAAAATGCTAAGCTAAGTAGGGTAAAGAATGAAGGTGTTCGAATATTAAGGGTAAATGCGGTAAGCGCTCTATTCCAGTTGTTCCATCACGAAAACACGCCTATATAATTTTGACCCCCTTAAACCCCACTTTTATGTAGTAAAACTGGGGTTTACAGGGGTAAACATTATTTTTCTTATTTGTGCTCAAAAACATAGATTGTGGGTACTCGTTAGAACCGCCTCCTCGAGGCGGTTCTAACGAGTACACACAATCTATGTTTTGATCAGAAATATTAAAAAATATAAGAATTTTGATCTGAAAACTTTCAGTTTTTTTGGTGGTGAAATTTTCAATAAATTTGAATAGGCATGTTTTCGTAATGAAAACTTAAGTTGTTAGCTAACGTGAATTTAAAATTTTTATCTTGAAATAAGGCAAATACGTTAATATTTATCTGCTGAAAATGTGAGTGCAAAAGCTACTCAAATTGATACAGCAAAAATATCAATGTATTTGAAAAACCTTAGCTACAACATTTAACGAGTTTGTTATCAACGAGCTCGTAATCTAACGATGTTTTGAACGACTGGGTCCTGGTATTCAGTCATTTGAATAACTCTTCAAAAGCCGAAGCGTGTGTTTACGAGGGACGATTCAAAATATCGTGCCCCTTGGGAAATGACCAAGTGCAGAAATTGTGTCATGACTCCTATTATTGCATAAAAAGCAGTGTCGCACGTTATTAACAGCCGTGCATTAACCGGCGAAAAGCCGTGTATTAACAAGGCAATTCACGCGCTGTTAATGCACGGCTACTCAACTTTCAATATGCTCGTACCGGGGCCACAGAATTGCTGCCGTCACGACATGTGTACCGCATGTCCTAGAACGAGCATAGTCCGTGGAAATTACGTTCGCGAGACATCGGTGAAAAGGCGAAACAAAATAGTGCAAGAAATAACGCGAAATGTAGCAAATGTTTTCAATTTTTATGCACATTGCTTCCATAATTCCTACCACGAATGTTAGTTTTCAGATTTGGAAACATATAGAAGTCCGAAGGAACTAAATCTGGAGAATACGGGAGATGACGAAGTACCTCAAAGCTGCATTTTGTGACAGGAGCCATAGCAACTTAAGAGGTGTGGGCTGATGCATTATCTTGCAAGAGCAAAACACCTCGAGTCAACTGTCCTCTTCTCTTCTTTACAATCTCCTGTCGCTGCCGCCTTAGTTCTTCTGCATAATAAGCACCATTTTTTGTGTGACCTTCCTCAAGATAATCCACTATGATATCCCAAAAGATAGAGGTTATCACACTTCCTGCTAAAGAAACTCCCTACAATTTCTTTGGAGGAAATGAGCCAGGGTGTTTCTATTGCATACTCTGCTTTTTGGCCTCAGGATCAGTTTGATGGACCCAAGTCTCATCTTTGGTCAAGCCTGCTCTTCTTCTGAGCCCAGTTGTTCAGAGCTAACGATGTCGTTAGTTAACGATTCGTTAAAATTTAGATCGAGTGATACGCATATATGCTGAAATTTTTTGCTGAAAAAATGTGAGTAGCTTTTGCAGTGCAAAAGCTACTCACATTTTTTCAGCAAAAAATATCAGAAAATTGTGTATTAAATATCAGAAAATTGTGTATTAAATCTGCTAAAAGAGTTAACGAAATGACCCTTAACGAGCTCGTTAAGCTAACGACGCTTTGAACAACCGGGCCCTGATCTTTAATCAACATTCTGGGGACCCATCTAGCTGAGACCTTGGACATTCTTAAGATAGTAATAAAGTTATAGGGGTCTATCATTGGTGTGAGGGGTAGATAGAAAAAATCCGTCCCGAGGATCACTCTCTGGCATCACGAGGCTTGACGAGTGATGCCAGACTGTGATCGCGAGGGACAGCTTTTTTTTTCTACACCTCACACCAACGATAGATACTTTTTCTTGCACACCTTTTATTTCTGAATGTAGATTTTTTAATTATGCAGTCGCTTCGATTTTTTACGTCTGTCATATTGTGATGACGTCACGTCCATTACAACCAGTGCGTAGCAAACACGTAAGAATTCTCGATTTTTATCTTATCCTGGATAGGATAAATAGAATCCATCACCAATGCTCAGTGGGGAAAATCCCAACCCGAGGGTCCATTGCTACAGTGGGAAACAAGGCTTGCCGAGTTTTCCATTGGAGCCGTGGACCCGAGGGTTGGCATTTTCCTGTCATCGCTGAAAATTGATGATCGATGATCGATTCTTTTTCTCACATGCCTCCAAGAAAACAGTGCCCTCTTATCTCGTTGCTAACACGGAAACGCCGAAACAAAAAGGCGAAAGATACAAATATCAACAAAACCAACTAATTTTGTTACCAAAATGTTCCTTTTATTTCAACTAAGGCAATGGATACTCACACATCATGTTTTTGTTCACAAATAATGAAGTTACGAGCGTTTGAAAATTTGAATCGGCGTTTCACAACCTAACGCCGCAAGCGTAGAAACCGACGTCATCCGATAATAATTTGGAACATGGTGACGTGAACGTCGCGTTGAGCTGTCTCGTATATAGCAACGTCGCGTGTGAGCTGCCTCGTAGCAGCGCTTATTCGGCATGGGCTCCGATATGGGATCGATTTTGCCGCTGACAAGAAAGCATAGGACTCTCTCGGTCCCATATGCATAGGTATGTGAGAAAAACTAAGTAGGATAAGAATTTCTATCCCAGGGTTAATTCCAGGTTCCTTAACTGGTGTGCGAGAAAGACTGAAACATGCCTATTTGTCTATCTATATCACGCAGGCTTCTGCTCCTGTCACACATGATCAAACTGTGCACAAGCTCAACGTTTTCATCTGTTGTAGCTTCTTTAGGGCGCCCAGACCGTTCATAATCCTCCACGCCCTTTATCCCTCACCTAAATTCAGCAGCCCGTTTCTTCACAGTGCAGTGAAAAGGAGACTCATCCCTAAGGGTTTTAATGAACTCGTCATTATGATCAGGGATCGATACAATTACCTAACACCTTCCGTTCAAGACACCAAACGGAAAAGACGCACTTAAAGCAACGGCACCACAAACACTACAAGCAGGAAGTCAAAAGGACAGTTTTCCCCAAACATTGGCTAAACGGCTGTCCAAAATAAAATTTTTCCTCAGGACATACTTGCAAAGATAAATAATGACAGAAATAGTAAACAACAGCCTTGGAACGGTCAGTTAAAATTTTACTGGAACGCTTAAATTGATTTTACGTGGCCACAATCCTCACTCTTAGTTCTGCCTTGGTATACATAAGACATTTGTTTAGTCCACGTGAAGGATTTCTAACCCATCAGTGCAACATTTCCGAGAACATAAAAATCAAACGAATACAGAGATGAAACAACGATGACGACTCAACAGCAAGAAATAACTGTAATACTGAAGCAAAAGAAAAAATAACAACAGTTGGACGCCGGTGGGCCCAACCAGAGCCAGAGCATCAGGTACCAACCGACTTACTTAAACGTCTCTAGGCCGGAGCCGTCATAGAGTCTGAGGCCCAACCCGCCTGACCAACTTTGTTAATTTTCTCAGTTTAACACACCCTTCTCCTGTTTGCAGCGAATGCCTACTGAAATCAATAGCTTTGAAATTTTATTGCTCCTACCAAAGATGTTGAATATGATAAATTTATCAACTGATTGGGGTTTCATTTCAATCTGTTCATTCTAAGTATATCAGACCGAGAACTTCTTGGTCGTACCTCGTACGATGTGTCTGTATGTGCACAAACACCGTCATGCCCATACAATTATGCAGCACTATCCGAGATACTAAATATTTTACGTATGCACTGAATATCTCACAATGTGATCAGAAAGCAAATTGGGTATGAGATAAGAATAAAATTAGTCTAACTAGTATACTGTAATTAGCAGTTATGAGCAAAACAATTATCAGTTTCAGATTTTACCTGAAAATAGGATTTAACCCTTGTCCTGTTGTGCCCGAATATAATCTACTTTTGCAGACAGTGTAGATCCAGATCAGTTGGCTTCTGAAGAAGCCAACTGATCGGGATCTGCACTGTTTCACATTTAGTATGTGAATTTGTATCAACAACTTGGATCAAGTAATCTAATTGGCTGAAAATTAGAAGTGGGCTTGGCATCTTAATTTATTCAGCATTACAAGGGTTAAGGGAAAGTGATACACTTGTAGGAGTCAACTTTCGTGACTTTCTGTTTGCTTTCCTTCTCCCAAGTCCGTTTCTGAAAAGGGATCTACTCTAAAAGTTAAGAATTTGCTCCCCTCCCCCCCCCCCCCCCCCCCCCCCCGAGAACTAATTCTTTCATTTTAGACTTTACCACTTTCAGAAGGAAGGAAAAACGAGTTTGACAGTTACGACCCTTCAAAGTGTATTTTTCCCTTTACCTGAAAATTTGGAACAGCTGAAAGATACATATCAAACATATTTGAAAAGATAGTTTATAACATCAGCGTTATGCTACAGACTGCATACATGGCGATCAGCTCAGTTGTCGTTTACACATTTGCATGACCATGACTGAACTAGACCATTGACTAAATGACAGTGCTGGGAGGGGGGGGGGGGGTGGGGGGTTGCGGGGTGGTGGAGGCGAGTGGGGGGCTTAAATCCTTTTTACGTGGTCACAAACCCGATTTACCATGTCATGTGCTGAAAATGCAGAACATTAATGAAAGCATCATATAACATTTTAGAAAAAAAACATCATACATGCACTAAAGCCTTCGTACGTGAAAAAAAAACGACAACAAAAAACTAGACATGCAAGCTTGCGGTTTTTTTTATAATTATATTTAATAGGGACTAATATGCATTGGCGCAGTTGACAGAGCTCAGCGAGACGAGTCCAACGATATAAATGTCTCAGTCTGATCCAGAACATTATAATTAGATGCGCAATGCACAAAAAAGCCCTTATGTACTTTGCGGACAACACATGCCAAGATCAGACTGCGCATAAGAGCAGGCTGATCAGGACCTTTGTTGTCAGGTCCAGGAACTTCGTTGTACGCTTACAGAATCAATGGATAATGTAGTATATGTCGACGAATAGAGACTGCTCAGATCAGACTGCTCAAATGCGCATACTGATCTGGACGTACGTTGTCCGCAAATTGCATAAGGACCCTTTTCGTGCGTTGCGCATCATTAGACAATTACTATTATCAAACGACAACGGAGCTGTTGTCTGAGTTTGCATGAAGAGGACTGGGAAAATTTTCAGGGGAAGCAACTCTGTCAATTGGTTTATGTCTCTTTCTGAAAAGGAATCTACTATAAAAGGAAAAAAAAATGTTCTACTCTAAAAACGAAAGAATTTGCTTCCCTTGGCAGCAAATTCATTGCTCCCCTTGGCAAAATATTCTTTCCTTTTAGAGTAGATCCCTTTGCAGAAAGGACTTAGTGTGTAGGAAAGCAAACCGGAAGTCACAAAAGTTATATCCCTTTAAAGAATGGCAGAAAAAAAACTGCAAAGTTTATCGAATTCCCTTAACCCTTGTCCTGCTGAAGCCGGATATATCCTGCCTTTGCAAACAGTTTAGATCCAGATCAGCTGGCTTCTGAAGAAGCCAACTGATCTGGATCTGCACTGTTTGCCATTTAGTATGTGAATTTGTATCACAAACCTGGATCAAGTAATATGATTGGCTGTAAATTAGAAGTGGGCGTGGCATCTTAATTTATTCAGCAAGACAAGGGTTAAGGTAGCTGTTACGTCATTTTTACAAAAGGGACAAGTTTCTGTTTGCTATCCTGCACACTAACAGCATCTAAAGAAAGATACTCTCAAAAAGAAATATTTTCTTCCTCATTAGTGAAAACAGTTTATGCGGTTTTGCCAGAAAAAAAAGTCCTGTTCAGACTTGTAGGACGAGCGCGTCGTCTGATAAAAAAATATGCCGGTCGCCGGTACTACTTATAAGGCTCTTTCAGGTTAATGAACACATTTTGCAAAAGGAGACGATTCTTGCATGCTAGAAGTTGTCTCTCTAGCATTTATAAATCTTCCAGTAATGGAAGTTACACTTAAAGAATACGCAACTATTACTACCGACACTACTACTACTACTACTACTACTTCTACTACTACTACTACTACTACTACTACATATTGTATTAGTACTATTTTTGTTTATTTTATTATTATTATTATGATATTAAAACTACTACTACTACTACTAGTATATTATCATTATTATTATCATAATCGTTATTGTATTTTGCTGCTTTTTCGTTGAGAGGCTTGTATACTATCTGTCATTGTTTGTTTGCTCTTCCTCTTGGTGTCATTGGTTCTGTGATTTTTGCTCTTCCTGGTCATTTTCTAGACTAGAACCAATTTTCTTTATAATATCAGATTGGTTTTCTTGTTCAGTGCTCATTATTTTGAGTCACCATGCTACACTAGAGGATAATCCACAACTGATTAGCAGTGCGTCTAGAATACAAAATTGCAGCGAAAATTTGAAGGATTACCGTATTACTCTAAGTATTTAGACAGACGGGCTTGAGCAAACAGTGTAAACCCAGATAAGACGCCACAGAACGCGGCATCTTATCTGGATCTATACTGTTTGCCGCTCATCCATCAATTTGTGGACACAACAGGTAACTTATTCAAACTTTAGTACAAGTGTGATAAGGTTTTTCAATAATTGGGATAAATATCGTTTCAGGTCACGATTTAAACTATAGCTATACTTATACAAAGATGTTCGGAATATCTTGCTGTTTTTGTTTCCGGAGAAAAACCACGTTAAACATTGCAATGCGATATTTTGTAAGAGAAGTACATCCGGAACGCGATAATATAATACCTTCTGAGAACAATGGATAATTTCATACAAATAACATAAAAAATATCAGACCTTGGTTTTTTGAGCATTTTCGTGAACAACGTTATTATTGAGCATGTAATAATCTTCATAACAACTGTTTTTAGTGCC